>JAVRXN010000004.1:21783321-22983321 GCA_033556935.1 Timema podura
ATTAAAGACAAGATATGGTTTAAGAATTATTTAAAAAAAATCGAGTGGCACATATGACTGGGAGGTACTTTTACATCCAAGTTCGGTCGCTTTAATTGTAGACTATTAACTGCTCTGGTGGCACAGAACGTTTCCCAGGGTACACCTGTGGAGGTTGTATACACGTCTTACCCCCATTGAGATGATATGATGATGGTTATTATAGAGGTGTGGAGCCGGGGAGAGTCTTAACCTAACTTAAGCCTAATTAACCTAACGCTGGTGACCGTTGGGATCATTCATCTTAAGGGAAAAATACCCAAGGTACCAGCCTTAGGTACCAGTCGTGAATCGAACCCGGGACCCCTAGGCTTGTAGCCAGGTGCACTGACCACAAGATAACGAGGCCGGTTGATTTAAGAAATGATACTGCATACTGGTTTTTGTAGATCTTACAAAAATACAAGATAATATCAAAACACTTGTAAATGTAATCTTCAACGAAAAAATAAACTTTATTTTGAAGTACTCCAAATGAGGCTCTCAAATGACGCGTTAGTGGTTTTCAAGATCCCATATTACGACCAATCAATTGGGATTTTAGATACGTCGCATCAAAGTGCGTTTTTTTTAATATCTTGTTGCACTCGTCACTTGTCAACAATAAAACTGGGATCATTGACATAATTTGTTTGTTAAAGTTGAAATAAAAATGTTTTTAATGTGTATTGGTTTCACTGTTTTTTTAAATAAATTATTTCATGCAAAAAAATTTATATTCGAAACATAAATTTAGAATTGCCAAGATTGAAAAGCCACTATATTTATCCTCTCTATATATATATATATCAAAAATTACAGGCGCAAGGAACATTATTTGGTACCTGCTTTGGTGGTCGCATTGTCCAGGGCATCACTCTCGCAATAAAATAGTCTGCTAATAGCAGGGAGAACATGGTTCAAATCCCGGTCTGTATATACTGAGGATCTTCTTTCCTAAATGGTTTTCCACGCAAATGCGGTATGTACTTCCTAGGAATTCAATTTTTCTCATCTCTTTAACATTTCATAATTAGTACATATGCGTTTAAAAATGGTTAGTAAGATGTGAGATCCGATAACTTAGCTCAATCGATAGCGTGTCTGTCTACTGAGCTAAGGGTCCTGGGTTCGTTTCCCAACATGGCTGAAATTTTTTATCATTATTGACATATGGGTTTACCATTTCACAGTGATGAATTAACAGTCGGGGACTGGATGTTGTGTCTGTCCTAGTCTTAAAAATTATAAGGCATGCGAAGATACGACAGGCCAGTAGTGGAAAGTGTATGGCTTGAGTAAAAAAACTGACCCAGGCCAGAGGCTGGAAACAGTAATGGATGTAAAATAGTTAGATGTAGTGCAAAAGATGATAATTAAGTACGGATGAAAAGATAGAATCTTCTCTGTTATTATAATAAGCTATGTAGAAAACCATTACAAGGTGTTATTTTTCTCCCGCGACTACCGGCTTCGCTTGTGACGAAGAAAAAGTGAAAAAAACAAATAATAATTTATTTTAATCTCGATAATAGTGCACTTTAAAATGGAAAAATTGTTTGAGAAAAAAAAGCTTTATCACAATCATTAATTTTTTTTGGGTGCATTTTAGGTTAACTTAAAAAAAACATTTAGTAAACTACTCGTTAAATATCTATTGCCAAGAAAAATTATAGTTTCTATCCCACACTGGTGGACACGTGTTCTAAGTTGCCAGACTCGCAACATAGTGGATTGCTGGTGACTTGAAGTCGATGATAGAATATCAGCCGAGTACGGTTTCGTACATGTAATTATCCCTGTGGTTTTATCATTTTCTTTCCATGCAGATGCGGGTACGTTTCTTCTAATCCGCATTTCAAAGAATTGAACCGTTAATTAAACATTGTTTGAAAAAATGTTGCATTTTTGTTCAAGAAAATCCCAAGTGCACAGAATGTTGAAATTATTATTAAAATTTCAGTTTTTTTTTTCCTTTTAAATTTACCTACGGTCGTGAAGTTTTAAATGAGTTTTTACTTTATACGGTTTGCTTAAAGTGTGTGTGTGTGTGTGTGTGTGTGTGTGTGTGTGTGACTGTGTGTGACTGTGTGTGTGTGTGACTGTGTGTGTGTGTGTGTGTAGTGAAAAGGGGGGGAAGGAGGAGGTAGTGGTTTCGTCACAACAACAAGGCCAGCAATTAAATGATTACTATTCATTGAAGCATATTTTGTTTCGCTTTCTATAATGTCCTTTCTGTCGCTGAGAGAGATGCAGGTGTTGAATGCGAGAAAGGTTTAGGTTTTTTGTTTTTTTATTAGCACCATATCTCACTACCTGTTCAGGCTATACGCATGCATGGGCATACACAGTAACAAGCAAGGGGGTCACTTTCTCCCTCCTATGGAATTTCCAATTTAATTTAATTTAATTTAGTACATGAAATGTTTTCATGTATAAGAAAACCTTCTGTGAATCTGTCCTGAGACAGGTATCAACTGGATATCTTCCATTTTCCTCGTAATATATGGCCATCACAGCCCTTAGACTCATTTACGAATAAAACTGATCATAGCTAAACCTATTAAACGATCTTCGACTGTTGCTTTAGTAGAAAAAAGCCATAAATCAATTTGGTAATGACAGTAGATGCCTTCAGTTTTTATCCAAGTATGTTGTGTTTTTATGTAATACTGTGAAATGAGCTAAAATTATAAGATTATTTTTATTTTTATTATTATTTTATTTTAAATGTATAAATTTTTATTTTTATATGTTTACTAGTTGCATTCAGGTTGAAGCTAAACACTGGTGTTCGCAATTATATATATATTTTTAGTATTTTTAAAGTATCATTCAGTATAGTGTCGTTGCCAACACAGGTTTTCCAGGAGCGCGCGTGCATATGAGTGTGTTGATGAGTGGGGAATATATTCTGTCTCCACGCCCCATGAAAATATTCCTGCGGGCGCCACTGTAAGCGTATTTACTGATTATTCTAATTTAGCAGAGAGGATGAAGGTGTGATATAGAGGAAATATATCCTCATTGGCGTGGAGGAAGAGTCAAAAGATATATAGGAAAAAAAACACCTTTAATACTCCCGGGCCGTTTCAGTGGCCGAATGGTTTGAGGCGTCACTCTCGTGCTAGACTGGCCTGCTGATGACGGGGAGATTGGGGATCGAATCCCGGTCAGGGTCTACTGAGGATGGCTTTTTCCTAAATGGTTTCCCACTCTCCTTCCACGAAAATTCGGACATATTACCTCTAAAACACTTCCTTCCTTATCCCTACCCTATTAGAGTAATTATCACATGTGCGTACGACCTGAACAGGTAGTAAAACGTGGAGATAAATTTAATTAAAAATGGGGTGTGGCTGTGTCGTGGACACGGCCGTGTGTTGTACGTGAATACGTTTATGTAACGGGTTATATACCGTGCGCGATGCTTCACTGTTCTCGCTTATCGTAATGAATTATTTGATCGTCTAGCTATCTAGTGGTATAATTTTGGATGTAGAGGATAGATTCGAAACTACAACGCCAAACTGTATTTTTGATAATATTTTTTTATTCTAACACCTTATTATATTCACTGTCACTACTTTAAACTAATATTTTATATACAATCGATAGATTTTGACGACAGCTAACGATTAAAACTTAAACGAACATCGTAGCTTCTCCGAGTCAAATTTATACTAATTGCAAATCTCAATACGCAGAAAAATAACCTCAAAATGGCGGCGCTTCCCCCTCCACCGCGCGCGACGCGTCACTGTTCTCGCTTATCGTAATGAGTTCTTTGATCCTTTAGCTATCCAGTGGTATAATTTAATTTTGGATGTAGAGGAAAGATTCGAAACTACAACGCCAAACTGTATCCCCCGATTTTGTTATCATTAGGTTGTTTGGATTGCCCCCGTATAGTAGCAAATTTAAAGACGTATTCACGTCAAAAATTCCAAATATCATGGTTCAAAATTGTGTATTTCTTATACTTTTATAAAAATATGAATCTGGCCGCACTGTATGTTTTTTTAATCAAAAATCATTTATAGGTCCATATGCGGCCCGTGGGCTGCTACTTTGACATGCCTGCTTTATCAAAGATAATCTTATCACTAAAAAATGAAAAAAAAAAAAATTGTAAGATGCTCCGCACAGACTTTTCTCGTTTATCTTATTATAGAGACATTTACTTATAACTCTTGAAATATGTGAAACGAAATAATATGCATTTTCGCATAAACACTCCACCAAAGAACATAAATAAAATATACACTGTTACAGAAACACTGAGAAAATACCAGCATCTCTTTCAACCAAAGAACATTAAAGACCATTACAAAGAAATTTCACTTTTCAAAGAACTCAATAAAATATATAGATTATTCTACACTAGCTGATAGCTCAGAAAATATTGTTTTTTAATAAATATTTCAAATAAATTAATTTTATTTTTATTAGTACTACAACTTTAATTTAATTTTAGCACCGCGTCTTACTACCCGTTCGGGTTATACGCTTAAGTACTAATTACACTAATGGATTATGGATTGGGAAGGTTGAATTTAGAGGAAGTTAACCCGCATTTGCGTGGAGGGAGAGTGGAAAACCATTTAGGAAAAACCACCCCCAGTTCACCCGACCGAGATTCGAACCTCGATCTTCCCGTCCTCGGTGATGTGGCTTAACACGACTGGCGCGTTAGCCAACTACGCCACCGAGGCGGGTCAACTACTACAACTTTACAACTTTACAATGATAGGTTATTTCATATTTCAAATAGTTGTGGAGTACCCTCAAAGTCATTTTCATGGAAAAATGATATATGTCAATTAGTTTGTAATTATTATTTTTTAGCATAGCATCTTACTAACCGTTCGGGTTGTACGCTTATGTACTAATTTCGCTAGTGGTTTTATGTATATGAGGGGTTATATTTATAGGAAGTGTACCCTCATTTGCACGGAGGGAGAGTGGAAAACAACCCTCAGTACACCCGACCGAGATTCGAACCTTGATCTCCCCGTCATAGGAAGTCTAGTCTACTGCGCGAGTGACGCCTTAGACCATGCGGCAACCGAAGTGGCTATTTGTAAGGTTAAATAGTGCATAGATATGATGTGTGATCAAAATCGTAAGTGGTTTTTTTTTTTTTTAGAAAATAGTTTTGTTCTCTTTTGCTCTTCAGTAAACTGCCCTTAATTTTAGGGTTGTACATTTAATTCCAAAACCTCCTTAAGGGAACATTATGGAAACCCCAGATACAAGGTTTTAGCCCAATCAGTAAAATTGTTTCGTCTCTAGGTCGAGATACAGACAGATTGCGTCGTGAAAACCACTTTCTCTGTTTCAAGGCGTCAGGAAAAGTAGACATTTATCAAAATCTTGAGTTGAATTTTTTTTTGACTATCACAATAATTCTCTCTCCGAGGGGTCGATAGACCGTACAAATTGTAATCGCCATACCCTTGAGCTATTCAGGGTCAATCTTAGATCCTCAATTAAAACCTCAAGTGCATTTATACAAAACAAGTGACTCACCTCCGTTAGTAAGGACTCATTAAGTGCCGAAGTGCCGAGTACCGTGAGGAACTTGAGCTGTCGACGCAGGTTCGGGTCGTCGGCTTCGCTCCAGTTGGATACCAGTGATTTGAAGTGAAGCTCCCATTGGTCCTTCTTGAAGCTGGAGTAGTCAAGTAGCTTCGTGTTCTATACAGATGCAACAAACAAATAAACAACGTCAGACATTGCTTCTACTTGGAGTAGTTTAGTAACTTCGTGTTCTATACAGATGCAACAAACAAATAAACAACGTCAGACATTGCTTCTACTTGGAGTAGTTTAGTAACTTCGTGTTCTATACAGATGCAACAAACAAATAAACAACGTCAGACATTGCTTCTACTTGGAGTAGTTTAGTAACTTCGTGTTCTATACAGATGCAACAAACAAATAAACAACGTCAGACATTGCTTCTACTTGGAGTAGTTTAGTAACTTCGTGTTCTATACAGATGCAACAAACAAATAAACAACGTCAGACATTGCTTCTACTTGGAGTAGTTTAGTAACTTCGTGTTCTATACAGATGCAACAAACAAATAAACAACGTCAGACATTGCTTCTACTTGGAGTAGTTTAGTAACTTCGTGTTTTTTACAGATACAACACACAGATAAACGTCAGACATTGCTTCTACTTGGAGTAGTTTAGTAACTTCGTGTTTTTTACAGATGCAACAACAGATAAACGTCAGACATTGCTTCTACTTAAACCAGTTAATTTGCTCCAAGGTATTTACAGAGATCATACAAATGAACAACAGACATCGTTTCTACTTGGAGTAGCTGAGTAACTTCATGACAGTATATATACATTGTGATTGAAGATTTAAGTAATAAACATTTTTATTTAAATGTGTTAATTTAAATGCGTATAAACCGAATGGGTAGTAAGACGCGGTGCTAATAATAATAATATTAAGTTAACCTATTCGTTATTTATTATTTACAGTCAGACCATTGAACAAAAATAGTCTTGAAGTTAATATAAACATAAATTTAGTATTGGCAACATTAAAAATCACTTTATTTATCTTAAATCTGTCAAAATTGAGACAGTCAAAAATGTTAGGTGCAAGGAACACGATTTGATATTTATAAAAATATAAAACAAAAATGTGTTGGACTATCATATAAGGTTCAACGACTCTACCATGTTTAGGGGATAATGCAATCACAAACTTTTACTTCTGTTATATTTATCTTGCCCCACGTCTATTAAAAATATGGTCTAGATGAGGGCTAGAGAACATTTTTGAGAGAACATGCCCAATTTGTTGATATATTTAGGAGAAATCCTTCGAAGTAGCCTACCTAGAGTAATTTTGAACAGCAAAAATGAAGTAATGAAGTTTTTTCATCATTATTTTTATAGTTTTATTTTATATTAGCAATCCCGCACGAATTTGCCCGTGTCACAATTATCTCTGAACCGTAATCCTAAACCTAATTAAAAAGCTAGTTAAAAATTTAAAAATCCTGCTTCGAGGTGCATTTGGACCCCCTTCCGTCCACCTATGTTAAAAAATTCAGATCTCTGCGTTCCGCAGATTTGGCTGGGCATCGCACACAAACAAACAAACACACATACAAACACTTGTTTTTATTATTATAGATAACGCTTCTTATCACCTTATTGGGATATCCATTGTAGAAATAACATAGAGCTTAAAGGAAATGTACACATTTGCGTAGGGTAGTGGAGGATCCCCTTAATTAATGTACTGACTCAACCTCCACCCAACGCTCATATATATATATATATATATATATATATAATATATATAATTTAAAAGTTAAGGAATTGAATTTAAAATATGATAGAATAATATAATACACCATAAAAAAAAGTGTGCACTGAAATATTAAGACTGAAAGAACTGTATAAATATAAATTAGGCACAAAAGTAAGGTATCCTGATTCTTTACACTACTAAAGGTTTTTTTTTAGCACCGCGTCTTACTATCCGTTCAGGTTACACGCTTATGTACTAATTATTCTAATGGATTTAGGGATGAGGAAGGTCATAGTTATAGGAAGTGAACCCGCATTTGAGCGACGAGATTGTGGAAAACCATTTTGGAAAAAATCGTCCGCAGTACATTTGAACCTCGATCTCACCGTCATCGACAGTATAGTATACTGCAAGTGTAGCGCCTTATACCATGCGGCCAGTGAAGCGGGTATTAAAGTTTATTGAGACACGATGAGGTTTGAGGGAGGGGAGGGGGAACTCCAGCTAATAAAAACCTCTTTTAAACAGCTAGCATTCATCACGGGTATTTAGAAGCTAGAATAATGACAGAAATATTAAGTAGGTGAAATTATTTAAATATAAAAATGTATTAAAAGGAGAAAAACAGACATAAGAGAATATAAAAACACATAATACACAGTTTTTCCGAGGCAGAGTAAACTTTGAACATGACCACCATTTAACACCATCGGTTTAGATACAAACATACAGCTGTTGAGGATAGACATTAAATATAATAAAACATTAGTATTGTCACACATGCAGCAATAACATGGACAGTGAATGTAAGAAAGACCAGTAAAGTGGAGGACATGAGAATGAAAATTGTGAAGAGCATGTTAGCTGTCACGAGGAGAAAAAAGATTAGGAATTAATTTATCTGGGAAATAGTGGGAGTACAGAGAGTACATGAGATAGTAGAGGAAGAAAGACTGAGATGATATGGGCATGTAATGAGGATGGATAAGGAGAGGATGCAAAAGAACATAATGGAAATTAAGTGTGTAGGAAAAAGACCGCAACAGAGGTCAAAAAAGAGGGAGGAGCAGATAACAGAAAGTATGCAAGTGAAAGGAAAAAAATGGAAGCAATTAAAGGAGGAAGATTGGTGGAAGGATGGAGGAAGATGGAGGCATTTTACTAAACTGACCAGGCCACAGGCTGAAAACAGTGGATGATGAGTAAAGAAAAGAAGGCCGGGATAAAAGGTGGTTTACATATTTTCCAACATGTGGACAACAGGTTAACCCCAACCAGAGGTCAATCGGATCAATCTTACGTTTAAATTCACACAACAATCACATCTTAAATTTTAGAGAATACTTTATTTTTAAAAAAGGGGGAGAAATAACAATGACCTAACAAAGTACCAAAACGAAAGATAATTTTCTCACACAAAACTGGCAATCATATGTGAATATACAAAAACTAAAACTACAGTTTTTGAAAGAATCTATCTACCCATCTCTGTTCAAAACTGCGAATTTAGATCTATATCAAAACGGGGTTATGTTGCAAGTTAAAACAAAGAAGCCTTATATATTAGAAATTATACTACCATAAATTATACAAATTAAAAGTCGTAACCCGCTTCGGTGGCGCATAGTTTGAGGCACTGCTCTCGCAGTAGTAAGACAATGATTGATTGGAAGCAGGTTTTTTTCCAAATTGGTTTTCTACTCTCTCTTATCTTTTCCCTCAACGTAAATGTGGGTACACTTCATATAAATATAGCCTTGTTTCATCCCTAAAACCATTTGATTAATTAGTACATAAGCGTATATCCGAACGGGTAGTAAATGCGGTGCGGTCCTGAGCCATATTTAGGGAAATAAATTATGCGCTGTCTACATTTTAAATCCAAATATGTTAACACCCCAGCACTTAAAAACCAAAGTCTAACGCTACTCTACAGCAACGATTTTAATACCACGTCTTACTACCTGTTCAGGTTATTCGCATATTTGATAATTACTCTAATGGGTTGGAGATGAGGAAGGAAGCATTTTAAAGTTAATCTACCCACATTTGCGTGAAAGTAGGAGTGGGAAACTCATTTAAGGAAAAAACACCCTCAGTAGGGCTTTACATCCAAACTGGGTTTACAACCCCAATCACCCCGACTTCAGCAAGTCAGTCTAACACTGCACCCAATATCATTGCTGAGGGAACTGTAGGTATAATGGAGAAAATATTCATCTTCGCTTTCTCTCAGTCAACTGTCTATGTGATGTAAACAAAGAATGATTGTACAAATGGGCCGCAAAATACGCTCGGAAAATCGGGTCTTCGTTGGAAGCTATTATTTTTGCCAAAAGTCCATGGACCCCTAATCATTTTTTTGCCGCTTTGGGCACGCGTGTCACAGATTTTCCCCCAACCTCCCCTGCTCTAGTTCGAGGCAAGTGATGATTACTTAAATTCTCAAAACTGGTTCACGAATTGGACAAGTCTTGTTAAAATGTGCTCTATAAACTTTTCCTTGTTTACGGAACACCACTCGCTTATTTTTATGAAGCAATGTTTGATCAAATTAAGTTTTATTTAAAATTCTATTTTAAACTTTCTAGCTTCGAAAGAGATTAATGAAACCCAGCCAGCACTTTTGTAACTGCATTGAGTTTTGTGCAATTGATGGAGAGGCCTGGGTTCTATTCTTGGCAGGAGGCAATGAACATTTATTTTATATTCTCTTTTCGTATTACTTTTATTGCTATTTCTCAAGGCTTCACTTTTAATCCTTACCTCTTAGATTAAATAATTTGTTATTATTGGTTTGAATCTAATAAAAAAAATTGGTGGAGGTGTTCGCACTGTTTAAGTTGTCATACTCGCAATAAACTGGACTTCCGATGACAGAAGGTTTAAACTCGAATCCTTGTTGGATGCATTGGATATGGTTTTTACTAAATGGTTTCCCCACTCTCCCTTTACGCAATTGCGGGTACACCACCTCTAAATTCAAACATCTTCATTCTTACGTAGTGGCTCAACTGGAAAACGTTTCAATACTCAACCAATAGTCCCTGTTTCGATTCTAAATGATGGCATCATTAGTTGGGTTTACTATACAACTCACCCGCATCGGTGAACACGTGGTTTAAATGTCATACTCATGTGGACGGGTTTTCTGGTGATGTCGAGGTTGAGACTCGAATCCCGACAGGGTGCTATAAATGTGACTTTTTCTAAATTATTATTTCTTCTTTCTTCACGCAGATATGGGTTATTTCTTCAAAATTCTACCTTCTTGTTCCCTAATCCACTAGCTTATTTCGTATAAATCGTATAAGCCGACTGAGGGAAAAGAAAAAACCATTATCGCTTGAAATAATACTTTATGATCATTAATAATAAAGGGAAAACTATTTCTCTGTAGGCCTATACATATCCTCTTATAGCCAAAATATTTACGTGATGATTGCGTAAATATATTCTTTTTAAAATTATGTTTTTATAGCCCTTCAAGATTTAATTTAACTTCAAATTTCAATCAAAACTGATTCCAGCTAAACTAGGTTGTAATTCAAGTGTTGATACAACTTCTGTGTTTAAAAACGAAACTCGCTCTATCTGAATCTATATTCACATCGGCGTATCAATTCCCTTTTATTTACTTAGGTTATTAATTTAATGAATATTTTTTTAACATGTTCGTTCACCAAGCCTTGTGTGATTGAAGGTTTCAATGTTGCAACCCAGGGGCGGATCTACGCATAGGCCTAGTAGGCACGTACTTTCGGCGACAGATTTTAGGAGCGGCAAATTTTGAATGATGAAAGAAAATACTAATTTTTTTCTGCCAGTTAAAATAATGTGATGGCTTCATCGTGTGTGTGATTGCTGTGGTTTGATGTATCTGCGTACCATAATGACAGAGGAACGCCTTAATTCACTGACAATCGTCTTAATTGTAGCTCATTTAATGGATAAAATGGATTTGTCCTGGCATCATCGATGGTTCGCTCAGCAGAAATTAAGGCTAAAGATAACATAGACTATTTTCTTATTGTGTCATGCTAACATTTTATTTGTAGTAACATGTTCTACAGTCTACTGATGCAGAATTTAATGAATAAATATATAATATTTGCATTTGTGTGTTGGGGTAGTGTGAATATTTATTCCGATTGTTTAAGTCTTTGATTAGATTCTTGCTACTTTTAAAACCCCACTATAATAATAGTCAAATAATGTAAGCACTTTTAATCTGTTATCCCACAGATAACACTTGTGTACATGGTAAAAGTGTGTTGGTGTATGAGGATGATAATAGGAAAAGGTTAGAAATTAAGGTAGGAAAAGTGGGTGGCAGAGTCGTAAATCCGCCCCTGTTGCCAAATCTAAGGACTTTATATAATTATTACTATTATTATTATTATTATTATTATATTATTATTATATATTATATTATTATTTTCCACCGCGTCTTACTACCAGTTTGGGTTATAGGCTTAAGTATTTATCACGCTAATGGATTAGGGATTAGGAAGATTGAATTTAGAGGAAGTGAACTCGATTTGCGTGGAGGAGAGTGGAAAACCTTTTAGGGAAACCACCCCCTAGTTCACCCAACCGAGATTCGAACCTTCATCTTTCCGTCCTCGGTAGTCTAGCTCAACACGACTGGCGCGTTAGCTATAATTCATTCATAACCTAAGTTTACTTGGATGACAGCTCAGAAAGTTATTAGAAATAGTCCCTAATATATCTCTACTCCAACAGCTGACATCTATCACTTTGTGTAACTGTAATGAAAACAGATGGTAATATATGAATTTGTTAGTTAACCACAGTAATTTAGGCCAATATTATTTATATATCTATTTGAGATGGCACAAAGCTTGGTTATCGTTTTAGTCCACTTAAAAAAATTAATATTCACAGTATTCCACAAAAGGTTTTAACGAAAATAACTTCAAAATGGCGACCGACAAAATTTAAACCATGTGGTTGAACATGACTGAAACCAGTTATTTAAAATGATGCACTCACGCAGTGGATAGAAAATATCTTATTCAGTTAAATATTTGAAATACGATAAAATATTCATAAAAAATTTATTAAATATACAAAAAATGACAAGTATTTTCTATTTTCCAAGTAAATATGATGCCTGTATTAAATATTTTGATGTATGCACTATATTACACATAGTCAATAATGTTCCAAAAAGAAGAATAAATACTTTTAATTATGTTTAAAATATTGGTTTTGAGTTGGATAAAAAAAATGATTGAAAGTAATGAAATAGTATGTGAAAACTTAAGTTTACGTTATTTTAAATGTAAAATATAACAGGTAATTAAAAAACTTGACATTTCTAACAAAATGGTTTATCTCTTACAAGTGTTGGACACCCAAAACCTAAACATTGATGTTTGAACTGTCATCCAAGTAAAAACCTATCGTGAACAGACTCTAACTAAGCCACCAGGCGGATTATAAGTATGATGGTTGGCTACTCTAAATTAAGGTGTAAGTGTAGGGGACCGTAGCTAATGGCAATATTATTGGAGTTTTTATAAAAACATATTTTTTGGGTCAAAATAGATCAAATAATTCTCCAGTAGAAATATAGTGTTTAATTTTCTTCATAAGATGATATCAACATTTGTCGAATATTTGTCAAGAGTGTCCTGGAATTTAATGACAACTTTTTCTCTTCATTTAAAAAGTTTCTCTTCTAATGCTGATGTGCTCATAATAGGTATTCAACAACTTTGTTGATATCAACATGTGAAGAAAATTAAACTATAGGTTTCTACTCTAGCAATATTTAATTTATTTTGGCCAAAACAATGTTTTGCTATAAAAAAATGCAAAAAACTTACCTTTTCTTGCGTCTCCTACACTTTCCCTTCATTTTTTCCACGATCTTAAGGTGGGGTGGAAGTATGGGCCTGACAAATAATCAAAAACTTACTGTTGAGCCACTACGTGTATACAATAAACTAAATCACCGAACGGAGTAATATTTTATTTATTGTGCACCAACATACTTTGTCAAGAAAATACTGCAAAAATACTGGCCTTGGCTCGCCATCCCTTTCATCTTACGAGTAAATGTTCATATTTATGTGAGTCGACTATACCACTAAATTGTGTTTCGAATAAGCTGCCCGCATGTACACTTTGTTTATCTTGAAAAGTACAGTGCAACTATAATAGGAAAAATCCTTATCTGGCAGATAGAAAAGCTTTTATTTTGTTTTATCACCCGAGTCTTACGACCGTGTTCAGTTTCTACTCACAAATGACATTTAATTTAGTAGGGTAGGGATGATAATGAAGCCTTTTAGAGGTGATTTACCAGCATTTTTGTGGAAAAGAGATTGGGAAACAATTTTGTAAAAAAATCAGTAGATCCCGACCGGGATTCAAACCTTGATCTCCCCGTCATTAGCAGGCCATTCTAACACACTAGAAGCTTAAAATATATTATTTTACGTATTCATATTGTCTCAGCCGTCTCTTTTGATAGATAGTATCAATCCCTATAAAATAACACTAATACCTAATAAGTTAAATTAGGGCCGTGGTGTAATTAATCAAGGTAAGCTCGCTGTCGTTCAAGGTAAACGGTGCGTACTTCGCTGACAGAATGTGGAGAAGGGGAAGGGAGATAGAATCAGGAGAGAGGGAAGAGCAAGCAACAGGCATTATCGTAGTTCAATTGTTTATCAGGCCAACTGAGGCGGAACAGAAGAACACTCCTAAATGTCGTAACGTGTTCCTTCCTTGTAAGCATGTCCATTTCGTCACAACAATGGACTTATGGACAAGGTCAAAAGTTGGTACACATCCGTATCAAGACAGCTGTATATATATATATATAATTGTAAGGTATTGGGGTTCGATACCAGATGATACCCAACGTAAGATTTTGGTAGGAAGAACAAATCAGACAAACTTTTATTTTTATAACCATGTCCTAGTACCATTCGGGCTGTACACATATTTACTAAATTACGCTAATATGTTAAGGATGAGGAAGGTTGGGTTAAACTAAAGGTGTACCCTCATTTGCGTTGAAGGCGTGTGGAAAATCGTTTAAGGAAAAAATCCTCAGCACACCCAAATAAATAAAATTACCAACCACTCTGTACTGTAAAACGAGACAAAGTGAGTAACATTTTGTCAGCGTGTCAGGTATCGAATTATCGAATACATACAAATATTTAATACTATATTTAGACTATATTTAGTCAGATTTGAATGTGTTAATCCCCTATTTGATTTGAACTAATTGTTATCCGTATATTTGTATAGTGACTCCCAAGACTAGACTATAAATTTAGCCCTCAGTGCCCTAAAACAAATTTGAAATAAAATGTCCGGACCTCCATACCTCACCCTAATCTTACCAGTTCATCGGCTTTTCTCAGATTAGCAACGTCAGTTTCGTATTCCCACTCAGCTACATCAAGAAGATGGCAGTGGGACATCTGGCCTTTAGCGTATTCCGTGGTGAGGTACACAGTAAGTAGCTCTTCGTCCGTCAGAAGGCGCCTTTCTGACCCCACTAGGGTACCCTTGCAACATGCCAAGATGACCAACAACCGCCACGGAGTCCGCTTCTTCATATTACCGCACCTAGGAACGTCCGTTGCCGTACTAACGACTTGACCTACTGGTAGATGAAACAATCTAATATATCGATTGTCTCCAACTAGCGATACTCGACTGCTAAAATTATCCTTGAGAAAAAAAATTGCGAAAAAAAAATATCTGTGTCACTCTATCGTACGCACGTCACGTTTTTTTTTTAATTATCTCTCTCCAGCGCCAAGGGACAATCGACATTAGGAGATCCGACGTTTACAATGTCATTTCAATGCGAATTCTATTCGCCTGTACAGCTTTTTTTTTAAGTAAACAAGACACCTTTAACAATTTTCTTTATTGATTTTTTCCCACACCACGTTTCACTACCCATTTGAGCTATACTCACTACTGGAGTAGGTAGTTGAGAAAGGTATATATTAAAAAGAAATGTACCCGAATTTGTAAGGAGTAGGAGCTGTAGGACATTTTGAAAAGAAGAAAAAATAAAAGCACCCTCAGTACACCCGACCGGGATTTTAGCCCAGATCTACCCATCATCGGCAGTCCAGTTTATTAGACCTTAGACCTCGTGTGGGCAAACCTGTCGCCAATCGCCACAAGTGGCGAATATATTATTATTATTATTAGCACCGCGTCTTACTACCCGTTCGGGTTATACGCACTTACGCTAATGTGTAATGGTAGGATGATTATGAGATGAAATGGAGGACCTACAGTTTAACGTGGAATCCGAACCACGGTGGAGGCCTGGCATTCCTCACATTCACAAGTTGTTATTAATACACGTCTTGTCAGAGGTGAAGGAAGGGTTTGGTAATCAGATAAATCTGTGCCGGGACCGAGGATTGAACCCCGGACCCTCAGCACAGAAGTCTGACACCTTACCACTAGACCACCAGGTCACCAAGTGGCGAATTTGCCATACAAGTGTTGCAAATTTGAATTTTCCCGTTTTCACAGTAAATTCCTCCCCCCCCTCCCCCCTTTTCCCTTACGTTGTGTGCTGGTTTTAACTTGACATTTCTCCACCATATCATTGGAAGCATTCTGCGTTTTGAATGAGTCACTGACGAAACATTGGATACCATCAAATACTCACCCCCCACCCCACCTCACTCCCTTTCCCAACACTTCTTTTCATCTCAATCTTCAGACGAAAGTACTGTCAAATCTCACATTAAATTGTCTTATTTTCAATTTGAACTATTTAATCATTTGCTTCTGAGGCAGTGGTATGGTAACTGAGTAGTCCAAAGTGCACATGTTGTGGCGAATTTAACTTCTCATCCGTCACATCTGTGGCTAAATCGAAAAATATTTTGCCCAACTCTGCCTTAGACTATTCGACCATCGAAGCGAGTTTCTTTTGATAATATACAATCGTTCTATGTGCTCTCGGTATCCAAACACATCTAGAAACCTTACAGACGCTTTCAATTTAAATCTTTAGATTTGTTTCAACTTATTTTTTTCTTTTGACTGTTTATTCTAGTTTTAAATAAACACTCGATATTGACCAATAACATCCTGATAATCTTTGAACGGCCCTAAGAGAGCAAAGTTCCATTAGCTCCATCCCCTCCAAATCATCCTTCTCTTACCTATCATGCTGGGATCACGATCAACTTAACGTTAACTTAACGTAACTTAACGTAAAGGTTCTCCTCGTGTTTTTAAATGGAAGCGATCACGTTTTCAGTTAACTTAACATTAACGTTGTAGTTCACTTAACTTAATAGATGCCCTGGGAGGTCTTTTATGTTAAGTGAACGTTATATGAAGGGTATCACGTGATCTAGCCAGCCATTCATTATGGAAGTGACGTCTACAGGGCTATTTAGTAATTCATTTATTGGTTTTATGACCAAATTAATTAAAATAAAATAGAGAAGCTAAATTTATCAAAAATGTTTAATGATAAATATTTTTTATATTGATAGAAAACAGTGAACATTCACAGATTAACACTTTACAAATAGAACAAATCACAGATCAAAATACATATACTCTAGAATGCATATGTTTGGCTCGAATCGTTACGTTAAGTTACGTGAATCGTGATCACACATCCGTTTTCTTAAGTTAAGTGAACGCTACGTTGAGTTAAAGTTAAGATGACATCAGACACATTAAATCAGTTTATAGCGTTTCTTTTCTACTGATCTAGGGTTCCCGGGTTCAATTCCTGGCATGGCTGAAATATTTATCATTGGTGAAATGTGGGTTTGCCCTTTCACAGTGATGAATTAACGGTTGGAGGCTGGATTATGTGTCTATTCTAGATTTAAGATAGTTTATAAGTCGTGTGATGATATTATAATCAGTCGGTTCAGAAATTGCACGTTAAATACCTCAAATGAATAAGACTCGTTTTACCCGCTTCGGTGGCCACGTGATCTAACGCGTCACCCTCGCAGTAGACTAGACTGCCGATGACGGGAGATCGAGATTCGAATCTCGTTCGTGTGACCAAATGTGTTCCCCCCCCCCCCAATGGTTTTTCACTCTCCCTCCACGCAATTGTGGGTATGCTTCCTATATTATTATTATTATTATTATCACCGCGTCTTACTACCCGTCCGAGCTATAGGGGAAGGAGGGGTAGAACCGGGTACCGGGGTGGAAGCGGGTGGCCTTGAATTTGTGCCTGGGGGGTGGGGGAATCTAACGGGAGTGGTAGGAATGTCTTCTGTATACCCGTGTCAGTCACAAAGAGAAGGTTTGTGAAGATAGGACGAGTTTTGTTCAAGTTACAGTATATTCGTGTTTTTTGTTTAGTTTCATCTTATTTTATGGTTTTTACTTTATACCTACAAACAGAGAATACATCATTTTTGGCATTTCGTGGTGAGTACAATAGAAAGATACTTCTCTTCGCTTTACCCAGATATTATTATTCTCAATTTTGGGTTAGAATTTTCCTGTTGTGAGAGTTTAAAACCAAATTAAGCGTTTGGGCAGAACCGGCGGGGTAAAATCGGGTACCCGGTTTTACCCCGCCAGTTCTGCCGGGTACCCGGTTTCACCCCGTGATTATTTGTTACTTTGGTCATTAATGTAATGTTATAAGCTAACTTGTTCAACTGAACAGGAACGTTCCTGAAGTTAAAGAAATGTTCGTTGCGATAGTTATTTTATACGAAATAATTTATTTTTGATGTTTTGGTGTAATGTGATAAATTTGTTATGATTAATAATTATTGCAAGCATACAGTGTTTTATTTAATTATTTTTATTTCGTTTGTTTCAATTAGTGAAGCTTACAACTATATTATGTATATTATATAAGTTATAATTGTAATGAACAATACTAAAATTTAAACTATTTTCAGGCTAAGTACTCAACATGCCACGAAAATATATTCGTATAAGTAATCGCCAAAATTGGTCCGAGGAGAATATGGCGAAAGCAATTTATGAAGTTATTCAAGGAAATATGAGCTATAAGAAGGCATCTTTTGCTTATGATTTACCTCAGTCGACTCTTGAAGATCGTGTAAAAAAAGCCAAAATTGGAGCTTCAGTAGAAGTAGCAGCTAGAAAAGGTTAGGCCGACAAGTTTTTAATATAATTTATATAAATTATAGTATTTACTTTATTGTACTCCTAGCTTACTAATGTTAAAATATTTGGTTTTAGGGATGGGAAACTTCAAATGTGTGTTCACCGAGAACCAAGAAAGGGAACTTGTTCAGCATATAAAGTTCATGGAGATCCGCTTGTTTGGTCTCACAACGAAAGATGTAAGGCGTCTTGCTTACGAGTTAGCTGAGAAAAATGGACTCAAACATAATTTCAACCTCGAGGAGAAACTTGCAGGACCTGATTGGCTAAGTTGTTTTATGAAACGTCATCCTGATCTGTCACTCAGAAAACCGGAAGCAACTTCAGCTGCACGGGCAATGGGGTTTAATAAAACCAGTGTTTCAAAATTTTATGAAATTCTGGCCAGCTGTTTTGAAACCTACAAATTCCAACCAGGACGTATCTATAACGTTGATGAAACGGGACTAACATCTGTGCCTAAAACACAGTCTAAAGTTTTGGCCCAGAAAGGCAGGAGGCAGGTTGGTGCTCTGACGTCAGCAGAGCGAGGACAATTGGTAACGGCGGAGCTTTGTTTCTCGGCAGCCGGACATTATATTCCACCATTATTGATATTCCCAAGAATAAGAATGAAGGAAGAACTTATCGAAGGTGCACCACCAGGGACAATTGCTATATGCCACCCTAGTGGCTGGATGCAAGCAGAAATATTTTTAGAATGGATGCAGCACTTTATCAGTAACGCAAAACCTTCGAAAGACGAACCAGTTCTTCTGTTGCTTGATGGACATGCAACACACGTCAAAAACTTGGCAGTTATTGACATTGCTCGTGACAATGGGATCATAATACTTTGCTTTCCGCCACATTGTACCCACAAGCTTCAGCCGTTAGACGTAAGCTTCATGGCTCCTCTAAGCACTTTTTATGGACAGGAAGTGAAGACATGGCTCCTTAATCATCCAGGGAGAGTGGTAACGCAATATCAGATCGCCAAATTGTTTGGGTTGGCTTACATTCGAGCAGCAACCATGCAAAATGCGATTTCCGGGTTTCAGAAGACCGGGATTTATCCACTAAATCCAAATACGTTCGGAGAAGAAGCATATGCTCCAGCAGACACAACAGAAAGAACTGCTGAAAAAGAGAGTGTAAATCCTGAAACAGATTGTGAGTCTCAACCTGGACCACCTTGTGAGCCTCAACCTGGACCTTCTTGTGAGCCTCAGCCTGGACAATCTTGTGAGCCTCAACCTGGACAATCAGGTCTTGCAGTAACACCAAAGAAAGTTTCGTATAACTTTAGCGTTTCACCTCAAGATGTAATTCCAATTCCACACTGTGAAAGATCTTTTTCAAACAGAAGAAGAGGCAAAACAGCCATCATTACAAGCTCCCCATACAGGAATGAACTGAGGGAAATGCAGAGAGGCCCTACAAATAAACAAGTAAAAAGAAAATTGTTGACAAAACCCCGCAATCTGAAGCAAGAACAAAGTCAACATTCTAGTTCTTCCGATGAGGATAAAAATGAAACACCTTGTCTTCTCTGTAAAGAACCTTATTCTTCTACCAAAAAGACAGATGAATGGGTTAGGTGTCTAGAATGTCAAAAATGGGCGCATGAAAGCTGTACCGGATGGGATAAAAATGAGCTGGACGAATTTGTATGTGTCCCATGCCTAAGAAGCAAAAAATGATAAGATCCGGTTTTACCCCATGTCGTATCCGATTATACCCCATAGCTGGGGCAGAACCGTTTTTTTTCCATTGTTCTATATTTGTGGAGGTAGATAAAAAATTTTCCTGAACACAGACATTTGTATAGTCAAATATTGTAATAAATACTATTGTCCTTCTCTGTACAAAATTTCAGATTAAAATATTAATTTAACTATTTTTTATGAATTTTTCCCCTTAGCGTCCCGGTATTACCCCTACTTCCCCTACGCACCTACGCTAATGTGTAATGGTAGGGTGATTGTGAGATTAAATGGAGGACCTACAGTTTAATGTGGGATCCGAACCACGGTGGAGGCCTGGCATTCCACACATTCACAAGTTGTGATTAATACACGCCTTGTCAGAGGTGAAGGAAGGGTTTGGCATTCAGATAATCTGTGCCCGGGACTGAGGTTTGAATCCCGGACCCTCAGCACAGAAGTCTGACACCTTACCCCTAGACCACCAGGTCACCTATGCTTCCTATAAATATAACCTCCATGTCCCTAAAACAACTAACGTAATTAATACATAAGTGTATAACACGAACGAGTATTAAAACGCAGTTTTATATATATATATATATATATATATATATATATATATATATATATATATATAAAAGAGTAGGGATTCAAGTGTAAGCCAAGCTTGTTAAAACGGTACCTGTGGTATATTCTGCCCCACTATTTCCTCATTTGATTAATCATGCATAGGGTCTGCTCTGCTCTACATACCTCTCATTGGAATGCGTTTCCGTTTATACCCGGCCAATGAGTGTTCTACCGATTGATGAGAACAATTCATCAGGCACAGTTTCAACTAGCTCTGGCAACACTACATGCCACGCCACTGATAATTTGTCTAAACAGATACCTATTTTTAGATTTTATCCATACTTTGAAACATGATTAGAATAGGAATGTCGCAGTTATAAGATCATACATAGTAAATGGTCAGAAGCAGAGATCTAACCCACTTCACAAACAAATAATGTCAAAGATGTCACAAAAGAATACCTAAAAGAAAATTCAGGATTGTTTGTGTGGTTTTGAAGCATCAGAGCTATCATTCCATCCGGCACCTTAACTTAGTCGGTAGCGTGTCTGTCTACTAAGCTAAGGATCCCAGGTTCGATTCCCAGCATGGCTGAAAATTTTTCTTTATTGATTTTTTTCCCCACCACGTTTCACTACCCATTTGAGCTATCCTCACTACTGGAATAGGGAGTTGAGAAAGGTATAGATTTAGAATAAATGTACCTGAATTTGCATGCTTAAGTTATAGTATTAGGCATATGAAGCTATGACAGCCCAAGCAGGTAGTGGAAAAATATATGGCTTGAATAAAAAAACTGACCAAGCCCACAGGTTGGAAACAATAATGGATGTAAAAAAAAAAGAGTTGTCATTCCCATGAATAAAATATTGCTCCAGTAGAACCAGAGAGTTTAATTTTCTTCATACGGTGATATCAACAGTTGTTGAATATCTGTCATTAGCATAGCAGCATTAGATGACACACTTTTTAAATGAAGAGAAAAAGTTGGTCAACTTCCAGGACACCCTTGACAGATATTCAACAACTGTTGATATCAACCCGTGAAGAAAATTAAACTAGAAGAATTTTGGTCAAAAAAGTTTTTTTTGTACTAAAATAAAAAAATAAACAGGTACACTTAGTTCATCCTGAAAGATAGCTATCATTCAGAGAAAACTGATTGTACCTTACTTGAGTTTCCATCCATTTCACCTTAAAAATACAACTCAACGGATCAAGTCTTAAAACAACTCGCTTTGGAGGGCTCATGCTCTAATGGTCTCACACTCGTTTTATACGAGATTTCCAGTGAAAAGGAGGTCAGAGTTCAAATCCTGATCGGGTGTAACGAGGGAGATTTTTTTTTTTTTAAGGGTTTACTACTCTCCCTCTACTCAAATGAAGGGGTAAGTTATATTTTCTAATCCCAATTTTGTTTCAATCACCACGTATTATTACTTGTTCAAAATTGTGACCACAGGAAAATAAATGGTATGATTGCTTTATCTAATAGTATATTATAGTTTGTGACAAATTTTCAAAAACAATCAGTCATCTAACCTCAAATTACATTTATTACACTGTAATATCATGTAAAGATTTCCCAAATATCCACTTTAAACAAAATAGTTATGCTAATTTTCAAAAATTAACAAATATTTCACCATTTGTAATTTGAGAGCTTCAATCAAATTCAAAACAACACCCCGAAGAGAGGCAAAATTGTTTTTGGGCTATGGAGTACATAAAATGTAAGAATTCAACAAAATCATGAGGTTGAGATTTTTTAACAGTTACAATAATTTTTATCTTTATTAGAAATTAAAAAGTTAAATAAATCAAGAGAGTACACAGCTCGCCTTGGTGGCGTGGTTAGCTAACGCGCTAGTTTCGTGTTGCGCTAAACTTCCGAGGGCGGGGAGATCTATGTTCGAATCTCGCTCGGATGAACTTGGGTTGGTTTTCCTTAAATTGATTTTCCATTTTCCCTCCACGCCAATGCGGGTTCACTTCCTCTATATTCAACCTTCCCAATTCTTAACCCACTAGCCTAATTATTAATTAAGCGTATAATCCGGACGGGTAGTAAGACGCGGTGCTAAGTATTATTATTAAAAGAGTACAATATTGAGAGGCTAACTCCGCCAAGTCAACAAAACTCTGTTTCACAAGTACAGTACAACTTTCATATGAAGAGCTGACATTCATAAAAATGCTTTACATTTTTAGTATTCTTTTATTAATAATACGCATCAAAAGTGACTAAATCACACGACTCAACATTTAAAGTAGATATAATATTGTGTTTAACTGAAAATTGGACCGTAAAATGTGTAAATGAAGCAAAGTTATATAAATATGCTGTATTCGCTGCTTGATAAAACAGTTACATTAGAACATTTCCTGCTTCGACAAGAGTCAGATAGGTAGGATCTTAAAGTGGGTGGTTGGCGTGTGCATTTAACCCTTAGCAAGTGATCCGTTGTCGAGAAAAGTTTAAAAAACACGTCATTAGTACATTCTACCAGCAAAGTGGGTATCAACCCTATTTCATTGGATGACATTGAATTGAGTCCCAAACCCACTTGTTTACCTTTTCAGCTATCCGAATTGGGTCCGAGTTGTTTGAATTAAGTCTAGGTTACAACCTATATTGTTGTGCCAAACAAACTCTTTTAGTCTCTCTCTCTCTCTCTCTCTCTCTCTCTATTATATATATATATATATATATATATAATCGAACGTAATGAAGTACAGGTTGAGCAAAAAAAAAAACTCTTTTGTAATTAATGGCTCTAAGGGCCAGTTTCATAGTCAGATTTAGTACGCCTCAAGTGCGAGTCGATACTAAATACAGGACGACACCTACCTAGACCAAAATGGAATGGGCCAGTTTCATAGTCAGATTTAGTACGCCTCAAGTGCGAGTCGATACTAAATACAGGACGACACCTACCTAACAAAATGGATGGCCAGTTTCATAGTCAGATTTAGTACGCCTCAAGTGCGGCGCTATACTAAATACAAGACGTCACCTACCTGAAATTGAATGGAATGGGCCAGTTTCATATGCGAAACTGGCCCATTCCATTTTGTTCTTGGTAGGTGTTGTCCTGTATTTAGTATCGACTCGCACTTTAGGCGTACTAAATCTGACTATGAAACTGGCCCTAAGTACTGTTTTCACAAAATGCTGAAGGTCGGATTACAACAATGGACGTTTTGCAAGCGCTCTTGTAAGTGTTGTTTTTTGAAACTTTCCAACAACCAAGAAATGGTGGGGGGGGGGGGGTGAGACTCAATTCAATATTTCCCATTTAATTAGCATAATTAACGAATGAGTTTATCCAAACTGGTACTAAAGACGTGATCGGTGAACAAAAAAAAAAAAGTCTTACCAGTTCTTCAGCCTTTGTCTGGTTGGCGACGTCCGTATTATACCCCCACGAAGCCACGACGTAGTTATTGCAGTACTGGCCGATTTGCGTCGCGTACTGCCCCTCCAGCAACTGGATCAACGCCTCTTCGCCGACCAGGGCCCTCCTGCGCCTGGTCATGCGGTCCGACGCCACAAGATAGACGCTCAGACAGCAGACCACGAGGAACACAGAACAGCGCCAAGTAGAGACCATGTTACCTCCTCGACCGCCCGCCTCTCACTGACACTACCGGTAGGCGAGTTGGGTAATATAAGTCTGGTATCAACAAGCGCGGGGCTACAGCCGCGTTCCTTCCCATATGGCCTCGCAGGTAAGTAGATAACGCTTTAATTACGTTTTTTTTATTTTTTATTAAAAGGAACGAATTAAATTTGACTATGCATGGAGGGTTTTTGTGTTCTTTACCTCGATGTGTTTTATCTCCTAACCCGCCTCGGTGGCGTAGTTGGCTAACGCGCTAGTCGTGTTGAGCTCGACTGCCGAGGACGGGGAGATCGAGGTTCGAATCTCGGTCAGGTGAACTGGGGGTGGCTTTCCCTAAATTGTTTTCCACTCAACCTCCACGCAAATGCGGGTTCATTTCCTCTAAATATAACCTTACTAATACCTAAAGCCATTAGCGTAATTAATACATAGGCGTATAAACCGAACGGGTAGTAAGACGCGGTGCTAAATATACTAATAGTCGACATCGGTGGTCACATCAAGATTTAACACGTCGAGCTCATAATAGACTGGATTGCCAGTGATGAGGAGATCAGGGTTTGAATCCGTTCGGGTGTACTGAAGATGTTTATTTCCCTAAATTGTTTCTCAAGCAATATTGTTTTTAGCACCGAGTCTTACTACCAGATCGGGTTATACGCCTATGTATTAATTACGCTAATCATTTTAGGTATTAGGAAGGTTATATTTAGAGGAAGTGTACCCACATTTTCGTGGAGGGGGAGTGGAAAACCATTTTGGGGGAAATCCCCTCAGTACACCCGACCGAGATTCGAACCTTGATCTCCCAGTCATAGGCAATATCTAGTCGACTGCACGAGTGACGCCTTAGACCACGCGGCCACCGAAGCGGGTTCAAGCTATATAACAAAGATAAAATCCGCTTCAGTGTTCGTATGGTCTTAGGCGTCAACTCTCGGATTAGACTGGCCTTCTGATGACGGGTAGATTGGGTTCGAATCCTGCTCAGGTCTACTGAGGGTGATTTTTTCCTAAAATGGTTTCTTACTCTCGTTTCACGCAAATGCAGGTAGATTACCTCTGAAATGTTTCCTTCCCCATCCTTACCCCATTAGAGTAATTATCACATATGCGTTAACTTGAACAGGTAGTAAGATGCGGCGATAAAAAATAAAATAATAAATAGTAGCCGTGAACAATTCAAGAGAAGTAGTTATTTTTTTAGCACCGCGTTATACAACTGTGTACTAATTAAATGTATGTTTCAGGGATAAGGAAGGTTGAATTTAGAGGGAGGGTGGAAAACCATTCAGGAAAAGCCACTCCCAGTAAACCCAACCGGGATTTGAACCCCGATCTTTTTGTCATCATCATTATAGTCTATTGCGAGAGTGACGTATTAGACAATGCGGCCACCGAAGCGAGTCTTAGAAACTATTTGATGGTTGGCTTGGAAACAACTTTGAAAACAAAGTATTTTATTTTGACTGTAAAACAGCACTTATCTCTTAAACATTTATTTTAATGGTACAATTATGCTTTTATCTCCATCTTTGAATTTGTTTGCAAACAAAACTGGCACAATGCGTTGTATTATGACGGTAATCCTCTCAAGTAATAAGCGACTCTAAATTAAGAATGAAAAAACACGTGTAGAAAGCATGATGTTTGTTGTAATCTGTGTAGAATATAGAGAAATGAAAACAGTTTCCAGTAACCTTTCGTCTAACCTGTAAGGTAACAAGCTTACCTTGCATTATTCCACTATGGTATAGCTTATAAGATAGGGTCATAGTGTAATGTGTCAAGGTAAGACTTATAATTATTATTGCTTTAAAGATGTTCCAGAGGCAAAGATGTAACATAGCTGTGCTCATTATTTATTATTATTATTATTATTATTATTATTATTATTATTATTATTATTATCATCATCATCAAATTAAAATTCATATATTTATTTTAATCTGATGGAAAGAAGTGTAAAACTTATTCAAGCGTTTAGTTTTCCTTAAAATTTCAAAGTCATTCAGGTAAGGACGTGTAAAGTATTTATGTAGCACAAAAAAAAAATGTGTACCAAAGAAAATACATCTAACTTATTTGGTTTACTTTTATTCGGGATAAAACATAATAAAATGAAACAAACTAAGCATGAAATAATTTACAACAAGGAGACAATCTCTCCTGAAGAGATTTGTTTGTTAGCGACTAGTGATGACAAGGACAGATATATGTGTTAATGGTAATCCCCTCCATAGCTCCCTTCAGACGAAGAACTGAAATGATGCTGGTTCTCGCCCCCATATTCTCCTCCCTGGTGGCTCTTCACGGGGACAGCCACGGGTACCTTGACGTGGACGGGGTAGGGTTTCTCGACGGTGTAAGGTACATGGATGTACTTCTCCACTGGAACCTTCACCGGATAGGGCACCTCCTTCTCCACCGGGTACGGCACCTTCTTCTCCACCGGTACGGGGTAAGGCTTGTCGACGTGGACGGGGTAGGGCCTGTCGTAAGGCACGTTTACTGGGTACGGCACCTCCTTCTCCACAGGGTACGGTACTTGCTTTACCACGGGGTACGGCACCTTCTTCTCCACCGGTACGGGGTAGGGCTTATCGACGTGCACAGGGTAGGGCCTGTCGTAGGGCACCTTCACCGGGTATGGAACCTCCTTCTCAACTGGGTACGGCACCTTCTTCTCCACTGGTACGGGGTAGGGCTTATCGACGTGCACGGGGTACGGTCTGTCCACGGGGACCTTGACGTGGACGGGGATTGGTCTGTCAACGTGGACGGCTACAGGAACCTTGACGTGGACGGGGTATGGCTGAGCGACGGGCACCTTAACCTCTACAGGGTAAGGGTGAGGGACTTTCTTTTCGACCACCACGGTGTAAGGTTTGGGCACGTGGACCGTGTAGGGTTGAGGGACGGGGACCTTAACTTCGACTGGGTAGGGGACGCGTTTCTCGACAGGGACGTGGACGGTGTAAGGTCGGTCTACGGGCACCTTGACGGGGTACGGGACGTGCTTCTCGACCGTGTAGGGCACAGGCTTGTTGACCGTCACGTGCACGGGGTAAGGGCGGTCGACGGGGACCTTGACGGGATATGGTACCGGGTGTTCCACTGGGTAGGGCACCTTCTTCTCGATAGGAACGTGGACTGGGTACGGGTGGGGCACGGGCACGCCCACCTTGTGAGTCACTGTCACCGTCTTGGTGTGATGGTGGTGGCCACCGTAATCCCCACCGCTAAGTCCACCGTATCCACCGCTTAATCCACCATGACCACCGCTAAGTCCACCGTATCCACCGCTTAATCCACCATGACCGCCGCTAAGTCCACCGTATCCACCGCTAAAACCTTCGTGGCCACCGCTAAGACTTTCATGGGCGCTGCTAAGTCCACCGTATCCACCGCTTAATCCACCATGACCGCCGCTAAGTCCACCATGACCGCCGCTAAGTCCACCGTATCCACCGCTAAAACCTTCGTGGCCACCACTCAGACTTTCATGGGCGCTGCTAAGTCCACCGTATCCACCGCTTAATCCACCATGACCGCCGCTAAGTCCACCGTATCCACCGCTAAATCCACCATGACCGCCGCTAAGTCCGCCGTAGCTACCGCCGAAACCATAGCCTTGACCGCTGATACCTCGTTTCTCCTGGGTCTTATTCTCCTCGCTGGTGGTTTCCCCCTTCCCCTCGCTGGCAAGCTCCACCTTCCCCTCACTGGCAGGATTCACCTTCCCCTCGCTGGCAGGCTGACGCTTCTCCTCGCTGGCAAGTTTACCCTCCTCCGCCGAGGTGATGGCGACGAGGACCAACAGTGCAGTGCAGATCTGCACATATGACAACATTACAATTAAAACATTTTGTAGAGTTGGGAAAAGTTTCATGTAGTAGAATAATTATGGTAGGAAAAAACTTTTAGAAAACATAAACATATTTTATCCAGGTAAATAACAGAAGACCTACGATTCAGTTAAAAGAAAAAGAATAAGTATAAAGAGATTGGCAGGGTACGAGTTGTACCTATGCCATTTACCAGTAGGCTGCGGATTTTGCATTAACAGTATGCATATTTTTTCCCTATGTTAACATTTATATTCCAGCCTAACTTATTTATTTTATGCAACATGTGATAAAATTTAATCTGCTCAGCTTTATAGTACATATTAATGCATATTCCAGAGATAAATACATACATACATTTCACGAATATGTATAATATAAATGCAGTAGTTTTAACCATTTTAGAAGAACATTTCCTAAATTGTCAAGAAAAATTTAGAACGCTTAGCAGATGTTTAACTCCATTTATGCAGGAATTTATTGAGTATAAGAGAGACTAGGAAAGTGTAGATCATAGGAATGAAGTTTGTGAGGAGCATGTTAGCTTTTACGAGGAGAAAAAAGATTAGGAATGAAGTTATCCAGGATAGAGCGGGGGCACAGAGGTTACATGATATAGTAAATGAAGCAAGACTGAGATAGTGTGGGCATGTAATGAGGATGTTGGAGTACATGATATAGTAAAGGAAGCAAGGATGAGATGGTATGGGCATGTAATGAGGATGTTGGAGTATATGAGATAGTAAAGGAAGCAAGGATAAGATGATATGGTCATGTAATGAGGATGTTGGAGCACATTGAATAGTAGAGGAAGCAAGGATGAGATAGTATGGTCATGTAATAAGGATGGAGAAAGAAATAATGCCAAAGAAAATTATGGAAATTACGAAAGAAAATTAAGAAAAATTAAGAAAAGGACCGCAAGGGAGGCCAGGAAAGAGATGAGAGGAATTGACAACATAAATTGTGCAAATGAGAGGAGAAGAATAGTGGAAGGCTCGAGGTAGATGAAGGCATTTTACTAAACTGACCCGCCATAGTCTGGAAACAATTGCTGTTGATATAAAGATTTACAACTGACCATATAGAATGATTCGGATAGGTAGTGTAAAGTGCGACGATACCTGTTAGTTGAGCGGTCTATATATGGAACTCGGGAATGTGATTAATGTCGACGTGATTTTCACGTGGCCTTCTGTTTATATCTTAGCCTAGACCCAAAACCATTTTACCAATCAGACTAAAACTTGGTATCTAAGCTGTTCATAGGGTTTCCCTGAGAAATTTTTAGAATTAGATATCTAACCCTAAAACTAAGCGTAGTTTACTGAAGGTCAGAAAGAGAATGAATAGATTTTTTTTAGAAATACGCTCTAACGATTTTAATTATATTGTATATCTAGGTATTGTTTAATCTTACAAACAATATAGACATTCAAATTTTGCCATGAAAATGACTTTTAGGGTACTTTACATAAGAATAAATTTCCAACTTTGATCATATCGCTGCAACTGTTTGAGATACTAAATAACTTATCATTGTCAAGTTGTAGTACTATTAAAAATTAAAAATCTTTTATTTGTAATACTTTTCATAAAAACAATTGTTTTATTCTATCAGCTAGGCGAAAAACTAATACCACTTCTGCCCACTTCTGCGGTAAAGACGTGTGGGGCATAATTTTCTAAAGTTTTTTTTGTGTAGATTACGACTATGGCAACCAGGAAATCGAAATTGATAGATTTCTCATATTTTTTGTTTAAAAAACGTTGAAAATAACGCACTTTTATTATTATCCTTTCCTTTACTAAACATTAATTTTAAAAAAATTCAGTACAAAATTTGTTTAGCTTTAAACTCTCTACAAAAAAGGCTCAGTTCATGTTTAAGGTTGAACCAATGATAAAAGACCTAACGAGGGTCAAACCTAAATAATATCCCGATATTCCGGGTCTTGTATGCATCACGCAATGTTTCAAAACTGCCGAAGTGAATTGCCAAGAATAGTAAATGGAATTTAATAATGATTATGTGTAATAATTACTTATATTCACAAAACATTGTACAGTTTCTATTGGTGAGACAATCTTCCTAAAGTTACTCCAGAGCCCAGGCAACAGAATCGATAGAGTTTTTGATTTGTACAAAATTAACTCGATTAAAGACTTCGAGAGAGCTCACCGGCAAGATAATAATATACCACTGTTGTATGCATCATAGGAGACTTCAAAGTTTAAGTCTTGGCCACAGTCAGGGGCGGCCCGAGGTAAATTTCGCGCCCGGGTGGGATTGCTTTTTGGCGCCCTTCTAGGTAACCGGTAGATAATATAGTTCATTCACCATAGGAGTGTAGGTAACTAATATCTAGCAAAAGTTAGCAGATATAATTTCATGTATCCATTCGTCAAACCATATGATCTGCAATTACTATAATATGTTGATTTATTGTCATTTTTGGTGGGCAAAACTTTCACAAAAAAAAAAAAAAGTATTTTTGCCGTTCGTTAAATCTTCTGCTAACTGCCAGCTACCACATTTTCCATGGCGATTGGATTCTAGAAAGATATGAAAATAATCCCTAAACCTAACGTAGCATGGGCGTGATAGAAAAATGATTTGAAGGAAAACTCCACAAATGTTAACTATACGCTAAATGTTTCACTTTGAGATTGTACAAAAACTGTTAGGATTAAAAATAAAGCCTGTTTTGTAGACATTGCTATCCTCTATTTTTTATTATAAGTTAAACAAACACTCTGACATTATGAACGGTTTACGTTATAGTTGAGAAAAAATGTTTTAAGATGCAATTTTTTCAATTTGGTGAATGTAAAATAACTTTTAAAGAGTGCCACTAAATTCTATTTTACTCACCACAAAATTATACTAATATGTAAAATTCATGTTAGTATCAAAAATTGAACGATGGTTATGCTTAGCAACTACACTATCACGCCCAGGCTACATTAGGTTTGGGAATTATTTTCATATCGCGCCCAGGTTACGTTAGGTTTGAAGTTATTTGGTTTGGGGATTATTTTCTTATCACGCCCAGGCTACCTTAAATTTGGAGACTATTTTCGTATCACGTCCAGGCTACGTTAAACTTGGAGACTATTTTCTTATCACGCCCAGGCTACGTTAGGTTAGGTCTAGCTCTGTTTGGCGCCCCGGGCAGCCGTCCCTGGCCTCAGTTCCTGAGAGCTAATTCAAACAAGGCTAACCTCATTAAGTATCTAATTGATTTGTGGAGCAAACCTATTTATTAAAGCAAACTGTAGATTAGAGCTATGTTCATTGATAATTAAGACAAGACGTGCTTGAAAGTAACGTCTGTTGAAGTGACAGAGTTTACTGAACTTGCTTATGAACACGAAGAGGCCAACACAAGGCTAGCCTTACATGCTGCACATGTTGGAGAAAGCAACATCCCTGCAGTTCTTGATCATGCTGATGATACTGATGTCCTAATCATTCTGCTAGATTTTATTCAACAAATTAAATGTCAAGTTTATGTGAGAATTGGTAAGCAAGTAAAAGATCGGATTGTCTCCCTTCAAAATGTTGTTGGAAAGTACAGCGCTAAACTATCAGATGGCTGCAATACTGATGACTTAATGAAAGCTCTGATACGATTTAATAGCTTCACAAGCTGCGACAGTGTTTCATTCTTTTACGGCAAAGAAAAGAGGACGCCTTTCAAACTAATGAGCACTGCAGCACATTATATTGAATCGTTCAAAGCCTTTGAAGAATAATATATGGTGAGTGAGCCCCTAAAAGCCAGCTTGGAAATGTTTGTGTGCCAAATGTACGGTGGTAAAAAACTGATTACGTAAATAAACTGAAATATGATTTGTACTGCTGTGAAGAAGGCAATATTCTGCCTAAGCTCTTTTCTCCTTGTCATTCAACATTACGCCTCCAGGTGAGTATATCCAACTACCAGGTCGCTATATGTAGGAGATTTCTAACATGCTTTCAGATGGCTCACACATCATATGAACATGGATGGTATGAGGAAAATGTCTACATTGCCATCATAGTCGCCAACTGCAGGGGTGCTTTGCATACTAATAACTCACAACAATATTTTCTTTCAGTGGTGATCAGCACCCCAATATTTCAGCCTTTTTAAAACCTTAATATTACGGCGCTAGTTCTATCTTGGATATAGGGTTGCACAGCGAACAGTGTTTTATAGCGTAGCAAGCTGCAGGTCCTGTCATATGATACAAAGCAAGCGTGATTAATTTGGTAGCACTCGCCAATCGTGAACTGACAGCCTGACATTTATCAACATGTTTCCATTATAGTTTGGTTAGTGGCAGTACAAGTATTTTATGTATTATTTTTGTGTTGTGCATATTTGTTTTATTTTATTGATTTAATTTATTCTACTAAACATACATGACACTAACAAATTTCACCTTAATTTTGGCCATTTTTAAATACAGCGCTTGAAAATTTGCAAATTGTATGCTACGCCCACACCCCTTTTTATCGAGCACCCTGAATGTTTTTTACAAGTCGTCGCCTATGAGTGCCATTAAGTGACTTGGAATTCAACCCGCTCCTGAGGAAGTACTGGAGAAGATATCATCCAACAACTGCAGATCCTGTCAACCAGGATCATGCACGTGCTCGGACGTCAACCTCCCATGCACCGACATTTGCAGCTGCTCGTGTGATAAACAAGAAATGGATACAGAATATGAAGAGTACGCAGATAGTGATGGTGATGGTGACAATGTTAGTGACGACGGTGATGATTTAGAAGAAGAATGTTAGTGACGCTATAAATTGATATACAGTACAAAGTGTTGTTGTAAATCTTATTATTTCCTGATTTTTTGTTCCAAACGAGAATTAGTTTTTAACAACAACTACATAAATATGTGTGCCTGTACCAAAAGTCACCATATAATTAATATGTACCATTACTAAGATATGCGTAAATAAATATGCATTAAACTTTAACAAAGTATGAATTTAACGTACTTCTTTGTGTCACCCGTAAAACTAAAACGGGAAAGACTGATGATAAGCTTTGCGATGTAATAGAAACTAATCAAATTTTGTTTTGTGAGTAGGAGTTAAAATTCAGTTCGGTGGTTTTTAAGCATATGAACTTTGCGTGATGCATAGAAGACCCGGAATAGCTGAATATTATTTATGTTTGACCCTCGTTAGGGCTTTTATCTTTGTTTCAACCTTAAAAAAACGAACGGAATTTTTTTTTTTGTAGAGAATGTATAGCTAAACAAATGTTGTACACATTTTTTTTAAATTTACATTTGTAAGGGAAAAAATAAAAACATAAAAATGTGAGCTATATTCAAAGTTATTTTAGCAAAAAAATATGAGAAATCTACCAATTTAGATTTCCGGGTTGCCATATTCGTAGTCTACACACAAAAAAAACTTAATAAAATGACACCCCACACGTCTTTACCACAGAAATAGTACTATTTACATGAAAATCGGTGTCTAGCTGATAGACTATTTTTGATTTATGAGCATATATGTATTTTTAAGTGAGCTATTTGAAAACAAAAATTGATTGTCATGCTCTTTGCTGAACAAAGATGTTCCACTTTTCTCGATGTTTCTGTAACAGTGTATATGTTATTTATTATTCTGTTTGGTGGAGTGTTTCTGCAACAATGTATATTACTTCGTTTCACGAATCTTACTAGTGTCTCTATTTTAATATAAAGGAGAAGTTAAGTCTCCGCGGTGCACCGTACCATTTAGTTTATAATCCCGTTAAAATTTTATTATCCAGTTGTAAATATGTTATCCTCAACCATTAGAGTGAATATTTCTTATGCCCCATACCCACAGGTGATATTTTCGTACTTAGTTTATTATTATTATCACCGCGTCTTACTACCCGTTCGGGCTATACGCACGCATGAAATGGAAAACCTACAGTTTTAACGTGTAAGAATCCGAACCACGGTGGAGGCCTGGAATTCCACACATTTACAAGTTGTGATTAATAAACGTCTTGTCAGAGGTGAAAGAAGGGTTTGGCAATCAGATAAATCTGTGCCGGGATCGGAGGATTGAACACCGTACCCCCAGCACAGAAGTCTGACATCTTAACCCTAAACCACCAGGTCACCCTAGTTCATTAGAGAAACTTGTAACGAAATAATGAAGATAAGCTGAAAGGTCTAAGAAATACAAACTTTTTTGGCGTACAGCATTCACATTTTAATATATTATTAGTATTATTTTATAAAGTATATTAAAAGAGAGAGCTGAAGATCATGACTTGACGTATGAATACGTTAATATAGATCTAGTAGCTCTTCTTGCTGTCAGATATGTCCAGTCGTAAGGAAATTGTGCTGTATAACACAATTATATTGTACTTCTATTTGTTAATTGTTGTACTTGATGTTAAAACTACTCTAGTTAATTATTTCAATCGTAAATGATACGATCGTAATCAAGGAAAGAAAGTCGGTATTTTCTCCACGTCTGGGTACCTTTGTGACGTATTCAACATTATATGACAGTCCTAAAAGTGTCTAGCTCTACTTTACTAACACCCGCACCAGTGAGCAAGTATGTTTTCTCTTAGCAATGCGTCTTACTACCCGTTTGAGCTATCCGCCTAATAACCAGTCAGGGGGAAAACACTCTCAGTACACCCAACTGGGATTCGAACCTCAATCTCCCCGTCATCTTCAGTCCAGTCTATTGCGAGAGTGACACCTTAGACCGTTCGACCAATGAAATGGGCTGAAGTGTGCTAAAGCATCGGTCTCCTCTGGTTTGCCGGTGATGGGGAGGTCCATCTTCGAATACCAGCTGGGTGTGCCGAGGGATATTTTTAAATTCTTGGGTCACTCAAATGCTGGTACATTTCCTCTAAAGTATAATTTCCTTATACCTAATATGTTAATGAAGTCAGAACATATGCGTATAACCTGAACAGGTAAATAAGATGCGGCGATAAAAAAAAAATTTCTTATCAATCTGCCCCTGAACATTTTGGTATTCTTGTGCCCTCTCGTGCCTCTTGAAATCATAAAATATATTCTATAGTTAAGTAACACATACAAACTGAGTCCTTTCAGCTGTTGTAAAAGCAGCGCTAGCTCTGGATGTCCAAAAAATTATTTTTGTCACAGAAGAAAATAAAAACGAAAATAGAGCCATCTAATGATAACCCTTATTATTAAGTACATTCCGTTTGTTTATTGTGAACACTTCACTAAATTATTATTACTATTATACCTATCATATATTTGATTGTTTTCACTCTTTATTATTATAATTAATTTTTTATTACACGATTCGGTGGCCACATGGTCTAAAGCGCTACTCTTGCAGTAGACTATACCCCCGATGACGGGGAGATCGGGGTTTGTATCTCGGTCGGGTGTACTGAGGGTGGTTTTTTTCAAAATGGCTTTCGACTCTCCCTCCACGAAAATGCGGGTACACTTTCTATAAATATAACCTTACTCATCCTTAAAAACCATTAACGTAATTAGTACATAAGCGTATAGCCCGAATGGGTAGTAAGACACGGTGCTAATATATATATATATATATATATATATATATAATGGTAATCACTTGTACACCAACATAATATATATATTTTTTTACAGTAAGTCATGTGTAAGTCTGTATTTGTTATCCTGTTAGAGGTCTCGACTGTTGGCTAGCTAGTACTTTTAAAGTGTGAGTTTAGGGAACGCGAGTTAAGGGCAGTGATTTTTGCAATCTTTAGAGAAAAACATTTGTTTGACCAAAATAAATAAAAACGTTCTCCAGTAGAAACATAGAGTATAATTTTCTTCATATGGTGATATCAACAGTTGTTGAATATCTGTCAAGGGTGTCCTGGAATTTAATGACAACTTTTTCTCTTCATTATAAAGTTTCTCATCTAATGCTGCTATGCTCATGACAGGTATTCAACAACTGTTGATATCACCATGTGAAGAAAGTTGAACTATATGTTTCCACTAAGCAATATTTTGTTTATTTTGTACATAAAAAAAAGCGATTTTGACATAAAGAAACTGCAAAAAACATTGGCCTTTTTTGGCGTCCCTTACATTTTCACCTTGATAAAATGAAAATAAAATGAAAATGCAAACTATCAGCCGGTACTTACCACAGCCCTCATGTCTGGTCGTGTGTTGTGTATCAAGACCCACTCTAAGGACTGAAATGCATGTGTAGGGGTAACCACATGTCTTATATACCAGCGGTAACAATCAGTCCGGATACTTTCTTCACCCGACACGGAACTTTGCACGCGAGGAATCTTAGAGATCATTGTTTCCTTACCCTTAGACACCTTGATGAGGTAGTCATTAACAAGAGACACCACTGAGCTTACACGTTGAATCCAGTCTCAAGACATTATTGATAAACATGGGGGGTTAAGGCTTTCCCTCTTGTGTCAGACTGGCTTTATGAACACGGAGAGATCGTGGTTCCAATCCTGGTCGGTTCTACTGAGTGTGGGTTTCCCTAAAATGGTTTCCCACTCTCCTTCCATGCAAATGCAGTAGATTGCTCTAAAATTCTTCCATCCTCATCCCTACCCCATAGAGTGATTATCATATATGACCCCCTCGGTGGCATAGTTAGGTAACGCGCTAGTTTCATGTTGAGCTAGACTGCTGAGGACGATAGATCGAGGTTCTAATCTCGGTAGGCTGAACTGGGGGTGGTTTTTCCTAAATGGCTTTTCACTTTCCTTCACACAAATGCGGGTTCACTTCTCTAAATTCAACTTTTCAATTACTAATCCATTAGTGTAATTTGTACTTAAGCGTATAGCCTGAACGAGTATTAAGACGCGGGGAAGTCCTAAGAGAAGGGTAAAAAGAGAACCATTTTGAATGTTATTCTTCGATACAAAGCAAACAGTATCGGACAAATCCTTAGGAGGAACTTTCTTCTGCACGACGTCATAGAAGGAAAGTTTGAGGGAAAGAGGAGCTTAGGAAGGAGGAGGATTAAAATATTGAATGAGTTGAAGGAAAGAAGAATATTCTGCGAACTGAAGGAGGAGGCAGAGAGGACAGGGCGCATTGGAGGTCAAAGTTCATTGACAAAAGGAATGGACCTGTCATAAGACAGAACACATAATAATAATAATAACAATAATAATGCGTATAACATTAATGGGTAAAAAGACGTGGTGATAAAAAATAAGATATGAGACTTTCTAACCTTCAATTCTTCTTACAATAGTTCTTGTTTATATTTGAGTTTGTTATAGTCAGTTTGAGTTAGATTTTTTTCTCTCATTTTCAAGAATATGTGTTCAGATTATCTGGAATTTATGACTACTGTAGTTTGATCAACGGGGCTTTACTGTATTATTAGTAGGGAGTGCGAAGTCCCATTTTCAATTCGAAGCGAACTAGAATCAAATATGTGAATCGAATCGAGTTAAAATATATATTTTTTCGTTTTAGGCTTGGGAAAACGTGTTAATGAACCATTGTTTGTAAGATGTATTTTTAATCTGATAAATGATGTTAATATTACAACTTACAAATCAATTACTTTAGATTTTTTCCATAAGAATATTAATTTGTAATGTATATAACAGCTCAGAATGGCATTAATTGACCATAAATTGAAAATGTTAGCTGTCAAGATTTTTTACTGGCGAAGATTCGTAATAATTGTATAAGTCAGAACTTTATTCATAGCTAATATTTGTTTCGAAGCCAAATTGAAGTTTCGAATCTTCTCACACCTCTAATTAAGAGTGGGAGAATACATGAAAAATTTGTGTCGATTTCGGGTTGTTGTTCGAAATCCATCCGATTTTACTTTTTTACATACAAATCAAAGCATTTTCGAGTAGGCGTACTTGGAAATTTCAATTTTATTTTGAAAATTTTGAGTGTATATATATATAAGACATAGAGAGATATTTATCTTTTTTATATATATATATACCCCTATAAAACATGAAGAAATATTCTAGTCTAATAATCTAGTGTTCTGAGTTCCTGGCTACAGATACACAGGTCCTGGGTTCAATTCCCAGTGCCTTCAGATTTTCTGTGAAATCAGTGGATATGGATCGGGTTCAAACTCAGCCTCGTGAGGACAAATGAGGAGCTACTTGAACGAAAATTGGCGGTTCCGGTCTATAAAACTGAGATTATAGGTTGGAGGGCCTCGTAGTGCTTACTACCCGACACCCTAAATGGGCAGAAGTTGGCACTATCTTTACCAACCGGTGGTTTCCCCTAGGTTGTTGTAGCTTGGTTGCGGGCTGATATCATGGAGTTGTTTTATTATTAAAATAAATCATTTTACTTTCAAATTAATTTATTGAAAATATCTTTTGTGAACAACTTCCAATTAATGAATATACTGAAGCAATATTTTATTCATTTTCTCTAAGAATGTTACCCGTATTTGTGATCGAATCTGCCAATTTACTGATCTTAGCTCACATACTTTCCATCCCACCTTAAGCCCGATAGCAAAGGCAATCGCTTCGGTGATAGAATGGTCTAAGCAGGTATGTTAAACTTGTGGTCCGTGTGTCGCATGTGGCCCGACCATGATTTCTGAGCGTCCCGTGTTCCTTATGACGAACCAACATACAATGCGGCCTGAAAACAAGGTTCTTAGGAAGATATTTGGTCCAGAGAGGGATATGGATACTGGGGAGGGAAGGAGGCTATATATTGATGAGTTATGTACCGTGTATTCATTATCAGACATTGTTTGGATAGTCAAGTCTCACAGATTACGATGGACAGGACATGCAACGTGAATGGGAGAATCTAGAACCTTGTTCAGGGTAGGCCTATTGACCGTCAAACCCAATGGGAAGATCTTGACGCAGACGGGAGGACAACATAAGAATGGACCTGAAAGAGATAGGGTGTAATAAGGTGGAGTGGATAGAACTAGCTCAAGATAGAGATAGGGTGTAATGAGCTGGAGTGGATTGAACTATCTCAAGATAGGGTGTAATAAGGTGGAGTGGATAGAACTAGCTCAAGATAGAGATAGGGTGTAATGAGCTGGAGTGGATTGAACTATCTCAAGATAGGGTGTAATAAGGTGGAGTGGATAGAACTAGCTCAAGATAGAGATAGGGTGTAATGAGCTGGAGTGGATTGAACTATCTCAAGATAGGGTGTAATAAGGTAGAATGGATAGGATTAGCTCAATATAGGGACAGGGTGTAATAAGGTGGAGTGAATTAACTAGCTCAAGATAGGGATAGGGTGTAATAAGGTGGAGTGGATAGAACTAGCTCAAGATAGGGGTATTGTGTAATAGGGTGGAGTGGATTGAACTATCTCAAGATAGGGGTATTGTGTGATAGGTGGAGTGGATAGAACTATCTTAATATAGAGATAGGGCGTAATGAGGTGGAGTGGATAGAACTAGCTCAAGATAGGGGTATTGTGTAATAGGATGGAATGGATAGAACTATCTTAATATAGAGATAGGGCGTAATGAGGTGGAGTGAATAGAACTATCTCAAGATAGAGATAGGGTGTAATAAGGTGGAGTGGATAGAACTATCTCAAGATAGAGATAGGGTGTAATGAGCTGGAGTGAATTGAACTAACTCACGATAAAGATAGGGTGTAATAAGGTGGAGTGGATAGAACTAGCTCAAGATAGGGGTATTGTGTAATAAGGTGGAGTGGATAGAATTATCTTAATATAGAGATAGGGTGTAATGAGGTGGAGTGGATAGAACTATCTCAAGATAGGGGTATTGTGTAATAGGGTGGGGTGGATAGAACTATCTTAATATAGAGATAGGGCGTAATGAGGTGGAGTGAATAGAACTATCTCAAGAGGGGTTGTAATGAGGGGGATTGGGTAAACTCGTTCAGTATAGGGATAGGTGGCCTACTTTTGTAAGTGCTGCAATGAACTTTCTAGTCCATAATGCCATAGTGTAGGTAAATAGTATAAATACGTACACTATTCGGGTATGTTGTACTTTGTTAACATTTATTGCATCAAACTCAAAACCTCTTCCAGAGGGTCTATTTTTTAAAAGAAAACTATATAGGAAAGGAAAAAATCTCTGAAAAAAGACGGCGAATCCTTTTATATATATTAAGATGGTAAAAATACTAAAACAATTTAATATATAGCTCCTTCAATAATTAAAAAGCTCAATATGACACTTAAGACCAAGTGAGGTTTACACTTCTGAAATAAGGCATCCCTCTTGCAATATACTTTACTGCCGATGACTTAGAGATCGGAGTTCGAATCTCAATCTGGTGTACTGAGGGTGTTATTATCTAAATGGTTTTCTACTCTATCTCTCCACTCAAATGCGGATACCTTTCCTCAAAATTCAACCTCCTTCATCCCTAACAGATTAGCGTGATTAGTACGTGTGTGTATAAGGGGTGGCCAGACTGATCGAGCGACTAAAATATAAAATAGAACACATTGGTTGTAATGAGAGGTGGCCAGACTGGAGCGCGCACGCTTGAAAGATAGAACTGGTTATATTTTTCAAGCGCGGGCGCTCGACCCGGTACAGTCTAGTTTACAGGCGCTAGGCAATATTATTATATGTTGGTTCATTGAGTGCTAGAAAAACTTCTCATTTTGACATTTTTATTACTATCGATAGGTTTAGCTCACTTGCTACTAACGGCCTAATTTAATTGGTAGGATCATAAACCATACCAATATATATATACACATATATATGTCTGTCTGTGTGTGTGTAAAACTGATATGTTAAAATACTTCAATATTATCAAAGTAGGCCTTTACAAATAAGAATCACCATTAGCTTGGAGAGAGAAGGAGAAAACCACAACAATAAATCACTTGTCAAAAACCTCATTTCACTGAGCCAAGATTCGTAGCCTCCTCGTCAACAACTATTGAGAGCTATCTGCTAATTACGCGCTCGCACGCTCGCCAGTTTGGCCACCCAGTCGCTTGCGCGCTCGCTCGCTCTCATGCTTGTCAGTCTGGCCAAACCCTAAGTGGTAACGGGTAATAAGACGTGGTGCTAAAACAACAAAACCAAGGCGCGGCTAGATGAGAGGAGATCGACGAATCGAATACAGGAATCAGTGACCATAACCCAACAGTTTCTGTGCTCACGCAGCTTGAAGACTGGGGACTGCTCAGCGTGAAGGTGGATGAACAACAGATGTGCTTTCGCAACAACACAATAATAATAATGGTTAAAAATCTTATTGGTGGCTGAATGGTCTAAGGAAATATTGATATCATAGATGGGATGCTCAAATCCTAAGGTATTTGAGAGATTATAGGTATGTAAAAATCTCATAAAATAGTATAATCGGGTACAATCATGAATACATAGATTTGATTTAAAAATTGAAAGCAATTGGTAAAATGAATGAATAAATTATAGACTTGTGTAGTTGGGAGAGTAACAAAATCATTAAAAATGACACTATTTCATTTATATAATTAATTGACTAAAAAAGGGTCCTCTTTCTTGTTTATGACGTAATAGATAAGACAAAAAAATATTATTTGTCAGTGGCAACCAAGGCTTAAACAACTTTCTTTAGATTGAATTTTAAGTATTTTCAATTAAGTAAAATTGAACATTTTTAAAGAAGTGAAATCTCTTAAGGTGGGAGTATAGGAGACATGAGAAAAGGTCAGTGTTTTTTGCAGTTTTTATAACAAAACATTTTTGGTCAAAATAAATCAAATATTGCCCCAGTAGAAGCTTAAAGTTTAATTTTACTTCACATAATGAACAACAGTTCTTGAATATCTGTCAAGGGTGTCCTGAAATTTAATGACAACTTTTTCTCTTAATTTAAAAAGTTTCTCATCTAATGCTGCTATGCTCCTGACAGATATTCAACAACTGTTGATATCACCATGTGAAGAAAATTAAACTATGTTTCTACTGAAGCAATATTTTATTTATTTCGAAAAAAAAAACCTTTGCTCTAAAACGGCAAAAATACTGGTCTTTTCTTGCGTTCCCTACATCCCCGCCTAAAAAGCGGACCACTTCCGGAATTTAGAAAAATCGGTTACTAAGAAGTGACCGTTATTTGAATATTTTTTTCAATTTTTTTTCTATATAACTAATTAGTACAAGACTGAACTTATAATATCTCTAAAGTAAGAAAAAATGCATTTCAATGAGACACCTATAGTAAAAAATAGGATGTTATCCCTCCCTGTAGGCTGTACTAGAACCTTGTAAATCCGAACTAATTGGGACCGAAGATTGTTCGGATTAAGTGGGAGAATACATGGATACAATATTTTCACCCATTTTAAATTAGAGCTGAATGAGTTTAAGGTAGATAATTCAAGGCCTTTCTTTATAAAGAAAATATTTTGTATGAAAAATTGTTATTTTTCGAGTTATTTTATATTTTTGTGAAGTGTCTAGCAATTTTGTAGTTTTGAAGTACACGAGACACCATTTCAATTTACAATTTTATCTGATCGGGTCTTGTGGACTTTTTTATGTACGTTAATTCGAGCCTTACTATTACCATATATGTTGACCACAGAAGAGCCAGGTACAGCTAAAGTTTTTATCCGATCGTAACATATAGACTCTCTTTAGGTAGGTAATTCCAAAGCCTTCATTTTATAAAGAAAAATTTGTATGAAAATTCAATATTTTTTTAGTTATTTTGAAATTTGGTGAAATGCCTAACAATTTTTTTAGTATTGAAGTACACGAGACACCATTTAAATCTACAATTTTATCTATTCGGGTCTTGTGAACTTTTTATATACGTTAATTCGAGTCCTTCCTCTTACCATATATGTTGACTACAGATGAGCCAGGTACAGCTAAAGTTTTTATCCGATCGTAACATATAGACTCTCTTTAGGTAGGTATTTCCAAGGCCTTACTTTTATAAAGAAAAATATTAAATGAAAAATCGATATTTTTCGAGTTATTTTGAATTTTTATGAAGTGTCTAACAATTTTTTTAATATTGAAGTACACGAGACACCATTTAAATATATAATTTTATCTATTCGGGTCTTGTGAACTTTTTATATACGTTAATTCGAGCCCTTCCTCTTGCCATATACATTCTCTCAAGAAGAGACAGGTACAGCTAAAGTTTTTATCCGATCGTAACATGTTAACTCTCTTAATCAAATTTTCATATGTTTAACTTATGAGTAACAATATAATATGCACTCTATAATAATTATTTTTAGTTACATGAATAAACATTGTGTTGACTACGAAATTTAAATATTGTAAGTATTTATTATCAGATATCACTGTTTCTTACCATTCTTTTTTAACGTTGAGTTTAATAACCAATAAAATATATTTTATTTTACTTAATATTTTTCCCGACCATTTTCCGAAAGGTGTGTTTGGACTATCCGGTATTTTGGGCTGCCGGGGATCGGTCTAACAAAATTTTACTGTATTTAATAATATTTAGCACCGCGTCTTACTACCCGTTCGGGTTATACGCTTAAGTACTAATTACTCTAATGGATTAGGAATTGGGAGGGTTGAATTTAGAGGAAGTGAACCCGCATTTGCGTGGAGGGAGAGTGGAAAACCATTTAGGAAAAACCACCCCCAGTTCACCCAACCGAGATTCGAACCTCGATCTCCCCGTCCTCGGCGGTCGAGCCCAACACGACTGGCGCGTTAGCCAACTACGCCACCGAAGCGGGTAATTTTACTGTAGTTGGTAAAATTAGTCACATTATTAAATCAATTAAATTATTTATTATTTCATTTCATTTTTGAGTATTTTTATTTTTTAGGAAAAGGTTCCTAAACTCCTTTGTATGGAGGGTTGCGCTTTGTGGATGTGAAACATAGACCATAAGTACAATTGAAAGGAAAGGATCAGAAGCATTGAAATTTGGTACTACAGAAAAATGATGAAAATATCGTGGATGGAGATGGAATAAAATACAGAAGTGCTCAGAAAAGCAAATGAATAAAACCAACTTTGGAAATGTTTACGGCAAAGAAAATTGATTATCGTAGGCCATGATAGTTCGACGAAGATAGTTATAGAAGGAGATGTTGAAGGGAGACGCAGACGCATGCAGACGCAAAATAGCATGCTCTAATGCACCCTGAAGGGGTGCACAAGAGCAAATTCCAACACGTACCGACAAATTGGTCACACCGTGTGGTTTTCGGAAATTTAACTGACGGGTTGTCACATTTCGCGAAGTTACTGAAACAAACAAAAGAGCATATTATTAATTAATATTAGTTGAGCAAAACAAAATTATGGGGAACCGACTAAGGGTTTTTTAGAGTTACGTGCGGAGACACTACTCTATGGGGGGCTGGGTGAGAGCCTCCCAAACCACATTTGTCACATCTCGCTTATCCGAGCAGAGAGAAATTCAAGAGGGAGACTGAGACTGGAGTACATGAACCAGATAGAGGACGATGTTGGCAGAAGAAGATACAAAGCGGTAGAAAATAGGTAAAAGTGAAGCGTTGCAGCAAATCAAAATTTATGACCAAATGATGAGTAAAAACGGCAAATTAAGTTTAGAAAATTATTTATTTTCAAGGAATAAATTCAGTTCTACATCAAATTTACTATAGGTAACAATTATTATGAAACAAACACTATTAGAATATTTTGATAATTTTTTTTATCATAACCATATTATATTAAAAAACATATTCTCTTTTATTTTGTTTAAAGTTTTTGGTAAATAGAATCACTGAAAATTCCTTTTGAAGACTCTTATGAACTATATACTGAAGCAAATAAAATACCAACATAAACTTTATTGTAACATAAACATTCAAACAATAGCATATTATATATATATATATATTAAATTATCTTCTTTAAATAAGACAGTCTTGAATCTTTATCGTCTTTATTGTCAAATAAAGCAGAAAGTTAAGAATACATCTTGAAAACTAACACTGGCAGTGATATTAACATAAAACACCAATAAAGACATTGAAAAAAAGCAAATAAATAATGAGTAATGCATGACCTTAGGAACGAGACTGATCTTGTGATATCTTTAGGTTGTGACGTCACTCGGACGCTGATACAAAAGGTCTCTGAATCTATTCCCGTGTCCAGTTAACAATTTTAAACACACATATTAATTAAATAAATAGAGTTGAAATTAATACTGTATTAGTGTTTTTTTTTTATCACTAATTCTCATGCCATTTTTTTTCATTAATGTTAGCCTAATTAATTATTCTAAATCAATAAGAAACATAAAATATGCAGCTAAATATTACCATATTAAAATTCTTACTTCTTTGTTAAATTCTCTTTAATATATTCCAAATTAAAAGAACTATGACTAAGTGCCAATACTTTGAAGCTCATTTGAATGACAATAAATCACATGCTGCTTTAAGGTGAGAGTGTAGAGAATGCAAGTTGAGGGCAGTATTTTTGAGCAGTTTTTATGGCAAAACTTTTTTTTAACCATAATAAATAAATTATTTCTCCAGTAGAAACTTAAAAGTTTATTTTCTTCACGTGGTGATATCGACAATTGTTGAATATCTGTCAAGGGTGTTCTGGAATTCAATGACAACTTTTTCTCATTTAAAAGACGTTCATCATCTAATTGCCACTATGCCCATGACAGGTATTAAACGCAAATGTGGGAACACTAGCCCACCTCATCACCAACATATTAGAGTAGTTACTACATATGGGTAAAACCTAAAGGGCTAGTGAGAAGTGGTTAAAAAAAATTGAGCACGAGAACCGAAATAATAGAAAGAAAAATGGGAATTGGTAAAAATTTAGAACTGACCCTTCATTACTTGTTTCTTTTTAAAAAATATATATCGACTACTATTCAAATAGGTTCACTCTTGGCTATCTGGTACTCGTGTCCGCCCCGTTTGAACCTTTTCCGCCCGATGAGAAAGAGTGTCGTGACGATACCGATAGCGGCGACGGTGGCGCAGCCTATGAGGATGGCCGAACCGACGCTGGTGGTCTTAGGACTCGTTGTGTTCGTGGTCGAGTTCACGTTGACCCCTGTCCCCACTGATTACCGGTGTCAAGCTGTCCCCAGATCTTCCCTCAGGGTTCAGTTTCTCCGGTGACCCCTGTCTATCAAGGAAATCTTCCAGAGGCTTGAAATACCGCAAGAGAGGTCCACCATCAAGGCCGAAGATCTGAAGATGTTTCTCGAGTAGTTCAGGCCACTTTAGCGACATCCCCTCTTGTAGAAGTTGCCTGAAATAATACGAATTATAAACTGTTATGACACGGGGGAGGTTTTATTATTTATTTTATTTAGTAACGCGTCTTAATACCCATTCGGTTAATAAATATATTCACTAATTTACGTAAAGTATTAAGGATGAGTTGGTTTGAATTTAGAATACGTATACCTGAATTTGCTTGGAGGAAGAGTGGAAAACTGTTTAGAAAAAAATAACCCCCTCAGTACATCCAACCGAGATTCAAAGCCCGACCATCCTGTTATTGGTAGTCTAATCTATTATGAGAGTGACGTCTTTGTGTCTTAGAACACCGAAGCGGGTATGATATTTATTGTATACCTAATATCTTGCCTGGGTAGTTAAGTAAGTCAAGGCGATTCTCTCTCTCTTTTCTCTCTCTCTCTCTCTCTCTCTCTCTCTCTCTCTATATATATATTATATATATTTAAAACACAATACAAATAAAAATTCTTTAAATTGAAAAATGACACCTGGATATGGGATAATTCCTGGATAACTCAGTGGTTATAGCATTGACGTGTTAAATCAAAGGTCCCGAGTTCGATTCCCATGTCCAGGTTTAATTTTCTATTTACAGAATATGATATTTAGATGTGGTTATAAGCGTAATTAGCATCTAAGGAAGCTTGGCTCTTTAATCCATCACAATATATATATTTTAAATTTTAAAAATATTTACCGCAATAAGGTGTTTCCTTCCATAGCATGTAGAATGTCTGTTGTATTCGATGTCATGTTTTGGAATACCTCTAGTATTTGAAACTGGGCTATTATACCAGCGAATTTCCTGTCACAGAAAAAACAAACATATGTTGTTAATCGTAAATAATTTTTTAACAACCCTTCTTACTACCCATTCAGGTTATACACTTATGTACTAATTACACTGGTAGTTTTAGGGATGAGGAAGGTTATATTTTATAGGAAGTGTACCAGAAATTCACGTGGAGGGAGAATAGAAAACAATTTTGGAGAAACCACCCTCAGTACACCCGACCGAGATTCTAACCTCATTCTCCCCGTCATCGTCAGTCTAGTCTACTGCGAGAGTAGCCGCATTAGAATATGTGGTCACTGAGGCGGGTCGTATTAAAATTGGGACACACGTTAAAATCTGGCTCATGAGTTAAACCTTGATTCTTAGTTTTTTTAATTAGTATTGGACTTTATAGGCGCATCAATAAATGAAGGTCTTTAGCACCTTAGTAAATATAATTAAAAACACAGTAAAATCCCCGAAGGGGAGAACAGAAACAGTGCACAAGAATTGAGGAACAACTAATACGGGTGCACACAAATTGCGGAACAACTCATCCGTGCTTGGTAATACCCTTACATGAACTGTGGGGTAAAGATTAAAATCATAATGACTGTTCAAAATGGAGCATGGAGGTTAGGTTAAGTTAGGTTAGATTAGGTTAGGCTAGGATAAGCTAGGTTAGGTCAGGTTAGGTCAGGCTTGAGAGTAGGAGTTGAATGGGATTACAGGTTGTTCCGCAATTCCTGTGGACCGGCTGACAGGTATACTTTATCCCGCAATTCGAGTGCCCTCAACAGAAAATGAATGCACCTAGTGAAATACAAAAAACAAACAGTAATAAAAAAGTTTTTTAAAGTTTTTAAAATAAATCTCAAAATGAGACAGTTAATAAATAAGATACTTTATAAAAGTGGAATGCAAATAGAATTTAAAAAAATCCTCTGAGGTATAAAATTGAGTAAGCAAATAAATGCTCTTTTTACTTTCTCGCTATCTTACAGGTAGAGAAAGTATTGTGATTGTCAAAAAAATCTAACTCGAGATTTTGATGAATGTTGGCGTTTCATAACCTCCCGAATCCAAAAAAGTTGCTTTTGAATTTCCGTCTGTCTGTTTGTCTGTCTGCCCCTCGGACTAGAGCCTAAACTATTTTACCGATCGGGCTAAAACTTGGTATCAAGGGTTTTCATAGGATTGTCCCGAGGGATTTTTGGAATTGGATATCCAACCCTAAAATTAAGGTTAGTTTACTGAAGGGTAAAAAGAGAATAAATAGATTTTATCAAAATCAGCTCTAACTATTTTGATTAAATTTCATTTAGGAACATCTATAAATATTCCAAATAAAATGGCTTCTCTCAATATTTCGGTAAAATGAATTTAAGTGTTCCGGTCTGATGCGTAAATTCTTATTATTTATCATATCTCCGTAACTCTTTGAGATATGAAATTACTTATCATCACAAATATGTAGGTTTATTTATAATACAAATCTTTTATTCGAAACATATTTTTATAAAACCCATAACTTTGAAGCTATACGGAATTATATATATATTTTAACTTTTCTAAAACTAAAGGTAAAGTATTGTGACAGTAAAAAAAAATCTAACCAGAAATGTTAATGGATGTCGACGTCTCATTACCGCCGAGCCCTAAAAAAGTGGTTTTTACAATGCCGTCTGTCTGTGTGTCTGTTTAACCCTAAAATTAAGAGTAGCTTAATAAAAAGCGAAAAATCGATTTTCTCAAAATCGGTTCTAACGATATTGATTAAAATTCGTATCTAGGCGTTGATTAAGATTATAAATAAAATGGCTATTTTCATTTTCCTTTGAAAATTAATTTTATGGTATTTTACAGATGCGGAAATTTCCGTATCTCCTCAACTATTTGAGGTATGAAATAACTTATAGTTGCAAAATTGTAGTACTATTAAAAATAAAAAACTATTATATGAAATATATTTTTATAAATCCAATAGTTTTTTAGATATTGGCAAATATATTAATACAATTTTGTGAGCTTTAGTTGTAAATATATAGACCTACTACTTAAGTCTTAACGCAATAATTCTGTAATGCCATAGAGTAATTAAATATAAGTATGTATCTCAGAAAGTTTGTCATTTTTCCTTTAACCTCTTAGGAGAAATGTTTGTACAACAATGATCTATTACCTCCATTTTATACTCAATATTTACATTTTTATTGGTCAAAATTTATAAATGAGGAATTGAATAGCAATGTGATGACCTGAAGATGTGAAAGATGTGAAGATGTTAAAATTTTAACCGAAAGTTGAAATTTTAATACAAAGTGTTGACCCTTGTGGACCTTGAAATTGATCATTTTTATTGGTCCAAACATACAAATGAGGACGTTCTTTAAAAATAAAATTATAAAATTTAAAATTGAGACTAAACTTTTGTTTACGTAAGTATAGTGCAATTTATGCTTGGGTTTGCTAGTGTATATTATTTCGTTTCACATATATTATGAGTTTTGAGTAAATATCTCCATTTCTAAACAATAGAGTGAGAAAGTCCGTGTGGAGTTCCATACCATTTATTTTAATTAAAATATCTACATTTAACTTGATGATGCTAATAATAATAGCAATTAGCAAACAATCTTTTTTAGCTTATTTCCTTATGTAATCATGTGACAAATTTGCTCTTTAAAGTTAGCTATCATCTTTTCCAATCGTATATTATATTCAAGCAAATATCTTTTCAAATTTCTGTAGCAATTGTAAGGGTAAGGAGGGTAAATTAAGGGAAAGCCAATCAAAAAAGAATTGCATGGATGTATGGATTTTGTTGGGTTATAGGTACCGAGTAATATTTTCAAAAGAAAAAAAAAATTTTACAAGTCTAACAACAAATTAAAATTCAAACATTCAATATATAATATAGAGTATTTATACTTTGATTCAGCATTCACAAGGGGGTGACCTGGTGGTCTAGGAGTAAGGTGTCAGACTTCTATGTTGGGGGTTCGGGTTTCAATCCTCAGTCCCGGCACAGATTTATCTGACTGCCAAACCCTTCCTTCATCTCTGACAGGATGCTTATTAATCACAACTTGTGAATGTGTGGAATGCCAGGCGTCTACCGTGGTTCGGTTTCCACGTTAAACTGTAGGTCCTCCATTTCATCTCACAATCACCCTACCATTGCACATTACGTAAGTGCACATAACCGAACTGGGTGCTAATAATAATAGCATTCACAAATTAAAGGTACAGGGGAAACAGGGGGAAAGTCCACTACACTACTTTCAGGCAACAACGTTTATTCTCAACTCCCAAGGGAACCCGAAAGATTTTTTTTAATTAATAAATAGATACAGAAACACTTCTTTAACTTAATCAGAGTGAAAAAGAAGGTCTCATGTGTCTAACAATGCACATGACTAATATAGTAAAAAATTATCTTTCCCTCTTTTTCCCTATACCCTTCCAGTCCATAACTTTTGACTTAATCTCTGGAGAACCTCCAGCTGGCTGAAGACCCCGGGTGTAGACCCTAAGTCCCGGCTCTTAATCCGGCCCTGCATGGACGTTGGAATGTAATAAAAGAGAAATCAAGTGAAATTGTGCTACTAAAACACGTTTACTTACCCTAAGTATGGTTTGTTTGAAGTAATTTGGTCGTCAAACATAAAGTCCCAACCACCCTCCTCACCGCCAGATGTGTATATTTGTTGAAACTCTTCCCTGGAACAAAAAGTAATCTTAGAGTTGTATCGATTTAAAAAAAACATGGCATCAGTATCAGGTTGAGCAAGGATAAAACACTAAATCAAATGACATAAGAATTGAGGATTTGATCATAGGTCCACGCCACGTTCATACAAACTTTCTCATTTAATGTATTAAAGCTTGGGGGGAAAAAAAGATTTTCAAAAATAAGTTATTTATAAATTATCCTCAAATGATTTATATAGGTATATAAAAATTAATTATCATGAAAAACTATTCCCAGATACCCAATTTGAGCTCAATCTTAAGTGCAATTTTCAAAATATTTCAAATTTTTTTAAAAATCCGTCATAAGTAAATTATCCTAAAATTAATCAATTTTAGAAAAATAATAATCTCAAAATACCAATTTTGAACATAATTGTTAAAGCTATTTTTCAAAAAATGTCAATTAAAAAATAATTTATTAGTTAAATATTATTAAATGATTTTTTTAAAGAAAAACAATATATATAGTTATAATTAAAGTAAGACCCCCAATCTAAACCTATTTAGAAACAAATCGCTAGAGTTATTTCTTAAAATAATGAAATTTAAAAAAATCAATTATCAGTAAACTAGCCTTAAACGAATTTTACCCTGAAAAAACAAGTAGACAATTTTGTTTGTCATTTAAAACATTCCTCAAATATACATTTTAAACAAAATCGTTTGATCAGTTTTTGAAATATTTTGAATTATAGAAAATCATGCATCAGTAAACTGTATTCACACTACCAGGGGCTTCAGTCTAACGGGTTTTCACTGTATTTGACTATCTTGTTAGTACCTGTGTCTGTCCCAAGACTGCGCCACCTGTTGCCCGGTGAAGTTACCAAAACGCAACAGGTCGAGTCTCGACAGGTCAGCCGCCAGGTAGTAAGGTAACCGGGGCAGAGTCCTCAGTGCTTGCAGTAGCAGGAGTGTGGGGGTGCTAGGGTCTTCTTCTGTTAGGAGCTCCAGGGAGCTCAAGTAGGAGCGACTGCTTGCCAGTAGAGAGGAGAGGCCCACTGCAGCCTCGTACACACCTGCGAAGGACGACACACCTGGTCGATAGAGTTCCACAAGGGGGGACAAGGGATGTATACCTCATTTATACTGAACGGTAACGGTCTTACCTTGACGAATTACACTATGGTCTACAATTTTCATTCATTTTAATTACAACTGTTGCCGCTTGCTTTCCAGAGCCCCTCGGGTTGATGTGAGCTTTTTTTTCCTTAATCGTGTGAGTATACCTATGTGCAGTCTGATTTTCATAGGAAGCCCGTTATTTGAAAACTATGAACTCATGTTGCCACAATTGCGGAAATAATATTATAAATTGTATTTACATTCTTAGTCCATTTAACTAATGATATACAGATAAATTAGAGTTATCCATAAGAAAGTATTATTGGATGATTTGATAACTTTTGAATTAATAAATCAAAGTAAAGATATTAGAATGAAAGAACTTAGAGAATACTCGGAAGCTTGTGACAAAACGAGGTATTGCTAGGAATTCCCCATGGTCTGTCTGATTACAAGATGATCTCCACACGGTTCCCAACCCCAGTACCCTGGGCTCAAGTGGCAGACCTCAAGATAAGTACTGATGAACAGGCGTCCTAGTCCGCATAGTCCCGAATCAGCAGGGTGACCCCTAGACTTCGGTGGTGATTAGTCAGCCATGATGGCTGGTTCCCCTATCTTTTATCCGGGCCCCCTTGGCCAGGTTTCTCACTAAAAAATGCTAACAGAACTTTTGTGGCCCAGCTCTTCTAGTTTATTTGTTTATAGAATTATCAAAACCACCTGCAAAGCTCGTTTTGTCATTCGCAACTCATAACATACAATATTGAACCACCTCGCCTTCCAATTTAGGTCACGCGGTTACATTTATTAATAAAAATTGTTATCAAATGAGTCTAATAATATTTCCAAATAATATTTGCAATAAAAAAACCTTCTTGCTCGCTGCCACTCAACTACACTCCCACTGTAGATAGACTCTAGCAAGCTTACATTCACAATTTGAACTATATGCTCTACACCTGTCACTTTTGATAGATTTATCATATATTCATTTATTTTAGGTATTTAACGTGCACTTTCTAGCCCAACTGATTATACAGCACACGAGAATTTTCTATGAGCGTAAGTGAAAAGGTTTACCAATTTTGCTGGGAAATTATTTTCTCATACCTTCCAGGGCTTCTTCAACAAGCCACAATCGATATGAGACCGACGGCCTTACTTCTCCTCGAAGCAAGTTGTGCAACGGATCTTTATCACTCTAGAAAATCTGTCAACCCCAGCTGGGTTTAAACCCATGAACATCGGGTCCTGAGGCGAGCAATTTTCTCCAAGAACCCCAAGGTCGATGATAGACCCAAACAAAGTTTGTATTTCGACAAAGTTTCTTCTTACCAGAATGCTAACATTACCTATCTGGTCTCCTTTACTCACCAATTCACCAACGATTTAGTGACAACTCTCACTACTGCACCAAAATGTGTGAAATGCGTCTTCCCTCAAAGTATTGTAGGGCTTACATTTTTTAATTATTAGTGATCCCAAATTAAATTAAAATTGATAATTACCCGAATTGAAAGGAAGAAACTAGAACAAGTACGGTCATTCAAATATTTGGGAAGTACTTTGAATGGAAACTGTACGGAGGAAGTTAAAAACAGTATAGCCAAGGGGGAAGGGAACATCATGGAAGAGTGAGGGGAATGCTGACAGCTGGAAGAATCCAGATTGAGCTAAGAAAGAGGATTGCAAAGTGTTTCATGTGGAGTGTGATAGACGTGGACAGTCAGGAAGAGGGAACAAAGGTATTTGGAGGATTTTGAAATTTAGTTGTGAAGAAGAGTGGAAAAGGTTGAATGGGTGGACAGGGTGAGGAATAAGAAAGTGTTTATTAGGAGAGAAGATGAGCCTAATAGGGATGATAGGGAAGAGAAAAACGTCTTGGTTGGGCAACACATTATGTAGGGATTGTTTAATGAAGAGGATCATGGAGGGAAAGTTAGAGGGAAATGGAGGAAGAAGAAGGTTTGGAATGCTAAGAGATACCAAGAAAGTAAGAAGCTACACCAAGATTAATGAATAAGACGCTCAGAGACGACGAAAACGGAAGACGTCCATTTTATACCTGTCTCAGGACAGATATGCAAAAGAAGAATAATTACCTGAATAGCGACTAGCATCCTTGAACAAGAAGGTGTTCTTCTTGATCAGCTGATAGTGGGAGGCTTTCATCATCGTCTCATGGGCGTCCAGAAACTCTAGCCACCCAACACGGTCGCAGGTGATTACTCTGCGTGAAAATAACCATAAATTATGAATTATGATCGAGTGGTGAAGCAAATATATGAGGGTCGAGTGTGTGGATTAACAGGAAGGGACCCATCTTGGTGGCGTAGTTGGCTAACGCGCTAGTCGTGTTGAGCTCGACCACCGAGGACGGGGAGATCGAGGTTCGAATCTCGGTCGGGTGAACTGGGGAGGTTTTTCCTAAATGGTTTTCCACTCTCCCTCCACGCAAATGCGGGTTCACTTCCTCTAAATTCAACCCTCCCATTTCCTAATCCATTAGCGTAATTAGTACTTAAACGTATAACCCGAACGGGTAGTAAGACGTGGTGCTAAATAAATAAATAAATAATTAACAGGAAGGGGTAGGCCATGTAAGGCTGGTTTCAGACCAACGAGTCCAGAGTCGAGTCAAGTCTGACACCAATTGAAACAAGTACATATTATAATTGATAGCGCGATGGAGGACCAATGCCTTTCACACCGGTGGGTCGAGTCACCCGAGTCTAACAGAGTCTAGGCGAGTCAAGAGTCCATGATGCGGCAGATTACAGATTTCGCCAGTCCAGCCGAGTCAATTTTATTATTTCCACGTGCTTTCCAAGGCTGACAGAATGGACACTGGATACCTCACTGTTCTCGTTCAAGTGAATACTTCGATTTATAACCCGTCCCATCCCGAAGATCGGGATGGAAATGCAGTTTCCGCTATTTGGAAACACATGTGAAAAACTACCAAAGGTGCATCGTTTCACATTAAGTGGGTAAATCCACACTAAGCGACGTATTTTTAGGCGTCCACGCCGGCGCCTCCGTACAATTGTATTTATAGAAACCGCTAGGACTGCATCTATCTTGCACGAGCTCTTTGATCAAACTAGTGGACTCAATGACACGACTCACTCGTGTGGAAAGCCTCGACTACATGAGACTCGACTCGACTCGGGACTCGTTTTTATTATCTCCGCGTCTTGAATGAGAAAAGAAGCATTTTAGAAGTAATATACCCGTATTTGTGTGGAAGAAGAGTGGGGAACCATTTATGAAAAACCACTCTCAGAAGACCCAGTCGGGATTAGAACCCCAATATCCCCGTCATCATCAGGCCAGTCTGTTACTTGGGTGACGCCTTAGACTGTTCAGCCACTGAAGGGGGTCGGAAGGCATAGTTGGTTGAAATCAGACCAAGTATGTGTTCTTACCTACTCATTCCCCAGTTGACCAATCATACGCTCTGTTCTATATACTTCACAAGGGAATGTACAGTCCAATTTTCACAAAAAGATTATTTTAGAAAATATTTTTTTTTTTTGGCCAACATAGATAATATTTTCCAAGTGCTATTTTATATGTACCGATACCATCTGCCAAATGTTAATGTTTCAGATCACACGAGTTGATGTATTAACATGTGAAAGTAGATAAGGTTCTTCATATGAAAATTGAACTGTATCATTGAATCACAGAAATAATTTTATGACCTCTTGATTTAGTGGTAGGCATTCCTTGCTTCATGGTTACTAATATTGAGGCCATGGGTTCGATTTTCGTTGGTAACATGGGTATCTTTTTCATAGGAGAATTGTTCCTATGGCCACCAAGATCTGGTTAGTGGTGGTAAATGCACCTGGCTATGAGTCTATGGGTCCCGAATTCAATTCTCAACTGGTACCTTTGTTATCCTTAAGGAGAATGATCCCAACAGTCACCAGGTTTTAGTTAATTAGGTTTAAGTTAGGTTCAAGACTTATACTGGCTCCACATAATCATCATCATTATCATCACGTCATCTCATCTTGAAAAAAGTAACTGCCCCTTATAATACATCAACCTCAGAAGACGGTTACATATCCACCACTGCCAGTAGTAGTCCAGGAATATCTATCTGATAAATCTTAGTGGCATACGCTAAAAAAATAATATAACAAAAACAGAAACCGTCGACTTGGTGTCGGCTCTATAATGAGGCCGCTCGTGTAGCACTAAATGGTACAGGATTAGCGACAAACATGACTCAGAGACGGCTGTATCTGTAACCAAAGCTAATTCCCACCTCCAAAAATAAAATAAAACCAATAGTCTACCTGGTTTCTTGAAGAGAAAGGTATGATATTTTTGGAGCTTGGCAAGTGGAAGTGAATTGTGAATTTTGCCAAAAATCTTGACCAACTTCATCCAACCCAAGTTTCGTCAGTAGCTTCCCTGCTGTCTCGTAGGCGTTTTTACCTCCCAAATTCTGGAAATTAAATCACATTCACATTATTAATAGCCCCGTGTATAAACTATGTCAGGTAGGCATTTCTTTGTCAAATAAAAGCCATTTAGTTTCTGTCTGTCCAGATATTCTCTCAAACTTCCCAATAAGGAATAAGAAAGAAACTTCTCACACTGATTGCTTAAGTATTTTAGTTACCTTGAAAATTCTTAAAACTAAATTTGTTTGCAGGGGAGGGAGGGTGAGACCCCAAAGGAGATTCAGCACACCACGATCACATAGTTAAGAGTTTTATTATTATTATTATTATTATTATTATTATTATTATTATTATTATTATTATTATTTATTTTATTATTATTATTATTATTATTATTATTATTAGCACAGCGTCTTACTACCCGTTCGGGTTATATGCACTTACGCTAATGTGTAATGATAGGGTGATTGTGAGATGAAATGGAGGACCTACAGTTTAACGTGGAATCCGAACCATGGTGGAGGCCTGGCATTCCTCACATTCACAAGTTGTGATTAATACACATCTTATCAGAGGTGAAGGAAGGGTTTGGCAATCAGATAAATCTATGCCGGGACCAAGGAATGAACCCCAGACCCTCAGCACAGAAGTCTGACACCTTACCCCTAGACCACCAGGTCACCGTTAAGAGTTATAGTTTTGGCCACCTTTTTGAGAGAGAAAAAAAAAATCCCGATAACTTTTCAAAGCCATGTACACAGATAACGTTACTTATTGTTTTGAAAAAAAAATCTAAAACAATATGAAAACAATAGGCAATGTAATACATATTTTATTTTTTAGAATTCGTCATTCAACGACAGGACTACTGCAGGTATGCATTCAGGCCGAAGGTGGACATCTTTAGTACTTCATATAATGTTAATTAGCTCCATTTTACTGTAGTACAAACATGACTATAACTTTGAGAAAAGGTCAAATGGGGCACATGTTTAGATTAACTTTTTTAATTGTTTTTGTGTTTCCCATGCACCACTGAAGTGGGTCTCACATGGTACATTCTGTGTGTGTGTATGTGTGTGTATATATATATATATACAGAATGTACCGTATATATATTATATATATACAACTTTTATGTAGATATGTATATTTACCGTAAAAGTCCGAAGACCTGTAAATCTTAGAATTTAATGTAAAAATGTAAACATTTTCTAAAATATTTCGGACTTTTACTAAATACTAGGATAAACCTGTAAATTCTAAGATTTACCGGTCTTCGGACTCTTACAGTAACATATATTTATGATTGAAGTAAGCTTCTTCCACCCTGACCGGAAGCAAGCTTACCTTGCTTGTTTCTATATTGGTACAGCTTCATACTGAAGCCTGTCGTGGTAGGACTATTAGCCCTCACCGTAAATGGAGTGTACATTATTATATACATATACACGTTTAAAATAAATACCTTTTCCTTCAAAGCCTTTTGAATGTTAGCGTAGACTACATCTTTGTCAGTGAACACGACATCTGCGATGTTTGACCAATCATATGAGAGGAGGGATCCTGAAAATTATTGTCAAGTTGCATGAATATATTTTTTAATAGAAATATTTACAATAGATACCAACCAACTATAGTATTTTTTCTTGGGAATATATTATATCACCTGTTTTTAAGCCTGTCTTTGACAGGCTGATTTAACGTAAACTGAGTATGCAATGTCAGAAGCCGGTAAAAAAATCCTATCCACTGATACTTTATTCATCGCTGAAGGCTTTGTATTAGTTGAAAAAAAGGGATGTTGATAAGAAATAATATATAGGATAATATACATGTCAATATGTAATATTAATATCAATCACTCAATGCAGTATATAATATTAATAATACTTTCTTAAATTATCTAATCACTTCATTTTTTTAAGTAAACGATAGTTTTTTTCCCTATATTTAGATATTGTGTAAGAAATATAAACGGGAGTGTAGGAAACGCCTGTAAAGGGAAGAAGTGATTTTGCAATGTTCCCCAAAAAACATATTTTTGGTCGAAAATGAATAAAATATTGCTCCAGTAGAAACAGAGTTTAATTTTCTTCACAAATTAATATCACCATTTCTTGAATATCTGTAAAAGATGTCCTGGAATTTAATGACAACTTTTTCTCTCTTCATTTAAAAAGTTTCTCATCTAATTCTGCTAAGCTCATAAACAGATATTCAACAACTGTTGATATCGCCATGTGTATAAAATTAAACTCTATGTATCTATCTGAGAATTATTTGATTTTTTTTTGACGAAAATAATGTATTGATATAAAAACTTTGAGTATACTCCTACCTTAATGTTAACAAGATAAATGGTAGGGCTAAATTTGGTTGTCGATTATCACAAAAGGTTAATAATTTTAATATATGTTTAGCCTTTAGTAAAACACAAAATTCTATAAAATTTACTTTTAAATGGAATTCGTATGACATTTTTTTTCATATAAACTAAAGACTAATAATGTAAAGAGTGATAACTGAAGCACATACGATTTAACGTGTGAAAATATGAAAGTATCTTTAGTAAATTTTAAATAGAAAAATTTCTATCTTTCTACCTCGATTCTAATATGGCCTCGGGTCAACATTTTAATTTATGTAAGCCAGAAATACAAATCGTTGATTTGTTTCACCAGATAATCCAAATTACCCCTGACAGTTCAAAAAATAATTATAGTATGTTCATCCTAAGAAGAACGTTATCTGACAGTTCAAAAATTTAATTATAGTCTGATCATCCTAAGAAGAACGTTATCTGACAATTCAAAATATAATTTTAGTCGGAACCTCATAAGAAGAACGTTATCTGACAGCTTAAAATGTTATTATAGTCAAATCATCATGAGAATAACGTGTTATGCAAAATAGTCTGACTGCCATGAAAAAACCTTAACTGACGGTTAAAAACGTTTATCATGTGTTCACACGCCATGGTTGTGCATGGCAGATGCCACTTTTGAAAGATGGGGAATGTGAATGATGACTACTATAAATTTATTTTAAAAATCTTTTAAAGGGTCTTCCTTCACTGATCCTAATATATTAAGTATAGTTGCGGTAAGAAGGTGCCTTAAAGAATACAAACTTAGTTTTGTTTTCTGTTTACGTTGACAAAAGTAAATATGTTATTCTTATTATTTTATTGTTATTAATACTATATGAAAAAAAATAAAAACCTGGAGATAGTAAGATTTTGACGTATGAATATATTAAAGGCAGGTGCTATACCAAGGGAGAGTTGGTTTTATATTGAGATGAAGGTGCAACTTCCCCCAATTATTATTAAAGAATAAAGTTTCGTGAATCTTATAAAATGCAAACATCCAGAATTTCAATTGTTATGTTGGGTTTTTTTTATCTTTAAATTTCTTCAAGTAAAAGTTAATACTAAAATAAAATTTCTCGTGTCTCACGTTAAGAGACACCCTCCAAATTTTTGGGTACAACCCTGGGAAAAGAAATTTTAAAAACCTTTTTTTAAACTGCCAGTAATTTACTGTCCGATTTAGATAGAAAGTAACATTTTTTGGTGGTTTTAAATGCTATTAAAATAATTTTCGTATATTTATGTATCAAGTCATGTGATCAACACCTATATGATTACATTAATAATATAGTAACGTGCTATCAATGTTTACTACAAATAAATCTGTTTGTATTTGAAGGGTACAGGGGAAATGGGGGGGGGGGGATCACCAACACACGTTTTCCAGGACAAGAATTTTTTTAAATCTAAAATCTCGTAAGGATCCCAGAAAATACTTTTTATTTGAAAATAATTTAAATATGACAGATTGCCTCTTTTAACCATAATCTAAAGTATATTATACAGGTTTCATGATTGTCTAACAGATGGCAGCACTAACTCAATTTGAGTTAAAACTGTACTTCCCCCTTTTACACTGTTTCTTAGTTTTTTCTAAAATGTCCTTTATATCATAATCCTACAATACCTCTCCACCCGACCTTGCCTTGATCATGTTGAACGAGCGTGGGACAGTGAAGTGAACCAACCTAGTAAATGAGCAGGTATGTCAGTAGAGTTGTCAAAGGCCTGCTCTCCGTAGCGACTGGACGAGTCTTGACCGCACGTAGCTCTGGAGCTTGAGGTACAGGGGTTTGATCCCCTCCCATAGCTTGCGAGCGTCGTCGTAGGAACCAGGGAACTCTGTCTGCATCAGCCAGTAGCTGTCCGCGTCCGTCGCGTCTGGAGACGTCAAAGAATAACATAATCACCGTGGTACAACTATTTTTAAAAAAAACTCCATAGCGTCAACTACAATCGAGCCATATCCCCCTGGTGGCAGCCATCTGTTTGTGAAGATAGTGCCAACTTCTGCAGATAATGGTGTGGTCAGTACAACTAACCCTATATCCATTAATCTCAGTTTTATAGAACGGAGCCACTACCTTTTCATTCAAGTAGCTCCTCATTTGTCTTTACGAGGCTGAGTTGACCCCGTTTCCAGACCCACTGCTTTAAGAGAAAATTTAGAATCCCGGGGATCAAACCCGGGACTGTGAATCTGTAGCCAGGAACTCTGAACCACTAGACTGTGGATTCACACATCCAAAAAGGAAAAACAAACACGATAACATTAAAAACAATCACAGAACCGCATCGGTGGTCAAATAGTCTAAGAAGTAATTCATTATCACGTGTACTGAAACGGCCGATGACGAGAAAGATAGGTGTTCGAATCCCATCGAGTTTACTGAAGGGTGGGCTTTTCCTAATTGGTTTTTCCTTTCTATCTACGAGAATGCGGGTGCATTTCCTCTAGGTTCAATTTAACCTTACTCATCCCTAACACCTTAACGTAATTAGTACAAAGTGCATAACCTGAACGGGTAGTAAACATGGTGTTAAAAAAACACAGTAAATATTAATCACAGCTTACTATTAACAGAAGCTACATCGTTGACCGATTCCAAAATAGAGACGAATTCATCACGGAATGGTGAAGAGATGTCCATCCATTTTGTCCATAGCTCAAGGATCTCGCCCGGATCTTGTGAGTTTACCAGCGTGGTTTGCAAATCTGAAAATTTGCGTGATATTAGGATAAAAAATAAGTTTAAAATTTGTAAAACATTTGAAAATAAAATAGAATAGATTCTCTCCAGGCCGTACCCGCCAATAATTTCAAGGGGGTTTGGTGGGCATGTCCTTCAATTGCCGGAGGCTAGAAAAAACTACAAAGTTTTTTTATGGCAACATAACCCCTTAACTGCTGAAGCCTGGGAACAATTATAAATATTAAACAACTCTAGAAGGTATCTGAAGTGTTTTTTATGGCAACATAACCCCCTAACTGCTGAAGGCTAGGAAAAATGTATATATTTAAACACCTCTAGAAGTTATCTAAAGTGATTTTTTTATAACATAGCCCCCGAACTGCTGGAGGCTAGGAAAAATCTATATATTTAAACACCTCTAGAAACTATCTGAAGTGTTTTTTTATGGCAACGTAACCCCCTAACTGCTGAAGGCTAGGAAAAATGTATATATTTAAACACCTCTAGAAGTTATCTAAAGTGATTTTTTATAACATAGCCCCCGAACTGCTGGAGGCTAGGAAAAATCTATATATTTAAACACCTCTAGAAACTATCTGAAGTGTTTTTTTATGGCAACGTAACCCCCTAACTGCTGAAGGCTAGGAAAAATGTATATATTTAAACACCTCTAGAAGTTATCTAAAGTGATTTTTTTATAACATAGCCCCCGAACTGCTGGAGGCTAGGAAAAATCTATATATTTAAACACCTCTAGAAACTATCTGAAGTGTTTTTTTATGGCAACGTAACCCCCTAACTGCTGAAGGCTAAGAAAAATGTATATATTTAAACACCTCTAGAAGTTATCTAAAGTGATTTTTTTATAACATAGCCCCCGAACTGCTGGAGGCTAGGAAAAATCTATATATTTAAACACCTCTAGAAACTATCTGAAGTGTTTTTTTATGGCAACGTAACCCCCTAACTGCTGAAGGCTAGGAAAAATGTATATATTTAAACACCTCTAGAAGCTATCTAAAGTGTTTTTATAATATAACCTCCTAAATGCTGAGGGCTAGGAAAAATCTATATATTTAAACACTTCTAGAAACTCTATGAAGTGCTTTTTATGGTTACACAGCCCCCTAATTTGTACTTGTACCTTAATTTTGATATTGTTTGAACCATAAATAAAGCCATATATATTTTGTTCATAACATTTCAGGGGAGTGGGGGGGGGGGGGGGTTGAACCCCGCCTCCCCGACTATGGCCTTGCCATTCTCTTCAAATGTTTAGAGATAGTTTAAATGTATATTAGCCTGGGTTACTTTTCTTGAAGAATAGGGAATATATGTGTATCCAAGCCCCTCATGTCCTTCCTTTTACATCCCCAATTGAAGTATCCAACTGATATACAAACACAACCTCCCCCCAACTTAAAAATGTTAAAAGGTGTTGCCTAGAGGCATAGCCTTAGCGTTCTCAGCCATTTCTGTACTACCATGGTAGATTATAATTAAATAGTTAACAAGCCTACCTTTCACGTTTCCGCTATGGCGTAGCTTATAACATAGGACCATAATGTAGTCTGTCAAGGAATGACTGCTACCTTTTAAGGTATATGAAGTGGAATTTTATTTAGTACTAGTTTTATGACTCAGTGTTCCCCGGGAGAGATTTTTTAGTCTAATGATTTGGCGTGAAAGGTAACTTAAGTTAGTGCCTTTAAATCATACGTTTCCCGTTGCCTTTTTGATTTTGATCCAGTTTTTAATTAATTAATGAAAAACAATCAAAAATTTTAAAGTTCTGGTTTTAGGTGTACATGTTCGAGCACAGGGACTACTAATTTCTTAAATGCTTTACCTCTGCCTGGGGTAAATATCGTACGATGTTCACAACAGACAGACAAACTCTTCAATGTATTAATATAAATTATTATATTCATCAAAAATGTATATAAAGTACTTTTTGCATTTAAAAACATGTAAGTCGTTTTTAATTTTTTCTCAGTTGTCCCGTATGATTCGAGTTTTCGATAGTTCGAGACTATAATGTACTTTAAATATAAATCATTTTTAAGCAGGATAATTATGCCTGTGGTCACTTTACAAGATTCTCACTATTTTTTACTACCAAATTTCCTGTGTTTTCCAGAAGGAATTCCCATTTTTACAGACAGCTTAGATTGAAGAAAAGAGTACAAAATTTCATTTTTCATCAAACTGACTAAGTGTGAAGTAATGTAACTTATGTTCAAAACAGGATGATCTAAGATTGAGGGGGAAATATATCTTCAGTCGCTTATACAACTCTTGTTTTAAGGAATAGTAAGACACGTTTTAACCAACGCGCTCAATTCTTCAGTTCACTTTTTCATCCATCCAAAGTTTTTTTTTTATATCAACCTCTTGGTTAAATGCCCCAAATTAACAAAAATATTCTAAATATTTACACTGGATCTTGAAAAATTTTCTGTGTTTTCCCGGGTCCTGTGTTTTTTCTGGCTCTTCCAGTTTTCTAGGTGCGTAGAAAACCCGCTATAATGCGTGAAGTAAATTTAATTTAGCTTGTAAAACCTAGAAAACATACAGAGTGATTCACTCGGGAATGAACACTTACTATGTGGAATACAAGATGAGAGGGAAACACGAACGGGAAGGTTCTTTATTTAGTGACAGTCCCTCTTGTCATGGGACAAGGTATTGTCGTAGCTTGCAGCCTTAGGTAATCTATAGCACGCAAGTATGACGTAAACCTGAGAACTCATACTGTCAATTGCTCCGAGTCAGCAGTTACGTACGCGTACCAGGTCATATTTTCAAAAACAGAGATTGTTTTGCCGATTAGCATAACATAGAGTATTGACAAAACTAGTAACTTATGGAAAACATCGCTCCGTTTTTTGTATATAACAACGAGTTTTAGACCTTTTGAGGAGAAGGGAGGTGGGGGGGGGGGGTCGGTAAAGACACCAGTTGTTAGGGGGCTACTTCAAAGTGCTTTACATACTCAGTTACCCAAGTTACATCAAATTGTGGGGAGAATATCTAACAACTTGAGTCCCTGTTCAGTACAAAGGAGGATGTCCCAACCCATCTTGAAAGTCTTGAGTTAGATAAAAACCACGCAACGCCGGGTGGCCGTGTGTTCAAGACCAGTTAGAGTTATAACACCGAAGATAGGTCAGGACACAGATCTACTGAGTAGAGACATTGATAGAACGAGGATCATTTCTAAGCTCTCTCAACTAGTTCTAAAACCTATGTCACATTAACACACCCGTAGAGTAATTAATCTATTTCAATAAACAATATCAAAACGAACCCCACAATTATTTTTCCATGCCCCCCCCCCCTTCCACTCCCCACTAAGCCATTCTGACGCGTTGACCCAGGGGTTAAGGGGGGTGACGACATTATTCAAATGTGACTTTCCAAACATGAGTTAGTTAAAAAAAAAAGTGTTCAGTCCCGAGTAAATGACCTTGTGTTTGCAAGACGAATGACTATGGAAACTAATGTCAGTATAAATACTATCAGACATCTTAGCTCAGTAGTCAGTAGTACGTCTGGTTACTGAACTTTAGGTATCAGGATCTATTCTCAGGATGGACGAAATTTTTTATCACCGGTTAAATAGGAGCGTCCCCTTTTTCCCGGAAATGAATTAAAGGCTTGGGGGATGGGTATAGTGTATTTATTTTAGGATCATTAGTTTGTAATTCGTTTGGCGAGTAAATCAATTGCTTTATTGTTACGTCAAAGGCTGCAAATATAATATATAATTTTTAAAAAGATAGTAACTTTATCTGTCATAAAAAGGTAAAATCTACTGTGAACAAATTACACATACCTGCAAAATTTATTGTGCAGTTGTCTGACGAATTCCCCGAGCATTCAACCTGTGCATGTTTGAAGGTATCTTCTAAAATACTCGAGAAATTCACAACCTATTGTAAAGAAATAATTATTACACTGGATGAATTCCACAATAGGCGGTCATGTAAAAAAAAGATTCAAACAATATTATTTTTTAATATCTATTCTACTAGCAGAGTTAATATTTATGTATACATATACACGTTGGGCTGAACTGAAGGAGGTTGTTTAGGGTTTATAATCCTTCCCCCGTTCCCCCTTAAAGCGTTATTATTAATTATGTTTTTATTATTAATCCTCAATGCTTAGGCTAGCAGCTTAGAAAGGGATGTTAATAAAATGTCCTTGTCATCTCTTATTGTATTTGGGGACTTCCCCAAGAACCACTGCAGGGAGGAACTCTTCCCCCTTCCCCTTCTCAAACTCTGGGTACGTCCCTGTAATAATAATAATAATAATAATAATAATAATAATAATAATAATAATAATAATAATAATAGTAATAATAATGTCTTTATCTGAGCGAAGTTAAGGCCAGTGCCTTTTCTCACACTTAACCCACTTAATAATAAAGAATGTAACCTTTAATACTCATGAGCTAAAAACTAATCTATAATATCTGTAAAAAAAATAATAACATTCAAAGTAGACTGCCCACATACATAATTGTACATTTAGGACCATATTAAAATAAAATAAATGAGGAAAGTAGAAATAAATAAGGAAGAGAGAAAGAGAAAAAGAAACATTAAGACACATAATCATTCTATCCAAACATTCACATGTCATTATACTATGCAAAACATATCTAAACCTGATGGAGATAGCAAATAATTTAAAAAGAAAACATAATATTTAGTAACTGTATAGATTAAATACATGTTCATACAATAATAATAATAATAATTTTACTTTATATACACATTCCTACTGTATCTTTATAATACATAATATAAGGCAAACCAACTATATTCCGTGATATACTTCTAGCCTCCACTGTGTTGAGAAGGGCCTCTCCATGGAGTTCCAGTTATTGATAACAGACTGTAGGCATGGCACACATTGGTGAACGGCTTGTTCGGTCGCAAGCATCCATCCTTAGCGGGCTTGTGATAAGTATTTGTAACTTATCATGATATAACGTGTATCGCGAAACATGGTCGGCTTACCCTATATTCATATTACCATATAAATAACCTTTTTAGGGCAGATCTATATAAATGTGGATCTTCCCACATTGACAAAATATCACTATAAAGGCTAAAGAAAAAAATGCTTCAGGACGAATGGCTTGGATTATGCACATATGAAAGAGGAGCTAGTATATTTTTGAACTTCAAAAGCCGTTTCCTTCGTGGGCATCTGAATATATAAATCGTCACTATTGGAACGTGGTTAAGGCTGTTTAAGAATAAAGCAGGAGCCATGGTATAATGGGACTCTATTAGGGAAATGTTTATATATTATTTGGATTGAAGCTCCTGTTTAATTATTAACTTTATAGTACAGCTGTTAGCCAGACTAAATGTACCTTTAATTAGAAAAGTAATAAATTTCTACCATAGTTAGTATATACCATAATTTTAGATGTGGAGGGAAGACAGATTTGACCTCTGAGGTTGGTGAGAGGTCAAATTTAATATGTCCGCAAATCCACCAGACCTAAAATTTAAATATACACTGTACTTAACTTAAAAAGCAAACAGTGTAGAAAGGCATTTAAGGTGTTATTTACAATTATTTGAGAGACGTCTATTCATTAGGTGAGACTCTAAAGATCTCCAGAATGCAAGTAATTGCAGTTAGGTCAAGGTTAAAGGTCAATATTGACGTAAATAAACGTGAATAGCCTGTAAAACTATTTTATTTAAGAAAATGTAAAATATCTGTAAAAATTAATTTTTAAATATATGTAACATATGTAGTGAACAAGATCAACAATCTCCAGAACATAAGCACAGTGCAGTGTACTTGAGTGCAGCTTTGGCACACCTGCATTGTCCAGTGCACCTTTTATTATTACCACAGTGAATCATTTAATGGCGCGAATCTGATGCTTAAGATGGGGTGCTTGTGAGCGTGAGTTTAGGGAAGTATTTTTGAAGTTTTTACAGCATAAACATTTTTGGCCAAAATAAATCAAATATTTCTTCTATAGAATCATATAGTTTAGTTTTCTGCACGTGCTAATCTCAACAGTCCTTGAATATCTGTCAGATGTGTCCTGGAATTTAATGACAACTTTTTCTCTTAATTTAAAAAGTTTGTCACCAAATGACACCATGCTCATGACAGATATTCAAAAACTGTTGATATTAGCACGTGCAGAAAGCTAAACTATATGTTTTTATAGAAGAAAAATTTGATTTATTTTGTTCAAAAAATGTTTATGCTATAAAAACTGCAAAATTAGCGCAATAAATTCGCGCTCACTAGCATCCAACCTTAAGGGAAAGTGGTCCAAAGAGGCTGCTACCCAATTTCTTCCTTTGTTCAACCCCAGTTAGAGGGTTCTGGCATATCTGGATCCCTGACCAATAGATGATTCCTACAGTTGGCCTGGTAGCAAGTGCACTTGGCTTGAAGTGCTGCTTGAGTGCTGCCTGGGTTAGAAGAATGTTTTCTATTGCTCCAGACTTAAGTGTGAAGAGCTGCTTCCTGGCATCATTAACCCCATGATCTCACATCGTACATCAGCACAACAAATCGCCCCAGTGATAGCATTGACTTTTGACTGATTTCACTTGGCATGGATGGGAGCTCATGGAAAGCAATTTTTAGGCTCTGATAAAGACTTACAAGTAGCCCAGGTAGTCTTCTTTCCTCTACCAGTGAATGTGGAACCAGTGTCACACCCGGTGGAAGCGTGAATGACTGGCAGTGTGTTGGATTCATTTTGGCAAATATTTCATGAAAAGCTATATAGTGAAAACTTGACCTGACACTAAGGCAATCCACAACTCATCAGAACATAGTTTTCCGAATGAAGCCACAGCCAGAACTACTACATCAGTGACAACGGTACGTATGGTCACCGTCTTACACCCCTTTTGCACAGCATCTGCCAAATATAAAAATACACGAGTATCAACCTCCTCTTGCGAACATGGGGCTAGGCGGGCCAAGTATGACTCAGCAGGAGAGTAGACTGTAGCGGACTCGAGTATCAACCTCCTCTTGTGAGCATAAAACTAGATGGGCCAAGTATGACACTGCGGGAGAGGAGAAGACTCCAGTTCCATATGTTGCATAAAGTTATTTGCCCTCTGCTAACGGAAGATGAACCACTTCGCGTGACAGGAAAGCAAACAATTCGGCTTTTTTAATCATTGACTCAAAGGAAGTCCTCTCAGTTCTTTGGCATAACATTAGAAGGGGCCCACCCTTTTCCTTGTGCCCTTTTTCGTCTTCTCTCTCAATGCGGCTTTCAGGCTGTCAGGTAGGTTCTAAACAAGATCGATGTGGCTGCTCTTCTCTAGGTTAGTAGAAATGTCTGGTGAGAAACCTCTTTCTGCATACTCTTGAAATGTCTTTGCTGATTTATTTAGCATTTGACTCACAGCTTCACCATCGAAAATTGTTGCATCAACTCTGCTTCAAGGCACTTAAGTAAATCTTCTTTAGTCCCAATCAGTTTTTTCCACCTAATAGAGCTGGTGGGGCTGCATGATTCTCATGGGCAAAGAAATGGTCTATGTTTCAATCTTAGGTTTGACATGATATGTAAAGTCTCGAAAAGAGGCCACAGTCACAATCAAGGACGTACAAAAGTGGGGATTGGGGATATGGGGGTCCGGAACACCCTGGAATTTGATGGAACACCCCCCCCCCCCCCCTTCAAAGGGAAGTCCATATATATTTTTTTTTAAACCTTGATTGGCTAAAGGTATTGTAAGAGTATATACACTCTATGTATATAGCTTGAGCTTTATAATAACAATTAACTATAATAGGGAGTGTATTTAAACAATTGATAGTTTTGTAGGTCGATTGAGGGAGCTTTTGATAGGAGGACCATTTAAAAACGGTATCCTGGAAAATGGAACACATTATTTATTTGAAAAAGTGTACCCTGACAGAGATTCGAATGCTGTACCTTTGTATAATCTAACCGCTACTATACCAAATGAGCTATCCGTAAAAAATATATAAATAATAAACACACTCCTCTATAGTTATAACACTGCTTAGACCCCACAGCCATAGGAAGAGTACAAACTTATACGTTGAGGACGCACAGCCGGGATGAACAATTCTTAGGTGAATGGGTTCAAGCCCTATCAGGGCAAATTTTTCAAATATTACAAAAATGTATGCTCCATTATACATTATACTACCTGTGATATATAATTTTACATCTATGGATTTTATATCCTATACAATTTATTTTCTGACAAAGTAGTCCAAATTAATTTTAATCGTTTGAAAATTGAATTATTAATTTGATACTTTCGTATTCAAATAAGAAAATATATATAATATATGAATTGACTTTGTTTACACCGGTCTGAGATAAGATCATGTAAGAATTTAAAGTTCGAACAGACCTAAATTTTAAGCTTCTACAACTAAATTTTATCTTAATCCAAAATAAATAATAAATAAGGAAATGATGTATATCGTTGGAACAAAATTGCTATTTTTCAGGGTATAAAAGTAAAATGCTAAAAAAAAAACTAATAAATTATGAACATTGTTGGAACAAATTTGCTCTCTTTCCAGGTTCAAAATTAAAATGTTAAAATAATATTAATAAATTATGATTATATACATTGTTGATTCAAAAGTCAAATGCTAAAAGAACATCGATAGGCCAATATTATGAAAACTTTTGGAACAAATTTGCTCTCTTTCTAGGTTCAAAACAAAAATATTTTTAAAAAAAAACATGAATTGTGTACATTGTTGGAATAAAGTTACTCTCTTTCCATGTATAGAAGTAAAATGTTAAAAGAAAATTTCTAAATAATAAACATTAATGGAACAAATTTGCTCGCTTTCCAGGTTCAAAAGTAAAATCTTAAAAAAAACCCATAAATTATGTAAATTGTTGGAACAAAAAAGTGAAATGTTAAAATAACATTAATAAATTATCAACATTGTTATTGTTGGAACAAAATTGATTCTTTTCCCGGTTCATAAGTAGAATGTTAAAATAAATTATGTCCATTGTAACTCTTTTATCATGTCCAATAATAGAATGTTGAAATAACATACTTCATTGAAACAAAATATAATATAGAGGTAGTTTTGTGTCAAATCACAAGAAAAACATGACGTATGTACAGCTATGTGACTCAACTTACAGCAATACGCTCATTTTCAGGAAGTAGCGCTTCGCCGACATGGACTATCAGATCTAATTTTCTTATCAGCTCCGGGTCCGTGGCTGTAACGTTCGCACTGTACTGGACAGATAGCGCGTTCTCTTTTTGTAACAACTGCTGCCATGCGGAGAGCTGTAACATTACAAACAAAGTTTAGATATAATCACATTATCGCTGTGGCATTACAACCAAGGTTCATATAGTTCAAATTATCGATGCAATGTTTAAAACAAGGTTAATATATTTCACATTATCGTTGGAACACTCCAAACAAGGTTAATATATTTCACATTACCGATGAAACATTACAAACAAGGTTCATATATCTCAAATTATCGATGCAACGTATACAACAAGATTAATATATTTCACATTATTGTTGTAACAATACAAAACAAGGTTAATAAATTTCACATTATCGTTTTAACACTGCAAACAAGGTTCATATAGTTATCGATGCAACGTTTAAAACAGGTTAATAAATTTCACATTATTGTTGAAACATTCCAAACAAGGTGAATATATTTCACATTACCATTGAAACATTAAAAACAAAGTGCATATAATTTAAATTATTGATGCAACGTATAAAACAAGGTTCATATATTTCACATTATCGCTGTAACATTAAACACAAGGTTCATATATTTCACATTATCGCTGTAACATTAAACACAAGGTTAATATATTTCACATTATCGCTGTAACATTAAACACAAGGTTCAGATAGTTCACATTACCGCTGTAACATAATAAACAAGGTTCACATAGTAGATCTTTTAGCTTTTCTGACAGGTAAAATTCTTCCCATAAAAATGTGTCTGTATATTATTGTGCTCCACGTCATTCTATCCGTCCGGGCTCTTCGCATTTCCACACTAATGAGGGGAAGAAGATAGGATTAAACGTTCACCCAAATTTGAGGAGGGAGAGTGGGGAATAATTTAGGAGGGGAAAAAAACCACCTCAATACACCCGGCCGGGATTCAAACCCTGACCTTCCCCCGGACACCAACAAATCTGACAAGACGACACTGTCACCCACTGCCCGCGTTTCCCTCATGTGAGGATGACTCGGTATAAAAATCCAGGACAGTTCGATGGAGTCACCTCCCCCACTTTCCTCCCCTCCCTTGTAATCTTGAAAGAACGAGTTCTATGCTTCAGTAACAATATCGACGCTGTTGTTAAAATAAAACTGCTTCCTTATCTGTGTAATTGAGGCCATTATCATTGAGCACATGTTCATGTACACATAATGTTATCGCGGTCATTTGAGGACAAGATTACAAAACCTGTGGACGGGCAGGAGAAAGAATCTTTCCACAGAGATACATAACGCTCTGGATATCACCTATATCATTTGTATTCAACCTTTTATTGTTTGAATACCCCCAGATATAATCTCTTTCCAACTTAGTATTAACCGACTCCGTGGTGTGGCCGTCATTGCACCTGGCTATGTGCTTAGGGGCCCCGGGTTCGATTCACGGCTGGTACCTTGGGTATTTTTTTCCCAAAAGGGGAACTACCCCGACGGTCGCCAGGGTTTGGTTGATTAGTCTTAAGTTAGGTTGTAAGTGTTTCTGCTGGTTCCACACCCTCATACTCACCATCACCATCATCTCATATCATCGGGACATGGAGAAAGAGCCTCCACGGAAAGAATGTACGGTTAGTACATTAAGGCAGCCTCTGGGCAGCGGTACATTAGAACTGGCTAATGTTTCCACTACTGGTATAAGAACGATGAAGCTCATACACGCAATATTATAACGTTGTATCCCCAAAATTGTTGGGCAATATTGCAAGTTCCTACATATTTCATCCTATACATCTAAAATAAATAAATGGCGCTCCCATATCGCATGTCCTTAGGTCCAGGTCTCTTGTCTAAGAAATCTGGCCCTGATTATTCAATGCTTATCATGAAATAAAATATAAAATTAATGTATGAATATTTTTTAAATCTTACGTTCCTTCAAATATTTATTTTTCGAACCCAAGGTTGAAAACCATTGCCTTAGACCATTCAACCGTCGAAGCTAATATGACGGATATTGACGTTATATGTTTCCCCAAAGTGTTTTTTTTTTTTACATTTATGTCTGTCCCTCTGTCTGTCTTTACATTTGACTACAGTCGAAACGGTATAAGGAGATTGTCTGCTGTGATGTCACGGCAAGTCGAGATAAGATTTCCCATATTAATGTATTCACGTTTCATTGGGTGAGTTTTAAAGATATAACATAATATTGTCATAAAATTATTTTTCAGATTTTGAAACCTACTTTTGCGTTCGTTATTTATTGCTCTATTTTTATCAAATTCATATAGGTTGAAGTGGAGACAATACAATTACAAGTTAAAGAAAGGCATATGTCAAAACGGGTGCTAGCTGTCAATTTGATAGATATTCGTTATCTATTTTATTATGTTCTGTTACCTACATATCTTTATTTTAAAGAAAAAAAAATTAAGGGGCGGCATTTCAAAGACTTGCATCATACTGTGAAAATCTACCGCATTGGCCCTGAGAATAGTAGTTCCAGAAAAGAGACAGACCATGACTTGTGGATTGACAGCGATTGATACTTTCTCGCTGACCGAGGCGGCTGCCTTAATGTTCAAACGAAACAAAGTATTTTGAATATATGAAATAAGTTTACAATGACTTTTGTTGGATTGGGTTCTGTTTTTACTTTCTCTCGACCCCTTGGAGAGAAAGTATTGTGATCATCCAAAAAAATCGAACTCAAGATTTTGATAAATGTTAACGTTTCATGACCTCATGAAACTGAAAAAGTTGTTTTCGTAATGCCTTCCGTCTGTATCTCGGACTAGAGTTGAAAGTGATTTACAGATTGGGCTAAAACTTGGTATTTAAGGTTTTTATAAAGTCCCCCCTAAGGGGTTTTTGTAATACCTTAAAATTATGGGTAGTTTACTGAAGGGCAAAAAAAGATAAAATCGATTTTCTCAAAATCTGCTCTAACGATTCTTATTAAATTTTATATCTAGGCACTGTTTAACATTACAAACAAAATGGCTATTCTATAGTTTTCCCATGAAAATTACTTCAAGGGTACTTTACCTAGGCAGAAATTTCCAATTTTGATAATATATCCGCAACTATTTGAAATATGAACTCCATCATAATTTTAAAGATGTAGTAAAATCAAATATAAGCTTCTTTTGTTTTAAATATATTTTTAAAAATTATTAGTTTCTGAACTATAAGCCAATATTTATATTTTTTATTCAAGTCTTTGAAATATGAAATTGATTTTTATGCTCTTAGTTGGACAGAGATGCACCTCTTCTTCTCAATCTTTATTTAACAGTATATTATTTCATGTATCCTTGTTAGTGTAACGTTTCTGCAACAGTGTATATTATACCGTTTCACAAATCTACTAGTTTTTAGTAAATTTCTCTATTTTAAGATTAAAGAAAGAGAAAGTCTATGTGGTGGACCGTATCATTTATTGTAATATAAGTAGTGACTAGCTAGTGTCAAATTAATCATAATGCGCGTTCCGCCTCTCCCCCAAAGTTGTAGATTCAGGTACGTCTATGGGCGAGTTCGATCTTATATTTTATCTTATCATTACTTGTAGGTAATCTTCACTACCTTGTAGATTAAATAGCAAGGACGTTTGAGACAAACAAGATCACCACAGCTAGAGGCCGTATATTTCCTGAGTTTGGTAGTAGCCCCTTTCTGTGAGGCCTTATTTACTGAGTTTGGTAGTAGCCCCGTTCTGTGAGGCCTTATTTCCTGAGTTTGGTAGTGGCCCCGTTCTGTGAGGCCTTATTTCCTGAGTTTGGTAGTGGCCCCGTTCTGTAAGGCCTTATTTCCTGAGTTTGGTAGTGGCCCCGTTCTGTAAAGCCTTATTTCCTGAGTTTGGTAGTAGCCCCATTTTGTAAGGCCTTATTTCCTGAGTTTGGTAGTAGCCCCGTTCTGTAAGGCCTTATTTCCTGAGTTTGGTAGTAGCCCCGTTCTGTAAGGCTTTATTTCGTATAAGAATACTACTATATAGTACAGTGATTTACAACATGGGGTTCATAAATTAGTTGAGGTTATGGCTTTATCTTTTGAAGTTAATGGTTATAGGAAGGTGCCAAATCCAAATAGAATACTAAGCGGTTAAAATGACAAAAACTGTAGATTTACTGTTAAGGTTTCATTTCGGTTATCAGAGTCAAGACAGTTGCTTGTTGACTTGGTTTGCTGTAGCAGTCTCATATACAGGCAAGTGGCACTGCTACCATAACCTTCCAAAATACCGACCAGGCTCGTTGATTCTCTTTCAAGACGTCTTAGTCGCATTCGTTTAGTCATTGTTCATTAAATATGTCACAGGAAAAGTAGATTGTTAGGGAGAGTTGACTCGGCCTAGGTAAAGTCGACTCTTACTAAAAGTATCAGTAAAAGTTGATAGAGAATAAACAGATCAACTTTTTCTAGAAAGAGTTAACTATGCCTGCTGTGGTTTAGTAAAAGTTGATTCCGCGATGTTGCTCTCCACATGCGACTTCGCGCGCACATCTTTGTTTTGAATATCCCAAGGTTAGATTAGGTTAGGTTAGGTTAGGTTAGGTTAGGTTAGGTTAGGTTAGTGGACAAGGATTTTTCAAATGCTCTTGTAACACTAAATGCAAATCCAATAAGTGCATATGTAAGAAGAAAGATGTGCTCGGCAACTCAAAGTGTCACAAATCTTTACCTTGCTGTAATAAATAATAAATATTTATGTCTCTCTTTGTATCATAAAGGTTTTGCTTTTTTATTTGTTTTTTATTAGGTGGTAGACCATTTCCTTGCAAATAGTCTACTTTTACTAACTCAAGGTAGTAAGAGTATACTTTCTAGAGGTACGGTCAACTCTGACTAGTAAGTTAAATGTTGATCGAAATTCATCACTTTTCGCTTTTAATCAACTTTTACTAAGAAGACCAGTAAGAGTCGACTCGGCCTAGGTAAAGTCGACTCTTACTGGAGAATCTACTTTTCCTGTAACATATACAAGGGTGCCCAAGTGGGTTTCACATGTGGGGGGCAGGTTGGAGTCATATCTGCAACCCCCCTCCTTGAGAGAAGCTTCAAGAATTTAACCTTGTGGGAGGGAATTTTAGAGCATCTTAACATAATTCTGAACTAATAATTATATGAGTCTCAAGAGTCAGTTTTCACAAAAGTATTTTCTGGGAGATTAACAAAAAATAAAATTTGTTTGTAGCTGAATCCATTGAAAAGAAACATTATATATTTTTAAGTTTACTGCACAGAACAAAACGAAAAAAAAAACTGTTAAAGAGGGAATGGGGGGAAATCTAAATTTTATCATTTTTATCTCTCTTAACTCGAATGTTAATGATTCAAAGTTGTTAATAGCAAATTTCAGTCAAATCACAAATATATAATTTTATTGGTTTATAAATATTAACAAAGAAAAGTAAATATTGCAGAGTGATAATGGGGGCTAGAGTCCCCCTTATGACCAATTTATGGGCGCCCATCATAATATAAGTAATGTATAATAGTTAAATCCAGCATGTCGGCTTAATGTCACGGTTGTTTGGTTTGCCGGTGAAGAAGTCAGGATTCAAACTCCAACTGGGGGTGATTTTTCTTAAATGGTTTCCTCCTTCTTCCTCCAGGCAAGTAAAGGTATATTTCCTCTAAATTATACCTACTTTTCATGAGCGATAAAAATCCGTAGCACAACTTCCTTCGGAGGGGAAGTAAATATGTCGGTCCCATGTCAAATGTGGCATGTAATAGAACCCCGGAAAGTAAATGAAAATACCTTTCCCGGCAAAATTGGTAGGCTCTTTCGCTCTTGCTCATAGAAATTCTCGTGTGCTGATATAATCAGTCGGTTCAAAAAGTGCGCGTTAAATATCTAAAATAAATAAAATATGGCCCCTTCATTTTATTATTAGTTCCATCCCAAATATTTTTCAACACAAGTGTTTGGAAAATAAGTCTAGTTATTAGCTTTTGGTAATTGACTTTTGGTGATCTCCGAAACACTAAAAATTATAATTATAACTATACTATTTGGCACGTAACACTTCAAGGGATATAGTTTTATCTTTATCATAGTTGGAATTTATTTTGAAGATAATGACGAAATTTAAAAAAAAACCACTATATTCTCAATACTTAGAAGTTTCTCCCACCAAAGAATGAAGGTATTACTGTGAAACAATGTTAGTTTACACAAGTAGAGAGAGATAACTAATCACTGCCAGGTAGTGTATGACGTCATAGGTTGCCCCCTACTTGCCATTGACTCTTTAAACTTTCCAGGCAAGAGAACGATTGAATTACTTACGTCCTCATTACAGCCCAGTTGGTACTTAATCATCATTGTGCCGTCTGACAAACTAGATATATGTATATTATTTTTTAAATCTGATTTCAAAAGGTCTTTCTCAACCTCACCCACACACGAATGACAAACTAACTTAACTAAAGACCCAGAACACTTCAGTAGTCGAATGATCTAGGGAGTCACTCTCGCAATAGACTGGACTATATAATAAAGAGGAGGCTGTGGTTTGAAACCCAGTTGGGTGGCTTTTCCTAAATGGAGTTTCCTCTCTTTCTCCTTTTCTCTATCTATCCACGTAGATGCGGTTACACTTCCTCTAAAATAAAATTCAACATTCCTCATCACTAACGCATTAGCATGATTACTAAGCATGCGTATAACACGAACGGGTAGTAAGATAAGTAGATGGCGGGGCGTATGAGATCAGACGCGGATAGGTCGCTATAAATAGATCTGGCCTCTGATTGGCTGCTATAATTAGACCACCCCCCCTCCCCTCCCCTCCGCTCTGATTACAAAATCTCCACCAGTTGATTACGAAATTTCCTCCCCTACACCCCCCTCCCCTACAACCCTTCCCCCCTACAACCCCCCTTCCCCTACAACCCCCTCCCCTACACCACCATCCCCTACAACCCCCACCACACATTGAACATGTTGGTACTTGTGTGGGTCTTTTTTTTCTTAATTATTAATGATTGTTAATTAAATATTCATATAAGGGTTATGGGGAAGGACATTGGAGTATATTTTATTTGGATGGTGAGCATACGTCTCTGCACGAACCTCTCGCTACGACTGTCCTGCGTAGAATGGAGAGTATCTTTGCTGGTCGGCCGCTTACCGGGTAGTGACCACTGCGCATCACGGTTGCGCACTTTCCCCCTCCCCCCTCTCCTCTCGCCACCATCACCCGGTGGCGTCATCGAGACCCGTCGCTGGATCGACAAGACGAGTTGCGACAAGAATTGAGGTCATTGACCCTAGCAATGGGTTTTCCGGGTGTTGCAACACGACCTTGAATTAGGTCCCCCACCCCCTATTTGGTAATGGGTTTTCCCTGATGACTGGCGCCGGTTTGGCGGGTTGACAAGACAAGTCGAGACAAGAATAGATTGGGACCTCAAAACCTCGAGGTAATTGACCCTGTTCATGTTTGCTAGCCCCAACAAGCCGAGACTCGTATCTACGTGTAAGGAACAGACAGGTTTTTTTTGCTTGAATAAAACACGATATTACAAAACATACATTTATTATACATTAAAGGTTTTACATACATATTATACACTTTTACAGGAATGACGCATATATTCGTTCATACGTTTTTCTACAGTGTCTTTTAGATGCGTTAGTAAAATTGTTTTTAGTTCACAATCCAGCATGTAATAGTCCAAACCGACGACTTGGCGCGTATAGTAGGTAGCACTGATAAGATCCAGGTTTCTGATGTGCGTTTCCACCGTAGGCTGCTCGAGATCGATGACATCCACTGATTCTGTAAGCGTGTCGCATACATCTACGACGAGCGTGTCGATCAAATCGTTGCAATAGCGTGCGACGGGTGTCGACCACATATCCCGGCGGTCGACGGCGACGTCGATGAGGTCCCACACATCACAAAGACGTGCCCAGCTAGGTGCTAGATAGGCGACCCGTTTGAGTCCTGCGTCTTGTTTCTCGCTGATGACGACCATACGGTCACCGCACATGCGTCGCAAAGAGATTTCATGATTAGTCAGACTAATCTTCTGAGGAGGTTGCGTGTTGCTGAAAAACTTTGATATGACAGACTTGTAGCTGCCCAGTTCTTGCCACTCTGTACGGTTAAACACCGCACAATTCCCTCCACATTTTTCTAGCTGGACATAGGGCGTAAAGTTGTTCTTGACGCTCATGCCGACGATGACTCGCTTGGCGTCGACTTCGTCCAGCGGAAACAGAGTGTTGAAAATACTGGTGATGGCGAGCGGCTTCACCGGCTTTGCTTTGCGGGCGCAAACGTCTTGACCTTCCATCGCGTCGACGACTGTCACGGTTATGGACGGCACGCCGCCGTGACGCCCCTTTTATAGGCGCACGCTGATTGTACGCAGCCTCTTGAGGGGCGGCAGGAGCCTAGCTTCTTGAAAAATGTGTTGTAATATCTCACGACCTTAGCGTCGTTGCCTGTATGATTGGTGGGTGAGTATAGGGCTAGGAAAGTTTTCATCGGAATGTTCTGGGCGCGATAGAGAAGGTACATGAGACAGTAATGCCCGCAAACGTCCGAGGCTATGCTTTGAAGTTGTAGCGTGCTATGAGACGTGCGGGAAGTGTTTTTTCGTATAAATGCCAGATGCGACTTTATACGTGGTGGAAATCCATAACTGTCAAAATATTCTCCCACGCCGTTCTTGTCGATAAAGATGGCGACCCAATGCGTCCCAGGCTTGGTATGTGGATCCGTGTTGATGACGAGAGCGGCAGGTCGCGCTATTCTTGAGGGTAGTTGATCAGCAGGGAAAACACCCGACCGTACAGAACGGAACCACGGGCTTGTTTTCAGCGCACGTCTTATGGTGTGCGTGTCCATCTTCAATCATCCAGTCTCGAAGTCCCCAAACGATGGAGGCCGAACAGAAATTCCAAACAGAACTATGTGCCATGCACATGGTGCGACCCAATTTAAGTGTTTTCAAAGACGAACAACCTCTGTCGTACAGATCTACGACGGGCGTAGGCGTGTATTTGACTAGAAACTTTTTCTTTTCTGCTCCCTTGACGTAGACGGTTTCTGCACGTGCTGTGGCGCGGGAGATGAGGGATTCGAGCAGGCTGTAATCCACATCACCGCTATCCCAGGGAATACCGTGCAGCTTGTTGACGATATAGTCGGCTTTCTTTTTGGCAGCCGGTGAAAGTTCCTCTATAGCGAAGGGGGGCTTTAACACCCAATGTTGAAGTAATGTTCCGCATACAGATAAAACACTCAATTCCTTGACGATAAACTGCTTGCTGTCATCGATGAAGCTCTGGAAATCCACAATGACGTCCATGATTTAAATGACGTGTGTAAGGGGCGGGAAGCCGTTTATATTAACTCCCATAATCGGTCACGACGTTTCTGTCCTTGTCGATGGTGATGATGTTGGCAAACTCCCCGTACACGATACAGTTGACGGTTTCGGTGAGAGCTCTGGTGAAGCTCACTTCGATGCTCAGAGAACCGTGCCTCGTCCAATTCCAATGTGATGTCATGTGGGCTGACAGATTAGGTGTGAGATCGAAAGCCATTAGATGATATCCCTTAGGGAAGGCTTCTCGTGTGATGTCGCTACCCTCGTTCATGAAATGGATACCCGTTCCAGAAAACAGTGTGTGGTAGGACATGACATAGTTGCCGTTTGAAAAATCGGGCTGTAACGGTTTCGACGGCACTTGTTCACCGTCCACGTACAGCGAGAAATGGTTCATGCCGTAGGTTTGGAAGTTGAACGGGTTCTTGGTGGCGTCTCCGTTGAACGCTGCGTTTGATACAAAGCCCACGATGCATCGTTTGGGTAGTTGTCCGGTGAATACGTTGTCCAGCGATTTCCCTTGTACACCCGTAGGAATAGTGAGTGTTTTTACTTCCACGCGGGTGATGGGATACTTTGCGGGACTGACGTTTAATGCCTTGGCATGTGCCAACAGTATAGAAGGTGCTACTTTGACACGTCGCACTAGAAGACCTGCTTCAGCAATGTGAACCTTATAGTGTGGGAGTTCAGGGACGGCCATAAGACTGAACCCGTCTCTGGAACGGACCAACTTGACTCTGAGTTCGGTGCCGTTCAAAAGGTATTTCTCTTGGTTAAATACATCACCGTGTAGATAACCCAAAAGATCCACCGTCTTACTTTTGGCTGTTAGACTGCGACGGGCCTCAAATCCTTTGTTGCCTGCGTTAGTCTCCTCAAAGGTTCCGGGGCTGTCTGCGAACCAGAGACCGCAAGTCAAATGTGTTCTTTTAGCTTCACCGTTGTAATTGAGCAGCGTTTCAATGTACGATCTATAAGCATACGTGTTGCTGGGCGGTGAGACTAGTTTTTGGTTTAAAAACACATCCACCTGTGTGAATAGCGAATGCAACCAGTTGTTGACGGGAGCGATTTGATCCACCTCTGTGAAAGAGCCACCGTCGGGTTTCACGATGGCCGCCCTGAGATAGAGCATAGTCTGTGAAAGATCGATATAGAACTCGCCTTGACCGGTAACGGTAAATTCTATGGGTGAATCATCGGTGAGTGAAGAGACAGGTTTGTACTGGATCCATTGTCCGCTTTCGAGACTGGTTTGCGTGGGTGGGACTGAAAATAGATCGAGTTCACTGCTGGCACACTCGCAGGACTGGGGGTGTAGAAACGACATTTCAACTGAAAATATCTACAGCTTCTTTCTTGACCTTTTTACGTCGGGTAACGGCTGAAGACTGACGCCGGTGCTTCTTACGACGCCCTTTATAGCCTGAGCCGGTCATCAGTGTGCCGATCTTCTGCTCCGCCTTGCGTTTCAGGTTTGTTCCAGCCTCGCCGACACGCTGCCGTAGAGCCTCTTTGAAAGGACGACGCTGATTGGCGACGTCGGAGAGCACGTCGATACCCGTATGAAGGGCTTGTTTTCCTATGGCTTTAGCGCCACTTCTCAGCAAAGGTACGACGCTCTTGAATAGGCCGCTGAAAAAACTTCCTATTCCATGCCCACGTTGATAGGGAACACCGTGGTAGATCGAAGATATTCCCGTTCCAGCCTGGTTGACGTAGTATCTTTGGTAAGGACAGTTCATGTTGAGCGGCGTCGAAAATGAAGTTTCACGCACACTTTTCCAAACTCGAATGGTACAGCTTCACCAGTGTCGGTCCTTATATTGATTTCCAGGCTTTCAATTTCTCTTCTAAGTACTGGCACGTAGTGCATCGGATCGTAGCTAACTGTCTTATGTATGCCGTAGAGATAGTTTGCGTTGTTGATACCGACGATACGTAAAAGCGGTGCCACAATGTCACCCACGGGCTGAGGATCGATGATATCCGTGTAGACGTACATTTGCGAGGGCAAGCCTAGTAGAATGTTGGCGGCGTACGGTGACTTTGGGACTTTGATCAGATTAGTATTAGGATCGAAACCGAGCTGTAGACTTAGTTGATTAGATAGCTCCAGCAGCTGTATATTTGGTGAAGAAGAAACAACGTCCACTTTTTTGTTGGTGCTTGTGTACTTGAATACAACTCCAGAATCCCGTTTAAACGCCTCTATTTCGTTTAGGGCTTTGACCATTTCTTGGATAGTGCTATAGTTTCCAGGCGGGATGTGATCCTTGAATATTTGTTCCACACCGTTAGCGTCAACCCAGTTGTACCATACAATGTTTCTGCCCTCGGGTACGGTGGTGAAAGAACACGGATATTGGAATTCGGCGAGAGCTACTTCCCACTGGCCGTCGAGTGTAAGACGGTAGGGTAGTTGCGTGGTGAAGTTCGTGAGGGTATTTTTCGGGAAATATCCCATAGAGCTATCGCTCGGCAAGGTGAGGTAAAACTGGTCCTTCATGGTAGGGCGCTGACGTAACTGGCAGGAATCCAAGAATTAAACTTGGCGGGGTAACCTTTCCACTGCACGTACACTTTCTTTCTGGCACCTTTACCCTTGACACGTAGTATTTTATCAACTTTAAAAGTTTCGGGAAGACGTACGCGTTGCAATTCGGGTTCGTAAAACGTTCCCTCCACCTCCTCGCCGTCAAGATCGGTCACTCTGTAGACGACTGGTTGCCTCAACACGACGCTGCTGACTTTGAAAATTTCTTCGCTCCAATTGCTTTCGTAGCCCTTTTCAAACAGCATTTTGGATTTGCTAATACGCACCGTGTCACCGACTTTGAGTTTTGGCTTACTATTCGATCTTGGGCCCCGTTTGCCGTACAGATTATCTCTAACTTGAAGAACGTTGGTTTCTGAAACGTCGGCAGGCGCCATCTTGATACTGGAATGTTTTGCGCCGTTGTAAGCGTCGACTAGATCTTGGAGGACGTCCACGTAGCGATACGTGTTATTTTTGGTAAAGTAGCGCCACATGCGTCCTTTCAGAGTTCTATTGAATCGTTCCACGATGCTTGCCTTCACGTCTGGATTATGAGTGGTGTAGTAATGCACGCCTTCTTGCTTGAGAAATTTCCGGACTAGACGTGCCGTGAACTCTGTCCCCTTGTCCGTCTGTAAACTTAGAGGTTTACGGCCGCTTTGTTTGAAAATGTCCCGAAAGGCGTCTCTCACGACGCTCCCCGTCTTGGACGGAAGCGTCCTCGCCCAGGCCATCTTGCTAAACACGTCGATGACGGTGAGCAAGTACACCGCACCGTCGTTGTATTTTCCGAGACTTCGCATATCGTTGAGATCGGCTTGCCAGAGATCGTCAATGTTTGACACCACGTACTTGTTGCGTGGAAACTTTTTTATCACCGGCTTGTGGAGGGTATAAGCGTCCTGCGCACGAAGCCATTTTCGTACTTTGTCGGGATCTTTCTTGGACGCCTTTATGAGCGACGCCGCCCCCTGCAAACCCAGCAGGATGAGAAGGGTCGTAGTAGATGTCGGCTAAACGGGGCATTAAGCTCGGAACGGCAGCCACCTGTTTTCGTCCACCCTTTTCAGTTTCTTCTTCTTAGGGCGTTGCGACGGTGTAAGTGGTTGAGGTACGGGCGTCGGATCTCTAATGGGAGCCAAACGTTTCGGATTTACAATAAATTCTTTCGGGATGTTTATTTTTTGAAGTGCCGTGAGAAACTCTCGCCACCCCGTCGGCTCGCTGTGTCTTCTTGCTCTGACCAGATCGTTGACTAAATCCACAATGTTAGATCCACTGAGAGGTGTATCGTGAATACTCACTTCCCCGTCTTCGTCCCAAGAGATACCGCCCCTGGAATTAATATGTTCTAGTAAAAGCTCGGCTTTTTTACGTGCCTGTACTGGTACAGTATTGAGTACAGCCGTGATGGGAAGTACGGGGGCGGTCGCGGTGATATTTTCAGGCGGTGGAGGTTGTTGACTAAAGTGTAGATAGCGCTGCAGCACTTGTTGGTATAAAGTCCATTTAGACTTGTCGTCAAGTTTTGAAGCGAGGATTTTTTCCATTTCCTTGTCCAGCTCGGAGACCACTAGATTTGTGGCCGATGCCGCTTGTTGGTGGTGTTGCTCGTAACGGTGTAATGTTTCCGGGGACACCAATATCATTTTTTTCGTGTGTTCCATTATCTACTTGTTGAATAAGGAACCGAGGACACCGCTGATTAAGGGGGCTAAAAGTAAGGGCAGGAACGCTCCTCCTTTCTGAACGAGCAGTCGTCTCTTCTTCTTCCAGCACTCTCCTCGTTTGACCAGATTGCGCAACACCTGCTTGTGAGCACGTAACTTTGTCTTCTGCGCATTTTTCAACGGCACCCGCCCTTTTAAAGTGTTGTAGGCACACTCGCAAACAGAGTCAATCAGTTTCTTGTCGGCCGTTTTCAACAAGGCTACACGTTGCTGTGGGTTCATGCGATGCATCGCACGCAGCAGCGGGGCTTGCTTCAGCACTTTGGGACTCATGGTTATGAAATGATATGTAATTGGGACGTGTCGGTGTTTTTATAGCTTTTGCGTGGTAGGTACACGCAGCACCCGACATTTGTGCGGGTTCTATATCTAAACCATTCGGGTGTACCTTGTTTAAAATCTAACAATAGATACCCGTGGGGAGTACTTGTAGCGTCAGCGTAAGCCTCCTGTAAAATACGGGGGTTTTCAGGACACACTTGACGTGCAAAGTGTTGAATCTGAGCTTTATCCCTGGGATTTTTAAAAAGCACAATATAATGCGCGTTTAAGGAAATGTCTCTTTGTCCCTTGCCCTGGTGGAATATATTTTGTGTAAGGTACATGACGCTAATATTTTGATGGTGGCATCCTTTGGTGAAAAGATCGACGACCACTTCGTTGGCTTCACGCATCAGATCGTCCAGGATAATCAGTTGTGGAGGAGAGTCATCACAGGTGTCATCCATTTCCGGTAAACCCTTACAGAATATGACAGACCCGTCTTGTTCGAATCCCGGTTGCCATAAAGCATAATACCAGGTGATTTTATCAAATTTAACGTCACACATTGTGTCCAGGTGACGGATAAAGTCGGCTACAAAATGGGACTTTCCACAGCCTGAAGGGCCGCTGATGATGGCCGAAAATGGATGTTTCAACTTGTCCATAATGTTTAAGACTGAGCTTATAAGCTAAATGAACTTGTATTTATAGGATAGATGGGTGGGGGGTGTAGACGTTAAAACACAAACATAACAATTTTTATAATATTTAATTACACAAATCAATGTTTTTACAAATTTTATTTCACACAATTATTTACACAGATCAAAGTTTTTACAAATATATCTCACACCATGAAAAATATTTATTTACACAAATCATAGTTTTTTACAAATATATCTCACACCATGAAAAGTATACTTTGAAAAATATTTATTTACACAAATCAAAGTTTTTACAAATATATCTCACAACATGAAAAATATTTATTTACACAAATCAAAGTTTTTACAAATATATCTCACACTATGAAAAGTATACTTGGAATATTTACACAAATCAAAGTTTTTACAAATATATTTCCCAACGCGAAAAGTATACTTTGAAAAATATTTATTTACACAAATCATAGTTTTTACAAATATATCTCACTCATGAAAAGTATACTTGGAATATTTACACAAATCAAGGTTTTTACAAATATATCTCACACTATGAAAAGTATACTTGGAATATTTAATTACAAATATATCTCATACCATGAAACGTATACTTGGGATATTTATTTACACAAATCAAAGTGTTTTTTTTTACAAGTATATCTCATACGATGAAAAGTATACGTGGAATATTTATTTACAAAAATTATATATATATATTATGGAAACAATAATCAATTTCTTGAGCTCGTAGCGGGAATAGTGGCCTCGGTACTAATTTTATAAAGTCCAGTTTAAAAAGTATTTTAACATATGGTTTCAAATTTGATTAGAATTTAAAATATATATACAAACAAATTTGACTAGAATTAAAATATATACAAACAACTAATTTTATTTGACTAGATATAACCAGGTAGGTGGAGATTTATACAGGCGGATAAAAAAAATATAAAAAAAGTATCCCGGGTGCATAAAATAAATAAAAAAAATATGCTTGTTTTCATGCAGAAAAAAAATATGAAAAAAAATTTCAAATCTTTGAAAAATGGTATGTCAGTGGAACTGTCTAGAGTGAAAGACTAAAAAAGATGATTATTCAGCCCGTCTAAATGATCACCTTTTAGTTGTGACGAAGGCGTTTACAAGGACTCTGATACCCAAACGGCAACGTATTATAATCATCGGTTATCCGCCGTTTGGTGTACACAGGCCGGTAGACTTTATTCTGCGAAACGGTACATACAGTCGCAAGACCTTTTCTTACAATTTTGTGCGGTATCTGTATGTATCTTTCCGCGGCCTGTTCGGTGACCATCGCTTTCAAAACGTCAAAATTAACGTCGTTCCGGTTGCCATAGTTTATAGTGATACCGCGAACCTTGCATACCGTTTTTGTTTTGGCAGGGTCGCCACCAACGCAAACTCGGTACGCGTAATTCTTGGGACCGCCAGATACAAAGGCGCTAATGTAGCTTCCCGGACCGTAATCTTGAAGTTCGTCAGTGAGGTCACCTAAAAAGTCTCCGGTCGGTGGACTCCAATCGCCGGGGCGTTCCGTGAATAGAACGCTATCTGTATCATGATACAAAACGCGGTCCCCCAATTTTTCAAGGATGCTGTATAAGTGCAACCTAGCCATAGCAGTCGTGTAGCACGCCACCGCCACACTCGTGTTAGGGTTAGGGCGCAACGCGTCACGCGCATCCTTGTAATTGAGGAACATAACCTCATCATTTACATCAATGACGCTGTCCACGGTGATGTACGGATCCGTTAGGTACTTGTGAATGCCCTGATAGTCGTTGACAACGGCTACGTGTGGTAAATCGGGTCTTTGCCCAAACTTTCCCCATAGCGAATTTAAAAACAGTTTAGCCAGAGTGCGGAGACCAGGGTTTTTACAAACAGAGCCGAAATCGAGTTTTACCCCCTCCCTTTCCTCATAATTTTGAATGTAAGCTAACTTCTCATCTTGTGAGGTACACCACTCTGGCCATCCGCTGGCTTCTTGTTTGATTTTCAAAAAAGTATCAATGTAGCCGTGAAACAATCCGCCAGAACGTGTCTGACGGTCGTAAACAGATACATTGTACTCCCACACTTCGTGTACGGCTTCAACGGTGTAGCCTTTCTCAACGGCTTTCCGGATCTCGTCAATCACCCAGACACCTGTCAACCAGCGATCTTTTTTGTCGTTGTGCTGACACGCGCCTTGGTTTTTCTCCTCCCCGCATTTCCTGCACAAGATGAACATTAACTTGTCGTGCATCCGTGTAGGTAATACGGGCATGAATAAATCCCGCGGAGGCGTCACTGTAACTTTGGCTATGCCTTCTACTTGATCTATAGCGGGACAATTTGGTTCCAAGTGAATTTTGGGGTGGCCGATGGGGTATTTTTTGTACTTGCAAACGTACGGATACAATGAACACACATCCAAGTACTTGATCTTCTCTCCACAAGAAAGGTCTGCTTCGTGAAAGAGTTTTATACAATTTGTACGCCCGCCAAAGAATGCATCCCTGGGCTGAGGGGCTCCTTGCTATACACCTCGTGCCGGAGTACAAATCGTTTCAAGTCCTTGTCTGTGCGTTTCATCGCATTAAACGTACACTCCCACATCTCTACGACCGTGTAGCCGGCATTCTTAAACTTTTCAACACAAGCCATGGTTGCTTCATAACGCGTCTCCATGGTCTCGTGGGGACTATTTTTGATAGGGGTGGTCCTGTCTGGATAACAAAGAGGGCACCCGTGCCAATAACAGCCCCAAAACTGGAAGACGGTGGTGGTATCTCCAGCTTTAACAATGCCGTCTACACGCCGCCCTAACACGTATTCCTCACGGCCGTTACCCGCATGAAGAATAGAGACACCACGCTGATGGGCCTCCCAGCAGAGCCATTGTACAGCGACGTGCGACTGTTGGTCTGCGCACCTATAGCCACCGTTAGGGATAATACCGATAGTATTCTCCTTAAGATGACTACGGCGGTAAACCAACATGGCCGCTCCAGCTATCGTACAAGCCTCTCTGAAAGGATCCACCTTTGCTTTCTCCATGAGCATGTCTCTAAACTTTAGACAGGCCTTCCGCAGGATCTCTACGTCTTTCACGCAATACAGTTCCAGCTCGCGGTTAAAATCAAAGACGTAATTTTCTTTGACCAACGCGTCATACCACTTCTCAAAGTGCTCCTTTCCCTCAACTGACATCTCACCGATGCCGTAATCCTCCTTTGGCGGCAAGGGACCCCTATACCCCGCGTTTTCTTTTTTATTGAAAAAATGGGGAAATGTCCCTTGGCCAAAGACTCGTCCAGGCCGAATGTCTTGGGCATCTTGGACAACGACATGGGGAGAAAGTTTAGTGAGTCAATAAAGTGGAGCGGGCCGTAACGCATGGACATGATTTTCCCACCGTTCATTATAAGGTCTGGAGTCCATTTTTTTACCTCCATCATATATTTTAAAATAAAATTCCCATCATACCCTTTTGAATTTTGAGCAAGGAGGGTGATATCCTTAAATTTTGAAGCTTTAATTTGTTCTATAAATCCGAAAAATTGGGCCATTGTGGTATCACCCCCGAATATGCGAGTCCTATCGCCCCCGCAATCGGTGCAATGATTGTCATTTGCATCTATATGAAGGCAGGCCTTGCAACATGTCTGCACGACACATAGGTTAGGTTCGTGCAAGTACGTGTTTACCGCACCTTTAAGAAGAGTTTCTTGTCTGCATTCAAAATCATAGAATACAAACATGAAATTGCTCTTTTCCAGTGACGGCTTGGACGGGGCTTGCTTCATATAACAGAAATGCCCAAAAGGACGATATGAATCACATACTCTACAAAAAGTCTCATAACACCTATGTGAATAATTTGACTTTTCCAAGCTGAAAAATTGCCCACATACCTCGCAAACCTTTTTGACGTCACAGACCGACCTGTGACCTCTGCAAAAACCGGGACGTTTATGGTTATCAAAACATGTCTGGTTTGTGAACCAACGCCCGCAATCTTTGCAGACCACAGATTGACCTCCACTGCAAACCGCTTTAGCGTAGCACTTTTTACAAGCGGATTCGCACTTGTGCTCGTTCTTTGTGTTGAACGGCACACGACACTCGCGGCAAAAGTACGAGCACTTAAAGGCGGCTGTCAAGGATGTTATGACGTCAAAATGGTTTTGCTTATCGTCGTGAAAATACAAATCAAGGTTGCCCTTAAAGGAATGGTCGGCGGGAGTAGGCCCTTCATATAGGACTTGTCTCCCGCGACGTTCCCTGAACACCGTGATTTTGTATTCGGAGAGGTATGTTTGAAATTGTTTCAGCTCAGTCAATCCACCACCTTTCAAAAGATTCACACGGGCATTATGGCATAGTTCCTCTGCTTTGAGTTTTTGAATAGGACGACCCCATTTGATTTGTCTAAAGGTGTTCACATCCATACATCCTGGCTCTCTTTTATTATCACATACAGCCTTGGCAACAACTAATGCACGGGCAAGACAAAGTGTGTCGCCATTTTGAATAGTAATTATTCCTTGGTTTTTACGGCTATATGTGCTAGCGGGAGAGAGTTTATCACAATAACGTGCACTCCCGCGAGGCTCCTTAAAATGGCAGAGTTTAACGTACAATGGTGCTGTACTCAAAAACAAACTATTACTCTGCAATACGCGACTTACGTTATCAAGCACGGCTCGAGCGTCTAACTGATCTGCTCGTCTAAAAGAAACGTACACAGGGTTCAACGTCGAGTCCGTGCTATTTAAACGTAAGCCAACATAATCTTCGTTACTGACGCCATGGTCCTGCAACCGGTTGAGCAAATTAGTAATTTGTTCTTCAAGCCAGCTTAATGCGTCACGATCGCTTGCTGGAGCACCAAGATGTACGGTAACTTCTCTACCGGTATAAAAGAAACGCCTCAACTGCTTAATTCTCTCTTCGACGATACGAAGAGGGAGGCCTTGGTTCAAAGCTCCACCTACCTGGTTTACCGGACCACTAATTCCCGTCTGGGGTGCCGAAGATGGTCCTGCTAGCACCGCCACGGGTTGCGGGGAACCCGTCTGCCTCGCCGCAGCTGGGGGTCGAACACCTTCTCCCGGGCTCGGAGGCTGTGCTCCCGCGGCTGGGTGAAGGGGTGTCATGGCCGGTGGCTGCGAGAGGATGGCACTGCCATTTTCGTTCTCAAGTTGAACTATAACACACAACGTAAGCACTTTAACACTAATTGTTCTAAACATACGCGTCTTTAAAACGATGCCACAATTTCAGACTGCTTTTGGTATTTATAACACAGCAACATTCTTAAAGTGTGTGTGTGTGTGTGTGTGTGTGTGTGTGTGTGTGTGTGTGTGTGTGTGGTGTGTGTGTGTGTGTGTGTGTGGTGTGTGTGTGTGTGTGTGTGTGTAATAATACACTTCCAACATGTACAAATACATCACCCCTCCGGCATGTGAAAAGTTGAACACACACATTTTCAGCTATGCTAGGAAATCGAACCCTGGACCTCCCTAGCTCATCAGGGTTTTAATACACGGCTATAGCAACGCTATAATTTCCCTGGTTAACTATTATGGCTGTATATATATTTTGATATCTGTATACAAGCACTACATGTACAAAATACAGTTTAGTTTCACTATGCCTGTGGGGGGAATCGAACCCCGGTAATATAGGGAAATACATGTATTCACACAAGACAATTAAGTTTACGTTTGGTGGAAATAATTTTGTTTTGATTTATAACCGTTACTTTATTGTCTAAAGTGTGCCACTGTATGATAATTTACGCTATAATTTCCCTGGTTAACTATTATGGCTGTATATATATATTTTGATATCTGTATACAAGCACTACATGTACAAAATACAGTTTAGTTTCACTATGCCTGTGGGGGGAATCGAACACCGGTAATATAGGGAAATACATGTATTCACACAAGACAATTAAGTTTACGTTTGGTGGAAATAATTTTGTTTTGATTTATAACCGTTACTTTATTGTCTAAAGTGTGCCACTGTATGATAATTTACGCTATAATTTCCCTGGTTAACTATTATGGCTGTATATATGTTTTGATATCTGTATACAAGCACTACATGTACAAAATACAGTTTAGTTTCACTATGCCTGTGTGGGAATCGAACCCCTGTAATATAGGGAAATACATGTATTCACACAAGACAATTAAGTTTACGTTTGGTGGAAATAATTTTGTTTTGCTTTATAACCGTTACTTTATTGTCTAAAGTGTGCCGCTGTATGATAATTTAACAACCAGACGTGTAGGTAAATGAACCCTGGACCAGTATCGCGCCCCCCTAAGTTGCTGGTTGAATATTTGATCTAGCAACTTGTAAACATGAATTTAATAAGTATTCAAAGCGACAATTATAATTTCCAGTCTATGAATGTCTGTACGGGAAATGAACAGGGGACCATTTAAATCCCTTACTGGAACATGTACAAAATACCAACCACAGGTGTTATTTATCGCTATGAAAGGGTAAACAGTCATTTATCTGCTTGCAGCGTCAGAGTTGTTGGTGGGTCTTGTTACGGCACCCCCTCAACCCTTCTATCTATAGCTGTCACCGTAAGAAACCCCCCTTCGCTAATGACAGAGGGGTGGAGGGACTGTCTCTCTCTCGCTCTTTAAAAATATTTTTGCTCTGGCTTAAAGTGACTTCTAACGCTATCTACACGAGAGCGAAAGCACTCATACATGAATGCTGTGGTCAGGCCTGCGCGCGATATCTACCGGATAGATAATAAAACACCTCACTGCCCGAATTATTTTTTCTATCAGTAGAAATATTTTTAATAGACAATTATTTTTTTCAGCCTAAAGGTCAGGGCACTTTATACGCATTACTTAAAGACTAAGACATCCCGCCCGCTGTCTGTTAATTTATCAGACAGACATTCTTAGACGTGTCGGGAATTAAACCAGGGACCGGTAGACATGCTATCGACTGCACTAAGTTGACGGTTGAATTGGATCCAGTACATTGCAAACACTACTAAAAAAAAGACAGTTATAATTTTCTCTTGAATGTTTGTAATGACAAGAGCTAATATTCTTTTTTTGGTTAAAGTTGAAACGGACCAGCTGACAAAATGTACTAAATAACAGTGGTTTGGGAGGGGGGGGGAAGAGAGCGCGCAAATAACTGTCTATTTCTAACCTAGTGACTATATAGTATTGTTACTTGTAGACGGTACTTACATAGCAGCAGGTCTAGCGCATCCAAATCACCACAGGCGTCTGTGGGCGTCTGTCCATTGATATGGGGCGGTGTGATGACGGCTGGGGGCGGGCTACGGATGACGGGAGGCTGTGCGATGACGTCGTTCATCACCGTAGGCGCAATGCTGTTCCTCAGCCCCTCATCCAGCCCATAAGGGTCCCATAAGTCTGAAATTTAATAAACACATATTAATTACTATCGCGGCGGGGGAAAAAAAACCACTATAGAATCTATAGCAAGAAGCTATTTACCCATAGACCACTCGCCATCCGCGATGCAAATACCGTCCTCCGTAAAAAGGTTTAAAGGATCCGGGCTACTCGGTTCTGCCAACACTGTGGGGATGTATTCTTCTTCTTCTTGATGCGCTGCCAAAGGAACAAGAAAAAAATGTTCACCAAGATGTGATGAGAAAAAACTCTTTTAAATCTTACCCGAATTTATCCAATTTTCCAACGCGTCGAAACTCGAAAAAAAATGTTCACCAAGATGTGATGAGAAAAAAAACTCTTTTAAAACTTACCCGAATTTATCCAGTTTTCCAGCGCGTCGAAACTCATTTTTGATGTTTATCACACTCGATTATTAATCACAATGACCGAATGTAATGAGATCAAGGTCTATTTATAGTCGCTTCAATGGGGGTGTGTGCCACATGAAAGGTGGCGCCTTCTCATTGGTCGAAAATAACATTTCCGCATCGGAGCCTATCAGGTCCGTGTAAGTACCGTTATATTTCATTTGCGTTAAAGCTTTCACAGAGGACGGAGGTCTTTCTTCAGCGCTGTCTAGGGGTGGATCCTATGACAGTCGGGTGTGCAAATGCTGGTTCACATCTCGCCCCGTGACTGGAGGGGGTAAGGACGTTGACTCGACAAACGCCAAAAGTCCCTGGTTCGAATCCCGTCGATGATATCTAAGAGCAAAACCCTTTTTTTTTCACTCTCGCAAATGTGGGGTGCATTTTTCAACTTGCCTGAAGCATTGAGACGGACGCGCACCTACTTGATTAATTCTAGACAATAGCCTCAATAAGATATATATGTATGTTGTTATATTTTGAAGTTTAGCTATAGTAATAGAAATGCCGGCGTGTTTTTTGTTTTTCCGGCAGCACAATTGCTGGTACACATCACGCTCTGTGACTGTAGGGGTAAGGACTTCGACTCGACAATCGGCAAAGTCTCTGGTTTGAACCCCGTCGATGATATCTAACCGGAGTAAACATTTCAACCATTTATAAGAAAACACTAGGTGGTAAAACTGAATACATCCCAACTAGTAGCGGGGTTCGAAACCCTGTACTAGTTCCGTTTTTTCGAGAGGTCGGTGCTTATCAGTCACGGGGTCTGGTTCGAATCCCTTGGGTTGAATAATCTTTTTAGACAGACATTTTTTTTTCAAAGATTTTGAGCTATTTTTTTCCTACATGAAAACACTCATATTTTTAATTCTAGTCAAACTGTCACCCATGAGGCCTTCTAGTTCGAGTTTCTACCAAAAGATGGCTGTAGCTTCTAGAAACAGAGTAGCCAAAATTAGCTTTGAGTCCACGACCTCTGTGACAAGGGGTGGGACTGGGGGGGGGGGGTGGGTTGGCGGGAAAGACGAGTTCAAGAAACTTTAAACGTTTGCTTATTGCAACATAAAATTTTCCACGACCTCTGTGACAAGGGGTGGGACTTGGGGGGTGGGTTGGCGGGAAAGACGAGTTCAAGAAACTTTAAACGTTTGCTTATTGCAACATAAAATTTTCCACTGGGAGGCAACTGACCCCCTCCTACCCCCTAAACATTGCCACTCAGCGTCAGTGACGTAGGGATGGGGGGAGGGGGAAAAAGTGAAAGGAGAGGAGGTATGACGCGATGAGGGGGTTTGCTCGCATTCAACTGAGTGCTGCCAGAGGGCACGGTCATGCTGTCCTCGCGAGTAGGGTTGGTGAAAGGGGCCTTATGGTTGACTCGCACTCTTCAGCACGCTGCCGTCAGGAGAGCTTCGTGCTCAGTGTTCCTCCCCATACGTTGTCACTACTCGCTGAGCGGCCGACCCCCTCCATTCTACGCAGGACAGTCGTAGCGAGAGGTTCGTGCAGAGACGTATGCTCACCATCCAAATAAAATATACTCCAATGTCCTTCCCCATAACCCTTATATGAATATTTAATTAACAATCATTAATAATTAAAAAAAAAAAGACCCACACAAGTACCAACATGTTCAATGTGTGGTGGGGGTTGTAGGGGATGGTGGTGTAGGGGAGGGGGTTGTAGGGGAAGGGGGGTTGTAGGGGGGAAGGGTTGTAGGGGAGGGGGGTGTAGGGGAGGAAATTTCGTAATCAACTGGTGGAGATTTTGTAATCAGAGCGGAGGGGAGGGGAGGGGGGGTGGTCTAATTATAGCAGCCAATCAGAGGCCAGATCTATTTATAGCGACCTATCCGCGTCTGATCTCATACGCCCCGCCATCTACTAAGATACGGTGGTAAAAAACACACAATTAAAGACCCATAAGCGGTGGTCACGTGGAATAAATCGTTAGTCTTGTGATCAAAGTTTTACGGGTTCTTTTTTTTTTTTTTTAGCACCGCGTCTTATTACCCGTTTGGGTTATACGCTTAAGTACTAATTACCTTAATTGATTAAAAATTGGGAAGGTTGAATTTTAGAGGAAGTGAACCTGCATTTACGTGGAGGGAGAGTGGAAAATCATTTAGGAAAAACCACCGAGATTCGAACCTCGATCTCCTCGTCATCGACAGTCTAGCTCAACACGACTAGTGCGTTTTACGGGTTCGGAGAGGTTGAGGTGTATTGACTCTTTTTTTTTTACAATATTGACATGTTTTATTCCAGTGTAGCTATTTTTATAATATAATTTCTTTTCATTAAAACAATTTTTAGCATGGAGTCAAATAGTCAAAGCTATTAATTATTTATGCTTTTAGTGAGGATTACTCCATCTAGATAGCATATTCTGAAAATTGAAAAATGACACCTGGACACGGGAATCGAACTCGGACCATTGGCTTCGATTCCCGTATCCAGGTGTCATTTTTCAATTTTCATAATATAATATTTAGCATAATAATACATTTTAATGTAAATAAAGTAATTTAAAAGAGATACACATAGACTCTTGGACGAGATTTTTGTTTTACAATTTTTTTTCATTTCTTTGAGGTATTTAACGTGCACTTTCTAAACCGACTGATTATATTAGCACATGATATTTCTATGAGCAAGAGTGAAAGAGCCTACCAATTTTGCCGAGAAAGGTATTTTTATCATACCTTCTAGGGTTATTTTACTTACCACAACTGGAATGGGACTGACGGCTTTACTTCCCCCGCCGAAGGAAGTTGTGCTACGGATTTTTATCGCTCAAGAAAAATCCATCGATCCTGGTTGGGTTTGAACCCATGGACATTGGGTACTGAGGCGAGCACTTTACCCCAAAACCTCCAAGGTTGACTATTTTATAAAGATTCTAGATTATTATTAATTTAAGAATTTTTAATTAGAATTTTTTCAGCAACACAATCACAGGACAAACTTAACAACCAGACTCCAGACCATTAATTTAACAACCAACTGAATGTATGAATGTTACAATAATTAATAGGCCTACCCAACAAATAATGATAACATTTAACTTGTATTTTTATTTGCTACCTAATCTTTATGTTTATGGTTTTCTCCAAGATTTGAATTAGAATTCGAGATTCTTAAAATAGTGAATTCGTTTGAAAATAAGCTAAACGAGTTCTATCCAAACGAATGTCTCCCTTATTTGTGGCAGATTTGTGATACGTGTGTTACACGATGGGACGAATCTTTTATTAACTAGTTGTTTTCGTTAAAAAAAAAATCAAAGCTATTAAAGGTGGGTCTGCACGATTCAAGGTAAAGTGGGAAGTCAAGTTAACACGTGACTTGGAAGCCTTTCATCACGAGGAAGTATCACATGCACGTGGCTGTTCACAGATAATAAGGTCCAGTTGTAGTCTCGAACTTAAAACGGTTCACACCAACACTACATAAAACTTTTTTTTTTTTTTTTGCTTGTCCAAAAGGAGCATGGAAATATGGAGATCGAGGAAGGCTGGACTCTCTGGAAATAGATGAAACCCCCTTCACCAGTACGGGGAATCCCCGTATACGTATAGAAACTTTAAAACAGAAAGATACATTTTTTTCTTTTACTGTTTATTTTATATGCTACTATCCAAATACTAATTAGCCCAAATTTTTATTCCAATATTTCTGTCAACAATTCAAAATAACAGATTTTTTTTTTAGTACGCTCCGTCAAAGTCATAGTGGGGAAGTGTAAGATATGCCTGGCAGGGTGAACGAAGTGTACATCCAAATGATATCGTATAATATATAGTTGTTTTTTTTTAGCACCGCGTCTTACTACCCGTTCGGGTTATACGCTTAAGTACTAATTACGCTAATGTATTAGGAATTGGGGAGGTTGAATAGAGAAAGTGAACCCGCATTTGCGTGGAGGGAGAGTGGAAAACCATTTAGGAAAATTACCCCCAGTTCACCCAACCGAGATTCGAACCTCGATCTCCCCGTCCTCGGCAGTTGGGCTCAACACGACTAGCGCGTTAGCCAACTACGCCACCGAGGCGGTTATATATAATATATAGTACTTGAGGACTACACCCCCCCCTCTTCCCCTAGTATGGTACATTCAAAAGGAATTGCTTCTAATTTTAAATATTTACCCGCCCCCATTTACAAGTTGTACCGTGACATGTGGGACCCACTTCACCGGTGAACAGGAGACACAAAAACAATTTAAAAAGTTCTTATAAGCATGTGTCCCACTTGACCTTGTTTCCGAACTACAGCCAAGTATACATATTCAGTAGGGCCCCCCCATTTCTCATGGGTGATACGTTCCTAGATGTACCGCGGTCACGTGAAACCACAGATAATACAGAAATATTATATAACGTGATATTCATAAATAAAATTATTCACAGCAAGACACTACCAACATCAAAGTAATAATAACGTGTACTGTATATACTACACTGTACTTACTACTCTCCATTCTTGTTGCAACGATCAGTGATGATGTGATGATTATGGTGATAATGATGGTGATATGATGGTGATAGTGATGATGATGGTGATGAGGGTGATGGAGATGATGGTGATGGTGATGAGGGTGATATGATGGTGATAATGATGATGGTGATGAGGGTGATGGTGATGATGGAGATATGATGGTGATAATGATGATGATGATGATGATGGTGATGAGGGTGATGTGATGGTGATAGTGATGATGGTGATGATGATGGTGATATGATAGTGATATGATGATGGTTATGAGGGTGAGGGTGATGATGGTGATGGTGATGATGGTGATATGATGGTGATAATGATGATGATGGTGATGGTGGTGATGATGATGGTGATGAGGATGATGATGCTGATGGGATGATGATGGTGATGATGATGGTGATGGTGATATGATGGCAAAATGTCCACAGAAGGTGCGTTTGTGCTGCTGATAATATGATAAGTTCTCGCATAGCGCGTGTTTGAAACTTATATTTTTTTATTTAACTAAAAATAAATAAAATTGGGCCTCGGTTAACCGCGGATAATTGAAACCGCGAATGCTGAATCAGCGGATACGGAGTTCTACTGTATATAGCGCGTCTGGGCTACATCATTCGTTGCCCAGTTTGTGGAAAGATTATCCAGTACTAATGTACCATTGCCCAGGGGCGCCCGAATGTACTAATTGTACATCCTTTCCGTGAAGGCTCTTTCCATGCCCCGATGAGATGAGGTGATGGTGATAGTGAGTATGAGGGTGTGGAACCAGTGGTAACACACCTGACCAAACAAAGCCTGGTGGCCGTTGGGGTAGTTCTTCTTTCGGGAAAAATAACCAAGGTACCAGCCGGGAATCAAACCCGGGACCCTAGGCTCGTAGCTATGTGCACTGACCGATACACCACGAGATAGCTAGGTGTATTAATTAAATCGTTTGTATAACATACTCGATAACCGTATTCAGAAAGAAAAAAAAAACCACATGGAAACATGTATCAGAGCAAAGGCAGTGGGCAAAACCTTCCATGTTTTAGGAACAGATGTCCCCTCTCTGGTTGTGAATGCGGTCATTCAGACGAGTCGGCCTCTTTTCATTCCCGATCCAGGAAACCGGTCCGTGCTAACGAGAGGGCCTTATGTCCTCAACACATGGGTGGCCAAACACTTTCTCAAACAGAGGGGCAAATAGTTTATTGCAGGGGCTAATAACCGGGGTTACGAGACCCAAATAATTGGGGGGCAAGGGTAGACTGATCATACGTTTTTACTATTTCAGCACTGCGTCTTACTACCCGTTCGGGCTATAAAACTATGTACTAATTATTGTAATGTGTTGGGGGATGAGTAAGGTTGAGTTTAGAAGAAGTTTACCCACATTTGCATAGTGGGAGAGTGGAAAACTGCTTATGAAATATACACCCAACCGGGATTGAACACTGATTGACCCGTAGTCGGCATCAAACGTACTGTTTTTTTAGGGTTATGTCCTGTATTTTTTAAATTTTTAATCCCCGCTTCTTACTACCCATTCAAATTATGCACATGTATGATAATTACTCTAATAGTGTAGGGATGAGGAATGAAGCATTTTAGAGGTAATATACCCGCATTTATGTTGAAGGAGAGTAGGAAACCATTTAAGGAAAACCCACCTCAGTACACCTGACAGGGATTCGAACCCTAATCTCTCTGTCATCAGCAGTCTAGTCTATTGCGAGAGTGACGCCTTAGAACATTCGGTCACTGAAGCGGGCGAGATGTCCGGTTGTCCTGTAGGACATCCACAGGTACTTGCTTTAACCAAGTATTTTCAAAAATAATTCTTTTAGACCCCTTTCAGTGGCCGCATGGTCCAAGGCGTCACTCTCGTGTTGGACTAGACTGTCGATGACAAGGAGATCGGTGTTCTAATTCTGATCGGGTGTTCTGATTGGTTCTGGTTTTCCCACTTTCCCTCTATGCAAATGCGGGTACACTTCATCTAATTCGACCTTCCTCATCTTTAACTCATTAGCGTAATTAGTACATATGCGTATATTCTTAACAATTAGTAAGACGTGGTGCTAAAAAAACAGTTTTGTGTTGGCATTCCAGGCCGGATATTACGGAATTCGGGTGTAAATAATTTTCTGTATGGGGTTGTCTAATTTTTTTTTTTAATTTCCACACAACATTTAACTTTATCTCAATATAATCTGCCCATTTTCTGATTGCGATGTAAAATAGGAATAGGGCCTATAGTAACTCTAGTAGGACAGTCAAAATTAAACGAGAAATATATGTTATTTTAATCTTTACTATACTGTACTTTATTTTGGAAATGAAACATCGGCTATAAAGAGAGAACAACTGAAAAAAGAACGTAAAATGAATTACATTACACATTATAAATTTAATAAATGTTTTATAATGTATTGTTTATCTTAAAACGCACTTGTTAACATCGAGAACCGGGCCGGATAGTAACGACTCTAGTGTACCTAATAGGATGGTGATGACTATTTCGACAGTCTGACGAAGGTGGTAAGCGGACATATTGAAAAACTCATTAGGGAGTTTGTAATCGTAAACATTTTTTTAATAGCCGCCGGTTTATCGCTACAGTAGAGACAAAGTTTGAGGGGTTTTCTGCCTAACAGAACACACCTGTGATTATTATTTTTTAATTTGAGGTATTTAACGTGCACTTTTTGAAATGACTAATTATATCAGCACATAAATATAGAACAGATACAATACTCAGTCCCTGGCCGTAAATTCATCACCGTGAAAGGGAGTATACGTTCACCCCAATAATTTTTCGCCCACAACTGGCAATTGAACCCAGGAATCCCTAACTCAATTGGTACACTATCAACTGAGCTAAGTTGTCAAGCTCTGCTAATTTAAAGAGCGCTTAGGTGCCAAGCTTTAGATAGGGATCAACCAATCCTTGTAATACCTAGGTTCTAATCCTGGGAGATTTAAAATTAAGTCTTTACGTAATGCGAAAGCAGGTAAGGTAGATTTATTTGAAGTTCACTATGTTATAAACTAGTGAAATAACACCTAGTTTGTGTTAAAAGATGATTAATTATTATATTATTATTATTATATTATTATTTATTATTATTATATTATTATTATATTATACTATTATTAAGTGTTCCGTCTTTTGTCAATGAACTTAGACCACTAATGCATCCTGTTCTCTGCCTCTTCCTTCAGCTCCCAGAATTATATTTCTTTCCTTCACGTCAGCCAATATTTGAATCCTCCTTCTTCCTAAGCTTCTCTTTCCCTCAACATTTCCTTCTATGACGTCGTGCAGAAAACAGTTCCTCCTCCTAGGGATGTGTCTGATCCATTTGCTTTGCACCAAACAATCACAACTAAAATGGTTCTTTTCTCACCCACTCTTTTTAGGACTTCTTCATTTGTTATCCTGTCTGTCCACTGATATTCTCAAGACTGATAAAACAAATATATTTAAAATAAGACGCACACACACAACACACACACACACATATGTATATATATGTACCGGTGTATGTTTTATCAGAAATGTATTTGTTTTTTCGGGTGTAAATATATGACGAAACCGTACATTATTTAGTAAATTTAAGTGTAACGTTATTAATTAAAACGTTTTTGTTTCGTAAGCTACATTATAATATAGCCACTTAAACTGTCTTACCTAAAGCCGGATCTGAAGGGTGAATTTAAACAGAACTGTACTAACATTCTCATCGGAGACCAGATAGAAAATAAAACACGTTGAGGAGATTGAATAAACCCGAATCCACCAGCTCTTTGAGATCAAATACAATATTCCTGGATCGAAATTAAGAAATCTAACTCATCAACTAGACTTACCAGTACAGTATGAATATAATACAGAATTTTTTTTAGTCAGCAATATATTTTGGCTGACTTCAACACATTTGGTTGCACGGAAATTAAATACTAAAATAAGCTTGTGTTTAGAAAAAACTGTCTTTAGTATTGTTATTCCTTGTTCAAGGTTCACATAATGTTATTCATTTCGTTGCCCCTAAACGTGTCATGTGAGCTGTACACAATTCAAACTTTACACAGTTTGAACCAAACACAACTTTATCCGTGTACACAACCGTATGTTTCTTTATCTGGACGTGACTCAACGGACCTTCGAACGGAAGTACGTTCGCGATACACTCGACAACTTGATTTATATATTTCCCTGATTTCCTATTGTCTTTCTTTATCCCAGGCACTCATTAAAAACAAACCGGCGAGTCAATGGTTAATGGGTTTGACTACAGGTCTGGAGGTCCTTGGATCTATTCCAGGGATATCTGACGAACTTAGTCTAATTTTAACTGGTTTTGTTTGTAGCACCACGTCTTAGTACCAGTCCGGGTTATACGGATATGTTCTAATTACATAATGTGTTATAGGAATTATCAAGGTTAAATTTAGAGGAAGTGCATCGGCGTCTGTGTGGAGGGAGAGTGGAAAACCATTTAGTAAAAACCACCCTCAGTTCACCCGAACGGGATTAGAACCACGATATCCCCATCGTTGACAGTCCAGTTTATTTTGAGAGTGACGCCTCTTTGATAATTCGACCATCGAAGTGGGTAGAAAAGTTTCTAGATCTATTTTCACGTATTCATACATCCAGTAATGTGATCGACATTTGTCACGTTTTATAGATACTATAATTACCTATAAAAACACTAATACTATTGTAATGGCGTGAGCCCCAATCGAGCAATACCGACAAAGTGACCGCCGTTTGTTGGCGAATATAGTGCCAACTTCTGTGGATAGAGGGTGTCATGTGGTCATTACAACGAACTCAACGCCCATTAATCTCACTTTTATACTTTATACACTACTTCTTCATTCAAGTAGCTACACATTTATCCTCATGACGCTGAGCCTGACCCGTTCAGATTCACTGCTTTCACAGAAAATCTGAAAGCAACCAAATATAGAACCCGGGACCACACGATTTTTTGCAAGGAACTCTGACCACTAGACCAAAAAGGCGGTCAGAACGTTATCAATGTTGCCCGATAAAAATGTATGTATTTTCTAAAAGGCCCTTTCAATGAAAATTGGAATATTTAAATATTTAAGTGCTATGCTCGAGTGTGTGGTATTAGATATATTTTCTTAGGTTAAGTGAGCTTATCTTTTATTTGTGGTGCACCTTCCTTATAAAGAAAGAGGACGGAAAAAATACCCTCCAGTGCATCCAGCCGAGATTCGAACTTTAACCTCCCCATCGCCAGCAGGCCACACTAACGTGAGCCCGATGCCTTAGCCCACCAATTAAGGTAATTTGTAAGTCATGTGTTTAGGAAATGCACGTTCTATTGTCAAACATAAAAAAACACTCAGATTTGTTCGGTGACCCACTGAAAAAAAACAACCACCAGCTGATAGAAAAGGACTTACCTTCTGCTCCAACGTCTCAGCACCCCCGCTGACGAAGTAGTCGTACTCCGCCTTGGCCTTATTCTCGGATAGATCGTCGAGCTCGATCTCGTCGAACTCGAGATTCACCTTGAGCTGTTTGTCCGCGTCGTTACTGACGTCTCCTCCTTCGTCTGTCGCGGTTGTCCCTTCTAGCAGCAGGAGGAGGAGACGGAAAGAAGAGGTAGACCGATGGTATACCTCGCGGTGTGTTTCAAGGTCGGCCCCATGACGGGCGGATATAGAGGGAGATAGAGATATACACACAGGGGGGGATAACAGCCTTCCTGACTCGCTTCACACGGCTCACTGGCTGACGATGCGTCGCCGCTCGGGCTTTTTGCTACGTGCCGTTGTCATGGTTCCACTGTAGACCTTATCTCCTCTTTGTAACGTTCCGCGCTATCCTCGTATGCATGTTCGTGTCTCCTCTCTGGTGTGAGCTAGCGCTGATGCACTCTTGTACTCCTGTGGTCGACTTCACAACTAGTTGCTATGCACATTTGTTGAAAAGGGGCAAAGAGGGGGGGTTACGGTGGCGGAACTTTATTTGTGATGGAAGAAGGGGAAGTGGGGGGGATTAACAAATAAAGAGGAGTGGGGGGATTAACAAATAAAGAGGGGGGGGATTTTGGAGAGGGCTTTCATACTTAAGCTTTAAAACTTAATATCGCTAGAAGATATTTAGAGTGGTCTTTTTTACCTGAACATCTTGCTGAAAATTTCATGTTTTTTATTTATTTGAAGTATTTAACGTGTACTTTCTAAACTGATTCATTATATCAGCACACGACTTATAGATTAACTTAAATCTAAAACAGATACACCCAGCCCCCAGCAGTTGATTTATTAGTGTGAACGGGTAAAACGACATTTTACCAACTATACATTTAGGTCATGATGAGAATCGAACACGGGACCTTTAACTCGATCGAGAGACACGCTGCCGATTGAGCTAGGGTGTCGGGAGAATCCATTGACCCCAGCTGGGTTTGATCCTACGGACATCGTCTCCTTATAAGCTACTGAAACCCTTAATAGAGAATTTATTTAAAAAATCTAATTGATTAAAATTTTACTGTAGAAACGTCAGCAAAAACAAACATATTATTGGTGCAATATTCTAAAGAAAGTACTTAATACTTAATTTAATATTATAAATTAAGCATATAGCATGATATTAATTATATTCTACCCACTTCGGTGGCCGCATGGTCTAAGACGTCACTCTCGCAATAAGACTATAATGACGATACAGGGAGATCAAGGTTCAAATCTCAATTGGGTGTAATGAAGTTGGTTTTTCAAAATTGTTTGTCACCCTCTCTCCACGCAAATACAGATACATGTTCTCTAAATTTAACATTCTTCATCCCTAGCTCATTAGCGTTATTAGTACACAAACATTTAGCCTGAATGGGTAGTAAGACGCGGTGCGTAAAATTATATTTCATTAAAAAGATGTATTATTTATTATATTACTATATATAGTAAATTTTTATTTATTAATAAAAATACTAACTATCATTTATCATACTGATAGAATTACGATCTTTGTAATATGTTATAAACCCTCATTTTACAAATAAAAAATAAAATTAGCTTATCGAGGTCTTATAATAACGAGTTTTTAAGATTATGTTTAAGATTTCAATCCCCTAAAATTCTAATAAGTGTTTGTTTTTTATTAATAATGTGGCACATAGATTTTAAAAGATTTAATTTTACTCTTCAGATATTTTCCTCACTACGTTAAATGATCTACCCCCGTACTCCCACAACCCTCCTACTGACACTTCACGGCACATTACGACACATTCTTTGAAGACCACTGACGGGGTAAGAGTGAATAGGTCACTTGATGGAAAGGCACCAAAATCCACTTGGAAAGAAAACACTAGGGACATCAAAACGCAACATCATTATATCAATTTTTCCAGCCTGTGCCAAGGTAGAATTTTTAAAATGATTCCATCTTTCTCTTTCCTTCCACCATTCTTCCTCCTTTAATTACTTTCATTCTTCTCCTCTAACTTGCACACTTCCTGTTACCTGCTCCTCCCATCTATTTCTTGTCTCCCTTGCGGTATTTTCCCTAAAAAAATTCATCTCCATCATTCTCTTCGGTATTTTCTTCTTTTCGATCCAGATTACATGACCATACTACCATTCTTTGTACAGTCTTGTTTTCCTACTACTAATCTCTCCTTCACCTCCAACATCCTCATTACATGACCATACATCTCAGTCTTGATTCCTCTACTATCTCATGTACTCCAACATCCCATTACATGACCATACCATCTCAGTCTTGATTCCTCTACTATCTCTTTACTCCAACATCCCTCATATACACCGCCTCATACCCCATCTACATGTCTTGTCATTCCTCTACTATCCTTACTCCACATCCTATACATACCAACAACTCCTTGCTTCCTCTACTATCTGTCTCCACATCCCATACATGACCATACCATCTCAGTCTTGATTCCTCTACTATCTCTGTACTCCAACATCCTCATTACATGACCATACCATCTCAGTCTTGATTCCTCTACTATCTCTTTACTCCAACATCCTCATTACATGACCATACAATCTCAGCCTTGCTTCCTCTACTATCTCATGTACTCCAACATCCTCATTAATGACCATACCATCTCAGTCTGTTTCCTCTACATTGTACTCACTATAATTCATACCTTCCCTGCTTCCATCTACCATCTCATGTACTCCAACATCCTCATTACATGACCATACCACTTAAGTCTTGTTTCCTCCACTATCTCATGTACTCCCTTTACCTCCACTCTTTCCCGGAAAACTTCACTCATAATTCTGTTACTCCTCGTGACAGCTAACATATTTCTCACACTCTTCATTCCCAAGTCCTCCCCTTTCCTAGTCCCTCTTACATTCACTGTCCATGTTTCTGCTGCACATGTGACAGTAGGTACAAAGTATACCAACACTTCCTTACACTTCAAGGACACTTCTCTTCTCCATAGTAGATCTCTTACACAGATATAAAATAATTCTCCCTGTTGTCATCTTCTTATTAAATCCTCTTTACTTCCACCTTTCACCTCAATCACGCTACCAAGATATTTTACAATCTTTTTTTTCTCAGCTCTACTCCATTCAACTGTTTAGCCTTAAAAGACTTATCCTCTTCTTTGTAATTACCATCACTTCTCATTTTGCCTCGATAAATTTAATTCCACACTCTTTAAAATTAAAAAAAAAAGCAGTTAAATCCGACCTCCCAGGGGGTCATAGACAAGGGAGTGATAACCACTTAACCAGCCCCCTTCCGGTTTACGTCTGAGTTGCGTTGGGTTTTTTTTATAGGGCTATGGGGAGGTCTATGGTGGTTAGAGGTCATGGCCCTCAGATATTCTGTCCTGTTCCGTCGGACACGAAGGCCGTAGGATGTGAGAAGGAAGTGGTAGTTTTCCACTTTATCATAACAACCCTCAGTAATCTTGTATATTGGGATACATCACATAATCTTCTCTCTCTCTCTCTCTCTCTCTCTATATATATATATATATATATATATATATATATATATATATATATATATATATATAATATTTTAGCACCCCATATTACTACCCGTCCGGTTTGTCTTCTATATTAATAAAATGACGTGTATGTTTGTATGTCATGAGCATTGCGCGATATCTACCGGATGCAGAAATTTAAAATTTGAAAAAATTAGTAGACCTTTTACACAAATATGTGCACCTCAAAGCCGGTATTTTAAGATTTTGATTAAAAATTTTTTAATTGATTAAAAACTTTGTTGGAAGCAAAGCAATATTAATAGAATGAAGAGTTTGTTTGTTCAGTCATAATAATCTACCACACGCAGAGGTCTAAATAAAAAATAAATAAAAAAGTGGGCCCTATGCACGAACGTGTGCATCTCAAAGCCGGAATTTTCAAAATTTTACTAGATTTTTTGAGGTTTATTAAAAACCGGGTCGGAAGCAATAAGGCCACGGGTAACGCAGGACTTAAAGGCACTAACTTTAAAGTTACCTGCCCCGTACAGTCATTAAACTAAAAATATTTACTTTGGGCACCTCTGGTTATACCAACTTGTTAAAAATATCAGTGAAAGTCCACCTGGGATAAGTGGCTTATTTATTAGGGCTACGAGAAACTTATCAATTAATCGTGGCGTTTTATTTCGCTCCAAATTAATCTAATTTTAATCTAACCTACGTATATTTTTTTTAAAACTTGTACGTCACAATAGTAGACTTTCTCATATGGTATTTTACACACGGCCAGTAGTAAGATCCAGACACATATGGGAGGATAATATTTGAATGGACCTGAAAGCGAGTGTGTAGTGAGGTGAACTGGATAAAACTAGCTCAAGATAGGAATATGGTGTAATGAGGTGGACTTGATAGAACTAACTCAAGATCGAGATTGGGTGTAATGAGGTAGACTGGATAAAACTAGCTCAAGATAGAGATAGGGTGTAATGAGGTGGACTGGATAGAACTAACTCAAGATAGAGATAGGGTGTAATGAGGTGGACTGGATAGAACTAACTCAAGATAGGAATATGGTGTAATGAGGTGGACTTGATAGAACTAACTCAAGATCGAGATTGGGTGTAATGAGGTGGACTGTATATAACCAGCTCAAGATAATGATAGGGGTGTAATGAGGTAGATTGGATAGAACCAGCTCAAGATAGGGATAGGATGTAATGAGGTGGACTGGATAAAACTAGCTCAAGATAGGAATATGGTGTAATGAGGTGGACTTGATAGAACTAACTCAAGATCGAGATTGGGTGTAATGAGGTAGACTGAATAAAACTAGCTCAAGATAGGAATATGGTGTAATGAGGTGGACTGGATAGAACTAACTCAAGATCGAGATTGGGTGTAATGAGGTAGACTGGATAAAACTAGCTCAAGATAGAGATAGGGTGTAATGAGGTGGACTGGATAGAACTAACTCAAGATAGGAATATGGTGTAATGAGGTGGACTGGATAGAACTAACTCAAGATCGAGATTGGGTGTAATGAGGTAGACTGAATAAAACTAGCTCAAGATAGGAATATGGTGTAATGAGGTGGACTGGATAGAACTAACTCAAGATCGAGATTGGGTGTAATGAGGTAGACTGGATAAAACTAGCTCAAGATAGAGATAGGGTGTAATGAGGTGGACTGGATAGAACTAACTCAAGATAGGAATATGGTGTAATGAGGTGGACTGGATAGAACTAACTCAAGATCGAGATTGGGTGTAATGAGGTAGACTGGATAAAACTAGCTCAAGATAGAGATAGGGTGTAATGAGGTGGACTGGATAGAACTAACTCAAGATAGAGATAGGTTGTAATGAGGTGGACTGGATAGAACTAACTCAAGATAGAGATAGGGTGTAATGAGGTGGACTGTATATAACCAGCTCAAGATAGGGATAGGGTGTAATGAGGTGGACTGGATAGAACCAGCTCAAGATAGGGATAGGGTGTAATGAGGTAGATTGGATAAAATCAGCTCAAGATAGGGATAGGGTGTAATGAGGTAGATTGGATAGAACCAGCTCAAGGTAGGGATTGGTGGCGTACTTTTGTAAGTGCAGCAAAGTTTCACAATACTGGTTAGTCGAGGTTGCCAGTAACTCCTTCCTACCCCAGAACACTACCTCCAGACATAACTGAGAGCGAGAAGATTTGGCAACAGTTAACCGAGAAAGGGTGAATATAAAGATTAATGTACCTGCAGTTCCCTCAGAAATGATATTGGGATATTGGGGTAGTGTATGTTGAGCAATGAAAGTGTTTTCTGCATCTCGATTATCATCTCTATAAATTGTATTTTTCTTACAATATTTTGGTACCAGTAGGTGTATCAAGATCTCAAAATCAGTTGTAGACATTCGCACAAAATTGTGAAAAGAAAATTGTATTTTTTCATGTATATCTATGTCGTTTTTTTTTTCTCAAGTCGGCCATTATTTCTTCCTCCGTTCGAATATATTTTCGCCGGTTTAAAAAAGAGAACGCACCCAGTAACTTAGCCTCCGTCGTTCTTTCTTCTGTTTATCCTGAACTAAGAAAAGCCCAAAGCCAATGATGAACAAATCATCGCCGGAGGATATGACTATTCTGTCCGTGTAGTGGAAAAGAACTGAAACAAAAACCACTGTGACCAAACTTTCTCCCCAAGCGCTGTTTCTTGATTACGCTTGGAACACTGTATGCTTGCTGTGCTTATCACTTGAGAAGCGACGCTTTCTCACGGGACGAGGCTTATTTGCAGTGTACAGTCACAGGCGATGTTGATTTCACTCATGGCGGACACACAATTTCCCGTGACCGTACCCAGCCGTATTCAGTCACATGAAATATAAAACTATATTGCCTATATTTGAGGTATTTAAGCGTGCACTTTCTAAATCGAATGTTTGTACCAGAACACTTACCCGCTTCAGTGGCCACATGGCATAAGGTGCTACTCACAGTGGACTAGACTGTCTATGACGGGGATATTGAGGTTAGAATCTCGGTCGAGTGTACTGAGAGTTATTTTTCCAACGTGGCTTTCCTCTCTCTCTACACGCAAATGCAGGCACACTTTGTCTAAATATAGCCCTCCTCATTCCTAAAACCATTAGCGTAATTAGTACATAAGCGTATAGCCTTAAAAGGTAGTAAGACGCTGTGCTAAAAAAAATTATACAATTTTTTAAACTACCTTAAATCCAGAACATATACAACATCCAGCGCCGTCGATTTATCACTGTATAAAAGTAAACCCACATTTCACCAATGAAAAATGTTTGGGCCATTATGGGTATCGGACTCGAGACCCTTGGTTCAGTAGGCAGACACGCTACCGACTGAGCTAAGGTGTCGGACTACATGGAGATATAATTTAAATGAAGTGTACCCGCATTTTCGTTGAGGAGGAGTGGAAAACCATCCTCAGTACACCCGGCTGGGATTCAAACCCCTGTATCCCTGTCATCGGCAGTCTAGTCTATTGCGAGCGTGATGCCTTAGACCATGCTGCCACCGAGACCGGTCTATTGGTTATTTCTGGATATTCCAAACACCCGGTATTTATGAAAGGGCGCGGCATTCTACACGACGACTTCCGGCTTGCATTCGGGCCATTTTGAGCACTTCCTATAGAGTTAAAGCTGCTCCACATAACTAGAGTACAAACGAGACTATAGCTCGAAAACAAGGTCAAATGGAACACATGTTTATATGAGCTTTTTTCTTTGTTTTTTTCCCTCCTGTCCATCGCTGAAATTAGTCCCACATGTTACGGTACATTCTTTGTATTGCCTTCTTCTGTCGGGGAAATTTCCCATGATCCACAGTAGGTAAGACCAATGTAAAGCGAATAGAAAGGCAGTTGTCAGGAGGAATTTGATTGTATCATTGCTTATGTCACCCAGAACCAAGGCCGTAGTCAGGGGGGGGGTCGGGGTTCAACCCCCCCCCCCCCTAAATTTTATGAACAAAATATATATGGCTTTATTTATGGTTCAAACAATATCAAAATTAAGGTACAAGTACAAATTAGGGGGCTGTGTTACCATAAAAAGCACTTCAGAGAGCTTCTAGAGGTGTTTAATATTTAGAATTTGTCCTAACCTTCAGCAGTTATGGTGTTATGGTGCCATAAAAAACACATTAGAGAGCTTCTAGAGCCGTTTAATAATTAGAATTTGTCCTAGCCTCCGATAGCTAGGGGGCTGTTTTACCATAAAAAAACACTTCAGATAGCTTCCAGAACAGCTTTTTATTTAGAATTGTTTCTAGCCTCCGTCAATTGGGGATGGGCCCAACAAACCCCCCCTGAAATTATTGGCTGTCTACGGCCTTGCCGAGAACACATAGCAGTTATATTTTAATACGAAGACAGCCACAGATAAAGATCTTTAACTTTCTCTTGACACCTCGGAGAGATAAGTATTGTAATCATCAAAAAATTCGAACTTCAAGATTTTGATAAATGTCGACGTTTCATAATCCGCTGAAACCAAAAAAAGTAGTTTTCGCGATGTCCCTCTGTCTGTCTGTACCTCGGGCTAGAGCCGAAATTATTTTTCCGTTTGGGCTATAACTTGGTATCTGGGAATTTTATAAGGTCCCCCCGAGGGGTTTTTGGAATTAGATGTATAACCATAAATTTAAGGGTAGTTTACTGATGGGCAAAATAAGAAAACATCGATTTTCTCGAAATTCACTCAAACAATTTTGATTAAATGTCATATACAGACATTATTTATTAATATAAACAAGATGGCAAATCTCATTTTCTCATGAAAATGACTGACTTTACATCAGAGAAATTTTCCAGTTTTCATAATTTCTCCACAACTATTTGAGATACGAAATAATTTATAGTTGTAAAGTTGTAGTGCTATTAAAGATAGAAATCTTTTATTCAAAAGATATTTTTTATAAAACCAATAGTTTCTGAGCTATAAGCAAATATATAATTTTTTAATTCATATCTTTGAAAATGAATTTAATTTTTATGTTTATGCTCTTTGGTGTACAAAGGATGATTCTCTTTTCTCAATTTTTCTGTAACAGTGTTCCTAATTTCTAATGCTATAAAGTAAGTAAGTAACTGTGTATTATTTCATTTATGATCTTTGGTGTAATATTTCTACAACAACGTATAAACCAGTTTATTTATTATTTAACGTTTCAAAATGTAATCTGATTTCTAACAACTTGGTTTATCTTCCATATAGCTGTATGTATGTTACGCGCTGGCTTGTGTATCGAGTGACGTCACAAGATCAGCCAATCAAATTATCTTTTCCCATCTTGCACGATCTACTATTCTCTTTACATTGGGTAAGACCTCTCTCCAACCCGTCACCTAAATTTGGTACAGCCCTGCGTAATATAGTACATTTTGTCAACGAGGCTACTCTACAGTCATGTTTTTTTATAGTCTTTCAAATGTCCTTCAAGGTGGGGATAAGATGTAGCTCGTACCTGTCATATCTCACACAGTTAAATCATCGGGTTCAAACTTCAACGATATCTAGATTTGTTATCAGGTCAAAGTTCAGTCAGTCACTGTGGATAAACCTAGAATTCAATTAATGGAGGTGAATCATCAGTTGAAATATTACAGCACATAGATTCTTCATTATTATCTCTCTCTCACTGTTTTTATGAATGTTTTAATCTCACTTTCTCTCTCACAGTTACAATCTCACTTTCTTTCTTACAGTTACAATCTCACTGTCTATTTCACTGTTACAATCTCAATTTCTCTCTCACTGCTACAATTTCAATTTCTCTCTCGTTCCTTCAAACTCACTGTCTCTCACTGTTTCAAACTCACTGTTAAAACTCACTGTCTCTCACTCTTTCAAACTCACTGTTAAAACTCACTGTCTCTCACACTGTTTGAATCTCACTTTCTCTCACTTTCTTTCTCACTGTTTCAATCCCACTCTCTCATCTATTGTATCTCTCAGTTGTTCACTCCCTGTCTCGCTTTACCCCTTATTCGCACTTTCACTCTCTCATCTCTCTTTCTCTCGTGATCTTACTCTCTACCATCCCCTTTTATTTCTTACACACACAACACCTCGAAGGCCAATTTGTATATTTTTTACAATGTGAATTAATTTTTACGTGTTTTTTTTAGTTTATGTAAACATGATTTATTAGTGACGGCCAGTGTTCCAAAAAAAGTTACCTAATTAATTAATTAGTCACCCGCTTCGGTGGCCACGTGGTCCAAAGCGCTACTCTCGCAGTAGACTAGACTGCCTATGACGAGGAGATTGAGGTTCGAATCTTGGTCGGATGTAATGAGGGAAGTTTTTCTGAAATAGTTTTCCACTCTCTTCCTACGATAATTTGAGTACACTACTTCTTAATACAGCCTTCCTTGTCCTTAAAACCATTTGCGTATTTAGTATTCAGCGTATAACCATAACGGGTAGTAAGATGCATGGCTGAAAAAAAAATTAGTGGACAAACCCTCCAGATTATAATTAAATGTCAAGTAAGTCAAATAAAATAAATCAATAATATCGAAAAATAAATGGTACGGAACTCCGCACGGACTTTCTCACTCCAGTGTTAAAAAATGGAGATATTTACTCAAAACTCGTAATATAATTATGTGAAACGAAATCATATACACTAGCAAACATGAGCAAAAATTACGTTATACTTACGTTAAACATTTTTTGACTCTCAGATTTAAATTTTATGATTTTATTTTTTAAAGAATTAAAGTCCTCACTAGTATATTTGGACTTTAAAAAAAATCGATATTGGGTCCACAAGGGTCAATACCTCTTATTAAGATTTCGGCTTTCAACTAAAATTTTCGACTTTTTATTAGGGTTACATATTTTATGGTTATCGCATTTTTATTAAATTACTGATTTATAAATTTAGACCAATAAAAAAGGTAAATATAGACGATTGAGTCTAAAATGATAGAGATAGATCATTGTTTTACAAACATTTCTCCTAAGAGGTTAAATAAAAAAAGAACATAAACTTTTTGAGAGATGTATCTACTTACTCTGTGGCAGTGGTCACCAAATGGCGGTCCGCGGTCCGCATCCGGACCACAGAGACATTTTTAAGGATCATGACGAGATAGCGATAAACATGCTATGCTATAAGTATGCTATTTCGGTGGTGGGCGGGTAGTAGATATGAAAGGCCAGCAATAATAGATAATTAAAATAACTAAAAGGAAAGAAAATCACGTTTTTGAATAAGTATAGTCCTATTGGGCTTGAACTTGAGTCACTGTTAAACTTTTGCCGGACCGCGGAAGTATGTCGAGTTTTTAAATGGACCTCCATCAAAAATAATTGGGGACCCCTGCTTTATGGAACTAAGGAATTAATTATGGCGTTAAAACTTAAGTAGTATCCCTGTACAACTAAAGCTTACAAAATTGTATTTATATATTTGCCAATATCTCAAAAACTATTGGTTTTATAAAGATATATTCCAAATAAAAGTTTTTATTTTCAACAGTACTACAGTTTTGCAATGATAATTTATTTAGTATCTTAAGTAGTTGCGGAGATAAGGAAATTTCCGCTTCTGTAAAGTACCCTACAATTTATTTTAATAGGGAACTGAAAATAGCCATTTTGTTAATCTTAATCAACGCCTAGATACGAATTTTAATCAAAATCGTTAGACCCGATTTTGAGGACATTTATTTTTTCTCTTTTCGCACTTTAATAACCGACTTTTAATTTTGGGGTTAAAAAGACACACATACAGATGGCATTGCAAAGACCACTTTTTAGGGTTCAGGGGTCATGAGACGTCAACATCCATTAACATTTTAGGTTTTTTTTTTACGGTCGTAATACTTTACCTTTAATGTTCGAAAAGTTTTATATAGCATGAAAGTTATTTGTTTTATAAAAATATGTTTCGGATAAAATATTTGTAATATAAATAGATATACATATTTGCAATAATAAGTAATTTCATATCTCAAATAGTTTCGAAGATATGATAAAAAAATATGATAATTTACGCATCTGACCGGAGCCCTTAAATTCATTTTGCCGAAGTATAGGGTAGCCATTTTGTTTAGAATATTTATAAATGTTTTGAAATGAAATTTAATCAAAATCTGTAGAGCTGATTTTGAGAAAATCGACTTTTTTCTCTTTTTGCCCTTTAGTAAATTACCCTTAATTTTAGGGTTGGCTATCTAATTCCAAAAACCCTTCGGGGAACCCTATGAAAACCCTAGATATCCAGTTTTAGCCCAATCGGTAAAATAGTTTAGGCTCTAGTCGGAGGTACAGACAGACTGAAATTCAAAAACCACTTTTTCGGATTCGGGGCGGGGGGGGGGGGGGAGAGGGGGGGATCTAATGAAACGTCGAGATTCATAAAAATCTCGAGTTCGATTTTTTTTGACGATCACAATAATTTCTCTACCTGTAAGATAGTGAGAAAGTAAAAAATAGATATATATTGATATAATAGAATATATTATATATATGCCTATATAAAGTATATAATATACGTGTGCGTGTGTGTAAGGCTAAACACCAACAAAAATACGTATACATTTCTTATACTCTACCTTATTGGCTTCAGCCTGGATGGGTAGTAAGGTAAGTAAGGTGTAGAAAACGCGAGTGAAGGGAATTGATTTTGCAGTTTTTACAGCAAAGCATTTTTTTTTTGTCAAAAGAGATCAAATATTGTTCCAGTAGAAACATAAGAGTTTAATTTTCTTCTCATGGTGATATCAACAGTTGTCGAATACCTATCATGAGCATAGTGGCATTAGATGACACACTTTTTAAATTAATATAAAAAGTTGTCACTAAATTTCAGGACACACTAGATAGATATTCAACAACTGTTGATCTCACCGTGTGAAGAAAATTAAACTCTGTTTTATACCGGAGAATTATTATATTTATTGTGATTAAAAAAATTATAAATAAAAACTGCAAAAAGAGCTACCCTTTCTCACTTACCCTACACTTCTACCTTAAGGTGGGGTGCTAGTGGGCGCGAGTTTAGTGCATTCATTTTGCAGTTTTTATAGCGTAAACATATTTTGGCCAAAATAAATCCAATATATCTTCTATAAAAACATAAGAGTTTATTTTTCTGCACATGATAATCTCAACCGTTCTCAAATATTTGTCAAAGCTGTCCTGGAATTTAATGACAACCTTTTCTCTATATTTAAAAAGTTTGTCACCAAATGCCGCTATGCTCGTGACAGATATTCAAGAACTGTTGAGACTAGCATATGCATAAAACTAAACTCTATGTTTCTATAGAAGAAATATTTTATTTATTTTGGCCAAAAAATGTTTATGCTATAAAAAGTGCAAAATTAATGCACTAAACTCGCGCTCACTAGCACCCCACCTTAAGAAGTGAAATACCGCGCTAAAAGGGGAGGGATGGAGTTAGTAACATCAGTTCACAATCAACCTCCCACAAATAAAACCTTCACAATCACTAGTGTCTCGACCCGCCTCGGTGGCGTAGTTGGCTAACGCGCTAGTCGTGTTTAGCTCGACTGCTGAGGACGGGGAGATCGAGGTTCGAATCTCGGTCGGGTGAACTGGGGGTGGTTTTTCCTAAATGGTTTTCCACTCTCCCTCCACGCAAATACGGGTTCACTTCCTCTAAATTCAACCTTCCCGATTCCTAATCCATTAGCGTAATTAGTACTTAAGCGTATAAACCCGAACGGGTAGTAAGACGCGGTGTTAAATAATAATAAACACTAGTGTCTGGCACATTTTCGTGTGTACGTTTGTGTTCTTGGCGAGTTCTCCGAAAGCGCATGCGCGAGCGTATTTATGACTAGCACGTGATGCCGCGTGCGTTGTGTGTGAATATTGATGAAGTGCAGGGGAGTAGAGTGGACTTGTCCTAGTGTGGGGGGGGGTGGGGGGAGGATATCAGTGTGAAGGGGTCAACGTCCATAGCTTTGCCCTAAGCAAGAATACCTTGGTTCGAAGTTTCGTTTCAGTTGATTGATCCTTCCTCGAGGCAGGGTGACTGACCATTCGTCTAAGGGTCCTTGGTTCAGTAACAGACCATATCTAATGTGGTCGAGTATTTGTGTTTGTCTTTTGTTTTTAGCCCAAAGCAAGCATACCTTGGTTCGAAGTTTCGTTTCAGTTGATTGATCCTTCCTCGAGGCAGGGGGACTGACCATTCGTCTAAGGGTCCTTGGTTCAGTAACAGACCATATCTAAAATGGTCGAGTATTTGTGTTTGTCTTTTGTTTTTTAGCCCAAAGGTTTAATTTCTCTCCCCGTCATCGGCAGTCAGGTCTAATCCGAGAGTGACACCTTATACCGTCCAACCATCAAAGCGGCTCATTATTTGAATGAAGTGGTTAAAATACAAAGGATATTAACTACATAATCACATAGAGTAGAAATGAGGAGGGTAGTTGAGATAAAATGCACCAGAAGTCACCTGTAACGGGGAGGGGTGGTAAACAACACCAGTGCACTCAGCCAGGATTTGAAAATAGGTCATGACCTCCCCGAGTCACAGTGTGATCACGGAAGTGTAAAGTGAAACTAGTTTGTGAGTACTGTGTTGAAAATAATCCCTGAGTTTAGAAATTGTACATTAAATGACTATTCAAGAAAACACACACAGAAAGCGCGCCAGTGTTCACGCAGTCTAAGGCATCAGGATCGCAACAAACTGGCTTTACGCTGATGTGGAGGTCCAAGTTCAAACCTTGGTTGAGTGTAGTTTCTCTAAAAGTAATCTAGTCATCCTTAATCCTTAGTTTAAGCTGTTGATTATGTTCATTATGTTTAAGTTAAGCCGATTGGCTTTTGCTAAATAAAAATATAAAATAATTAAGTTAAATAAAATAACGACTAGAACTCGTTTGCTTTGGTCCTGAGTTTGAGCCTGAGAATGTTTGAAACTAAAAATTTGTATTTAATTATATAAACTAATAAAACGAGGTCCTAGATTAGCAATGAATACATTCCCAACTTAAATGCCTGACTTCAATATTCAGAATGATTATTTTAAAATGGCACGTATAGATCAAAGTAAAGTAGGTTTTTTTTAAGGGGATAGAGCAACCTGCAGGTAAAGTGAGTCAGAGCTACGCCTTGAGGTAGTCAAGTCACCCCACCCTACGCACCCCTTTGGGCTAACGTTGTGGCGCCGTGCTGTCTCGACAAAATCGTCGTGTGACGTCACGACTGCGACTGCGCAGCTTTGCACTTGCTTTTAGCCGGGCAGGGCGGGGTAGGTAGTCGAATACACGAGTCGGGCGGGACGGTATCATTCTCCCTATCCAACGTCTCAAACCGACCTTTTCCTTTTTACCTGCGACAAAAAAACCGAACGAAGTTAACGAATAACAGTGTTAGTGAATATTTCATTCGAATACTTTGGAGTGATTTGTTTTTATTTTCAAGTGATGTGAAAGACTCGAATACAAATATAACTGACTGGCAAGATCTGTGCTCTCTCTTTTTTTTTTCTAATGGGATACCATCCACGCAGGTATGAGCAGAGGGTAATTTAATTTTGTTTCGTGGAGGATGTTGGCTGGCGTGTTTGAGAAAATCGAATGAAACCTCAATAATGCTTTTTTTTTTCCGAGTTTTTGTTTCAAGCTTTCATAAACCATATATATTTTGTTTTAATTTAATAAATTTAAAACTGTCTTAGCCGTGGTAGGTTAAATTAAGTTTTATATTATTGCCACTGGATTGCTATTTATTGAGCTTAGGTCTTATAATAATAATAATATAATAATAATAATAATATAATAATAATAATAATAATAATAGTAATAATAACTTCTTCTTTTTTTTTAGTTTGGTTCTGTGAAATGGAAAGTGTTTAATATCAACAAAAGTATTTATATTTAAAATTACCCTAAGAAATACATATTTATATTAGGAGAAAATATATAGTTACATTTGTTATAAAAAAGACCTTAAATACGTTATACTAAACTAGGAGTTTTGAAATATTGGACAAAGTTTCACCTAATATATCATTGCACAGTGAAGAACTAGTTTCAATAAATGTGTTTGAATATTGTTAGTAATTTGTTAAATTGCTTCGATAAAATAACATCAACTGCAAAACAAACAAAAAAGATCATTATTGAACTAATATTTTGAAACGACGTTTATTTAAGTTGTACATCGATCAATAGATAGATACTTGTTAATATCACTATATTCACGTGAATGAGATAATTAATTCGATTGGTTAATTCAGATTCGATGCGTTACTGAACAGTATTAGTATTATTATTAAAGAGATGGCTGCTGTTTTGTTTTACATAAGTAAGTTTAAGGGCTACAAACTGATTTTTTTGGAAGTACTTTTAAGATTTTATTTGTAAGAATATACAGTGACTTAAAGTAGATAAAGTGTAATTCAAACGTTTATTTTCATATTTTGGTTTCTTGTTTAAACAAAAGGTTTTGATAAGAAAACAAATATTTTTTAGTTCCAATTCTTAAATATTTGTTGTATGCCTAAACGTGGCTTAGTACAGAAATCTATAAATTCAGTGCATTTGATCAAATGTGTAAATTAGTAATACTAAAAATACATTTATCAGATATGTTATTAGCTGCAATAATTAGGTAACCTATTTTAATAAATAAACATTTATGTTTAGATGCATAAGACTCTTAAGTAATTGATAGCAATGAACAAAAGCACCGTATAAAATATTTTTGCTCATTTGATTACACTAATAAGATAGAAAAGGAACGTAGAATTATATGAAGTGTACCCTCATTTGAATGGAGAGAGAGAGAGAAGGAAACCATTTATGAAAAAAAATACTCATTTCACTCGGCTGGTACTCACTGAATATAATTACTTTAAATTATATTTTTACCATCCCTACTTCATAAGATTAAATATGCGAATAACCCGAACGGTAGTAAAACGCGGTGCTAAAAAATAGTAGACTAATAAAAGTAATAATATATACGGCCCTGGCTTTATTTAATTTCGAATAAATTGAAATAATATGAAACCTGGAGATGAGGATTGACCCTGGGGCCTTGGGCTTAGTACACCAATGCTCAAGCCCGGAGATATCCAGGGGATCGTCCCGTGCTCAGTTAATTCTTCACTCCTAGTTTAAGGCAGAGTCTGTGATGGATGTGTGTATATCATTGCCTACTAAGAGCTATCACAATCACCGGCGAGTCGATTTGGGCTTTGTGCTGAGTACGGGACGATCCCTGGATAGCTCAGTAGTAGAGCATTGAAGAGCGCTAAGTCAAAGGTCCCGGCTTCGAAACCCGTGTTGAGGTGTAGTGTTTCAATATATATTCGAATATGATTAAAATACGGCTGATTTCCGTAACTATAATCATTCATCCCGCCCCCCCCCTCCCAACTTCGCCTTTATGTATACTTAATTTGTACGCGTTGCTTTCTGCCATCTTCCAAATTTGAATTGTTGTTTTAAAAAAATATGCCCCTCAACTAGTGGCATGCAGTTCAGGTAGTTAAATTTATATTTAAGGTTGATGACTAACTGTCGCCTACAAAGATACAAAACCAAGGTGAACTAGTTTTAAATATTTAGGCCGCTAGTGTCAGTAAACTGTTCGCCACACATTCGAAGCTCAGGTCTAAAAGGGCGTAAATCACATATTTCAAGTTTTTTTTCCGAAGCAAAAGAAAGGAATTACTTTTCCAATTTTCCTATAGGTCGAGTACAAATTTCTTGCAGTGGCGGCTTGTGATTTTATAAAGGAGGGGAAGGGATGGAGGTATCAAATGGACGTTGTTTACGTTTCTATATTAGACATTTTTTTAAGGACCGTGTCTTACTAACCGTTTGGGTTATACGCCTATGTACTAATTACGCTGATGGTTTTAGAGTTTAGTAAGCTTACATTTAGAAGAAGTGGACCCACATTTGCATGGAGGGAGAGTGGAATGGAAACAATGTTTTTCAGTACACCCGACTGAGATTCGAATCTCAATCTCCCCGTCATCGGCAGTTTAGTGTACTGTGAGAGTAGCGTGATAGACTACGCGGCCACCGAAGTGGGTAACCTACAAAGTAACTACATTATAAACCAGACACAACATCCAGTTCCCTGCTCATCGATCCATCATAGCTACTCGCACTGATGTTCGCACGATCTAAGGCGTATTCGCACAGTGTCTCATCCTGCTCTCTGATAAAATACCTTTCTAATCGCTAGGGCTGTATGTATGTAGTACTAGGCGTGCAGATTAGGGTTAGGTTAGTCTGTAAACCGTGCGCTCGTAGAATATAGATGCTTAAAAAGTGAATGGTTAAATATCCTCTATAAAAAAAAAGTTCCTATGTCTGCCGTGGTGGAATGGACACAGTAAAATGTTGCCCGGTGGTACATTAAAGGCGCTCGCAATCAGGTTGCATGCTGGGATGGAAAATATGAGAATATAACGAAGTTTTTGCAGTTCATATGTTAGATTTATTAACCTGACATTTAGTCTGCGTGATCACAGATGCGGGTAGTTGTCAGTCAAGAAGAAAACTATCGAACCTGTACAATACTTTTTTTTTCTTTTAAAATTATAGAGGGATGCTCTAAATAGTTTAACTTAAATAAACAAATGAGAAGAGTAGCTAGAGAGAGGATAGGGAACCACATTGATGAGAATAAAAACACCCCACGCTCACCAGGTCAGGAAACGAACCCAGACCACCCGGCTCAAAGCCAAAACCACCTTGAAAAAATAATTGTATTAAATGTATTCCAATTTTAAAATCAATTAAAATATATATATATCTTTCTCGAAACTGGATCTAAAACCTGAATATTAAATTATATTTTGAATATCTAATCCAAATTATATTCCTCGAATCTTAAAAAATATACAATTTTAGTTTATGTGACAATATTTAGAATTAAATTTTTTTTAAAGTTCCACTGACAAAAATTATATTTTATTTGTTTGGCTTTTACGTCATAAACAACAAAGCGAACTTTATTTTAGTAAATCAATTACATTAATAAAATGTCATTTTTTGTGATTTTGTTACTCTCTGAACTACATTTGTATCTAGAATTATTGTTCTTATCAATAATTGCTTGCTTAAAAACTGTTTGACCAAAAAAGTTCTTCCTTATTGTATTCATTATATACTTTTTTGAGATATTTACGATTCTCTAATTTCTCGAATACCATAGGGTTTCTAACATATCATCTCTAAAAATAATAGTTGAAATGTTTTATTTGTTCTTTTATATTTTAGAATAAAAGAATGAGAGAAAAATAAAAGGTGGATTTGGATTTATAAATGTCTTTTTTTTAGTACCGTGTATTACTAACTGTTCGGGTTATACGTTTATGTACTAATTATATTTATAAGAAGTATCAGAGTTTGCTTGGAGGGAGAGTGGAAAACCATTGTGGAAAAAACCATCCTCAGTGCACCAGACCGAGATTCGAACCTCGATTTCCCCGTCATCGGCAGTTTAGTCTACTGCGAGGAGTAGCGCCTTAGACCATGCGACCGCTGAAGTGGTTCACCACATAAATCTTATTTTTGCACCACAAATAACAACCTAAAGTGTTATTTCCTCGTGCTCTAGATATTTATTTCTGTAGCTCTATCATATATTTTCTGGAATAATGTTTACTTATGGATGAAAATAAGTTTACCAGAGATTAGCGAGGAAATCTTAATTGGACTTATTTAAGTTTTATGAAGTAATTTAACTTTTCCCCACAATTTTCCTTATTTAAATCTTGAAAAAACAAAGTTTAAGATGCTATTATCACGTTGTGATATTGTTAATTCAAGATAATGTTGGCCATTTTTTATGATTGAAAGGTTTATTATAAATAATTCCGTATTTGCTTCCATTCGAAAATATGTTTTGTTGGTGATGTAAATTGACTCACTTTTCAAAGTGACAAAATATACTTGCAAAGAGGATGAATAAGTAACCGTTTTATAGTAGCTTTTCAAACATCAATCGGGTCCAAAAGGGGGCAGATATAGGGGGCAATTTGGGGGATGGGGAGAACTCTTACACCTCCTCCCCAGTTTAAGGATTTTTTTTTTTTTTTTTAGTTTAACACTCAAAAGTGGCGTTTAAAGGCCATCTTGGACTCTTGGAAGCGAGATTTAAATAAAGAGAAATATGAATAGAACAAATAATTATTTATAATAATATTTTTTTAAATGTAGGCTTCATGACCTGACCATTCTCTTATTGCCAGTTTTGCAAAATGCTCGATTATTCGTTGTCGTTCTAAAATAATGTAATTGTGGACTTACAGAAGAGCCAAGACAACTAGTCTGCTTTCAACCATAGTCGTCCTCAGCCGTGTTTTGGTTAGACGCAACAATGATACTGGCAGTTACCCTCAGAATTCTTTGCAATATCTCAATTTGAATTTTCCTTCTATACTATAAATTATTGTTCGGTCGCTTGGCTCTTTCATGCTGCTTTTTCCGTTGATCCGCTCAGCTCCTCAGATAGGTTTATTTCGTCTAATTTCCTCCCTTTTTTTTTCTCGTTCTTCTCCTGACTAAGGTGACCTGGTGGTCTAGGGGTAAGGTGTCAGACTTCTGTGCTGAGGGTCCGGGGTTCAATCCTCGGTCCCGGCACAGATTTATCTGATTGCCAAACCCTTCCTTCACCTCTGACAAGATGTGTATTAATCACAACTTGTGAATGTGAGGAATGTCAGGCCTCCACCGTGGTTCGGATTCCACGTTAAACTGTAGGTCCTCCATTTCATCTCGCAATCACCCTACCATTGCACATTAGCGTAAGTGCGTATAACCCGAACGGGTAGTAAGACGCGGTGCTAATAATAATTCTCCTGACTGTTTGGGGAAGGAGGGATTTTCCCTTCTCCCCGCCTGGATCCACCCCTGGGGGCCAAAGATACCTTAAATCTACTACAGAAATAAATATCTAGTCCGGTGTCGTCCAACTGGCGGCCCACGGGCCAGATGCGGCCCTCACTGTATGCTGGAAAACTATTAAAGGTAAACTCACGGTGTCAGATGTGAAATAGATAATGATTCAAATAGAAATAAGCATTTAAAAATGTCATGGTTGCATTTTATTCTGCATTTTTTATTGATAAAATATATATATATATTATACATATTTATAATTCTAAGATGGTTTGTGAAAGTATGTATGCATGTATAGACCTCTTTAGAGATAGATATTTGTAAGGTTAGTAAACTTAATTTTAACAGTAAAATTTGAAAGCTTTTACGAGCCAAAATTACAACGTATCTTTAAGTATTGAAAATAAATGTTTATTAAGTGCTGTTTGTGTGCCTATATTAAGTTTAAGTAATTACTAAATAAATCTTTGGCCCGTGGTACAAACTGATAATCATATTAGGCCCTTGGGATGAAAAAAAAGTTGGAGCACCCTGATATAGTCAATGGGATCTGATATTTTGCTAACTATTACAAGTCTAGTGTGTTTTTTTTTACCGCGTCTTATTTGCCTTTTCGGGTTAGACTCTTGTATTGCTAACGTTGTGCGAAGCTTCGAAATGTCTAAAGCTAAATCTCCTGCACTTCGACTTCAATCATACACACTGACCTTCGCATCCCCGAAAAATTTCGAAGGAAGAAGAAAACGTCAATATATTATGAACATATTTAAAATATCTAATTAAATATGATATACACTAGAACCGAGTCCGAACTAATTGGGATCTGTTTGGATCAGCGAAAATTCGAGTTAAGCTGGAGAATAGAGAGATACAATATTTTCCCGAATTTTAAATTACAGTTGAATGAGTTTAGTCAACTTTTCATTCATTTAACTGGTGTATAGCACGTGATAGATACTGTGATTAATTTTAGTTACAAGAAAACACGTTGTGTTGACTACAACATGTAAATACTAAGCATTTATTATCAGATATCACTGTTTCTTACAATTCTCTTTTAACGTTTAACTTGGTAACCAATAAAATATATTTTATTTGACTTAATTTTTTTCCCTATTTTTTGAAAAGTGTGTTTTCACTATCCAGAATTTCAGACTACAGGGGTTTGGTCTAACGGGGTTTTACTATATGTCTTTAAAAATGTGATCATTTTTAAAACGGTTACTCAACAGTATTTTAACACAAACTAGTGATTAAATTATATATATATATATATATATATATATATATATATATATACCATAATTGTATAAACACTTATTCTCAAAAGCATGAAATAAATAATAACCCTAAACTAGATATAAAACTAATTAAATTAGGAATTACTAACTAAACCAATAAGTTGATAAAATAGGAGCAGAAATTTTACTTGTAAATAACTTAATAGTATCAGATAAAGATTGAAAAATACCTGTATAACCGACTTTATTTGTACCTTTACGAATCTGAATATAACCTATTACTTTACGTTCTAATACATTCCTACTAAAATACAAATTAATAAAATCGTCACATTAACAACCAAAATACACTATAGATAATTATATATATATATATATATATATATATATATATTTTTATATATATATATATATATATATATATATACTACCTGTAATAAACAATCGCATTAAAGATTATAAATCTATCACACTATATTTTCTGCCAAATTATATAGCCTATATATATTATATACTTTGGCGGAAAGTGTAGTAGGTATATATGCTCACTTTGACTCTCTCTCTTTACTTTGATGCACCTAATGGATAACTTAAAAATTAAAAGACGTATTGCTATGTAAAAAACAACATAAATCTTATCTTGAACTTCGGATTTGTTATTGATTTGCGTGTTCCAAGCTTCGCTTGGACTTCGCTTCACAGTTAAAAAAATATCTTCTAGGCCCCCCCTTCCCCCCCCTTTTTTTTTATCACCACGTCTTACTACCTGTTTAGGTTATACGCATACATGATCATTATTACAATGGGATAGGGATGAGGTAGGAAGCATTTTTAAAGGTGCCGTGGAAGGAGAGTGGGAAATCATCCAGGGAAAAAAATCCCCGGTAGACCCGACCGGTATTTGAGCCATGATATCCTCGTATTTAGCAGGCCAGTATAACACGAGAGTGATGGGTTAGACCATTCGACCACTGAATAGAGTTTTACAAATATATATATATATATATATATGTATATATTTCCGTTTTATTTCACCGTCCTTTGTTTACACTAATGCGGGATACATTTTCTCTAAACTACCCACCTCATAATTACAAATGGTCTGGTTTTGAACGTACATGTACCATTTTTGGTGGTTTGTCCACTGGCGTTCCTACTCTTGTCTTTCTGTCAATATTGGTAATCGGATCTTCAGAATTTGTGGTCTAGTTGGCTTAGTTTAGGTCCTTGCTCTCCTTTTCTGGAGAGCGTACCACGGGGATTATGGTGGAGAGCTCTGCACTTCACTAATACTACCTCTTTTTGAACTGTTTTGAACATTTTATGGATTTTTGTTGGAAGATTATTGTTATCGCTAAAAAAGAAAAACATTGTCACCTTTCACGATGCTTTAAATCATTAATATTATTATATTATTATGTGATTATTCGAGTCTAAACGTTAAAGCTGGGATCCGTAATCATATCTCAATCTGCAGCGTGCCTGCTCACTTAGATAAGGGTTCAGGGTTCGATTCCTGGCATAGCCGAGAAATTTATTATTAGCGAAATTGGTGGTTTCCACTTTCACATGGACGAACTAACGATTTGTTGTCGCCTAATAAATATGTGACTTTTCTGAACATTTCGAGTATAATAGTTCTACATTTTAAATGTTTCTTAATTAATGTACTGTACATTTTATTACTTATTTTTTATCAAAACATTTATGTTTTTATATATTTAAATGGCTGCTAATATCCCATGTATTGATGCGCCTTTGAGATCATAATTTTTTTTCTAAAAAATAAATACTATTATTAAAACTTGCCATCTTATTGATGGTGTAGATTAAGGTCACTATACAATAAAAGAAAAAGACAAGTAATCAATAAAATAGTCTTAATTTTTCTAGTTGCATCATAGTATAGCTCTGATTACAAATTCCATTTAGCAAGTTGCAAATTTCATTGCGGTTAACAAAGATGACATTTTATTTTACTATTAATATTATTTTATAGGTATTGATAATATCTATCAAAAGCGTTAGTTGCAGATCGCATGACTTGACGTATGAATATATTGACATTGTTTAGTTACTTTAGTATCTCTTAAAAATGTTCCTTCCAAACTACATCGAAATTAAATTTGCGTACACATTTGACTGAGTAGAAAGTAATTAAAGGTGATTGGTAATATATCACCCCTTTTGGAGACCAAATGGTCCAAGGTGCCACTCTTACAAAGTGGAGGCCGTACTGTCTATGCAAGGAAGATCGGGGTTTGAATCCAGGTTGGGTGTACTGAGGATGTTCTTTTTTTAAATGGTCTACCCTTAAACACCGGGTACACTTTATATAAATTCTACTTTCCTCATTATTAACACACAAGAGTAATAATTACATATGCGTAGAACACAAACGGGTTAAAAAAAAGTGGTTAAAAAATAGTTCAGCTAAGTTTTACGGTGGCTTCCTGATTTCGAACAGTCCTGATTGCGGACATGAGATTGTTTGATATATTGGGAGGAGTCCAGATTGCGGATACGCCATTTTTCTATGCCATCCTGCCCCAAATTTGATAATAGGAGTGGCCCATGAGGGTCTAACAGTCGTACGTTCTTATAACCTCGTCAGTCTTAGGCTGTGTCTGAATAGCCCGCCCTTGTGCACTTAAGCACTTTATTTGCTAGAAAATGCAGTGGCGTCGACTTAAAGGCCGTAAGTCATTTTTGATGGTGTCTGAATTATCTTAAAGTGTGTTGATGCACCCCTTACACCGCACTTTACTAAAGAGCATATTCGATGTGCCCCTTATCGCTCACATTAGTTAAAATAGCGTTTTAAATTAAATAAATAAACTTAAACTGTTAAAGGAATAATTTGTAATGCTGTGTAATTTATTCATTTACATTTGTCAATAGGCTAAAAAAAAATTCTGTATGATAAACATCTATTTTATTTAGTAAATATATTTTTTCGTTTAAAATTTTTTTAATTATAAATAATAGTTTAAGAATTATACTTTTATTGATATAAAAAGTTTAATAACAGGAAAATAACAATTTACATTTGTATTGCTATACCTCAGTTTTAGCTTATGTGGTGCTGACTTCTGACGGCTTTGAAAAGCTACCAACCAAGTTATGTATCCCTACGCCGAACCATATGATCTGCAAAAAACATGTCTTAGCAGTTGTCACTTCTGACAGTCAAAATTTAGGTATATACCTAACTGTGGACTGTCAGAAGTCATTGTGAACTGTCAGTCAGCACCACAGAAGATAAAACTGAGGTATAAGTACTATAATATTCACGCTTACATTCATCTAGTAATTTTATAACACCACTATAGAGTGCGCATAGGGAACAAAACACTATCAAATGTTGATATCATTGCCATGGGAACATTACTTTCATAAGTGGCCACCAGGTAGCTCTAATTGTACTATACTATCTGAAAAGTCTCATGCATCCTATGTACTTTAGGGCACTAGAAACGTGTTTTATTAAGGTGTGCAAGTAAAGTGCGTAAGTGCACAAGTGCGGACTATTCAGACACAGCCTTAATTTAACTAAATTACATACATGAGTATTTATAGGTTAAGGTAGGTCAGGTTTGGTTAGGCTAGGCTAGGCTAGATTAGATTAGATTGGCTTAGCTTATGTCAGGCTAAGTTAGGTTAGGCTAGGCTAGGTTAAGCTAGGCTAGATTAGATTAAGTGATGTCAGGCTAGGTTAGATTAGGTTATGTCAGGCTAGGCTAGGTTGGATTAGGTTATGTCGGTTAAGTTAGGCTAGGCTAGGTTAAATTAGGTTATGTCAGGTTATGTTAGGTTGGGTTAAGGTAGGCTAGGCTAGGTTAGGCTAAGTTAGATTAGGTTATGTCATGCTAAGTTAGTTAGGCTAGGCTAGGCTAGTTTAGGTTATGTTAGTTTAGTCTAGGTTAGGCTAGGTTAGATTAGGTTATGTCAGGTTAGGTTAGGCTATGGTAAGCTTGGTCAGGAGGAAAGCCCCGGTGGCCGTTGTGTGCTGCCAGTAATTCCTTCCCCCTGTGTCACGACCCTCACGTAGGAATTCCCTCAAGTTGCTCTTTTGTTCACAATCTGGACATTGGATATTTAGGTGGCTATAACATTTTTGCTCTGTTCGCAATCATGATACTTACTTGCCCCATTATGGTTTAGCTTGGCCTTAAACCAGGGGTTCTCAAACTTTTTGAGACAACGTCACCCTTCACATGACATATTTTCCATGCGACGCCCTTGTACTCAATATTAAAGTAATATTGCCCAAATTCGATTTGGTGGCATTAAAAATAAAATTAAAAAATTGTCATTTACACTACTAGCTTGTGTTCTTTTAAATGTAGAAAAACAAAATTAGAACAAAATTACATAACTAAATAAGAAGGAATTAGAGTAGACATATTTTTGTTGTTCATGATTTCATGTGTACGGTTTGTTTATAATATCGAAACATGTGTTTTCTTGTATGATTATTCCATTCTTTAAAGTATGTACGAGTACACTTGAAAAGTTGAACGTTGCATTTCACTATAAATTATAAGTTTTAGTTTTCACTTAGAGCCGTGACGCCCTGGACCAAGACCAACGACGCCACAGAGCGTCGTGACGTAGTTTGGTAAGCCCTGCCTTAAACACATTCAAAAGTGTTTGACCACATTCCAGGTGTTGAAAGCCCTATAGTTAAGGTCGGTCATTATTGTAAAAACATGTTTACAATGATTTGATACTTGTGAGATATGTGACCTTGTAATAAACTTTAGTCTAGAGAGAAAAACAATGGAAATATAAAATGGATGGCTAACTGTTTTTTTTCTTCTTCACCGGTGACGTCAAGACATATTTCGTAATACATAACACTTGGTTTTATAGTCACTGTTTTATTTCTAGGTAGGGTAGATTTTTATAGTTTTTGCTAGCTATTTTAAATCATCCATAGTCCAATTTTCACTGGAAGAACCTTATTTGACAGCTATAAAAGTAACCAGATCTACTTTCACGTATTAATATGTAAAGTAATGTGATTACTGTTTGAGAGATGTTATCATTACATATAAAATAACACTAACAAAAGAGTAAAATGTTATCATTGTTATCAGAAAATATAAAACATATGTTCTTAAATACCCTTTATATGAAAATTGGACTGTAGATCAAGAGTGGTTGTATAAAGTGTTAATTTTCTGTGTCAATGTGTTGGTTAAATTATCTACATTGACTATACAAGATTGAAGAGAATTCCACTAAATTACGTCACTCTATTAATAGTCTGGACTACCGATGATGGGGAGATCGAGGTTCGAATCTCGGTCGCGTGTAACGAGAAGGGTTTTTCCAAAAGGATATTCAACTCTCCCTCAACGCAAATGCTGGTACACTTCCTATAAATATAACCTTCCTCATCCCTAACATCAATAGCTTAATTGGTGTATAAGCATATAGCCAGCCCGAGCGAGTAGTAAGACGTGGCGATAAATTTTTTTTAAATATAATTTTAGACATAATGATTGGTGATATTAAATTTTACAATAATTTAATCGCAATAAAATTATCTGTAACACATCATAACTAAAATAAATATAAGTGAGATTTTATAATTAATATATTTATTTTCTGACAAAAGGATTTTTTTTAAATTTTGTCTTAGTATAAAAAATATTGGTAAAAAAACCTTACGTTAGATTTTTCCACGTAAGACAACATGAGAAAATAAAGAAACCCCCAATACTCTCAAAAATTCCTTACATAATTTTAAGGACGGTCCCTTAAGTAAAAATTAAAGAAATAGTACCAAAGCTATTGCGAACTGAATGTACAAGTTCGTTGGTTAAAGCAAACGTGACCCACCTCGGTGGCGGTCGGCTAACGCGTCAATCGTGTTAAGCTAAACCACCGAGGACGGGGAGATCGAGGTTCGAATCTCGGTCGGGGGAACTGGGGGTGGTTTTTCCTAATTGGTTTTCCTTTCTCCATCCACGCAAATGCGGGTTCACTTCCTCTAAATTCAACCTTCCTAATTTCTGACCCATTAGTGTAATTAGTACTTAGGCGTATAACCCGAACGGGTAGTAAGACGCAGTGCTAAATAATAATAATAATAATAATAATAATAAAAAGCAAACGTGAACGCTATGAGTAGTGTGAGAGTAGAGAACACCTCCCTAAATGGCGAACCTACACTTTGTCCTGCATTTGCTGGGTCCTTATGAACAAATTCTGAACTGGTACTCCTGTATTTGCTTTTCACACAGAAATTTATTTATTTTATTTTATGTAGGGAACGATAGTTAAGGGCATTGATTTTACCTTTTTTTTTCTATAGCAAAACTTTTTTTGGTTGTTGCCAAAATAAATAAAATATTGCTCCAGTACAAACATAAGAGTTTAATTTTCTTCACATTGTGATATCAACAGTTGTTGAATATCTGTCAAGGGTATCCTGGAATTTATGATAACTTTTTATCTTTATTTAAAAAAGTTTCTCATCTAATGCTGCTATGCTCATGACAGGTATTCAACAACTGTTGATATCACCATGTGAAGAAAATTAAAGTCCATGTTTCTACTGGAGCAATATTTGATTTATTTTGGCTAAAATAATGTTTTGTTATAAATATTGCACAAACACTGACCTTAACTCATGCTCCCTACATCCCCACCTTATTATGTGACGTCTTGTCATACACATGTATACATATATAATTATATTCGAACGTCTCATCTAGATTCCTCAAGTCTCTGGAATCCTCTGGTATTCGAGTGGGTCGAGATTCGTAAAAATCTCAAAAAGGTATCTCGAATACATTAATAACAACTCTTCGATTTAAAATTACAATTTTAAGTAATTGGTAAAAGTAATTATATAGAATTGTATTATTGGGTAAGAAAACTAAAATCACACACATAAAAAAGAGGAGAGAATTGTTTTAATATAATTAATTTACTTTTATGTCAATCAAAATATCGTTAGTCATTGGACCCAAACTTTAATCACTTAAAAAAAATCCATTTTAAATATTTTCACACCCGATTCAATGGCTGAATGATCTAAGGCATCACTCACTCCCCTGTTAGACTTGAAAGCCGATGCTTGGGAGATAGAGGTTCAAATCTTACTCGGGTGTACTGAGGGTGGTTTTCTCTAAATGATTTCCCACTCTACTTCCACGCAAATGCTGGTAGATTACCTCTAAAATGCTTCCTTCCTCATCTCCACCCCATTAGAGTAATCATCCTATACGCTTATAACCTGAAAAGCAAGTAAGAAGTGATGATAAAAAAAAAAAAATTAGATTTAGAGAATGACGCCTTAAACCACATGGCCACCGAAGTGGGTTGCATGAAATTAGTATCGATAACTTTCACACCCATCATGTGAGTGTAAAAAAAAAAAAGTCCAAACAGTCGTGGTTGGACTATACGTTGAAATCAGAATATAACGGAAGTGGCGTAAGGCGACCGGAAACACGATTAAATACTCGGGGTCCTTTTAGGGAGCAGGGATTAGGTGCACGAGACTGGAAAGCTGGATGCTCTCATATAAGGGAGGGGGAGGGGGGGAGTGAGGGACCGTTAAATGACCCCTCCCTCTTCCGACCCTAACTAAACCTCATGAAGGTGAGTAACGAGGATGCTGCCTCTAGAAACCAAAGTCCTCTCCAAGGGTGAGTTCTAATGAGCCGTAATGCAGGGGCGTAATTAATTTTAATAAACATGTGGTGAAAGTTGGAAGGAGTTTACACTTTCTATTTTACAGTTCCTCGGGGATACAAATTAATGTGAACCCCCTCATTTGTATTTTTTTAAAATATATTTTCTTTAATAACAGACCTAGCACAAGGGCTTAAGAGTATTATTCTAGTCCAGTTTGATATAATTAAGGCCCTTTATAAAATAAAAACATTTATTTTTTGCTGTCAACATTAGAAATATTTCGTTATAATCATAGTCAAACCTCGTTAATCTAAACTAATTGGGACCGAAGCTTGTTCGGTTTAGCGAGAACTCAGATTAAGCGGGAGAATACGGACTGGTCTTTGGGGAGACAAAGTATTTTCATTAATATTAAATTATAATTTAATGAATTTTGATAAAAATGTACACTAATTTGAATGATGTGTAACACGTAATATGTACTACGTTGTTGTTTTTTTAGCGCCGCGTCTTACTACGCTTGTGTGCTAATTACATTAGTAGATTTAGGGATTAGGAAGATTATATTTATAAGAAGTGTACCCGCATTTGCATGGAAGGAGAGTGAAATGCCACTTAGGAAAAAAATACCAAAGTACACCTGACTGGGATTCAAACCCCTATATCGCCGTCATCAGAATTTCAGAATATTGCAAAAATGACGCCTTAGATCACTCGACCACCAAAGAGTTTAATAAATACGTTAATGTTGGCATTAATACAATAAAAATATTTTAGAATGTCTCTAAAAATGTTTGTTTTATAACAAAAGAGAGTACAAATGTTTTACCAACAAAGAAACAAAATGTTTTAAAATATTTCAAGAGTAGCTTGAGCTCCGTTAAGGTTGGATGCAAGGAGACGCGCGAAAAGGCCTGTGTTTTTGTAGTTTTTATGGCAAATCTTTTTTTTTTTACAAATAAATAAAATCTTGCTCCATTATAAACATAGAGTTCAATTTTCTTCACATGGTGAAATCAACAGTTGTTGAATATCTGTCATGAGCATAGCGGCATTAGATGAGAAACTTTTTAAATAAAGAGAAGAAGCTGTAGTTAAATTCCAGGACACCCTTGACAGACATTCAACAACTGTTGACATCACCATGGGAAGAAAATTAAATTAATTTTTTTACTGGAAAACTATTTTCTTTATTTTGCTGATTTTTTTTTTTTTGTTATAGAAACTGCAAAAATACTTCCTTTAACGCACACTTTCTACCTTCCCACTTTATAGTGCTATATGGTAAAGCAGACGTTTGAGAATCCCACATTATTTAAGAAATTATTTAATGTTTTTAAATAATTTAGTTTTCAACAAAATGTAAGCAAAAATGGTTTTTGATAAGTTAAAAAGTTTAAAATTTTTGTCTAAAGTTTATATAAAAAAATCAATGAAGCTTTACGCAAAAATTTGTGCTTCTGAAATTAAAGCAGAAGGTTTATATATTATAAACCTAGATCTAGCCTTCCTCTATCAAAATAAGTCATGTTTTGATAGGCTCACAACAGAAAGTTTTTTTTAAGATGCTGTTGGCTTGTTTTATAGGGTTTAGGTAAGTTATCACATTTTTTTTTTAAACCGATTCAATTTTTTTTTAATTTAGCACCGCGTCTTACTATCCGTTCGGGTTATACGCTTAATTACTAATTACACTAATGGATTAGGAATTGGGAAGGTTGAATTTAGAGGAAGTGAACACGCATTTGCGTGGAGGGAGAGTAGAAAACCATTTATGAACACCCCCCCCCCCCCAGTTTACCCGACCGAGATTCGAACCTCGATCTCCCCGTCCTCGGTGGTCTAGCTCAACACGACCGGCGACTATTACCGAGGCGGGTCAAAACTTTTTAATTGATCAGAACTCTCGCCTATATTTTGGTGGAAACAATATTAAAACATATCAAACAACTTCCTAAATAATTCAGCATTTCTAAACGTCTGCAACTCATTTCACTCCTCTCCCATTTAGTATCCTGATATAACTTTGATGGAAACTCAATGGCGTCAGCCCGAGATCGAGACATATCGACCGAGTGGCCACCGTTTGTTGCAGAAGATAGTGCCAACTTCTGCTGATAGAGGGTGCCTTGTCAGCACAACGAACCCTCTGGTCGTTAATCTCAGTTTTCTAGACCCTTAGCTGCTACTTATTGGGTGACCTGGTGGTCTAGGGGTAAGGTGTCGGACTTCTGTGCTGGGGGCCCGGGGTTCAATCCTCGGTCCCGGCACAGATTTATCTGATTGCCGAACCCTTCCTTCACCTCTGACAAGACGTGTATTAATCACAGCTTGTGAATGTGAGGAACGCCAGGCCTCCACCGTGTTTCGGATTCCACGTTAAACTGTAGGTCCTCCATTTCATCTCACAATCACCCTACCATTGCACATTAGCGTAAGTGCGTATAACCCGAACGGGTAGTAAGACGCGGTGCTAATAATAATAATAATGCTACTTATTCATTCAAGTAGCTTCTAATTTGTCCTTACGAGGCTGAATCGACACCGTTTCAGACTCACTGCTTTCACAAAAAAATCTGGAAGCACCGGGGATCGAACCTCTGGGGTCACTGGATCTGTAGTCAAGAACTCTTGACCACTAGACCTCAGATATAACTTCCAAAAAAATTATTCTGGTCTAAATCAGACTGTGGTATATTTTTATATGTGCTTTCTCTCTCTCTCTTTCTCTCTCGAATGAACGAAGAAGGCGGGCGGGCGGGCGAGCAGTGATCAATAATCCAGTTTCGCAATGCTGATCACACACACTCTATCTAGCGAGGGAGAAGAAGAAAAATAAGAAGAAGAAGAGCCGCAAAGATCGATACAAGCGCCACCGGCATGATATGGGTGGTTCGGGCCTCTTGGGAAGGGGGGGGGGGGGGAATTCCCTGAGAAACAAACATACACTTGTTACAAGAAACGGGTTGAGAAAGAGAGAAATGAAATAAAAAAGGGGAGGTGCAAGTATAGTGGGGATTAGGAGTGTGTCAAGTCCACTCTTTCGATTCGAAACAAAGCCCATTTTTTGTAAATTGAAATTACTAGGAAACGGTTTAGCCGATTTTGACTAAACGTCCACTCGCTTTAAAGGTTAGAGGTTTCAGAATGTCGGCGAATACCGTAGTTACCAACGAAATCTAGTTTTCCCTTGTGAGTTTCTGCTGTGTGCGCAGTGGCTCATTATGTACTGTTATTCCTTGTTTACATCACCATGGAAACCTTAATTACTGAATGAATGTGCATCGGTGAATTAGATATCTCTCTTTGTTTGAAAATAAAATACTCAATTCAGACTTTTAAGTGGTGTGGTGCAACAAATAGATTATAAAGCTGGTAGAGGGGAAAGCTGGTAGAGGGGAAAGCTGGTAGAGGGGAAAGCTGGTAGAGGGGAAAGCTGGTAGAGGGGAAAGCTGGTAGAGGGGTCGTTTAAATAAATCTCATTGTGGTATGAAGGGGAAAGAGGGGGCTATAAATTAAACAAAGAAAGCTCAAAATCTATGAAAATTTGATAGTCTTTGACAAATAAGCCTTCAACTAAAAGTCACCCGTTTCGGTGGCCGCGTTGTTTAGCGCACTACTCTCTGTAAGTGGACTAGACTGCGGGGAGATTGAGGTTCAAACCTCGGTTGGGTGTACTGAGGATGTTTTTTTACAAAATGGGTTTCAACACTCCCCCCACGCAAATGCAGTTACTCTTCCTCTAAACATAACCTTCCTTATCCCTAATACCACTAGCGTAATTATTACCTAAGCGTATAACCCAAACGGGTAATAAGGCGTGGTTTTTTTTAAAAAAAGCCAGCAGAGTGAGGCCTCATTCTTTATAAGTTTTCCAAATAAATAATTTTGAGTAAATTTTATTATCGTTGCTGGTTCTCCACTCTTTCTCTACGCAAATGCGGATACACTTACTCTAAATGTAACCTTCCTCATCCCTAACACATTAGCGTAGTTAGTACATATGCGTATATCTTGAAAAATAACTATTTTAATGTGATAATCGGCAGCCATCGCTGCAACGATCCATGTTCCTGAAGACGAATTGAGGTTTAGATATTTTATAGAATAATATGTTGGGGGGGAAAAATACTTTGCACATTTATATAACTATAAAACCTAAATTATAAAAAAAAATTATCACAGAAATGTACCGATGTTGTCTGAAATTGTTAAATTACTTTATTATTACGACATTTTATTCAATTATTACAAATTTTTTAGTGTACATTCGGTTTTCTCTGAAAGGTAAGCACTCTTACCTTGACGAGTTCCACTATGGTGGAGATTATAAGATATGTCCATAGTGTAATCCGCCAAGGAAATACTGCTACCTTTTAGGGTGAATGGGATTTTTTTTCTAATTCAAACCTTATATGGATTCTGGCTGTCAATATTTTTGTTGGTACAGCTTCGTGATTGTCGAAGCGGGATTATTTTTTTTCGAAGCGATATCAGAAGTTTTCGAAACATCGCACAGCCCTAGTAGGAACAGTACAGTAGGTAAACTTGACAACTAAAAAATTTCATGTATTTATACGTCAATTCATGTGATCTGCAGTTGTGATTTTTGATATAAACAATACCTATTAAATAACACTAATAATATGATAAAAAGCTATCAGTTTTTTTAGCACTTCTTATTACTACCTGTTTTTGTTATACGCTAGTGGTTTTAGGGATTCGGAAGGTTAAATTTAGAGAAAGTGTACTCGCATTTTCCTGGAGAAAGAATGGAAAACCTACAACATTTATAAACTTATAGGTTTTGATTGGAAGGAACAAATTATAAGAATAATTTACAAGCTTAACAAATCAGTTTATTAATATCTAAACAAGTCAAAAGGAAGTACATAGGACTTTAGGTATAAATTATTCAAACCATCCATTGTTTAAACATGAGAATATAAACGGTTACTATAGTATAAATAGCTCGACAAAGGAGCATCAGGTGTGAAGCACCCAGGTACACCATATAACCCACACACATAGGTCATAGGTGTAAATAAGAAAGCTTGTAACTTGTTAAAGCAGGACAATAATTACTAAGTCATCAAATAGGATGAAAGGCAGCAACTCTAAGGCAATATAAATTAGTGGTGGTAATACATTCTAATTACAAATTTATTATACATAATTCTACTCCAGCCTGCTGACTGTGAGGCTTCCAACTACAACACATAATTTCAAATATAAAGAACTAAGCCACATAAATTTAGTCCCAGTTTAAAGAGCTACAAGGACGGTTATTAACATGAGCTATCTAGCTTGAGTTAACTCCATAAAGAGTTAGACATTACAATGTTATAAGCTCCTAGAAGAGAAATTATTATTTTACAACTAGTAAAAGGCGAACTACCAGGAATCTAGATGCTACAGATACTACGGCCGGTCAATTCCTAATCAGTACTGCCTGAGCAATCAATAGTATATTTATTCTGTTACTCTGAAAGGGGGACAATAACACTAGACAAAATAGTGATCATTTTCGACTAACGCTAAAGACACCACAAGGGGCCATACACAACAGACAAAACCCCGCGGGCCACTACTATGGACAAGTAGCACTTTCACAGGTTGCGCACCGCATACCAGTACACAGTTAGACACATCAGAGACAAGTGTCAGTTACAGATCCAATTAGGTCGTGAAACATAGCAATAGATAACCTGGTGTCCTCCATTATTAAATTTGATTCTTTAAACTAGCCGCAGCATGGTCATATAGTCTAAGGAACCTAATATTGACCTTAATATTCGCGACTAAGCCTAATAGACATAGAAAAATATATCATAAAGCCCAACATAATAAACTATGCCTTAAGGGCATAGGTAAACAAGTCATTAGTACTGACAGACAAAAACTAAGTCATATATGACTTAGAACAATAGAGCCTAAACTCTACGATAAATTACATTATCCCTCAATACTTATAGTATCCGCCGTAGCTAGCTCTGCGGCGAGGAGGTGACACAGACGCCTCAACCATCGCGGTCTTCAGTACGTAGTTTTAGCAGATGCTCGTGAATATGTTCCAGCAGTTCCTCCGACGAGTGGTTACACTAGAATAGATTACGTGAACCGAGGAAAGGTCGTTATATAACAGCGGGACTAATAAAATTGGGCAGGGTTATATCCAAGTACGAAGAGGGATGGTAATCTTCTAACATCAGGCCACCCGACCACTAGCGCTCGCCAACGGCTGTTGGGAACACCCCAAAGGAAACCTCTCTCATTTACTCGTCGTCTAGCCCAGGTGTTAGATGTTTGTGTGTTGGTCTTTAAAGCCGAGTCACCTCGTTCGCTGGGGCATTTTTAATGGGAATTCGGCGTCTCCCTCTTGTGATGTCGCAAACCATTTTGGAAAACTCTCAGTACACCCAACTGGGACTCGAACCTTGATCCCCCTCCCTCTCATCGACAGTCCAGTCCACAGCGAGAGTAGCGCGTTAAACCATGCGGTCACCGAAACGGGTCGTTATAATGGTGACAGCAATATTTTTTTATTATTATTAAAGGCTCTTTCTAATTAAATTGGACTGTACTTTTATTTCGTATCCAAATAAAATAAAATAGTAAATAATATTTTCTTGTGTACTTAATTAATTTGTTTTGTTTCAGTTCCAATAATCTCTCTCAAGAATGAAACGTTCTAAGGAATATGGATAAACGATGTAAGTAGAAAATGGGTTCACATTTGCAATAAAAAATATATAAACTGTTGGAAAGGATTGAGCAATTATTTAATATAGTTAAGACATTTGTATGTATTAATATACAGGATGTTCCCGGGTTAAACGGCTAAACTTTGGGAAGTGGTAGTGGATCAAAAAACTGACTCGAAATGTCTTTTTGCAGATTTGCTAGTTTTCGCTTTCTTTTCGCGCAAACACCAAAAAACTAAAGAACAACAAAATAGGTAGGTATTAAATACAATATTTTATTTATTTTGTTCAAATTGACGGCTTTCAGCCAAGAGACAAGCGTTGTACCCATCAATGACAGAAGGAATGGCTGACTGACATTGTGCAACTGTTGATACTTCGCACGCTTCCTTTATCCTTTGTTGCAATGATTGAAGGTCATTAACAGGCTCTTCATACACTTTTTATCTGAGAGCTCCCCATACAAAAAATAAATCTAATGTCGTTAAATCAGATGAATGCAGAGGCTAAGCCACAGGTCTAGCCCGATCGATCCATCTTTCAGGACAATTAATATCAAGCCATTGTCGAAGACTCTTGCAGAAAAAACGTGTTTATGTTTGATTTTTTGCTGTTTTCACGAAAAAGAAGATTAAACGAGAAAATATGCAAAATACAGTTTGAGTTCGTTTTTTGATCAACTACCACTTCCCGAAGTTTAGCCGTATAACCCGGGAACACCCTGTACATCATTGGTATACATAAAAGCAATTTGGTATAAATAAGCCTACATATGTGTGACTTATATTAAATAGTGGCTTGAATTATAATTAAGTGTAGTATTTTTAAAATTTAAATTAGTTGATAAACGACACCTGGACACGGGAATCGAACCCGGGATTTTTGACCCAGCGAGCCAACGCTAATACCACTGAGCTATGCAGGAATCTGTGATGGACATGTGGAAATCGTCATCTACACATGAGCGATCGATTAATATCGCGAGTTATCAGATAGCACAGCCATCTGCGGCTAGGGAAGTCTGTTGTTATTCTGCCAAGAATACAATACAAGATTGTAATTAAAGAGAATTCAATAAATATTAACACACCGGTTGCAAATAATTGTAATTACGGCATTGCCCATATGGAGGTAACCACAAACCAATTATTTAAAACCCGTTTCGGTGGCCGCATGGTCTAACGTGCTAGTCTCGCAATAGACTAGACTGCCAATAACGGAGAGATTGAGGTTCGAATATAGGTCAGGTTTACTGAGGGTGTTTTTTTTAAAAATTGATTTACACTCTCCTCTGCAAAAATACGGCCACACTTCCTTTAAATATAACCGTCCTAATCCCGAAGACTATTAGTATAATTAGTATATATACATTTAAATTAGTTGAAAAATGACACCTGCAATTAGTGATCTATAAAAGGGGGCAGTCTCTTTTTATATAGGCTACCGGTGACTTGTAGGTTGGGGCTCGAATCCCGGCTGAGGGTACTTAAATTATTTCTCCTTTAAGCAAGAGTTTTCATTGAATATTCTCAAAATATTCCTTTATTTGATCTCTTAGCAAAATACGATTTCAAATACTATCTTATTTTGACATTTCAAATAAAAATATATAATTTTTGTTATCTTTATTATTTACAGCTCCTAATGGATGATGTCATTATCAAGAAGCAGAATTCACAAGGTATGGTGATAATATTGCTATTTCAAATTTAAAACATTAGGCCTACAATGATTATGTATTTTATTAGATGTACTATTTTTTTCAGGTAGGCCTATACTCTATAGTCTATAGTAATACAAACAAAAAATGGAATAGAAGTTACAGTTTAAAAAAAATTATTCATATTATTTAGTTACACATTTTTTTTGTAATTTTAAATCTATTGCGTAATCAGGACCCTTAGCTCAGTAGGTAGGCTTGCTCTCGATTGATCTAGATATCCGTTTCAACAATCATCAAATAACAAGTGTATTTAACTTAATATTTAGATAATACTTTTACCGTATAAACTTGGACTAAATATCTAATTACATGTAAAGTTGAATCACCAAGGACATAGCCCTATCCAACATGTAAAAAGTTACTAAATATACTTTAATATAGTAATAAGCTAAGCTATAGGTTATGAAGATGTCAATTTTGAAAGTTGTAAGAAAAGGGATTTTTTTAAGGTGGCTGCCTACACTGTATTTGTGTATTCTGAGTTTTTTTTTTGTGTCAATACAACTATAGACACGTCTACACCAGTGGCATGTTGTAAGAGTGTTGCCAGGTTATGAATATATTATTAAAACTGTACCTGTGATAAGTTCTCACCAGATCTGTCCCCAGTTGACCAATCATACATAGGCTCTACTCTCTACATACCCCCACGTGAAAATGTATTTTCGTTGATACCTGGTCAGTGAGTGTTCTACTGAGCGATGAGAACATATCACTGGGACAGTTTGAACAAGCTCTGCTTACCCCGGAAACACACCACGACACGCCACTGGTCTTATCATTCATCCTCTTCCTGCAGAATAGCTCGTAGATAGAATTTTATTCGAACCCACAAGGTTTTTTTTTTTTAGTTTTAAAAACAAATCGCATTGAACACGCCAACTCAAACCGTTTGGTAAAAAAAAAAATTGGGGCCCGCTTCGGTGGCCTCATGGTCTACGGTGCTACTTTCGCAGTACACTAGACTGCCGATGACGGGGAGATTGACGTTCGAATGTCTGTCAGGTGCACTGAGGTTTTTTTATAACATGGTTTTCCATCCCCCTCCGCGCAAATGCGGGTACACTTCCTCTAATAACCTTCCTAATCCCTAAAGCTATAAACATAATTAGTACATAAGCATACATCCCAAACGGATAGTATTATAGGTGCTAAGAAAAAAAAGGAGTATGCAAAGCTTTTTTTTTCATCACGCGTCTTACTACCCGTTCGTGTTATACGCTTAAGTACTAATTACGCTAAGTGGATTAGGAATTGGGAAGGTTGTATTTAGAGGAAGTGAACCCGCATTTACGTGGAAGGAGAATGGAAAACCATTTAGGCAAAACCACCCCCAGTCTACCGAGCGAGATTCAAACCTCGATCTCCCCGTCCGAAGAAGTCTAGCTCAACATGAAACTAGAGCGTTAGCTAACTACACCACCGAGGCGTGTAAAAGCTTCTTATCCTGGGATCACGATCAACTTAACTTTAACTTAACGTAACGTTCACATAAAGTTAACTTAAGAAAACAGATGTGTGATCACGATTCACGTAACTTAACGTAACAACTCCAACCAAACATCTCCATTCTAGACTATGGTGTTTTTGATCTGTATTAGTGTTTATGATCTGTGAATGTTTACTGTTTTCTACCGATATCATATATATTTATCATTTAACTTTTTTGAGCAGATTTTAGTGCTTTTACCATCATGATTATGTTAGTTGACTTATATTTTAATAACAAGGATCTTTTTTGAAAGCAACACATTATACCATTTTATATAATAAAAGCTCTGTGGTTTTAACTTCATTACAATATTTGAATTGAGTCTGTTCTATTACGTTCTATAATGATACGATACTAGTGCCTATTTTAATTAAATGTCCGATCGCTTTAATGTTAATATTACAAAAAAAAAGTGAAATAATTAAATCCCATTTGGTAACGAAATATGTTAATTATGTATGCAATATAGCATATTTAATACTTAAAAGAGGATCTACTTGAATGGAAAAAATACGGTTCCGGTTTAGAAAACGGAGGCCAGAGGGCTGGTTGTGCTGACCGCATGACACACACTATCCCAGAAGTTAGCACCATCTTCACCAACAGCCCTTTGATCAGATGGCTCGATTGCCGGCCGACGCTATGGAGTTTTTTTTATGTAAAATTTAATACTTGTTTTCCAACTCTTTTTTTTAACATTTAAACTTCGCTTAGGGAGTATTTTATATATTCGAATTGACTTTGTTTCGAATTGAAAAAAAGTGGAATTGGCATACCCTTATTAAACAATTGTACGTATACTGAAATGTTTAACTAAAGTGGTAAAACCATTTTAGCCGGTGATCGTGGATCGGCCCTGCCGCAAACGTGATATATTTCAGACACTTGATTATTTTTATTTAAAAAAATATTTTTAATTTGTTACACGTGAGAGGATCTATACACTGAGTAAACAAATGAAGATTTGTTTGCGTTCGAAGGATATTTTTTAATTACTCGTTCAAAAGGACGCGAATGAAAGCGTCTGAACAAAAGAGCGTCGTCGTCGGGTGGTCTGAAGCGTTGGTGTAGTCCCGGTCTCGAATATGTGTGGGTGCGCGCGAGGCGTTGTCATGGCAACCAGAGTACAGTTTGTATGGGGTGGGAGGGAACGCGGATTGACAACATCTAGCCGGGATATTATGACGAGGCGGACGTGGGCTACCCTCGGCGGTGTCGGTCCCTGAGGAGGGTAGGGCGGGTAGTTCGCTCACCTGGGATGAAGGGGAGAGGGGAGGTTTAGTAGCGCTTGGGTTGGGGTAGGAAAACATAACATACTTCTCTTGAAATGGCGCTCCTTCTCGCTTTTAATATCATTTTCTTTTTTTCTCTCTTTTTATAGAAAGTGAGAAAGCGAGCTAGAGAAATAGAGAGAGATTGAGCAAAAAATAAAAGAAAGAGTGAACAAAAAAGAGGAAGCGAAAATAAAAAATAGAGAAAAAGAGAGCGAAAAGGAGCGAAAGAGAGTGAAAAGAGAGTGAAAGAAAGAGCGAACCAAAAAAATAAAAATGATAGAGGAGAGAGAAAGGGTTAGTGAAAAAAAAGAGTGAAAAAAGAGAGAGTGTGTAAGCGGAAAAGTGAGCTAAACAAAAAAGAAGAGAGAGAGCGAGAAAACACACAGAGAAAAAGCGAAAAATAAAAACAATTGGTGAAAGAGAGAGAGCGAAAAGAGAAAGTGAAAGAAATAGTTAGCGAGAGAAAAAATAGTGTGAGAGAAAGAAAGTGCAAACGAAAAGAGCGAGAATAGCGAGCGAAGAGGAAGATATATTTAAATAAATGTGGCTGATTTGGTGTATACTTTCTATTAACCATAAATAATGTTGATATAGATTTATTCTAAACAATACAGTTAACACAAAGACTATTAAATATAATATTAATAAACAGCATCATTGGTCGATTGGTCTGACGCATCACTCTCGTGTTGGACTTTATTCCTGTGATGGTGGAGATCGGGGATCGAATCACAGTGCGGGCGTACTGAGGGTGGATTTTACTATATGGTTTTACCACTCTTTCCCTCCACACTAGAGAGGGTGCACTTCTTCTAGAATCACACTAGCGTGAATAGTACATATGCGTGTGCCCCGAACGAGTAGTGAAACGTGGTGCAATAAGAAAAAAACTTTCACTTATTCATACGTCAAGTTATGTTATCTGCAGCAGTCAATTTAGATAGATATTATCAATACCCTTAAAATAACACTAAAAATATAGAAAAAATTGATCAATGCTGACTACAAAAAAAAGTCAGTATTTTCTAAAAAGCTCTTTCTATGAAAATTGAGCTGTACTTTTATTTCTCATCAAGTCATCTGATGAATAAATACCAATCTGACCGTTTATAGCTTGAATGTGAGGTTGTTAAAAGGGTCAACGAACTCTTAATTAACGACGTCATTGCCTGCTGTTGGTTTCTACGAGCATATCATTATTAGCAGTTGAAACTCGTCAACAAGAATAATATTTCTTCACCTTTGCTCGAATGTTGGCTAAGTCGTAAATGATTAGTAAAAAGTCGTACAGAACAAACATGCACAAAAACTACCTCGGTGACCGCATGGCCTAAGGCGTCACTGTCGCAATAAACTGAACCCGGGGCGGCGAATTGGCCATACAAATGTAGCAAATTTGAGTTTACCAGTAAAATAAACTTTTTTCTCCTGACGGCGTATGCTGGTTGTAAACTTGATATTCCTGCATATCATTGGAAGAATTCAGCACGTGCCAGCCATTGAGTTCATATATTCAACCAATGTTTCTGCAACGTGTCAGACAAAGAGATTGTAAACTTTCTCATTAAATTATTTTACATGTTCAATTTGAACAGTTATCATTTGCGTCTGCTGCATTCAGTAGTCAAAAGTATACATGTCTTGAATACACTTGTTTAAACAGTGTTTGTTGTTCGATTGAGCAACCTGATGCCTCAATTTTTTACCTGCTGTGGTGAATTTCCCTTCTCAGTCGCCACATCTGCGACTACATTGGAAATTATGTCGGTCAACCACCTCTGGACTAGGCTGCCGATGACAGAGAGTTTGGGGTTATAATCCCGGTCGGGTGTAGCGAGAAGGTTTATTCCCAAATGGTTTTCCACTCTCTTGTCACGCAAATGTGGGTATATTTTCTCTAAACTCAACTTTCTTTATCCCTAGCTTATTAACGTAATTACCAGAATAAGTGATAAAACGCGGTGCTAAAAAAACTGACACAGCCCAATTTTAATTGAATAAACCTGTTAGAAAATGCTTTTTTTTTTACACTTGACAGATAACAGATTTTACTGTCCTATTTTATAGGTTTTATTAATATATTCAAAAGGGGCAGATGTATATAACATGACTTGTATGAATACACGTAGATCTAGTAGCTTTTCTAGCTGAAAAATAAAGTTTTCCCTATGAAAATTGGACTGTCTATTTGTGTTATGCTCTCATTGGGAAATTTTCATAATACGAGAACAATAGTTTGACGTATTTATTAAAATGGTAGGCCTACGTCACAGTCGTACGTATACTTCCTCTTAGCGTTTATTGTAGTTAGAAATCACATTTTCAAAAATTGGCTCTCAGTTAACCATCCTTTAATTTTTTTTTTTCGGAATAAATAAGTATACAGTGTTATTTATCATGTAAAACACTCTCCAGATTTTGAACAAAATATTAGAGCTATTTCCGGAAAATCTATAAATCTTCCACATTGACTATTAATTGTATAAGCGTTAGTTTTCTTGCATTCTATACCATTATTTCTAACAGGCAGTCAAAATTTACACGAAGTGGCAGAAAGTGGCAGGTGAATAATTACGTTCTTTTGGGAATGAACTAGATTTATTATTATTATTATTATTATTATTATTATTATTATTATTATTTATTATTATTATTATTATTATTATTATTATTAGCACCGCGTCTTACTACCCGTTCGGGCTATACGTACTTACGCTAATGTGTAATGGTAGGGTGATTGTGAGATGAAATGGAGGACCTACAGTTTAACGTGGAATCCGAACCACGGTGGAGGCCTGGCATTCCTCACATTCACAAGTTGTAACTAGATTAATATCTTCCTTTACTATCAGATATGTCTATCATGAGATACATGAGATAACAAAGGAAGCAAGACTGAGATGGTATGGTAATGTAATGAGGATGGAAAATGAGAGTTTGCCAAAGAAAGTGGTGGTAATTAAATACAAAAAGATTGCAAGTGAGGCCAACGAGAGGTGGGAGTAGCAGATAACAGAAAGTGTGCAAGTGAGACGAGAAGAATGGAAGCAATTAAAGAAGGATGAATGGTGGAAAGATAGATGAAGATGGAAGCATCATACTCAACTGACCCGGCCACAGGTGGAAACAGTTAATGATTGATTGATTGATTGATTGATTGATTGATGTCCATCATACTGCAGTTTTAGATTAATATAGGTTTACAAACCATGTGTTATCTATATTATGAGTGTGTACACTAAATAACTATATTCCAACTTGATCTAGACTATACTTTTGCCATACTTTCTACTGTTTCGAACCTAACACTTTGGTTGACAATCCTATTGACGACGGGACATTGCGTCTTACTGGTTCCATAGTTTGGTACGAGATGTCGCCTCAGACGTTCAGGCGTTGGTTTAAAGATGCGCCGCAAGATGGCAGGTCCCGTGATGAAACTACCAGTAATGAAATATCTGCTTGATAGGACATTATTCTATCACTGCGGGAATGGCAGTTTCAAAACCATTAAAAAAAATTTTTAATTTATTTTAAAAACTACAGTTGTGACCTCATTAAAAACACAATTAGTAAGAGGAAAGTGATATATATGTGTCCAACCATTCCCTTTGATCTAGAAAGTGAGATAATGGGCTAGAAAATTCATTGGAAATGATCTATCTTCACCTATTCATGAATAAATTGAAATGATAAAAACTCATCATGTTCAGTAAGTAACCATATATGATTATATTAATACCTGTCAACGCCATTTTGGCGAGTGCCCTATTTTGAAAGCCGACTACTTCATTAATAATGCGTGATGGCGTGATTTATCTAAGCCTGCGACGCGCGTCTCACAGTGTTCCGTTAGACGTCGCCCTTAAGCCCAGTCGCAATCGCTTGTCGGACTCGCAATCGTAAGACGTGTTTGTAATGCTTTCCTCTAACAAAATGGACTGTCTACAGTGAAATATCGTAACACGTAATTTAAACCCATAGGAATTAAGAAAACATACGCATTCGAAAGATAGTAAAATACCAGAACGTTTAATTTTTATATAGCGGTTGATAGCAGGTGTTTTCAATTATGATTTATTTGTCACAAAAGGTGGATACTCTCAGACTCGATTAAAATATCATCGAACTCCATAGAAAATGGTAATACTAAAGACACCACGTTTGTAAGAAACAAGTCAAAGAGCATAAGTTATAAACACAATGGACTATAACTACAAAAAAAAGTCAGTTTTTAAATAAAAAATAAATATTTAAAATATATTTAAATGCTTAAATAATATATTATTATTGAAAATGTTAAAATATTGCCTAAACTTACTTAAACAAATAACTATATGTATATATATATATATAGTATTTATAGCAGGTGCGGATTTTATTTTTAGCACCGCGTCTTACAACCCTTTAGGATTATACGCTTATGTACTAATTACGCTAGTGGTTTTAGGGATAGGAAGGCTATATTTAGAGTAAATATACCCGCATTTGCGTGGAGGGAGAGTAGATAAAAAAACCACCCTCATTTCACTCGACCTAGTGGACTGGGTAGAACTAGCTCAAGATAGGGATAGGGTGTAATGAGGTGGACTGGATAGAACTAGCTCAAAATAGGGATAGGGTGCAATGAGGTGTACTGTATAGAACTAGCTCAAGGTAGAGATAGGGTGTAATGAGGTGGACTGAATAGAACTAGCTCAAGATAGAGATAGGGTGTATTGAGGTGTACTGTATAGAACTAGCTCAAGATAGAGATAGGGTGGACTGGATATAACTAGCTCAAGCTAGATCTAGGGTGTAATAAGGTGGACTGGGTAGAACTAGCTCGAGATAGGGATAGGATGTAAGGAGATGGACTGGGTAGAAGTAGCTCAAGGTAGGGATGGGTGGAGTATTTTTGTAAGTGCGGCAATGAATTTTCGGGTTCCTGATGCTATAGAGTAAGTAACATAGTATGTATGGCGTCCATATATGCATTTATGTTCAACTAGCAGAATTACCCGGTTTTACCGCGCAATGAATTGCGTGGCTACCCTGGGCAACGCTTTTCTTTGCTTCAAACAGACAGAAAGAATCTCTTCATTTTAGTTCTTCCTATCCAGTTTTTAATAAATTTAAAAAAGTTTAGTAAAAATTTTAAAATTCCAGCTTCTAAATGCACATGCCTGTGCACAGGGTCTATTGATTTTTAAATTACAACCTCCTGAGTGCGGTGGATATCACGCATCGGTCCATGACACACAGACTCTTAATTGTATTGATACTCAAAAATTGGTAAAAAAAAAATCTTATTTGCGAACTCTCTTTATATGTTTATGTAACTGACCTTACGCGTCAACTTTGACTATTAATTGACATGTGTCAAGGCCAACCATGAATTCGGTTTCATCAAACGCTTTTTATTGGTTCAGTATTCTTTTTTTTTTTATAACGTCGTAGATTGGTTAGAAAAGCTCAGGCGCATTCACTTCAAATCAATATCGCTTCTAGGTCAGGTTACAATTATTATTCTTGCAAATAGTGAAGTTTATTTTTTTACCCTGCTTGTGCTTGTCAGTGTTGATTTTTTACTTTATCGCGATCCCTTAGTTAGAGAAAATATTTTGATCTTAAAAAAAAAAATTAATTCGAAATTCTGAGGTATATTGACGTTTCATGACCCACTGAAACCGAAAAAGTGGTTTTTCGTGGTTCTAGCTGTCTGTGTGTCTGTCTGTACCTCGGGCTAGAGCCGACACCATTTTAACGATCGGGATAAAACTTCTTATCTGGGGTTCCCCCAAAGATTTATTGAAATTAAATATATATAAAACCCTTAAATTAAAAAGAGTTCACTTAAGGGAAAAAAAATTGACTATCTCAAAATAGGCCTTAAAGATTTTGATTAAGATTCGTATCCGATAACTTTTTCAACATATCAAACAAAATGGCGGTTCTCATTTTGCCGGAAAAATGACTTGAGGGTACTTTACATAGTCAGAATCTCCAATTATGATAATCTACTTAACACTTAAGGATACTAAATAACTTATAATTGCAAAGTTGTTGTAGTGTTAAAAGATAAAAACTTTTGTTTGATATATATTTATATAATATCAATAGTTTCTGAACTATTGGCAGATATATTTTTTTAAATTGAGGTCTGGGAAATTGATTAAATCGAACCGATTTACACACGTCCATCACAGACTCTGTCCTAAAATAAGAGTGAAGAAGGGCCAAGGTCACGGGACGATTCCTGGATAGATAAGTGGTTAGAGCGTTCGCTTAGTAAGCCAAATGTCCTGGTGTCTATTTTAAATTTAAAGATTGTGATATTTATATACAGCTATAAACCTAATTTTCAACTATAATTGCTTCTACGTAAAATTCAAACTTTGACCTTTCCGTAAAGGTCAGTCAAGTTCAACGTGAATTAAACTTTGACTACTCAGCCACCCGTTGGGGGTCCTTTTTAAAAAGGAATAATGTGAATCCCGTTTATGTTAAAATCATATCTTTTTAAAATACATGTACAAGTTTGAAAGATATTTAACACAATTGGTACCCGCTTCGGTTGCCCCGTGGTCTGACGCGCTACTATCACAGAAGAGTAGACTGCCGATGAGGTGAGATCAAGGTTCGAATCTTGGTCGGGTGTACTGAAGGTGGTTTTTCCAAAATGTTTTTACACTTTCCCTACATGCAAATGCGGGTACACTTCCTATAAATATAAACTCCCTAGTTCCTGAAATCATTAGCGTAATTAGTAAATATGTATATAAACAGAGCGAGTAGTAGGACGTGGTGCTAAAATAAAAAAGTGTGCGATTTTTTTTTAACTTAAAGTGCTGCTAAAGTCAACTTATTTTCTTAGCACCGCGTTAAGATTTCATGTTTGACCTGATCCGGATTTGAAGTTCAACTTCTCGACGAACTTGTTCATAGCCGTACTCTCATAAATGAGGCACTAGTGGTTCGGAACTTAATACAAGGTTGGTCCAAAATGCTGATAGCCCACTTGTGACATAATGCCGCATGTCGGGCCTACAGCCCAATATTCATAAGAAGGTTCTTATCTGACCGCTAGAAAAAGCTACCAAGAGATATATACTCTAACGTATCCATATATCAAGTCATGTGATATTCAGCTATCACCTTTGATATATATAAAATAACAACAACAATAATAATAATACGGTAAATTTTTAGCACTACATCATACTACCCGTTCGGGTTGTACGCTTAAGTACTAATTACGCTAATGGGCTAAGAATGGGGAAGGTTAAATTTAGAGAAATTGAACCCGCATTTACGCAGAGGGAGAGTGGAAAATCATTTAGGAAAAACCCCCCCAGTTCACCCGACCGAGATTCAAACCCCGATATCCCCGTCCTCGACAGTCTGGCTCAACTCGAAACTAGCGCGTCAGCCAACTTCGCCATCGAGGTGAGTAGTTTGGTTAACTGTTATCAATGCTGGTAATAAAAATTATGTGTGTATTTTTTTTAAAGCCCTGTCTAATTTTTATCACCGCGTCTTACTACCTGGTCAGGTTATACGCAATGGGGCAATGATGAGGAAGGAAGCATTTTAGAGGTAATAAACCCGCATTTGCATGGAGGACGAGTGTAAAACCATTTAGGAAAAACCACCCTCAGTAGACCCGACCGAGATTCGAACCACAGTCTCCCCGTCTTCAGCAGTCTGGTCTAACATGAAAGTAGCACGTTAGACCATTCGGCCACACAAGAGGGTGCCCTGCCCATTGAAATTGAACTAAAGTCCTGGCTACCCTGCTCGTCAATAACTAGATGCAGGCTAGGCTACCCGGCGTGCAGGGCTATGTGGAGGGTTGCTTCACCTTACAGGCGTAGCGAGATGGTCGATACTTTACACGTGGGAAAGGTTAGGGCAGGAGCTTCGACTGTAATACTGTAATATCGTAATAAGAAACTTTCTTTGAATAGTCGTAGATAATGCAAGATTGACAGCTCTCTACATTGACACCGTCTGTCAAAAGGGACGGCTCCAAAACACAATCCTTGGCGTATGAGTACATGTAAATGGATTTTTTTTTAGCTTTTAAATAAGCTCCAAATTATAGAGAGCTGGGTGTCTACAGGCCATGAAAGACACGAAATAATTTGTGGTATTTAACGTAGACTTTCTAAACCGACTGATTATATCAGCACACGACTTATAGACTAGCTTAAATCTAGAACAGGCACAACATCCAACCCCTCTGCCGTTAATTTATCACTGTGAAAGAGGGAGACCCATATTTCACCAGTGATAAATTTTTCGGCCATGCCGGAGAATCTAACCTCGGAACCTTCAATTCAACAGGCAGACACGCTACCGACTGAACTAAAAGTGTCAAATGAAAAAAAAAAAAAAATCTACTTTTGGAAATTATTGGAAAAGTTTAGGAAATTTTCCAATTAAATTTCGGCAGACGCCTTGAAAATTCCTGGCGCTGGGTTTTATTCCTAATAACGATGTCTTGGGTTAAGTTTTTTTTTTTAGCTCTTACGCTAAAAAAAGAAGAAAAAATATCTGCGTTGAAAAGATGCCCATAAACTCTTCCCAAGAGTAGCTCGAAATGGTTACGGTTCGGTAGTCGCCCAGTAGTAAATCCTCCGGTGACTGTTCCTCGTTTCGGACCTTGGTGAGGCGTGAACACCCCTTTCGAGTAGAAGTGAGAACGGCCCGCGTGGGACGACTGCCAAGCTGCAGTGATGGCACGTGGGACTAATTATATACCCACACACACACACTGCATTAGACCAGGGGGGAGTTCCCTCATGTTCACAGGTTCACGGCACTTTATGAGGTCCTATCGGGACTCAGGCACTGTGGTATCCTCACACAAGTATTTGGTTCGGTTCCGTCCAAGTGCAGTCCATCCTTCATGTCTAAAGAGGTTATACAGGGTGGGGCCGAAACAGACGATTAGTAACTTGAAAATGTCACTTTAATTGAAAAGTAAATATTCCCTATCTAAATAAAAGCAAACTATATACTGCATTTTTTTTTCACTTTTCACTCAGGTGGGCTCCACCGGACGTCAGGTAAACATCAGCACGTTGTCCATCACTTTCCTCGGCATGGATTTGACACCTTAACTCAGTCGGTAGCGTGTCTACTATTCATATAAAGGGCCTTTTAGAAAAGACAAACTTTTTCGCAATCAACATTGATAATATTTTATTATTTTACTAGTGTTATTTTATAGGAATAAATAATATATATCAAAGGTGGCAACTGAATATCTCATAACTTGGCGTATGAATACATGTAGATCTATTAGGTTTTCTAGCTTTAGAATATGGTCGTTCCTATGGAAATGGGACTTTACAAATGAAGGGTACATGGGAAATAGGGGGAAAGTCACACACATTTACCAGGACAAAACTTTTATATCTCAAATTCCATAAAGACCCCAGTAATATGACAAATACCTCATTTAATCATTATAAAGGTTTCATGATTGTCTAACAAACTCAGACTTGATTTGGAATAATTACTCATATTATTTGTCATAAGAGTGGTAAAAAAGAAACCTTCGGAAATCTGAGAATAATTTTTGCAATAATTGCCATTGGATTTTTAGGATTCGTTGTATGGGCACATCCCATATTTACAGTAGGAATAGGCTGATCTGGCGGTCTAGCGGTAAGGTGTCAGACTTCTGTACTGGGGGTTCGGGGTTCAATCCTTGGTCCCGGCACAGATTTATCTGATTGCCAAACCCTTTCTTCACCTTTGACAAGATGTGTATTAATCACAACTTGTGAATGTGAGGAATGCCAGGCCTCCACCGTGGTTCGGATCCCACGTTAAACTGTAGGTCCTCCATTTCATCTCACAGTCACCCTACCATTACACATTAGCGTAAGTGCGTATAACCCGAACGGGTAGTAAGACGCGGTGCTAATAATAATAATGATAATAATAATAATAATAATACAGTAGAAAAAGACGTTGATACACGAGCCTACTTTACATCAGCTACATTAATTATTTCAGGCCCTACTGGAACTAAAATATTTAGTTGACTTACGAATCACGATTGACTTACTGCCCCTTGTCTGTGAGCAATAGGATTTATCTTCTTATTTATTATTGGAAGATTAACAGGAGTAATACTAGCTAATTAATCTGTAGATATTTTACTACATGATACTTATTATGTAGTTGCACGTTTTCATTAAGTTTTATCCATGGGGGCTGTTTTCACAATTACTGGAGGATTTATTCGATGTTATCCTCTATTTACAGGACTATCACTCAATCCTAAATTATTTAAAATCCAATTTATTTTTTATTTATTTTTTTAGCACCGCGTCTTACTACCCGTTCGGGTTATACGCTTAAGTACTAATTACACTAATGAATTAGGAATTGGGAAGGTTGAATTTAGAGGAAGTGAACCCGCATTTGCGTGGAGGGAGAGTGGAAAACCATTTAGGAAAAACCACCCCCAGTTCACCCGACCGAGATTCGAACCTCGATCTCCCCGTCCTCGGTGGCCTGACTCAACACGACTGGCGCGTTAGCCAACTACGCCACCGAGGCGGGTTCCAATTTATTGTTATATTCATTGGAGTAAATATAACTTTCTTCCCTCAACAATTTTTAGGATTAACAAGAATACATAAGCGATATTATGATTACCTTGATGCTTACACAATATGAAATATTGTTTCATCACTTGAATCACTAATCTCTTTAATTTGGCTTCCCCCCCTTTTCCCTTCAAATGTAAGGTATTACTCAAAAGTTAAAATACCAAGAAGAAAACAAGTTCCAAACGAGGGGAGGATGAGATCTCGGAAGTAATATTTTACAAACCTTCTGATGCCCTGGTTGGTTTACTCTTGATATATTTAAAAATACTTTTATAGCTCTCACTCTACCTGCCTGCAGAATCTTTTTAATCATTCACCAACGCCGAGGCTGTTGGATGGATTCCAACAGACTAGCACCACTCAGTGTTTCATCTCACAACCGGTGTTGGCGCTAGTGGAGGAGCTCTCAATCAAGTTTTTTTTTTTTTTAAAGATGAGGTTAAGAGTCCGTCTCATTCCACGGATAACACCTAACTTATGTATATAATACAGTTTGAACCAGACGCCTTAAGCGTCCGTCTCACTACACGGACAACGCCTAAATGGTAGATAGTACATCTCAAACCAGACTTGTTTCATCTCACAGCCGTTGTTGGCGCTAGTGGAGGAGTTCTCAATCAAGGTTTTTTTTTAAAGATGAGGGTAAGAGTCCGTCTCATTCCACGGACTTCTGTGGATAATACAGTTTGAACCAGACATATTAACCGCCTGTCTCACCCCATGTATATCTAGCTTAGAAAATATGCTTTAGTTAAGTCTTAGCTTGGCCTACGACACTATTCAAACGTGGCCACCATTCAATTCAAAGGGGCGACACTATCGCCAGTGAATCGTCTGATGGTTTACTTACATATTTGAATATAGAGCGAGTGATATTAAACCTGTCGAACCAAAATGGCTGTCGAGGCATGACCTCCTTATAAAGAGACCTTATTCTCTCATGCAGATGGGAAAAGCATGATGTGCTACAGATGGTGGGATGTTTATTTCCGTCCATACATGCCAAGATGAACACGCTCCAAAACAAACAAGAAAGACGTTCGGTAGCACCGAAGACGAGGGGAGAGAGAAAAAAAATAGTTTAAAAAACACTCACACAAACTTTTTTTTTTCCTCTCTAGTCTGTTCATTCTTTGATCATGATGAAGTCTGAACGGGACAAAGCGGTGGGAAGTGTAAAATTGTAGAGTAACTTTCTGAAGGTCTTTAGTTCCGGAAGATCGCTACTGACAATGTTGGCTGGCGTTTATAACTCTCAGCTGTAAAGCAGGGTCAGATTGTGTTTGATGACCTTTAGTTGTTTTTTCCTTTATTCTAAGGGAACATCTATGGCTTCTATAGAAACATTTTTGACTTATTTTCCCTTCATAATACACCCTTTTGGGTCTCAGACAAACACGTGTTGTTCTCGTGTCCTGAGCAAAACGCCAAGGCGCTATATATATATATATATTTAACACCTCGTCTTACTACCCGTTTGGTTATACGCTTGTGTGCTAATTACGCTAATGATTTTAGGGATTAGTAAGGTTATATTTAGAGAAAGTGAACGCACATTTGCGTGAAGGGAGAGTGAAAAATCATTTCGGAAAAAAAAACCTCAGTACAATCGACCGAGATTCAAACCTTGAACTACCTGTCATCGGCAGTCTAGTATACTGCGAGATTAGCGCGTTAGACCACGCGGCCACCAAACGGTTATATTTGAAATTGAATCTAAAAATAGTTGTTTAAGGCGGGGTGCCACTGACAAAGGCAATTTTTTTGTCATGAACTGTATACGTCATACACAGCAAAAATAACACTTTTTTAGTAAATTAATTATATTACAGTAATACAATTTTGTCCTTTTTTAAAAAAAATTTGTTGCTCTCCCAACTACTTACCAAATTTATATAATTCCTTTTACCAATTTCTTAGAATTGTTATATCAAGTCAAGGACTTCATGATTGTATTATATATACTTTTTTAAAAAAAAGGTTTATATGAATTTTGATTTTCTTGAATGTCATAGGGTTCTAGAGTCCCAGCTCTATTTATAATTGAATGGACACCCTTTACAAATATTCAACAACTGTGATTCTACTGTAGAATTTTTCTATTTATCTTGACAAAAAAAAAAGGTGTTGCTATAAAAACTGTAACAACCCTTGGAAAGTGACGCTCAAGAAGTCATCTTCAGTCCACTTGACGTTTTATCTGGTGCAAGCTTTCAAACACTTGTCACCCTTATCTTCAGTGGAGGTACTTGACGCCCTCCAGAGAGCTGATACTTCCTTACACTCGACATAACTCCTCTTCGAGGACCAACATGACATCGGCACGTGTGTGTTGTGTTTACACTATTATTTCCATAGGAAGCCCTTTATTTGAAAACCGGAAACTCTTGTTGTTACAATAGCGTGGACAAAATATTACAATTATGATTGTATTTACATTCTTAGTTCGTTTAATTAATAGTCTATTTTACCCGCTTCGGTGGCTGCGTGGTCTAACGCACTACTTTCTCAGTAGACTAGGCTGCAGATGACGGGGAGGTCCAGGTTTGAATATCGGTCAGGTGTACTAAGGGTGGTTTTCTACTCTTTCTTCTGTGGTTGATTTTTTAAAAATATTTATATATTCATTGCTTATTAATGTGATATAGATCAAGATTAAGTATGAATAGATGAATTTTTATTTAGTTGATAGAGTATTGGGCGCCAACTACCAACCCCTTTTATTTTCTGAGGTAGGTAGATTTTTATTAAATAAGTAAATCCACAGAAACTGCCCAGCGCTGATACGAAAATCCCTTCTCTCAGGAACCCTGGACTTTACCTAATTAAAAAAAAATTAAAGTTGGACACTTTACACCAAAGGACTTCCTGGAGAAGATTATTAATCCTGACATCCAACCTACAGAAAATATTTATGCCTAGGATACAATGTTAAAATTACCATGTACATTAATATGATAAATAAACCAATGACACCATGAAATTTATATAGTTATTGTAATTATTTTGAAAATAGATAGATCTTTAAATAAACCCTACCTAATAAGGCATGCCTCCTATGATATAAAATGAATATAAGTATTGTGACGCAACACTTGAAATACTTTTAAACTCACTTGAAATGTGATGACAAAACACAAAATAAAATTATGAATTATTACAGAAATATTCTTTGAAATTAAATGATACCATAACAGGTTTAATTTAGGTTTTATATTAGAATAAAATATTAAGTTCTTAAAAAAAATAACACTACTAATAGCTGGATGAGGATAGATGAATTATTTTGTATCATCCAATAATGTAGCTTGGTGATTTCAGTCTCTGGTAGCAATTATATATTCTAGGTTTAATACCTCACATATTCTTCGCTGACACTATCTTCTGTTCTTCCTTAAAGGTTAATCCTTACTTTTAAAGAAGTTTTTGCTGCCAAAATGATTGTTAACTATAGAAAATTAAGATATTTAAGATAGCCCAAATGGAGTCCATCCTTATCATTCTAAACAATTTTTGAGAATCCACAAAGAAAAACCATTAACAATTAACAAACATATTCTCTTTTGTTTTAAAACAACTTCCGGCCTAGGAGAACACTAGCTGTCGAGGTTTATAACTAATAAAAAACAATCTTAAATCTTTAGACAATGAAAGAGTATTATGATGAAAATCACTTAACATTATAATTTGACAAATAAACACAAATCATCTTTAAAATTAATTTTAAATTTCGCACCAAAAAATCCAAACGAGAATAATAATCTCTTCCTCTTCCGCTAGGGGCAATTAGTTCTTCAAATGACAGCCAGATGTTACAAGCGTCCAAGAACATAAATGAAATTAAGATCATAACAGTTTCGAAATAAACCATTCTCTAAAGCAGATAGCGTTAAAATCACCTACCAAAAAAATAAAAATAAATAAGCATGGCGGGTTGGCAGTTTATGAATCAAAATAAATAAGGATAATTTAATATGGTGAAATAAGGTAAGTAAATTATAAATATATATATATATATTTAATTGTAAATAAATAATTAATATTCGAAACTTTAGGAGCTGTGATTGAAATAAAAAAAACAGTAAAGTTGTCAACGTAATTACGTATTTGAAAGACTGATTCAACCAACTATTAAATTTATGTTATAACTAATTCTTTTAGCAAAAATAACATTACATTCAACGCAAATGCGGGTACACTTCCTATAAATATAGCCTTCCTAATCCCTAAAACCATTATCGTAATTAGTACATAAGCGTATAAACCGAAAGGGTAGTAAGACACGGTGCTAAAAACTTCATTGTTTCACCACATGCCGCGAAAATTGAGGGCTCAGGATCGAATTGACTTGGTTATGATTAAGGTCATTCAACAACATAAGTTAAATTGCACAATTTTAACACGTGTATAACTATAAGCTACAAATATTGATTCAATTATTTAAAATCATTATAGTTCACGGGTTATAACGGGTCAAACTTGCCAGTTTATGATTTTAATATACCATTGTTAAGGCAAAGTAATTAATGTATGGGGCTGAAATTTAATATAACTAGACATTCATTTGAGATGACAAGAAAAATAATTTTTAATGCATAAGCTATTTGAAAGTGGTAAAATTGCATCATTTTTAAAAATATATTAATACTGTTCTCTTTATACCTTGAAAGTTTAATTTTATCTCATTTTATAGCACACAATGTGTTTATTTATATTGCTATTTCTAACACAACTGTACTCATTAATTTTTATTAATGTGCCCTGATTGAGCATTGAAAATATATATTTGAAATATCTATTTAATTAACTTGACTAACAGAACATAATATGCCCATCCGGGACAGAAGGTAAGATAATCTCAACTAATGACGCACCGAGCGGAGGCATCATTTGGTCGGTGTAGGCTGAGACATTGCTACTTGCTATCTTTTACAAGATAACCCCCCACCCGCACATCCTCCAACCTATGATAAATTCCCCGCCATAATGTTTATAGAGTGAACAAATTGTAGTAATTCTCCTCATCGAATGACAAAGCTTGTTGCAACGAACACACATTATCATCAGCGGCGTAGTTTCCGTGTCCCCTCTCCTTTCTGCCGTCCCTCCTTTTATACTTTTATATACTTTTAGTTGACGGAGATGCATTCCTCATTCCACGCGTCGTTATTCTGAATCAGCTCCCCCCCCCCCCCCTCCCTCCCGTGCGCCCGTTCTCATTCAAACAGGCCCAAAAAGATATCTTATGAGTTTGAACCAAAACAGAGTTAAAAAAAATTAATAATAATGTTCTGTTGAGACTTGGTAGTGTGTGTGTGTAAATATAGTCTGAGAGCGATAGGGACGCTCTCCTGCTGCTAGCGGCCGTACACACAAACTACAATCTAGAAGAGATGTTCTATTTCCCAACACACATTCAGGGATATCACACGAACGGTATCGGGTATATATCGTGGGGACCTTGACGGGGAAAATGGAATTCTTTAAATCCTAACGTGACTTTAAAGAAAAATATATATACACCAAAAAATGGACTCGAAATATATTTATAAAACAACTAAACAAATATTTAACCTATAATTCAACCGATTAAGATCACTAAGCGATACAACTGAGAAAATATATTGCACACAATTTATAATGCAATTATTGTATATTTTTGTGGTAAAGTATTCTAAGTTTTTAAATTCCATGAATTTATATTAATAGGGATCGCTTCCTATGATAAACCCATTTGTAAAGAATTATCATTAAGAAAATTTCCCAATTCGTGTATGAATTAAAACTAAAATGGCTATTGGGGAAACCATCCTCTTTTTGAATTTCTGTCCAAACTCAAGTTATTTATATATATTTAACTGTACACGTTGTTTCCAACACTTGCTGGGAATTAAACTAGGATTCTCATAAGTGTAAGAGCTTATCATACACTTCGAAAACTAAGGCTTAGAATTGTATAGTTTGTTAAAGTCAACAATGTAATTTTTTTTTTGCAACAGCGTGAAAGAAGAAAGTACAACAGAATCGTTAAGTTTCTTTTTTCCGCGCAAAATAAAACCGAATTAATTATCTATAACTGCTCATTCTCCCCATTACATCAAGAAGAAGAATTTACAGGCGATTTAAAAAAAATATTTCTGATGCCATGTAGGTGCTGGTTTGCTTTTAGATTAGAACAATATTATTTTATTTATTTTCTAACCCTGTGTCTTACTACCCATTCGGTTTAAACGCTTAAATACAAATTACGCTAATGGTTCCAGGGATTTAGAAGGCTATATTTAGAGGAAGTATACCTGCATTTACTTAGAGGGAGAGTGGAAAACCATTTAGAAAAAAACCACCCTCAATAAACCTGACTTGAGATTCGAACCTTGAGCTTCCCGTCATCAGCAGTCTAGGTTACTGCAAGAGTAGCGCGTTAGACCACGCAGCCACCGAAGCGGGTATTAATTTTATTATTTTTATAAATATAAACCTGCCCCATTTTACACTCTAATTTATATGGACATTTTTTGATAGTTATAAAAAATCACCTTAACATTTTTCATATATTTATACGTAAAACAGTGTTACTCCGCAGCTGTCACTTTTCAAAGATAATAACTATCAAGATCCCTCGCTTCAATGGCCGAATGGTCTTAACTCTAAGGCGTCACTCTTGTTTTAGACTGGCCTGCTGATGACGGTGAGTCCGGGGTTTTAATCCCGGTCTGGTCTACTGCGGGTGGTTTTTCCTAGATGGTTTCCCACTCTCCTTCCACGCAAACACGGGTAGATTACTTCTAAAAGTCTTCCTTTCTCACTCCTACCCTGTTAAGAGTTATCACATTTGCGTATAGCCTGAACAGAGATGCGCTGCTAGAAATGTATAACAATACCTATTAAATAATAATAATAATAATAATAATGTAAAAAATTATCACCGTTAACCGTAAAACAATAATTATGTTTGTGTTTTCGAAAAGTTTCAACCAAAATCTTACCAAAATATAATATTACGCTTACATTTTAATTACACAATGGTTAGAGATTGTATTTAATGAAAATTTGAAAAAAAAAAGTTGTCTCTGTTGTTGTGTGACCTCTAACAGAATTCAGATTCCTCCTTTGAAGAGTCCAGCCTGGTACACTTCTACTGTATTTACTTTGATAAAAACCAGCTAGGTGAAGTAGTTAGTTAGCGCGCTAGTTTCATGTTGAGCTAGACTGCCGAGGACGGAGAGATCGAGGTTCGAATCTCGCTCGGGTGAACTGAGGGTGGTTTTCTCCTGAGTGGTTCTCCCCTCTCCCTCCACGCAAATGCGGGTTCATTTCCTCTATATTAATTAGCGTAGTGAGTACTCAAGCGTATATTCCGAACGGGTAGTAAGATGCGGTGCTAAGTATTATTATTACTTTGATAAATATTGTTCTAATCAACGAAACCGTATACGAAATTTAGTTTAGTTCTTGTTTTTTCCAACGACTTGGAGTTCTTTGACCCTTACTTACCCGTCCCCGTGATTAGAGTGGTCTTTCACAATAATTTGAGGTGATCCTGGTTCAATTCCCGGGGCGAGGGTCAAACGAAAAATCTACCTTTTCTTTAAATTAATTAGGCTCGCCTTTTGATCCATCTAGCAAGTATCTAGACTCTAAAACTGTCAAGAAGGTTCAATTATAGGTTAAGTTAGTTTGTAAGTCTTGTACTGACATAATTTGCCTTTTTAGTAGATGCACGTTAAATAATACAGTTGACCTGGCGGTCTAGGGGTAAGGTGTTGGACTTTTGTGCTGGGGGTACGGGGTTCAATACTCGGTCCCGGCACAGATTTATCTGATTGCCAAACCCTTCCTTCACCTCTGACAAGACGTGTATTAATCACGACTTGTGAATGTGAGGAATGCCAGGCCTCCACCGTGGTTCGGATTCCACGTTAAACTCTAGGTCCTCCATTTCATCTCACAATCACCCTACCATTACACATTAGCGTAATTGCGTATAACCCGAACGGGTAGTAAGACGCGGTGCTAATAATAATAATAATAATAATAATAATAATAATAATAATAATAATACAGTATAAAGTTGTCCTTGAAACGATTTAGAGTCAGTGCCATACATTTGAGACTTGCCTCCATCCTATTTAGGCGACTGGGGCTTGGATTAATTTAAATTAAGGCTGTGCCAGCCAGTGGTGTACCCAGGCATTTTATTTAGGAGAGGGCGGGGACAATCAAGGTTGTGGCCAGACATAAATTTTGGAGGTGAGTGGTGTTAGGGGCCACAGCTCCATAATCACTGGAGGCGAGGACAACTTATGACTATTAAAGGTATTTAGATGCTATTTCAAATCTTTCTGTGGTAACTAAGGTCAGCAATTTCAATAATGTAAGTGGCCTTAGTTTAGATACAATGTATCAAAGCTATTGTTTTGGTACTTTTTTTCCCTATTTATAGATTTGGGCCACTTTTAATGTATGTAATGGTAAGCTTACCTTAATATTTTCCCCACAAACTGGGACACTTTTAGTGTTTTACTCGAAGAGAAGAATCAATGGTGGCGGAACCTTAGTTGTGTAAGGGGGACGGGGCATTTAGAAAAATAAATGGTTTTCCCCTTCATCCCGAGGGGAAGTCCAAGGACCTTCTCCAGGAAAATGTTACAAGAAAAATTGATGCACCTAGAAGCCATTTAGTATGGCCCTAATCTAGCACATTTTTGAAAATTGGATGCGTCTTGAAGAAATTTGAAGTGGTCTTTTGATTACAAATTAAAAAAAAAAATTTGAAGATTTAGGGGGAGGGGTAGCTAGCTACACCCTTTCCATAACATAAGAGAAGTTTATGGAAAATTCAAGGGGAAAAAAATCTCTCGTATTATTTTCCCAAGTAGCTATATGGTAAAATGGAAATTCTTCATGGAATTTCGTATTAATAAAATAGTGGCAGCCCTGATTTTATCTAAGTGATCCACCCAATTTCTGGTGTAAACTTACTACTAATACAAATAAAAAAGTAAATAGTTAATGAAATTAGAATTGTGTGTGGGCAGTCACGCTTCGAATTCCAACTACACAAAGCCGTAAACAAAAGTAAAAACTTTAGTGTCGTAAGTAGGAAGTTGTTTAATTGTCTGAGCTAAAGTAAGAGGGAGTGATGATCGTAAACAAACAAATGAAGATGGAAGAAGGAGGAATGGTTACCACCCCTGTCATGTGGCGACAAATACAACCAAAGTGCCGTGTGCAACAATCTGTTCTTTTTTTTTTACTCACTTGGTTTGTGTGCGAGTGTGTGAGTGAGTCAGTGACAGCCAACCCGAGGCCCCGAACGAGCGCGCCAAGACGGCCATCTTGATTAGCTCGCCTCAAACCCTCACGCGCGGCGCGCTTCAATCACAGATTTGATTGTTATAACCGTGCGGGGATGGATCATTGTTCAATAGGTTTATGAATCAATATTCGTTCTTGTACTAGTAATTTATTTTTGTGAGTGTACCGATGTATAGTTTGAGAAGAAACGGACGTGTACTGATGAACCCATCATGCATTGCGTTGAACGATTGTTATTTTGTGCTAAATCTGTCTACGTTTATTTTTAGACTGAAGCACACAAACCAAATGTTTTTAGACTTGAACAAAAGTGTTCTTACTTTTTAAACAAGTGTGGTAAATAACTAATTGTGTGTGTGTTTTTCTACGTTGATATTAACCAAGATATATTTTTAGCATTTGTTTTTCTATAAACTTACAATTAAAATTATGTATCTTGCTTAAAAAATTAATTAACTTAATGTTGAATGATAAATATTTGCACGTACTTTACAGGCCTAATAATGTGACAATTAAAACTGATTTGGTAAAAGCATTCTTTGTAAATTGTTTAAATCTTACTTAAACAGACAACAATAAGCCATGTGAAACATATTTCGTGTATTTGTGTCAACTTTTAAACTTAAGATGCGAAATAAAACTATGATAGTGAAAATATCTTCGAACTGTGATTAGTGAAATTAATTTGAATTCTAGAAGCATTCATTTTTTATTTATTATACTTGATCGTAATGTTGGTGCTACTACTCTGTATAATGATGAAGATGCTTGAATTATCATCGGGTAAATTAATCTCCAACAAAGCCGATAAGAACAATAACAATCGGTTGTACTTTTATCGCCGAAGGAAATATCAGCGAGGTAAGCTTTTTGAAACAGCTTTTTTTTCCCCCCAACACTTTAACAACTAAGCCTAGTATTTATCTCGACAAACTTTGACTACTTGCAGGAAATATCTTCGTAACATGGCAATTTTTGTTTATAAAAGTTACCAAAAGGTAAGTTTAATACATTATTTGTTTTTATCATGCTATGAGTATTTTATGAATAATTTGAGAAGTTACCGCGGCTTAAATGGCAAATATTTATTGTAAACAATTTTCTTTAGCACCGCATCTTCCCACTTGTTCGGTTTATATCTAAATGCACTAATTAGACTGATGAGTTAGGGATGATGAAGTTTGAATTTACAGAAAGTGTATCCACATTTGCATGGAAAACCATTTAGAAAAAAAACACTCAGTACATCCGATCGGGGTTCGAACCTCGATCTCCCTGTAATCGGCGGTATAGTCTTACGAGAGTGACACCTTTGACCATGCAGCCACCGAAGCTACAACCCTCTTAATCTTTAGAATAATTATTGATTAATTTATGTTGCGTTATTATGCCCACAATGATGGCGGGAATGAGCTATCACGATGAATGTAATTCTCCAAACTATAATCTGCAAACATTAATTTAGCTTCTCATTATTTGGTGCCAGGTTAGATTAGTCCGATGTCAACAAGCGGTGTTGCCATATGGGGGCTCAGAGACTACCCCCAATATCATTGCTGAGGAACTCCAGGTCTTATGGACAAAACAGTGTTGCCAAGTCTATAGTCTAGCGATAGTACATGGACCTGAAATGGATAGTATTTTGACCGGTAGGATACTACTGTCTGGCATTATATTGATAGGCCCAGCGATTTTAATTAAAAGTTATAAAAATTAGTTACTTCATGGCAGGGCCACAGGATATTACTTTTAGAAAATATCCTAAAATTGGATAGTACATGTGGTGAAATTATATCAAAACTAATATCCAGTTCGTACAGTTGGCAACAATGGGACAAAGCTTAATTTTCGCTCTCTCTCATTTAACTGTTGCCAAATCTCCTAGCTCTCAGTTATGTCTGATGGTGGTGTGCTGGAGTAAGAAGGAGCTACTGGCAACATCGACTAACCAACGTCGTGAAACTTGTCTTATATTTTAGGGGAGATTGACCACACACAAACAAGAGAATGACAACACTGTTTCCAAATTGTAACCATGCGGTTCCCTCAGAGATGATATCCAGTGTACAAACAATGGTGCGCTTTTGATGCATCTCCCTTGTGAGCTTTTGATATACTCCAAAGCAGGTTGATACACAAATTCGGCTTGTGCGCTTCCAGTACGTAACCTTTTAATACAGTCAAAGTTTAAAATAAAGGTATTTTTAGAAAATACAAACGTATTCTTTGTGGCGTGAATTGATAACATTTTACTATATTATTATTGTAATTTTATAGGTATTGGTAGTATCTTAATCAGGGCCGCCCTTAGGGGTATGTAAAAGGTGCGGCTGTACGGGGTCCCACGCGCTTGCTCAGGTGACAGAGGGGGAAAAAACAAGTTGGGGTGGGAAATTTTCAATTGCGCTTTCGTATAGCAGGGTCCCCGTGTAGGCGGTCTAGTAAATATCGTCAGAGTTTATAAACAAATAAAAATATAACTACGTGGCTTGATTTATTGAACGAGTGAAGCGAGGTCTTAGTTTTAAAATCCACCGATTTGCATTTGTCTGTTTGTCTGTGATGGATATGTCTCACGATAACTTTTTGATGCCGTTAACTGATTTAATTCGAATTTGGAACGACTATTATTTGTAACTTTATAGTTTATACAGATCATGATTTGGAGAGGAAAATCAAACAAAAGACTGGTGAGAGATCAACACTTATATTTATAAAAACATGGTGGCATTAATTATTACATGTATTTACATTGTAGGGCATTTCCTGGTACCCTTAAAAGCCCCGACACAGACCCCATATCCGTAGGTCCGTAGTCCGTACTCCGTGTTCATGGTCCATAAGAAATTCTACTCGCGATCACAGACTCAATATCCGTAATCACGTGACCGTTTCAACCAATGAGATAGTGAAAGACCTCGTCCGATCAAAAAATCCGTGAAAAAAAAGTCTACAGAAAGGAGCGAGCGTCAATCAGTCTCTATCTGATCATTATAAGAATAAAGAAACCAAAAACAACTTTGTTGAGTAAAACTTCCAGTAGGCCTATATAATAAAATGTAGGTTAAGTACAATCACAATAAATATATTTATAACTCGATTTTAACCATCAAACTTAAAATAAATAAGTGTTTGTAATAGCCTGAAAACGCAAAACAGATGTACTAGTATTTTGGATGAAAACAAAACAAGCACTTTTAATATTTTTAATAATAGGGGGGTTGAACCTACAAAAGCAAAGCCAATATTAATGAGAACTTGGTATTTCTCAGAAAACATTTTCTTAGAAGCCTCTCTACCCGGGGTGTTTAGATTTTTAGAAAAATGTTTCTGAAATAGCTCCACGTGGAGCCATCTTTTCATTTTGTGTATGTTTCCATAGCGACGGATCCTCTCACTGCCATTTGTTCTTTTATTTCAATACGCATGCACTTATTTACTAGACTGTGATTGGTGATCCGTATATACTAGTCCGTAGAAAGTTAAAGTTGATCAACTTCTACGGAGTAAGGACTTACGTATAAGGACTGCTAACCATTCGGGTTATACGCTTAAAAGTACTAATCACGCTAATGGGTTAGGAATTGGGAAGGTTGAATATAGAGGAAGTGAGCCCGAATTTGCGTGGAGGGAGAGTGGAAAACCATTTAGGGAAAACCATCCCCAATTCATCCGAGCGATATTCGAACCTCGATCTCCCCGTCCTCAGCAGTCTAGCTCAACACGAAACTATCGCGTTAGCTAACTACGCCACCGAGGCGTGTTTTTTTTTTTGGGGTTATTGATAATATCTATCAAAAATTACAGCTGCAGATAACATGACTTGGCGTATGAATATATTAAACATTTTTTTATTAATTTTACGGAGTGACTGTTCTCCATACCTAAATCATCCTATATATATATACAGCCCCCTCGCATTAGTTTCCTGTGACCTCTGTGACGTCACGTGATGACCGAAGGAGGAAGGTGGGGGGGGGGAGATAGTAAATTAGCTCAACGAGCTTCATTGCTCCCAATATACAGTCGCCCCCTTCAAGTACTGTCAATTGAAGACCCGGCGCGGCGGCTCGAACCAGACAAGTCCCAACTTTCTCTGGCTCTGAGGGGGAGGGCGGGAATACAATCTTGGACCATCACGAGGGAGGAGCTCGCAGATAAAAGGCTTCCTTGCTTTTCACTGCACCCTCTCCTCAATTGTTATTTCACCCCTGGACAACATTAAATAGAATCCTGAGGCTCTGGAAAGAAGGGACTTTTGAAATACAAACATAATATGTATTATTATTGTTATTGTTATTTTATAGGTACAGTAGAGAGTCGATAATTCAGGTCTTCAGGGGGGAAAATATGATTTATAAAAATAGTCACAGTGGTATCAATATGAAAGACATGGCTGCTAAATAAGTACCTCAACCCTTGTTTAAAAAAAATGGAGACTTTTTTCGTTAGATTTTTGCCTTATTACATTCCTTCAGAATTTGTGAGATTTAACAACAACAACAAAAAAAAACGTGTAACTTCGTTGTTTAAATAAAGTGAAAATGTTTCCAACTTAACACTGAATTTTCGTAAGTATCCCGTCCATGCATATTTTTAAAATTTTTGATATAGATACTGTATTTTCGAAAATCCGAACTAGGTCGGTCCCTAATTAATGAAAATTATCGACGCTCTACTCAGTCTACTGTATTTATATTATCCATCAGGTGACCTGGCGGTCTAAGGGTAAGGTGGTCAGACTTCTGTGTTGAGGGTCTGGGGTTCAATCCTCGGTCCCGGCACAGATTTATCTGATTGCCAAACCCTTCCTTCTCCTCTGACAAGACATGTAATAATCACAACTTGTGAATGTGTGGAATGCCAGGCCTCTACCGTGGTTCGGATTCCAAGTTAAACTGTAGGTCCTCCATTTCATCTCACAATCACCCTACTATTAGACATTAGTGTAAGTGCGTATAACCCGAACGGGTAGTAAGACGCGGTGATGATGATGATAATAATAATAATAATAATATATTATCCATCGAATGTGATAGCTGCAGATCAAATGACTTAACGTATAAACACATGAAAATTGATAAAGTAACGTTTGGAAATGTCAAAACAGTTTCTATTTATATCTGCACTTAGCGTATCTTGATTGACCTTGATATTTTTAATTTTTTACCATCATCGTTATTACTCTTGACAATAATAATTGATATTAGAGGCCCATATTTTAAGTATTAATACTTACAAATAAATGTTTAGAGAAGTCATTCACAAATCTAGGAGGTTCTTGGTTTGATTCTGAGGTGTGCCGACGAAGATATTTATTATTTTGTACATGGGGTAGTTTTTCAATCCAATTAGTTGTTATTTTTAGAACGTCTTACTACCCATTTGGGTTATATACGCTTATCTACTAATTATACTAATATAAGGATGAGGGAAGCTGTATTTAGAGGAATTGTACCCGAAATTGCGTGGTGGTGTATCTAGTCACCTTCACGTCCTCTTCACTTCCTTATTTTTAGAATATGTTGGTCCACGGCAGTCAGGGAGTTAGGTAGAGCATCAAAAAAACTCGTCGGGGGTGTTTAAATACGTGCGGGAGTGACGATTTAAATAATTCGGCAACCGAGATGGGTAGTTTTGATGAAGAGTACAGTGGAAAAAGAGGGAATTTCAATTTTAACTCAACTTGAGTGTGTCAAACAATTATGAAGCCCTTCTAATACACGTTAGATTATAGTTAAAGAGGTCTTTGTGATATTTAAATTAATTTAAAATAAGCTTTTATTGGGGTCCTCATGGGGTTTGAGATATAAAAGTCGTTGTCTTGAAAAATGTGAGTAATGTAGCTTTCCCCCTTTTCCCTTGTACCCTTAATTTGTTTTAGTAGTAGTAGTAGTTGTCTAAGGCGTCAACTCTCGTGTTAGATTAGTTTGTTGAAGACAGGGAGATTGGGGTTCGAATCTCGGTCGGGTTTACTGAGTGTGTTTTTTCTTAAATGGTTCCCCACTCTCCTTACACCCAAATGGTGGGTATATTACCTCTAAAAATTCTTCCTACCCTATTAGAGTAATTATACTATATGCGTGAAACCCGAACAGGTAGTAAGACGTGATGATAAAAGAAATAATGTTTTAGTAGCTTTTGTAACTGTCAAATAAGTTTCTCATCATAATCGGATTGAACACTAGTAGTAACCGCCCCCCTGACTTGGCCGACCTTTCTTCTCTGGACGAGGTTCAGAGTCCAGACTGTATTTGTCTCTCCACAGGCTTCCGTCAAGGGTACCCGCGCTGGTTGTCACGCTGTATGAGCCTTCAAACCCGCCGATGATCAGATTGCCGGTCACTAGGAAGATTGAGGTTCGAAACCTAGGTCGGGCGCGCATGAGACCGTGGGTTCCACGTCCCCTCTCCCAGGGTACCTTTAGTGTCCGAAAAGTTTACATATGTATGCGTATAGGTTGAAAGTTATTGGTTTTATAAAAATATGTTTAGAATAAAATATTTGTATTATAAATAGGTCTACATATTTGCAATGCTAAGTAATTTCATATCTCAAATAGTTTCGGAGATATGATAAAAAAAAAGAAGAGAATTTACGCATCAGACCGGAGCCCTTAAAGTCATTTTGCCGAAATATTGAGAGTATCCATTTTGTTTAGAATATTTATAAATGTTTTGAAATGAAATTTAATCAAAATCGTTAGATCCAATTTTGAGAAAATCGAGTTTTTCTTTTTATGCCCTTCAGTAAACTACCCTTAATTTTAGGGTTAAATATCCAATTCCAAAAACCCCTTGGGGCAACCCTATGAAAACCCTAGCAACCAAGTTTTATCCCGATGGTTAAAATTGTTTAGGCTCTAGTCGGAAGTAAAGATAGACAGACAGACAGACAAACGGAAATTCAGAAACCACTTTTTCGGATTCGGGGTGTCATGAAACGTCGAGATTCATCGAAATCCCGAGTTTGATTTTTTTTGACGATTACAATACTTTCTCTACCTGTAAGATAGCGAGAAAGTAAAAATAATTTCAAGAACTCAAGGTAAAGATTAATTTTACAGCGCTGTCAGGTTATTTCATCTTTTAAGCTTAATATTTGCTGACCTATACCTGATAAAATGTTAATTTTGGCTTCACTCGTAATCAACATCTATTAAATAATTTTGGTTCGAATCCAGATGGAGTCAAAATTTTATATTGAGGTGAAATCATTTGGTGTGCAGGGACTCGGAGTTAGCTAAAAGTGTGGTCTCATTACTTTTTATTTTTAAAAAAATCAGTCAAAAATCAATAGCATTAATATTATATTTCTTGTATTTATTCGGGTAATCTTTGTTTTACAGTGATTTTTTTAATACGGTATAATGCATGGACTTGTATGGTTGTAGCACCAGGTGTGTATGATTCATAGACTCACTCTTGTCACCAGTGTTGCCAACTGTACGATCTGGATACTACTTTTTATATAATTTCACCACGAGTACAATCTAATTTTAAGATATTTTCTAAAAGTAATATCCTGTGGCCCAGCTATCTAGTAACAAATTTTATATTAATTAAGAATTTTTTAACAAAAATCGCAGGGCTTATCAATATAATGCCAGAAAGTAGTATCCTACCGGTCAAAATACAATCCATTTCAGGTCCATATACTATCGCTAGAGATTATAAACTTGGCAACACTGCTTGTCACTGGGCGGAAGAGTACAGTCGACTTTATCTCGAGATACGGTCCGGTCCGGTCCGGATGTTTGAACTTCTGAAAAACAGGGCTCCAGATCAATGTCGCCAAATAGTATAGCCAAAATCCTGTCATAAGAGATCAAAATTATTTAATTTTATTTAGTTTTTATATAAATAAAATCCGACTCGTTGGCCGCGTGGTCTAACGCGCTACTCTCGCACTACACTAGACTGCCGATGACGGTGAGATCAAGGTTTGAATCTCGGTTGGGTGTACTGAGGTTTTTTTCCAAAATGATTTTTCACTCTCCAATCAAATGTGGCTACACTTCCTCCAAGTATAACTTTTATAATCGCTAAAACCACTACCGTAGCGTAATTGGTACATAAGCATATAACCCGGGTGGTTAGTAAGACGTGGTGCTAAAAAAAATTTAAATAAGCTAAATCCAGATTTTTACTAAAACAAACGTAAGGCTTCTTAGAGAGAGAAAAAATAGCCTAATCAATTTAAAATTATTGTATTCGTATCATTCACAAAATATATTGACCTGCCAAAAACTGACTCAAGATAAATGTTGTAGCAAATTAACACTTCATTCTATAAAAATAAGGGAATATTTTTAGAGCTCTTACTACTTGAAAATCAGAAGTAGAGTTTCAGATCTCTAATTACATCCGTTACTGTTACTAGCCTCTGGCCTTTGTCAGTTTTTTATTCTAGTAATATATTTTCCACCACCGCGCCGGCTGGCTAGGCCTGTCCTAGCTTCATATGCCTTATAATCTAACTTAATACTAGGACAGGCACAACATACAGTGTTTGGCCGTTGATTCATCACTGTGAAAGGATAAACCCATATTTCACCAATGATAAATTTTTCGGCCATGCCGGGAATCAAACCCGGGACCCTTAGCTCAGTAGACAGACATACTACCAGCTGAGCTAAGGTGACAGATTTCAGGTCTTTGACGCAACACTAAATTGTTATTTACCTACCAAACACTTCTAAGATGACTTTAAAAAACAAGAAAACAATACAAAAAAAAACCACTCTAAGTACAGTTTAATTTTTATAGGAAGGTTCTTATAGGAAATACATATTTTATTGTGGCCACAATTGATAATATTGTTATTAATTTATAGGTATTGATAATATTTATCAAAAGCTGCATATCACATGATTGAACGCATGAACACATGAAATTAGATAAAGTAATCTGTTTCCCATGTCAGCCATGAACATTAGATTACCCGCCTCGGTGGCGTAGTTGGCTAACGCGCCAGTCGTGTTGAGTCAGACCACCGAGGACGGGGAGATCGAGGTTCGAATCTCGGTCGGGTGAACTGGGGGGGTTTTCCTAAATGGTTTTCACTCTCCCCCCACGGCAAATGCGGGTTCACTTCCTCTAAGTTCAACCATCCCATTTCCTAATCATTAGCGTAATTAGTACTTAAGCGTATAACCCAACGGTAGTAAGACGCGGTGCTAAAAAAAAACAAAAAAAAAAAAACACAAAAAAACATTAGATTGTATTTTTACACGATTAGTAAAAAGCCACCAGAATAATTTAAAAGGAACATCGCATGCGCTAGATATTCTGAAATAAAGCTATATATATTATCTAGTGGAAGGGAAGCTAAGTTGGCAACATTGCTTCAGACTGGTGCGATGTGACTATGAGTCACGATATTTTCCTCAGAAAACATAGATGACCCATAACTGGTTGGTTATCAACTTATGTTCTTAGGAAATGGATTGTGGAGGGATAATTAGCTGTAATAAACTAATTATTCATATAAGATTCTACATCTATAAAATAGCAACAATAATAATAATAGGCCTATAGTAAAATGTTATCAATGTTGACCGTGAAAACATGTGTTTGTATTTTCTAAAAGGACTTTTATGTGAAAATTGGATCGTAGTTTTAGCACAGCGTTTTGTAGAGTGAGCGATAACGCGATAGTTTTTTTTTTTTTTTGCGGACCACATGGATAACATTTGACTTATTCTTAGCATTGTTTTATCGTTATTGATACTGTCTAAAAAATAACTTCAAACACCTTGACATTAAAACGAAACTTATTTTATACAGGACTTTCCAGGTTTTATGCTTTCCAGGCGCGTATAAAAAAAAACCCTTGGGTTTTTTTTTATGGGAAATTAGAAATGGTTTCACATCATTTATGTACATTTAAATGTATGTTTTTAACAAAAATAGATTTTAGTACCTACTTTTATTAAAATAAGGCGTAAAGATTTGTTTAAATAATTATTTTATGTCTTTATTGGCACCAACATGTTAAATTGAGGTTAGGAGAAAACCAAGTGAGAAAAGTGACAATCTAACTAAGGTGGAAGTGTAAGGAACGTGAGTTAGGGGCAGTATTTTTCCGGTTTTTGTTAGCAAAATTTTTTGCCTGCCAAAATAAATAAATATATTGCTCCAGTACAAACATTAGAGATTAATATTTTCCTCACGTGTTGATATCAAACATCTGTTGAATATCTGTCAAGGGGTGTTCCTGGAATTTTATGACAACTTTTTCTCTCCAATTAAAAAAGTTTCTCATCTAATACAGCTATGATCATGACAGATATTCAAGAACTATTGATATCAACATGTGAAGAAAATTAATCTCTATGTTTATACTGGAGCAATATTTTATTTATTTTACTTCCCCCCCCCCAAAGTTTTTCTATAAAAACTGCAAAAAAAAACCTTTTTCTCGTTTCCTACGCTCCCACCTTAAGTATGCGCATTCAACATTAGAATGGATATGGACCAGAAGAAGTTTAGACGAAAGATTTTTTTAGCGTCGTGTCTTACTACCGTTATGGGCTATACACTTATGTACTAATTACACTAATAGTTTTATGGACGAGAAAGGTTATATTTAGAAGAAGTTTGCCCGCATTTGCGTAGAGGGAGAGTAAAAAACTGGGAAAAAACTCTGTACACCCGACCGAGATTCGAGCCTCGATCTTCAGTCATCAGCAGTTTAGTCTACTGCGAGAGTAGCGACTTACACCATGCGGCTACCGAAGTGAGTCCGAAGGTATTTATTGCAAACAAATTTTTGCTAAAAGTGATTAATTTATGTCAACCTATTTGGAAATAATTATTATTTTCTTAATACTATATTGTTAATAAATAAAAAGTGTCATCAAACGATTCTAATAATATTTTCAGCCAATGTTAGCAATGAAGAACCTTCTGTATGGCTTTCACTCACCTCCACTCTCACTGTAGATACACTCTAGATAATATAATCTGTCGAAAGTGACGGCTGTCCATCACACGACTTGACCTATGATTTATGAATAGGTACGTGCCGTCAGATAAGGAATTCCCTTCCTATAAAATCTGGACATTCTTAGGATACCTGGTGGCTACAGACAGGGAAAACAGGGAAAACCTGGAAAAGTCAGGTAATTTTTGGATGACAGGTAAAACAGGGAAATGTCAGGGAATTTAACTAAAAATAAGGAAAAGTCAGGGAATTAAAAAAATATGTATAAAATATCCCATTAATTTCGCAACTAAACACTAAAATAAAAGTTAATAATACCTAAATAAAATAACATTTTAATTTTTTAAATAACTGATAAAACTGTTTATATTTAGTAGATACACACTTTTTTTTAATGTGTGATCAATAATAAATAAAACAAAAGTCATCATCCACCATTAAAACTGGAAAAAAGTAGTCAGGGAAAATCGAAAAATGTTGCCTGGAAAACCTGGAAAAGTCAGGGAATTTTGTAAATTATGTTTTGTAGCCGCCCTGGATAGCTCCATACACGGATTGGTTCTTCATGTACAGGATATCCAAATACAAGCATGTGTACAGAACTATGTATGAAGTATAAATATTCTATAATATGTTCACATCTACTAACTTTCATCGAAATGGACTTTGATGTTTATAATTAAAAAGAAGACGGCTAGAAGATTTGTCTATTTATAATATTTTAACAGGCGTCGTCTAATGTGTGTGGTTTCCTTTCAACGTTTTACGATACAGAACGTGATTTCAAACTGTGCTCCCTTTGAGCACATGCACTATGCATGTTTAATCGTCAGAGAAAGAAAGAACTTTGATCCTCGCTCGCTGTAGTACGGAGGAGGTAAATATGCTACTAAAAACCCAGCTGAGTCACGGCCGGCACGTTATGAATATATGCACCTTACAGAAGCATTGCTTTGTCAAGCACGAAGGCCGCAGTATAAGGCTCCTATTGTAGTAGTTACTTGGGAGTCCACCAGAGTCCAATTTTCATAGAAAGAGCCTTATCGATCCGCTTCGGTGTCCGCATGGTCTAACGCGTTACTCTCGCAGTAGATTAGACTGCTGATGACGGGGAGATCGAAATTCGAATCTCGGTCGGGTGTACTGAGGGTGGTTTTACCAAAATGATTTTCCACTCTCCTTCCACGTAAATGCGGGGGTACACTTCCTACAAATATAACCACCTTAATCCCTAAAACCATTAATCTTAATTAGTATATAAGTGAATAACCCGAACGGATAGTAAGACGCGGTGCTAAAAAAAAGCCTTATATTTGTAGAAAGGTTTTTTTTAATCACTGCGTCTTACTACCCATTCAGATTATACACATGTATGATAATTACTCTAATGGTGTAGGGATGAGGAAGGAAGCATTTTAGAGGTAATATACCCGCATGGAAGGAGAGGGAGAAACCATTTAGGGATAAAAACCACCCTCATTAGACCAGACTGGATTCGAACCCTGATATCCCCACGTCTTTATCAGGCCAGTCTAATATGAGAGTGACATCTTAACCATATGGCCCTTGAAGCTGGTAGATAGAAAAGTTATTACATCAACTTTCACGTATTCAAACGTCAAGTCAATTGATTTACATATATTTCACTTTTGAAACAGTTCATCATCTACACCTATAAAATAATACTAATAATATTATTATTAACACCACGTCTTACTACCCGTTCGGGTTATACGCACTTACGCTAATGTGCAATGGTAGGGTGATTGTAAGATGAAATGGAGGACCTACAGTTTAACGTGGAATCCGAACCACGGTAGAGGCCTGGCATTCCTCACATTCACAAGTTGTAATTAATACACATCTTGTCAGAGGTGAAGGAAGGGTTTGGCAATCAGATAAATCTGTGCCGGAACCGAGGATTGAACCCCGGACCCTCAGCACAGAAGTCTGACACCTTACCCCTAGACCACCAGGTCACCCTAATACTAATAATATTAAAATAAAATGTTAACAATGTTGAACACACACACAAAAAAAAGTTTTGCTTTAAGGGCTCTTCTAATCAGAATCCTATTAAAGTTTTATGCTATAGCTTCTTAAGTTAAATATTAGTAGTTTAACATTAGTATATTTATTAATGAGTGTCTCAAAGTTCAAAACAAACAGCACATATATCCATACCAGTGGGCACATGGGTGAAGGCGTCATTCTTTTCTTGCCTGGTTCGGACTTATGGTTCTAATACCAGATGGGTTCACTGAGCCCCCCCTCCTCCCATTTTTCGCCACGTGATTAGTTCAATTAAATGCAGATAGCCTAGTAGACAGGTAGGAGGAAAAGAAGGTAAATACAGGGTGTCTACCATCAGGGAAACGGGAATTAGCCGGAAATTTTAAGTGATAGGGAAAAAACGGGAATAAGTAGGGAATTTGGAGATTACAATAAAAATCTGGGAAAATGTGGTTTTACTCAAAATATGAAATATTATAGTAATCACTAAATTAGTAAATTATAATGTGATTCAAAATGTTTTTGTTTTTTGTAGTTGTGTAATATATTTTATAATTCCTAGTAAACAATGTTAGTAAAATTAAAAATAATATGTTTATTTAGATTTTGAAAACTTTTTATATTGTTCAGAAAAACGGGGGGGGGGGGGGCATACCTTTTTAGTCGGGAATTTTAGGAAATGATCAGGGGGAATCAGGGAAAAAGTCGGGAATTTCATTGGTCAAGTTGAGTAGACACCCTCTCGTTCCGCATTCCATTCAATTTTTTTTTAGTGTAAATATCTTCCTCTTGGTGTTTCTGTCAAAGAGAATATTTATTCATAGACTCTGAAACACAGAAAGAAGGAGGGGGGGGAGACCTCAAACTTATAAACTAATTTTGTTCTATAAGAATCTCACCCTCCTCCTCATTAATTACGAGATTTCCGAATGTTGAGTAGGTCACGTCACTTCTTTCTCCACCTTCTCTGGTGACCTAACACGTGAATATTTGAAGGAGTCCGTGACGAACTATATGGTATGATTCCGTCAACACATCGGCGTGAAAGTTGTTTATTTAGCACCGCGTCTTACTATCCGTTCGGCTTATACTCCTATTTACTAATAGTTTCAGGGATTAGGGAGGTTAGATAGGCCTATAGGAAGTGTATCCGTATTTGCGTGGAGCTATAGTGGAAAACCATTTTATAAAATCACCCTCAGTACACCCGACCGAGATTCAAACTTCTATCTCCCGTAATCGTCATTATAGACTTACTGCGAGAGTAGGACTTTAAACCACGTGACTACCAAAGCGGGTTACCTTAAATTTAAGTCGCCTTCTCGAATATAATTTTTTGTGTTACAACTCGAGCAGAGGTAGCCAGACAGGCCATCCTCTCAGAATAAAAAAAAAAATACCCTCTACCGAAAATCCACATGTTATTTGAGACCTGGACGCATGCGCACGTCTCACGGTATTTTGTCACGAGTGTTTCAATCATGGGATGTTATGGCAGTCGAGACGTCTGCAGTACTGTGGGGGAAAATGTCGCGATACAAAATGTTATATTTGATGTGCGGCCAGCCTAAGCAAGAACTTTTTGGAAAATAAATGGTACAGTGCACCGAACAGACCTTCTCCCGTTTTCTCTTTAAATACTAAAAACTCGTAAGATTTGTGTAACGAAATAATAGGTATATACATTGTTGTAGAAACACTATCCAAAGATCATAAATGAAATAATATAAACGGCTACTTACTTAGAAACTAGGAACACTTACTGAAAAATCAAGAAAGAGAAACATCTTTATTCACCAAAGATCATAGAATCAAATTCATTTTCAAATATGTGAATTAAAAAGTATATATATTTGCTTATAGCTAAGAAATTATTGATTTTATAAAAATAATTATTTCAAATTAAAGATTTGTATCTTTAATAGTACTACAACTAAAATAATCATTTATTTCATATCTCAAATAGTTGTGGAAAAATTATGAAAATTGGAAAATTTCACTAATGTTGTAAAGTACCCTCAAAGTCATTTTCATGAAAAATGAGTTTCCATCTTGTTTATAATGATAAACAGTGTCTAGATATAAAACATAATCAAATTCGTTAGAGTGAATTTCGAGAAAATAGATTTTTTCTCGTTTAGCCCTTGAGTAGATTACAGTAGCCCATCCATGGCTTCTTTGGTGCTGACTGACAGCTTTGAAAAGTTACCAGACAAAATTATGTATCCCTACGCCGAACCATATGATCTGCAAAAAACATGTGTTTAGCAGCTGTCACTTCTGACAGTCAACATTTAGGTATATACCTAACTGTTGAATGTCAGCTGTCAGCTGTGAACTGTCAGTCAGCACCAAAGAAGCCACGGGGCTACTGTAGGTACCCTTAAATTTGGGGTTAGATATCTAGTTCCAAAAACCCCTTCGGGGTGGGGGGGGGGAGGGAAGCGTATGAAAACCCCAGATACCAAGTTATATCCCAATCGGTAAAATAGTTTCGGCTCTAGCCCGAGGTACAGACAGACAGACAGACAGATGGCGATGCAAAAACCACTTTTATGGTTTTACAGGGTCATGAAACGTCGACATTTATCTAAATCTCGAGCTCGGTTTTTTTTTTTTTTGCGATCACAATTCAGAAAGTATTGTAAAGTATCCGAAGTGTCAAGAAAAAGCAATACAAAAACGATACGTGATTTAAAAAAAAGGAAATAAACAAACATCTCAACCAATAAGATTCACTCGATTTATATGGTGAATGCTTGCAGTCTTTGGGATATAATACTATACAATAGAGCGTCGATAATTCGGACGTCAAAAAATCCGGATCGTCGATAAAAAAATATTATTTATAAAAATAACCACAACAGTATCAATATCAAAGACATGGCTGCTAACAAACACACCTCAACCCTTTTTTTAAAAAAAAAACGAGACTTTTTTGCTAGATTTTTGCCTTATTATATTCCCTCAAAATTTGTGATATTTAGCAACAAAAAACATCGTGTAACTTCATTGTTTAAATAAAGTGAAAATGTTTCTACCCTAACTTGAGTTTTCATAAGTATCCTGTATTGATTTTTTTAAATTGTTGTCATAGGTACTGTATTTTCGAAAATCCGGACAGGGACGATCCTCAATTAGTCCGAACTATCGACGTTCTACTGTATTAATTAATACTGCTTTATACTTAACTTAAATAATTTCCTAAACTTTGTAGAGAAGAATTTTGGTATGAAGGACCTTTTAGAAATGACAACCATATTTTGTTGCCATCAACAATGATACTATTTAACCATATTATTATTTTTATTTTTAAGGTATTGTCGCGTCTTTACTTTTCTCGCTCAAAACCCGCGGTGCCACTATGGCACGGCTTATGGGTTAGGACAGGGATGGAGAAACTTTTCCGGCTAGTGTGCCACTTAAGGGCTAGCCCATTAAATTGATATATATATATGTTAAAATCAAAAACTTTTATAAGGTCCTATTAATTTGGGTTCACATGTTAGGACTATTATATTTTTACGGCCAAGATATTTATTGCTAGTTCGTAATTTGTCTTTACAGCACACAGGATGCCCTTTGGTACGAGCCAAAACGACTTCTAACCGTTGACTTGACAAAGTTAATTGTGACATGACATTGAATAACATGGCTGTCAAAATATTATTGACCTCGAAAAATTATACCAAGTTGGGAAAATTTTATTTAATGTATATTTTTTCCATGTCAGCGTGCTGACCAAATAGTGTTCGCGTGCCACAGATTTGTCATCCCTGGGATAGGGCCATACATAAAGTCTGTTCAACGTAGGAATTGTTTTCTGTAAGGATTTTTTCCCTACCAGAAATCTATTATATAGTAGGATATTGGTAGGAAAAAAGACCTTTCAGAGAGTAATTCCTACCGTGAATGGAGTATAGTGTAATACGTCAAGGAAAGACTGACTAATTTTCTCTGGATAAACGAAGTGTACGTTCTGGTGTGAATTTATAGTACCTCTTGCGCGATGTCTGTCCAGTCTCGTTGGCTCGGTCGGCTTTATTTTGCGTGCGTCTTAATATTAGTCTTAATTTCATTTTTAGGGTATGTACAAGAAAAGGAAAATTATTAGAAAATAAACCCAAATTTACATGGAAGGCAAGCGATACACCATTAGAGAAAACTCAGTGCACACGATCGAAATTCTAACCCCGATCTCCCCGTCATCGGCAGTCTAGTCTACTGCGAGAGTTGCGCGTTAGACCATGCGGCCACCGAAGCGGGTGATTTATTTTATTTTGATTAATTTAAATGCATGCCGTTTTCATAATTTAAAACGATGAATATACATAATTGACAAAATATGTGGAAAGACCGCATCGAACATCTGGGCTGATGGATTAAATATTGATCCAGCTGATTAGTTCAGTTTAATTCTCTATTTAAGGTAATCACAACCGTTCTTGAATATCTGTAGTGGTTATACTGGAATTGGCGACCTTGGTGTTCTTGGGGTAAAGTGCTCGCCACAGGATCCGATGTCCGTGGATTCAAACACAGCCGGGGTTGACGGAATTTTTCTTGAGCGATAAAAACACGTAGCACAACTTCCTTCGGAGGGGAATTAAAGCCTTCGGTCTCATTTCAAATGTGGCATGTAAAAGAACCCTGGAAGGTATTTAATAATACCTTTCCAGGCAATTGATAGGTCCCTTCGCTCTCGTTCATAGAAATTCTCGTGTTCTTATATAACACTAGTCAGCATGATATCAGATGATTGGAAACTAATATGTGTTTTTGGCTCACTTTTTAATGCTGATTCCAAAACTGTTCTTAATTTTCTTCTATCACGTACAGTTTTTTCACAATGGACCAAAGTTGACTTCCAACATTTATCGCTGAGAACATTATATGTGCCAGTAGGTAATGCGTATTGTTGGAAGGAAATTTCACAATACAGACCTGTAAGCCTTTAGATTGGTACAAATGCTGCTGCTAGGAGTCCTTGTCTGACCTTGGAAGTGTTGTGACTCTCAGACGCTTGCATTTCCAGATTTATTTCTCATTGTATTTCGTATTGTGTTTGCATTTCCAACGCTGTTCTCAGTTTATTTCCCTATTGTGATTGCAGTTATAGTTGTAGTCTTACAAAGTCTACACGCAAGTGTGTGAACAGTCCAAATTTTTTTCACATTTGTAGAAAGCAAAGAACGGACATAACAAACTTTTTGAAGAAAGCTCACTATGGTTATTTTAAGTGAATCTTGGTGACTAGGATAAGACATGGGTTACAGACAGTTTGCCACTATTGTGTTGAGAGGTTAAGGTTATGGGCAAAAGTTAAGAAGACGTGCATGTCGTTTGCAATTCCTATAGTGTGGAAGGAGCCTAAATACCACCTTAATGACTGTTACTTCTGTTTGGTTAATGTTCAGGGGTGCAATTCAAAAAATAAGCAAATTGTGTATCCAAGCATTCCTTCAGCCATTAGGCCAGTTCCACATGGAGAAGACCTTCCTGCCCCTCTTTCTCCAGCTGTTTTAGAGAACATGGTAGAAAATGATGAAAGTGAACGTGATGTAATCTCTGAAGCCAGTAATGATGATGTCTACAAGCCTGAAGACGACTTTACTCCACAAAGTTTCTTGCAGAGGGAACTTAATGATCTAGTACGTGATCTGAATCTGCCTAAGGAATCTGCAGAACTACTTTGCTCCCGGCTTAAAATTAAGAATCTTCTGGCACCAGGAACACATTTTTCATGGTACAGACACAGAGGACAAGAACTAGTTCCTTTATTTTCAAAGAACGATTCCTTGGTTTACTGCAATAACACAAACGAGTTAATGAACTTCTATGGCATTGAACATGATCCTAATCAGTGTAGACTTTTTATTGGCTCATCCATGAGGAGCGTCAAAGGCGTGTTACTGCACAATGGGAACGTGTATGGGTCTATTCCTGTGGTCCATTCAGTTGAAATGAAAGATACATTTGAGAACATGAAGGTACTGTTAAGTATCAAGTATGAGGAACACAAATGGCTAATATGTTGTTATTTCAAAGTTATAGGAATTTTATTAGGACAACAAGCTGGGTACATGAAACTGCCTTGCTTTCTATGTTAATGGGGCCATCGGGCAAAGCAAAGGCATTGGAGTGTAAGAGTTTGGCCAGAGCGGAGGAATTATGTGCCTGGAACTAAAAACATATTGCATGAACCGCTTGAATACCCCAAAACTCTTGCTTCCACCACTACACATCAAATTGGACTTGATGAAGCAGTTTGTAAGGGTTCTACCACAAGATGGGCCTTGTTTCAAGTACCTTTCTATGAAATTTCCCTTCAACACACAAGAAAAATTGAAAGCTGGAGTTTTTGTTGGTCCACAAATCCGCAAACTGATGAAGGACGAGGATTTTGAGAAAACGATGAATGAGAGAGAAATAGACACATGGACTGCCTTCCAATCTGATATTGAAAACTTTCTAGGGAATAACAAAGATCCAAATTACAGGAACATTGTTAAAACAATGTTGGAAAACTTCAAGATGTTGGGTTGAAATGGAGGATCTTCAAGGAAGTCAAAAAATAGAAAGTTTGAAAATTAATGGAACACTGGTTACTATTTTTTGTTACAGAATAGTCACGAAAGTATTAGGATAGTTCTTTACAGTATTAGGACAGGCCCCTACAATATTTAAAAAATGTGTTTGTAAAAAAAATCTTGTGTTCGAATATATTTGTGCTTAAAATAGCTAAAAATCTTGAAAATATAACCTCTTAATTTGTGTAAAAACCTGACGTGATAGAAAAAAATGGAAGTCATATCTAGAATCAGCATGAAAAATAGATTCAAGAACACCAACTTTTGAGAAATCATCTGAGAAAAAATTAAAAAATGCAGACTAGTGTAATCAGTCTGTTCAGAAAGTGCACGTTAAATAGATACCTCAAATAAAAAAAACACATTGGCATCTGATCAGAAATTTCTTAAATAAAAAAAAAGAAAGTCTTGTTCAAATTTGGCGATGCTATGTTGAGATACTTTATTATTTAACCTTCGTCTACGAGCTGTAAGGTAGCAAGCTTACCTTTCATTACTCCACTATGGTATAGCTTATAAGATAGGGTCATAGTGTAATTCATGACGGTAAGATTTTTATATTCGTCTAACCTGTAAGATAGCAATCTTACCTTTCACTAAACCACTATGGTATAACTTATAAGGTAGGGTCATAGTGTAATCCACTAAGGATCTTTGTCAATAATTTGTTTCTGGTTAAGTTTAAAGGAGGTATTCTCATTGTTAGAGAATTATTACTGCCGTGTTACATTTTCTTCCACGTATTTGAGCGAGAAATCTTTTTCTTCATATGCCTATTTAAAAAATACATACAGAAACAGACTCGATGCTGAAAGTGACTTGATACTTTATTTATCGTTTGTGGTTTCTGACTTTAAAGCCCTTTTCCATCCAAAGCAAGAGCATCCTTCTCACTAAGTCACATGAAGAGGTGAGTAACTGTTAAAACTTGCTAACAATTTTTAATCTTAAATCGGCATGGAATTTTGTGATTAAAGGAGGGTATTTCAGATATATCAATGTATCAATTTCCAGTACCACTTTAAAAAAAAAACATGTGAAATGTGATAATAATGTGACAGTAAAGATAAGAAAATTTTACTACAGTACTTTGCTTATTTAATTTCAGTTTTAATTTTTAAAACAAATGTATAATTATTCGAACTTGTACTAAAGTAGTTTCAATATTATTCCATTATATTTGGTGGGGTATCCCAAAGTACCTACCGAGCTATTGTAGGTTAATTTAAAAGTATTAAACATTTTGATTACAATTTATAACTAAATTTCATAAAAATTAAGTATAAATTTAAATGAGTGGCAATGGATAATTTACCAGGGGATTCGTGCAGCTCAGATGTTTGTGAAAGGAGTTCGCGAGTCGAGAAAGTTTGGGAACCGCTGATCTACGCCAAAGCCCCTTGTTTTCCCCTAGCTGGGTCAGTTTAGTGGCGTCATATGGTGACGTCATCGTCCTAAAATACAGCAGAATGCGTAGCCTGGTAGATCAATAAGCTTGAGTACAAGCGCGTTCATAGATACTGGTTTAGAGTCCATAGGACAATGTCCGCTTATGAATAGGACTATTAATATACTAGTTTAAAAAAAAATAAAAAGCCCACTTTCTACCACCATCATTGATTGAAAGTAGTTTTTTTTTGCATCATCTACATATGTTTTATTTGATTTATTAATTAAAAAGTTCCTTAAAAAGTAATCAAAAGCTCACAATAATACCTATGGATTACTGTATAGTTTAGTTTAGTTTATTTTCATTAATGACTTTTTTTTAGCACCGCGTCTTACTACCTGTTCGTGTTATACGCTTATGTACTAATTACGCTAATGGTTTTAAAGATTAGGAAGGCTATATTTAGAGGAAGGCTACCTGAATTTGCGTGGAGTGAGTGGAAAATCCTTTTGGAAAAAAAAATATGGTCAGTACACCCGACTTAGATTCGAACCTCGGTCTCCTCGTCATCGACAGTAAGAAGCGTGTTAGATCACGTGGCCACCAAAGCGGGTCATTAATAACTAAACGGAACAAGAATTCTATACATTATTGTCATTTGTTTTTCCCAACGTTGTGAAAACATGGGTTTCCGGTTTGCAAATAACGGGGACTCCTAGGAAAATTAGACTGTAAATAGGTAGGTCTAACATTTTTACGACAGGTACTTACTTATTCAAGTAAGGACCGCAACAAACTATTTATTCACCCACCCTGTTAACTTAATGGAAAGGTTCTCACCCAAGGCAGCTAATAGCGCATAAAGAATTCAAAATGGTTTCAAAAATGTCATTTAGTTGACTTAATAAATTATAATAGCCAAATCTGGTAGAAAATTATATTCGTTTTTAAGGAAAAATAAAGCGCATATATTGGAACTCTATTCAATCTAATTTACCTACTAAAATAACTTTTTTTTGTGTGAGCCTACAGGCTAAAGTCTCTTCAGCGTAGGAATTGTTTTCTGAAAGGCCTTTTTCCCTAGCAGAAATCTATTATATAGTAGGATATTGGTAGGAAAAAAGACCTTTCAAAGAGTAATTCATACCGTGAATGGAATATATATATATATATATAATTATTTTTTTCATCACCTTCAGCTGAAAAATTATATCTCACACAAGTTTGTAGAGCAGAACAGTGCATTCACTTGTTGCTTAGTATCATACATTCTGAAGGAACATAATAAGGAAAAAATATAACAACAAAAAAAGTCTTGAATTTTTTTAAAAGGGTCTAGTTGCATTTTTTGGCGGCCGTGTCTTTGATAATGATACCCGTGGTTATTTTTACAAATAATACTTTTTCTTGGCGATCCGGAAGTTCTACTGTATATGTATTATGTTTGTCCGCATGCATGTTTGTATATCTGCATGTCAACATATACATGTTCACAGCTCAGTCAGCACTTACTTGAAGTTGTATATTAGTCTCTCAATGTTATCTGTAGCGGGGGGGTTTGTTGATTGACTGCGGTCTCTCGTTGGACGGACACGCTACCCACTCGGCTACCTACCCGTCACATAGTAGCAACACGGTAACACGGGAGGGTTTAGAAAAAATACAAATATATTTGGTTCAGCTGTGACGTAGGAACACAAAATATTACACCCCCCCCCCTTTTTCCCTACCGCGTCTCACTAATGTAATGGAACGCGAGCTAAGGGCAGTAATTTTTGTGGCAAAACTTTTTTTTTTTTGGTCAAAATAAATAAAATATTTCTCCAGTATAAACATAGACTTTTTAATTTTCTTCACATACTGAGTGATATCAACAGTTGTTGAATATCTCTCATAGCATGACGGCATTAGATGAGAAACTTTTAAAATAAAGATAAAAAGTCGTCCTAAATTCCAGGACACCCTTCTTGGTGGCTACAGACAGGGAAAACCTGGAAAAGTCAGGGAATTTTTGGATGACAGGGAAAACAGGGAATTTAACTAAAAATAAGGAAAAGTCAGGGAATTAAAAAATATGTCTAAAATATCCCATTAATTTCGCAACCAAACACTAAAATAAAAGTTAATAATACCTAAATAAAATAACATTTTATTTTTTAAAATAACTGATAAAACTGTTTATGTTTAGTAGATACAAACCTTTTTTTAAATATGTGATCGATAATAAATAAAACAAGAGTCATCATCCACCATTAAAATTGGAAAAAAGTAGTCAGGGAAAATTGAAAAATGTTGCCTGGAAAACCTGGAAAAGTCAGGGAATTTTGTAAAATATGTTTTGTAGCCACCCTGCGGCCTTGACAGATATTCATCAACTGTTGATATCACTATGGGAATCAAACTAAACTATATGTTTCTGATGGAGCAATATTTTATTTATTTTAGCCAAACAAATATGTTTTGATTGAAAACTGCAAAAACAATGTCCCACTCTCGCGCCCCCTACATCGCCACCTTAACCATATCATTGGCAATCTATCCTGACGCCTTATATCGTGTGACCATTAATGTGGGCTACTAGATATCATATCTCTATGGAAACCTTTTTCAACTGTGGCTTTTGACAGCTTCAAAATCAAACTAGTGAGCTTTTCCCAATATCTGCTTCATTTACAGACCACCCGAAATGAGGTGGTTTTTTTTTAAAACTTGTTTTGCTCTCCAATTCTCAGATTTGTCAGTTAGGGGGCGACCAGACTGAGCGAGCGAGCGACTAAAATATAAAATAGAACACATTGGTTGTAATGAGAGGTGGCCAGACTGGAGCGCGCACGCCTGAAAGATAGAACTGGTTCTACTTTTCAAGCGCGCGCGCTCGACCCGGTACAGTCTAGTTTACAGGCGCTAGGCAATATTATTGTATGTTGGTTCATTGAGTGCTAGGAAAACTTCTCATTTTGACATTATTATTAATATCGATAGGTTTAGTACACTTGCTACTAGCGGCCTAATTTAGTTGGTAAGATCATAAACCATACTTATATGTATATACATATATATAACTGATATGTTAAAATACTTCAATATCAAAATATCAAAGTAGGCCTTTACAAATAAGAATCTCCATTAGCGTGGCGAGAGGATGAGAAAACCACAACAATAAATCACTTGTTAAAACCCCCTTATTCTGCTAATCACGCGCTCGCTCGCGCGTTCGCCAGTCTGGCCACCCAGTCGCTTGCGCGCTCGCTCGTCAGTCTGGCCGAACCCTTAGACGTGTGTTATTTCATCCCTGGTATTTGTCAGCGACGACTGTGAGGCGCATGTGATCCTTAGCATGATCGTGTTCTCAAAACATCCACCCACGTGGTTAATCTCACGCACTTTTAGCCATGTCAGATCAGCACGTTCTGGTGATTAAAATGGCGCCAACACGAGAAAGTCTGCTACGCAGAGCAGGGCTATATAGTAAGGGCTGTCTCACTACGGCTCTGGAGGTGGTCCTCTCTCATTCAAGACGTGACGTCACCGGCATGATGGAGCTCGAATGACACACAAAGAACGCTCGAAAGTTCCAAAACTTAACTCACATTTTCTCGTAAACTACTTGAACAATCACAGTCATTTTTTCAGAATTTGTTATAAAAACCTTTTAAGACACGAAGAAATTATTAAAATTCCCATATTCCAATTGGTTTACTTTTAAAAAATTGTTTTCTAATGAAAAAACTATAATGAAGTTTTAATAGCAGACACATTTTCACTCTGTTGAAAAGTTTTTTCCTAATTGAAATATATGGGTAGTATAAGCGTATGAAATGATGACCATGAACTGAATTTTATTTAGATATAAGACTCATCTTTGTAGCTTAAATACTTTGCTCAGTTTGACGTGTTTAGTTACGAGCTATTTTAGCGCGCCTGGTTTTAGATAGACTGAATGAGGCTTGTCAGAAAGACTGGTCCGTCAATAATATTTAAACTAGTGATAATAATCACTATACAAAGTAGTAAATAGAATTAATTCAAGCCAAACCTTCTTGAAATTTACAAGAACCTCTAATAATATTGCTCATAATATAATAATAATAATAATAATAATAATAATAATAATAATAATAATAATAATAATAACAACACAGAAAAATAAGTACACAATATAACAATACTTATTAGAATAAAAACCGATCACATGTTTTTAATAAAAAATAATATATTAGTACTATAATATCCCTTGCATAAGCTGCCTACATATACAAGCAAAACTAGTACATAACACTTTATATACTACTGTTGGTATAGTAATAATAATAAAAATATATAACTTGTGTACTCTATAGCATAAGGAACTCACACAAATTTACATGTATTTGTTATTTCTTGGATTGTATCCATTTCTTAGCTTTCTTAGTTTCGCTTCGCTTACATTGCTTATTTCTATTTACATGTCTAATTCTAATGAACGTTCTAACTCTTGCTTAAACATGAATAGCTTGTGCACACACTTGAGGAAATTTATTAGACATTTATTAGTAAGTTATTAGATAGTCTTTTTTTAAAGTTATTTCATGATACCTCTCTGTTTACTGTATGCATTTTCCTCGCCATGAAGTGATTTGAAAATTGTCTCGAACTAAACATCATGCATTGGAATACTAGTGTATTAACACGTAGTGATTTGGCAGGTGCCGCGCTGTGTCTGGCTGGTGACGTCACACCAGTGCTCCCCCCTCCAACTAGCGGAACCAAGGCGGCAGCGTTAGCATCAAAGAACTGGGACAGCCCTTATTATATAGCCCTGTACGCAGAGAGCTATTTCAAATAGTATTTTCTATGGTAGGATTTTGGTAGAAAGAATCCTTTAGAAAATACTTTCTTTCTCTAGCTATTATGGCGTTAGGAATTCGAAAGTGATAAAAAAAACAGTTTGAGCTCTTACACCGCCGTTTGTCTCTCCGTAGCATTTCTCTTTTTCCATTTTAGATAAACAAATGGTTCCGATTTTTTATTTTTGATTCTTTACTTTCAGGAAGATTTATAAGGGTCAATTTCATGATAGCCCAAATAAAACGTGTCTTATATACTAGCGAGAATCTAGTATATCGAATTCAACACCCTTTATATGCGGTAACGGTATAACCTTATTAAGTGTGTGAAATAAGAAATACATTAAAATTATTTTTGAGAAGCTTGTCCCCTCCTACCCCCTCTCCCCATGCCAAAAGTTGTATGAGAATCCTCTCCCGGCAAATGTTTGAATCTATTTAGAGTGGTTCGCCCCCCACCCCATCTGCATTTTTTTAAATTGGGTGCCTCTAAAAGCTATTTGAAGTTATCCTATCACGAATAATTTTTAAAAATTGGATTCCTCTAGAAGCTTATTGAAATTATCTTCCCCCGCTAATTTTGTTAATTAAAAGTCTCTATCTATAAGCTTTTTGAAATGATCTCTATCCGACACATTTTCAAAATTGAATTCTCCTAAAGATATTTGAAAATCTCTTCCCCCATCAAGTTTTGAGAGTTGGATATCCTTAGAAGCTATTTTAAAATATCTTCCTCCTGTAATTTCGTAAATTGAAATTCTCTAAAAGCTATTTTAAATAGTCTTACCCCGGCCATTTTTCAACATTAGATGCTCCTAGAAGCTATTTCAAATGGTCTTCACCCGGATAATTTTGAAAATTGAAAGCCACTAGAAGCAATTTGCAGTTTGATCCTGAGCCATCTCTTTAGCTTCATATTCGAGAATATTAGAGGGAAAGAAATAAATCCCGAGGGAGGCAAATTTACTCGGAGGGTGTGGAGGAATGTCCCCCTGCACCCTGGTTCCACCCCCACTAAATACTTACTACTAGTACCTGGTCTTGTCATTCGAACATGACACGTTATCACGTTGTATGAACTTACAAACATGACAGTTTCCTCCTCGTGCGCAGGCGCAGTAGGAAACAAACGACAAGGCTCGCCCCGGACCTCCATTGAGATACCGAGCTTGTCCTGAGCGTCGAAATGGAAATAGGTGTGAGATAGCGAGGGGGAGGAGGAGACAAAAGGGTGCAAGATAGCGTGAAAATGTATGTGAAGGGCACAACAGGAGAGTCTGGAACGTGATACGATGGCAGGGGGGGGGGGGGGGGGGTAAGAGATTCACATAGCAGCTTTCAGACGATAAGGCCAGAAGCGAAGCAGAGGCGTGACCCGGAATAAATTCAACGTGAGGTCCTAGAACTGGGGCTGGCAAACCTGTGGCACGCGGGGGAAGACTTTCTTGGCTCGCGGCGCACCCAGAGATCTACTTTGAGGGAGGCATTCAATCAAGGCTGAGCCAAAATACATTTTCTGGGGGAGGGGGTGTTTTGGGTAACATAGCCTCCTAACCACTGGTGACTAAAAAAAAAAAAGTACATGAAATGCCTCTAGAAATTATAGAGGTATTTTATGTTCATACATGTTTAAATTTTATATTATTTTTATGGTGACTAATGGAAGTGGTTTTCGTAATTTAAGTGCCTATGCTATTATTTATGAACTTTTTACAAAGTGGTAATTTTAGGGGCACTTTTAATGGGTGTATTGGTTGATATTTTGAATATCTATTCGTAAGGCTGGGCAAGTAAGCCTAGGAAAGTTTTTACTAACATTATTTGCAGTCTTGAGGGGGGTGGGGGCGGTGGAGTGAAGAGGGGGGGGGGGGTCAAATGTACTCCTTTCTCCCTCTTGGGTAAGCCACTGGATCGCGGTATTCACTACCATCCAACACTTTTTTTACATCTTATATAATTTTAACAAAACTATTTAAAAATATACATATATTTTAATATCTTACAACCTAATGATTGGTTCCTTATTATTGTCACAGAGTTATTGGTTGTATTTCTTGTGAACAAAGGCGTGGAAAGATAATTTTTATAGGAGTTCGCTAGAAGATTTTACACACCTCTAGCAAAAAAAAAAAAAAGAAGCTTTATACATATATATGTATAAATGTAGGGGCGTCTGGACAGTTCGACCCCCTCTACGCTTTAAAGCGGGTCGAATTGTCCTTGCTTGTAAAGTTGTTTACTTATTACAGTTTACTTTGGCCATTCTAAAACATTATTTATTATGGTAACATTTACCAAAATGAGATTTCTTTAAACGTTTCACCTTTTGCTTTCTCTTTGTAAAAAAAAACAACAAAAAACTACAATACTTAACAATATTTAAATATAATATAATAATAATCAATTATTAAATAATAATTAATAATGATGATAAAATATTCCATTAGTTATTATTATTATTATTATTATTATTAGCACCGCGTCTTACTACCCGTTCGGGCTATACGCACTTACGCTAATGTGTAATGGTAGAATGATTGCGAGATGAAATGGAGGACCTACAGTTTAACGTGGAATCCGAACCACGGTGGAGGCCTGGCATTCCTCACATTCACAAGTTGTGATTAATACACGTCTTGTCAGAGGTGAAGGAAGGGTTTGGCAATCAGATAAATCTGTGCCGGGACCAAGGATTGAACCCCGGGCCCCCAGCACAGAAGTCCAACACCTTACCCTAGACCACCAGGTCACCGATTCCATTAGTTAATTTGCTCTTTAAAATTCCTATGGTCACGCGAAAGAAATTATCCTAAAATAATTTAAATTTAGGGCTCACGTTCTTACTAAAGTTCATAGACCCTTTCTTAAAGGGTGAATTAAACCTGTGGTTGTTTACAAAGATTTTTTGAATGAGTCTTTGAGACAGAGGTAGTAGTTACGTGAACAGTAGACCTCGCTCCCTCCATGTTATTATCGTTACTACAGTCTTAACATTTTTCTGGATTTCACGTTAAAATATTTCCTACAATTTCTCCTTGGATTTTGAATATATGTATGTTTTCCCTTGGTGATCAAGTTAGACAGAAAAATAAATTAATACTAGGGGCCCTATATTCTTAGAGAATAATCATTGTTCATGCTGTTTAAGATGTAAGTCTCGCAATAAATGTCAAAATAAAAATTGCGTTCTAGGCCCTCAATCGAATGCTTATAATTTTATATTCAAATCACTTGAGATAAACTATTAAATAAAAACCCCTTTTTAGCAACCGCCATCTTGAAACCATTACTCAGATTGAAAAACACTGTACATACGTCGTTTGGTTGAGGTTAAAAGAATGCCCCTGCCAAATTTCGTTAAAATTGGTCCACACATTTGGCAGTTATTGCAAACTAAACATCCGGACAGGCAAATGAAACGTAAAATGGTCAAGTTAAAGTATAACCTCACTACGTTCGGTCAACAGATACAGGGTGCCGGAGCTGTGTATCTAGTTTAAATTAATTGTTAATAATATCTACACACGCTTCGGTGGCCGCGTGGTCTAACGCGATACTCTCGCAGTATACTAAACTGCCGATGAGGGGAAGATTGGGGGTTCTTTCCAAAATGGTTTTTCATTTTCCCTTCACGCAAATGTGAGTACACTTACTCTAAATATATCCCTCCTCATCAATAAGTCACTAGTGTAATTAGTACATAAGCGTATAACCCGAACGGTTAGTAAAATGCGGTGCTAAAAAAATCTACAGATGTTCCCCAAGGTTGCGGTCCGCAGGCTGCGAGGCGTTTACGCTGCTGGTTGCAGCTTCTCCCACGAGATAGCGCGTGGATCTACTCCGCTTCTCTCCCCACCCTCGAAAAACAGCTGTTTGGCGTTGCGTTACCTTTACGTCAGTCGTCACTGCAAGTTGCGCTGTTCGGATCTCGGCGGTTAGCTACAGCTGACTTTCAGTCGTTTCCGTCGCGAAAACCGACATTAAAAACGATCGATTAAGTAGTAAACTCGACTACCAATCGATACACACAGTTCATGTGAACTCGGTTGGGGCGTTTTTTAAAATTTAACAAGATCGCTCTTTCCTTCTACGTAGCTGAAGTGGATCTATTTAAATTTTTTGCGTGCTGAAATGTGAGATGTGACTTTTTCGTTCCTTTTAAATGACAAAATATCGTGTTTTCCTGTGGTACTATGTGACTTTATTGTTCATGGCAGTAATTAGGATCTAAATTATTGCTTTTGATATGTTATTTATACGTTTTCCACTTACAAAGCATATTTTAACAAAATATAAAAACGCAACCTTTTCATTATAGAAATTGCTCTCTTGGGAATATGATAATTAAAGATGAGAGGTAAGAATGATAGTTATCTATACAACTAATTAAATAAGTTTGTGTGAATGAGTGAGAACCTTGAGTTTACTTTTTAAATTAATTTCCTGCTCATAGTTGTCTATTGATTTTTCAAGTGCGTACCTTAAACTATAGAATAAAGCCAATGATTTTTTTTTAATGTCATGTAGAGCTTTGAGGCGCGTTGCAGATTTTTACAAATCATAAATTATTTAAGAAGTTAGTTGATATTTTTAAAAATGTCCTGTTCAACAAAAATGTAGACGAAAATTATAAGCAGGTTTTTGATCAGTTAAAAAGTTTAAATTTTCAGTTTAAAGTTTAGAAGAAAAAAATCATTGACGCTTCACGCCAAAATTTCTACTTTTGAGATTAAAGCCAAATGTTAGAAACCTATATACCCAGCCTTCTTCTATAAAATAAAGTCATGTCTTACAAGGAAAGCGACAAAACGTTTTAAGCTAAATTGTGATTGTTTTTATAGGGTTTTATATAACTTATCACACTTCTTTTTAAACACTTTAAACTTTTAGACTTGTCAGAACTTTCGCCTACATTTCGGTAAAAAACCACATTTAAAAAAATACATCAAACCACTTCATAAATATTTTTGGATTTCTAAAAATCCTCAACGCTTCTCAGGTATACCCCATGTAAGGCCCTTAAACCAACACTAAACGGTATTCTTGAAGGGGATGTGAGTTAAAAGCAGCACTTTTTTTTTGCTGTTTTTATGACTAGTAAAACATTTTAGCCAAAATAAATAAAATATAATCCTCCAAAAGTTTAATTTGATACACATAGTAATCTCAACAGTTGTTGAATATCTGTCATGAGTATAGCGGTATTAGATGAGAAACTTTTCAAACACAGATAAAAAGTTGTCATTAAATTCCAGAACACCCTCAACAGATATTCAACAACTGTTGATATCACATTGTGAAGAAAATTAAGCTTTATATTTCTACTGGAGCAATATTTGATTTATTTTGCCGGAAGAAATTGTTTGTACGCAAACTGCACAATTACTACCCTTTTCCTCTTGCTGGCTACATTCCCACCTTAACTTACGGTCCCTTTCACCCCACCTTAATTATCCTACAATGAAGGTCCACATACAAAAAAAAGGGCGTTATAACCTTAATACACAATATTCATAAACTTTATTTAACTCTTTCTTCGCGTCTTACACGCGTCCGTGCTGTACTAATATTAGCACTAGTGGAGTAAGGTTGAGGGAGGTATAATTTAGAGTAATTTCACCCTCATTTGCGTGGAAGAAGAGTGTGAAGGCGTATTAAAATAAATATAGGTGCAAATGGGTTAAATTAATGGGTACATTTTAATTTATCATATAATTACCAAGCCTTTTGTTTTGTTTTAAAGGTGTTATTTGATTCATTGGAACTTACTCATTTGTATGAACTGACTTTTTATATATCAAATTAGATTATGAAATCTAATTTGATATATAAAATTCAGTAACAAACAGTCCTGAACAGAGCAATGTCATTTAGACCACTCTAGCGCTGATAGATGGCTTAATGTTGTTCAGTATAAAGTTGTAAAATAATAATAATAAAATATTATCTTGAGCTTTGTTTGTGCTGAAATAAAAAAGTATCTATATAACTTAGAATAAAAAAAGTTTTTTTAGCATCGCGTCTTACTAACAGTACGGGATATACTCCTATGTTATCATTAGGAAAGCTACATTATAGGGAGTTTACCCGAATTTGCGAGGAAGGAGAGTGGAAAACCATTTTGGAAAAACAACCATCAGTACACCCGACCGAGGTTCGAACCTCAATATCCCTGTCATCGGCAGTCAAGTCTACTGCAAGAGTAGCACGTTAGACCATGCGGTCACCGAAGCGTGTTTAAAGAAGTTTATTGTCCCCTTAGTTTTATTAATCTATTAGGCCTAATATCACTTATTTTTGACAGTAGCAAGTTTATAATAGATTATCTTCGCCAGCATTTGAACATTATTTCAGACAGTGGCAAACTATTGAAAACATTTGATGTCTAGATTTTCAACCTTCAGTACAGTTTAAAAAGTAATACGTAGGTTGTACGTAAAACTCTTCTAAAGGTAAAATGAACGTTGGTTACGCACTCTGAGGCTCAATATATTAATTGCTTGTGATGGGGGGTTTGAGGTTCTAATCTTGATCGGGTTAACTGGGGGTGGTTTTCCAAGTGTGTCGGGGTTTATCTTGGTCGTTTTCCCATCCTCCCTTCACGATAATTCGGTGCACTTCCTCCTCTAAACACCATTCTTTTTACCCTTGGATAAAACCGTTTAAAATACCTAATTTTTTTTATTTTAAAGTTAGAAAAATAAACTCGTGTTAAACGTTACTGATGGGAGAAAAAAGCTATAGGCTCTAGGAGAAAAGTATGCAGAAGATTATGCTCGAACCAGAAAAACATATTGAAGTCCTCACTTGACAAATGACAACAGAAACATTTCGATCAACTAATTTTATTAAAATTTTCATTTAATTTTGTTTTTTGTTTGATTGAGTAGTTTCACTGTTTTCTAACGAATACTCCAGGTTACTTCTCTACGAAGCAACTTTTAGTATAAGCTGTACAACCTACCTAAGTTAGGAGTTATATCCATGATGTGAGACGGGCTCTTAAGACGTCTGGTTCGAGCTGTATTACCTACCTGAGCTAGGTGTTATTCATGGGGTGAGACGGTCTCTTAAGACTTCTGGTTCGAGCTGTATTAGCTACCTGTGTTAGGTGTTTTCCGTGGGGTGAAACGGTCTCTCAAGACTTCTGGTTCGAGCTGTATTATCTACCTGAGTTAGGTGTTTTCCGTGGGGTGAAACGGTCTCTCAAGACTTCTGGTTCGAGCTGTATTATCTACCTGAGTTAGGTGTTTTCCGTGGGGTGAAACGGTCTCTCAAGACTTCTGGTTCGAGCTGTATTATCTACCTGAGTTAGGTGTTTTCCGTGGGGTGAAACGGTCTCTCAAGACTTCTGGTTCGAGCTGTATTATCTACCTGAGTTAGGTGTTTTCCGTGGGGTGAAACGGTCTCTCAAGACTTCTGGTTCGAGCTGTATTATCTACCTGAGTTAGGTGTTTTCCGTGGGGTGAAACGGTCTCTCAAGACTTCTGGTTCGAGCTGTATTATCTACCTGAGTTAGGTGTTTTCCGTGGGGTGAAACGGTCTCTCAAGACTTCTGGTTCGAGCTGTATTATCTACCTGAGTTAGGTGTTTTCCGTGGGGTGAAACGGTCTCTCAAGACTTCTGGTTCGAGCTGTATTATCTACCTGAGTTAGGTGTTTTCCGTGGGGTGAAACGGTCTCTCAAGACTTCTGGTTCGAGCTGTATTATCTACCTGAGTTAGGTGTTTTCCGTGGGGTGAAACGGTCTCTCAAGACTTCTGGTTCGAGCTGTATTATCTACCTGAGTTAGGTGTTTTCCGTGGGGTGAAACGGTCTCTCAAGACTTCTGGTTCGAGCTGTATTATCTACCTGAGTTAGGTGTTTTCCGTGGGGTGAAACGGTCTCTCAAGACTTCTGGTTCGAGCTGTATTATCTACCTGAGTTAGGTGTTTTCCGTGGGGTGAAACGGTCTCTCAAGACTTCTGGTTCGAGCTGTATTATCTACCTGAGTTAGGTGTTTTCCGTGGGGTGAAACGGTCTCTCAAGACTTCTGGTTCGAGCTGTATTATCTACATAAGCTATGAGATCTGTGGAGCGAGGCACATTGAGTGAGCTGCCAAATTTGAGAAGGCTCCTTCCTACACCTTTCTAACCTTTTTTTTACCCCCTTCCTCTGTCGCCGTGAGTACTAGGCAGAGCAGTCTTGTGGTAGGGAAGTTCAGAAATACACGGAATGTGTTTGTTCACTGCTGAGGGGACGGGGCCGCGCCCGAAACATCGCCAGAATTTGTCATCAAGGAAGAGTGATACAAGTAAAAAAATATTTTTTTTTATCATTTGGTTTTAGTTCAAGGGCCAACCGGCCCCGTGGTGTAGTGGTCAGTGCACATGGCTATGAGCCTAGAGGTCCCGGGTTCTATACCCGCCTGGTACCTCGGGTATATTTTCTGAAAGGAGACCTACCTCAACGGTCACAGTGTTTGGTTAGTTAAGCTTAAGTGTTTCCACTGGTGACACCCCCCCATAATCACTATCACCCTCACCTCATCTCATCGGGACATGGAAAGAACCTTCACGGAAAGGATGTAAGATTAGTACATCCGGGCATCACCTTGGCAACGGTACATTAGTACTGGTTAATCTTTCCACTACTGGGATACGAATAATGTAGTCCAGACGCTCTAAATATAGTTCACGGTCTAGCGACTTTATAATCTGTGAAGAAACACACAATGGAATTAGGAGAATGTTTCCGTAAGGAAATGCACCAGATGTCGCTTTATAAAAAAGAACGAGATATTCTGTAGATTTGTTCCTACCATTGCTCCCACAACTCGGACCCGTAGTGTACCTGCTATGAACACCTTGTTTACACAGAATGGCATCAGTCTTACCTTGATGTACTCTGTACCTGCTATGAACACCTTGTTTACACAGAATGGCATCAGTCTTACCTTGATGTACTCTGTACCTGCTATGAACACCTTGTTTACACTGAATGACATCAGTCTTACCTTGATGTACTCTGTACCTGCTATGAACACCTTGTTTACACTGAATGGCATCAGTCTTACCTTGATGTACTCTGTACCTGCTATGAACCTGCTATGAACACTTTGTTTACACTGAATGGCATCAGTCTTACCTTGATGTACTCTGTACCTGCTATGAACACTTTGTTTACACTGAATGACATCAGTCTTAACTTGATGTACTCTGTACCTGCTATGAACACCTTGTTTACACAGAATGGCATCAGTCTTACCTTGATGTACTCTGTACCTGCTATGAACACCTTGTTTACACAGAATGGCATCAGTCTTACCTTGATGTACTCTGTACCTGCTATGAACACCTTGTTTACACTGAATGGCATCAGTCTTACCTTGATGTACTCTGTACCTGCTATGAACACTTTGTTTACACTGAATGACATCAGTCTTACCTAGATGTACTCTGTACCTGCTATGAACACCTTGTTTACACTGAATGGCATCAGTCTTACCTTGATGTACTCTGTACCTGCTATGAACACCTTGTTTACACGGAATGGCATCAGTCTTACCTTGATGTACTCTGTACCTGCTATGAACCTGCTATGAACACTTTGTTTACACTGAATGGCATCAGTCTTACCTAGATGTACTCTGTACCTGCTATGAACACCTTGTTTACACGGAATGGCATCAGTCTTACCTTGATGTACTCTGTACCTGCTATGAACCTGCTATGAACACTTTGTTTACACTGAATGGCATCAGTCTTACCTTGATGTACTCTGTACCTGCTATGAACACCTTGTTTACACGGAATGGCATCAGTCTTACCTTGATGTACTCTGTACCTGCTATGAACACTTTGTTTACACTGAATGGCATCGGTCTTACCTTGATGTACTCTGTACCTGCTATGAACACTTTGTTTACACTGAATGGCATCAGTCTTACCTTGATGTACTCTGTACCTGCTATGAACACTTTGTTTACACGGAATGGCATCAGTCTTACCTTGATGTACTCTGTACCTGCTATGAACACCTTGTTTACACTGAATGGCATCAGTCTTACCTTGATGTACTCTGTACCTGCTATGAACACCTTGTTTACACTGAATGGCATCAGTCTTACCTTGATGTACTCTGTACCTGCTATGAACACCTTGTTTACACGGAATGGCATCAGTCTTACCTTGATGTACTCTGTACCTGCTATGAACACCTTGTTTACACTGAATGGCATCAGTCTTACCTTGATGTACTCACCATCTTATAAGCAATACCATAGGGGACTAATGCAAGGTAAGCTCGCTACCTTTCAGGGTAGAGGGAGGCCTGGGTTCAAAGAATATCACTGGTAGATTTTGTTAAAATTAGTCCACACATTTGTCGGCTATAGTGAAACAAACAAACAAACAGATTTTCGGGTGGCCTCATAACCAGATCAAAGAACCATGTACATAAAGTCTGATTTTCATAGGAAGTCCCTTATTTGAAAACTGGGAACTTATATTGCCTCAATGACGGGGGTAAAATATTACAATTGTATTTACATTCATAGATCGTTTGATTATTATTGTAAAGCTAAATTTTACAGTAATTTATAAGGAAGTGTTATAAGTTTTTGTTACTTTTTAGATTAACTTTATAGTTAAAAAATAAAATAATACTATTCCTCGAATGAGAAATTTTGATGACTTTAAGGTGGAAATGTAGGGAACGCGAGAAAAGCGCACTGTATTTGCAGTTTTTACATAAAAAAAATATTTTTTTTTGCTAAAATAAATCAAATATTACTTCTCTATAAACATAGTCTAATTTTCTTCAGATGTTGATTGCGTGTAACCCGAACGGGTAGTAAGACGCGGTGCTAATAATAATAATAATAATAATATAATAATAATAATAATAATAATAATAATAATAATAATAATAATACAGATGTTGATATCACCATATCTTGAATATCTGTCAAGGGTGCCCTGGAATTTAATGACAACGTTTTTCTTAATTTAAAAAGTTTCTCATGTAATGCCGCTATGCTCATGACAGATATTCAACAACTGTTATCACCGTGTGTTGAAAATTAAAATGTATGTTTGTAGTAAAGCAATATTTTATTTATTTTGGTCAAAAGAATGTTTTACTATAACATTTGCAAAAACACTAGTCTTTTCTCGCTTTCCCGCCTTAAATATAATTATGTTGGTGGTCGAAAGTGGTCTTCCTATCTATTTATTTAAACCGGTAAACCTTGCTGCGCCTAAGGTAAAAAAAAATGTCCCTGTTAAACTTTACTTGAATTTGGTACACTCACTTGACAGTGATTATTGTGGAACAAAGACTCGGACAGACAAACGATATGTTAAAATGGTCAAGTTATAACTGAAATTCTCTTCGATCGGCCAAAATCGACCGATGAAATTCGTTAATAAGTGGTTTCACCTTTTGTTTGTTGTTTCCACCTGGGGAAAATCCTCCCTGATGTAGGTTAGGTAGTAATTGAAATGTTACGTATTTCCTACATTGCGCGTACAATGTTTACAGGACAGTCGATTGTCTGTCAAGTCTCCCACGGGGTGGTTATCAAAATGTCCATTCAGGAAGGTCGCACAAGAACAATACGTCTTTGTCATATAACAGTATGTGATGATGGGAATAAGAACGCTCTAATTATCTATTGTTTCTAAAAGGGTCTGGGTACAAAACAAGTCTATTGGAACCTGTTCAACGGCGCTGCCTCGCCTTTAGAACAATACAACGTCGCTCCTGACCCCCCTAGTAGTATTACTATTATTATTATATTACATGGATAGTGAACAAGTCGTGTCCCATCCGGTAAAATGACATAATTACCAGTTGATTGTCCTGCGTCCGATCGCTTCCCTCCTCCCCCTTTACCTATCAGATGTCTTATAACTCTTAAGGTGCGGTCCTTAAATTATGTAAGGCTTTTACCAATTATTTTTGACCTCCCCCCCCCCCCCCCGGTCAACACCTACTACCCCAACGTAAGGGATCGCAAGATTCCCCCCCCCCTGTTCCCCCCTATATGGCGAATGATATTATTTTAACCGTTTAGTTATTTTTACTATTACTAAAACGAAAAGTCAGTTGTCATGTGTATTGTAACTATACCTCAATTTTAGCTTTTGTGGTGCTGACTGACAGCTTTGAAAAGTTACCAGATCAAACTATGTATCCTTCCGCCGAACCATATGATCTGCAAAAACAAGTGTTTATCAGCTGTCACTTCTGACAGCCAAAATTGAGGTCTATACAAGAAACATATATGACTGTTTTATTTATTTTTTATTTATATATATTTATTTTTTTATTAATTGTTGACCTTGATATGTTGATGTTAGGGCTAGTATTAATTATTTATTTTTTCCATGATATTAGTTTTTTTAATTTAGTATTTAATCCCATATTAGTTTTTATTATTATAAATAAATAATTTTTAATATTTTATTTATTTTACTAATAATTATATCTCTGTGCAAAAGATTTGAATTCTATAAATGTCGATTATTTCTATAAAACAAGTGAAAATTAGTGATTGATGTGAAGTTAATAAATGAAAATGAAACATTTCAGGATTTTCTGAAAAAAATCTCACTATACAGATTGATAAAAAACCTTACGTAAGATTAATTTTGCCCCCCTACCCGCCCTCCTCCCCCATCCATCTAAAGAAAACGTGATAAAATACTAAACCCCCTAACCTAGTACCAGATGTTCGTGGGTTCAAACCCAACCAAGGAGAGCCGAGAAAACACAAACAGTTCTTCGTGTTTGGAAAATAGATAGATAGAATTACACACACAAAAAAAACGCTTCGGTGGCGAATGGTATAAGGAGCTACTCTTAATTAGACTAGACTGTCGATAATGAAGGGATCGTGGTTTGATCCTGGTCGGGTGTACTGAGGGAGGTTTTTCCAAAACGGTTTCCCACTAGCTCTCTCTATGCAAATGTGGGTACACTTCCTCTAAATTCAATCACCTCATCCCTAATCTATCAACGTGATTAGTAGGCATATATAAGCGTATAAACCGAACGGGTAGTAAAACGTGATGTTAAAAAAAATATTATTATTATTATTATTATTAGCACCCGTCTTACTACCCGTTCGGGTTATACGCACTTACGCTAATGTGCAATGGTAGGGTGATTATGAGATGAAATGGAGGACCTACAGTTTAAACGTGGGATCCGAACCACGGAGGAGGTCTGGCATTCCTCACATTCACAAGTTGTGATTAATACACATCTTGTCAGAGGTGAAGGAAGGGTTTGGCAATCAGATAAATCCGTGCCGGGACCGAGGATTGAACCCCGGACCCTCAGCACGGAAGTCTGACACCTTACCCCTAGACCACCAGGTCACCATTAAAAAAAAAATTGTCCCGGTGGCCCAGTCCACCCCTGAGAGAACTGGTATTTTTTATAATAGACGTGTGTTTGGACTAGTTGCCCACTCAGCCAAACGGATGTGCACTCTACGATGTCACAAGTCTTCGGGCTAACACAAGAAAACATCCGAAGCGACAGTTCCTAAAGTTACTTAAACTACTTTACGGAGACGTAGGGAAGTTTTAGGTTGGAGGAATGAGACCGGGAAGGGGGGTGGGGTAGAATGGGGCCGAGTTGCTAAAAGTATGAAATTTCGGGGGATTTTATGGTGTTTTTTTTAGCGAAGCTTCGAAAGAAATGGCAAGTCTGAGGGGGGTGATGTCTCCAGATACTATTTTGAAAGTGTTTTCGTGGTTATAAAAGATAGTTTTGCATTGTTGTTGTTATACTTTTCGGTAGCCGCATTGTCTAAGGAGCTACTATCGCAGTAAACTAAATTGCCGATGACGGGGAGATTGAGATTCGAATCTCGGTCGGGTGTACTTAGAGTGGATTTACAAAATGGTTTTCCACTCAAATGCTGGTACACGTCCTCTAAATATAACCTTCCTAATCCCTAAAACCATTAGCGTAATTAGTACATAAGCGTATAATCCAAACGGGTAAGGGGCGGCCAGACTGATCGAGAGACTAAAATATAAAATAGAACACAACATTGGTTGTAATGAGAGGTGGCCAGACTGGAGTGAGCGCTCGAGCCGGTACAGTCTAGTTTACAGGCGCTAGGCAATATTATTGTATGTTGGTTCATTGAGTGCTAGGAAAACTTCTCATTTTGACATTATTATTATATCGATAGGTTTAAACACTTGCTACTAACGGTCTAATTTAATTGGTAAGATCATAAAACTATACTTATTATATAATATATATATATGTAAAAATGATATGTTACATACTTCACTATTATCAAAGTAGGCCTTTACAAATAAGAATCACCATTAGCGTGGAGAGAGGATGAGAAAACCACAACAATAAAGAACTTGTTAAAACCACCCTCAGTTCACTCAGCCAAGATTCGAGCCCTCGTCAACAACTATCGAGAGCTATCTGCTAATCACGCGCTCGCTGCCAATCTGGCCACCCAGTCGCTTGTGCGCTCGCTCGCACGCTTATCAGTCTGGCCGAACCCTGAGACGCGATTCCAAAAATAAATAAAAAGATTGGCCACTAACTAAACCATCAAGAACAAAAGTCCTTTGGTCCTCTTCCCCCCTTTACCCCTGATGTAGTCAGTAACCAAGACTGACCTCGACCCGTCCTCTCCACTTGATCAGGGCCCCAAGTGGTGAGAAGGTTATGTACCTTGTGACACCATTACATCTGATCTGCAGGCTTTATATGGTCAGTGTATGGACATTAGACGCCGCGCGATACCACATCGCTCATAATAATTGCAACATGGGGGAGTTGGGACTATTACCGAGGTATTTGGCGTGTACACATTGATTATATCAAACCATCTTCACGGTATAAGGCATCTCACTCGTGTGGGGGGTTCGAATCCCGCTCGGGTCTACTTAGGGTGGCTTTTAAAATAGTTTCCTACGCCTTTTCCACGCAAATGCGGGTATATTACTTATAAAAATGCTTTCTTCCTCATCCTTACCCTGTTAGAGTAATTATCATATAAAGGTATTACCTGAACAGGAAGTAATACACAGTGGTAAATATATATATATATATATAATACACACACACACTACTTACGAAATAAACTCAAACCCGCTTCGGTGACCGCATTGTCTAAGGCGCTGCTCTATCAGTAGACTAGAGTGCCGATGACGGGGAGAACGAGGTTCGAATCTCAGTCGGGTGTACTAAAACATTTTTCCAAAATGGGTTTCAACTTTCCCTCCATTCAAATGCGAGTATATTACCTCTAAATATAACCCTTCCTAATCTTTAAAATCATTAGCTTAGTACATTACCCGAACGGGTAATAATACGCGGCGCTAAAAAAAAAAAACTAACTAAACCAAGTAAAATACGCGTATTGGACTGCATACTCAGCCGCAGCCGAGGGTAATGCTTACTCCACCTAAAATAATTAGTCTATCACAGCAACTGCAACAAGGACAGCCTATTTCAAATCAGGAGTTAAAGGAATTAATAAAAAAAGAAATATATAAAAATTATAGTAGTAGACCTCGATGTTCTTGGAGTAAAGTGCTCGACTCAGGTCCCGATGCTCGTGGGTTCAAACTCAACCGGGACTGACGGATTTTTTTGAGCGATAAAAATACGTAGCACAACTTCCTTCGGGGAGGGAAGTAAAGCCGTCGGTCTCATGTCGATTGTGGTAGGTATGTAAAAGAACCTTGGAAGGTATGTGAAAATACCTTTCCCGGCAGAATTGGTAAGCTCTTTCGCTCTCGCTCATAGAAATTATCTTGTGCTGATATAATAATCGGTTCAGAAAGTGCAAGTTAAATACATCAAATGGAAAATAGATATATAGTAAAATGTTATAAAGATTGTTTGAAAAAACAAAAGTTTGTATTTTCTAAAAGGTACTTCATACTAAAATTGATTTATTTGAATTTGTAATGGCTGGCGCACTCAAATATATCAAGCACATTGATACCAACCTTTCAATATTTTCCCTGCTATAATCAAAACTAGAATCGTGTTCAAGGTTTTTTTTTAGCACCGCGTCCTACTACCTATTCGGTTTATACACCTACTAATTAAGTTAATGATTTAGGGATGAGGAAGGTCGAACTTAGAGGAAGTTTACTTATATTTGCGTGGAAAGAGAAAGTAGGAAACCATTTATGAAAAACTACCCTCAGTAAACCCAACCGGGATCGAACCACGATATCCCCGTCTTAGGTGGTCTGGTCTAGTGCGAAAGTAGCTCCCTAGACCATGCGGCCACCGAAGCGGGTTTCAGGGTATTTACTGGTAAACCCAATGGGAAGAGATCATTTGGAAGTTCTAGGGTTGGACGCAGATGGGAGGATAACATTAGAATGGACCTGAAAAAGGTCAGGTTTGAAAAAAAAAAAAGTTATATATATATATTTTTAAAAAGCCGACCCAGTTGATTTTTACGTGTTTTTTTTTTAGTTAAAGATGTTATGTATGCTATCTGATTTAACCAATAATTCAAATATATTAATTATTCGTGATCCAGTGAAACTTATTTTACTATGGTAAGGATAGAAGAATGTTTGTGTAGAAGGAATAGAAAGGAAGAGGGAGGGAGAGGGGAGGGAGACCATGCATCAAATTACTGGCAAGCCAGCTGCCGAATTGATTTGTTGCTTTCTTTACTTGAATGTATTAGTGTGTAAAGCAGTAAAGCTTGTAGACAATGCTTTGTATGCAAATATATTAAGTGTTTAAAAAAAACAAAGTTTTTTTTTTGAGCTGGGTAAAATTATAACAACCCTGACCGAGGTGGACTGAATATAACTAGCTTAAGCTAGGGATATGGTGTAATGAGATGAACTCGATAGAACTAGCTCAAGATAGGGATAGGGTGTAATAAGATGAACTCGAGAGAACTAGCTCAAGACAGGGATAGGGTGTAATGAGATGGATTGGCTAGAACTAGCTTGAGATGGTGATAGGGTGTAATGAGATGGACTGGATAGAACTAGCTCTGCCGCGTTCGAAAACGGCGATTGTCTTTCTTCCTAGTGTATTTTGTTCGTATCCCGACTGGCGACTCCGTGTGGGTGCAGGACGCAAGCTGTTCGAGGACACTCTAGCCGGCAGCCTCCATCCAGGTCCAATATCAAACATACCATGGAGCCAGTGCTCAATCGAGCCATAACGACCGAGCGGCCGCCGGTATGTCGGCGAAGATAGTGCCAATTTCTGCGGATAGAAGGTGTCATGTGGTCAACACAATAAAACCTACGGTCGTTAATCTCCGTTTTCTAGATAGGAGCCGCTACTTTTTCATTCTCATAGCTCGAGGCTGAGTTTAAGTATCTGTCAGAAAAAAAAAGACAATTAAATAAAAAGTAAACTGGGCAGGTTATCTACTTCGAAGGGATGTGTTTGTAGCATGCGTGGGAAATGTTACACGGTCATCAGAACTCTCCTCGTCCCTCGCTATTGAGTTCCCCTTCACCCCGCCACTCTCCAGACCTCAGTGGCGTGTCGTGAAGTGTTATCAGGGCTTTACATACTCACATGGAATGCATGTTCGTTGATTCTTGATCGAGTGGTCTATTGAGTGACACAGGTACAGTTCAAACCAACTCTGCTCACTCTGGCAACATTTCACGACACGCCACTGACATTCCATCAGTCCTGAGGAGGGGTTTAGTTCGTTAGTGTGGTCTTCTAACTTGAGCTAACACGTTTTTATTAGCGTTATTTGAAGCGTCGTCGGGGAACAACGTTTTAATTTACACTCTTAAAACGCTTGTGTTTACACGGACACCCTTAAACGGCTTGACTATGGTCGAGAGAGTTGAACCTCAAATGCTGATTAACCCCATATGAGGTACTCTGGCTCGAATCCTATAGAGCGAAATAAGGTATTTCATGATTTGACATAGGTGCTAACCCAAATTGCGTCAAGGCGGCCGCCTCAGTCGGCGACAAAGTATCTATCACTCTCAGGCCACACGGCTTAGGTTCCTTTCACACGTTCCAATTTTAGATCGGCCGGTATCAGCCGACCGCAAACCGTCCGACAATTTAAGCAAAGATAATTATCCGATTTCACTCAGATTCTTGCCGGACGGCAAGTATTTTAGTAAAAGCTAGTGCACTTAACTTCTCTCGTTCACCTCCTCTAGGCCTAATGAATTCTATAATTCTCCCCAAGCAAGTTTTTATTCTCAAAACCTGATAATCGAATCCCTAGATACATTACATTTTCTGGATAAATAAGACGGAGTAATTTCTTTTAGATGTACACAAACTTATCTCCACGCATTTTTTTTTGTCTTGTTCCTGTCTTTACAACTTTCTATAGTTTTGTCCCACGACACAGGCCGTGATTCAAGTTTATAAAACTCAAAATATAGGGTTTATTTTGGCGTGAACCATATTATTTTGAAATAACGCATCGTAGAATAAATTATTACGCTAGAGCTGAACGTCTGAGTGGCAATAGTTCTTGTTAACCGAGTCGGCCCCCTTAAATCTGCCTTTTAGAAAATAATAATAGATATATTTGCATTGCCCTTGGTCAGCTTGATAAGGTGTTAGGCTCCCACTCGTGGTTTTTTCATCCTCTTAGCACGCTATATCGGGTGAATTTCTTCTAGATTGCCCTTCCTTATCGGTATCGCGTAGATTACGTCGCTAATAATACTTGTAATATTCGTGCAGTTAAAACAAGAACAGAAATGTGGGGTAAGGAGCCAAACTTATCCAGTTCGATATGCAGGTTACAGGGAAATCGGGATCGAATCCCGGCTGAGTTTACTGAAGGTAGTTTTTTTTCTCCCTAAAATCCTCCCTTTTTACAACCTCTACCCGCTTCCGGTGGCCGAATGATCTAAGGCGTCGTCATTCTCGCAATAGATTGTACTACCTTTAACGGGGAAATCTGGGTTTGAATCCCGGTCGGGTGTACTGGTTTTTCCAACATGGTTTTCCACTTTCTCTCCACGGAAAGGCGGGTACACTTCCTCTAAATATAACCTTTATCATCCATAAAACTAAGAGCGTAATTAGTATATAATCGTATAACCCGAACGAGTACTAAGACACGATCCCCCACCCCCCCCAAAAAAAATTGACAGGCCAAAATAAAAATCAAGATGTATACATTTTAGTTCAAAAATATTTTATAACTCAAATATTATTTTATAATATTGTTAATTTTTTAAAACATGTCCTCCACCTAACCCCCATTCCTCCTTTTAGTTTTTGTTCGTCAGGATCTCAAGCAAGAATCTACTTATTTCCTAGTCGAGAATTCGTTGTTATGTAATTATTTTAATTTGATAATCGACAAGTCGCTAAATACGATTGTCTTCTTAGCTCCGCTAATGTCTTTGTAAATTAACCTTGCTCCAAGTCTATTCCACGCCTGGACTCAACAACGAATGCTAGAACTTGAACTGGGTCTTAGTTTAAGGACCTTTCGTCGTGAAAACGTGTTCTTTTGGGCGGCCCATGTTGTTAGGTATGTACTCAACACTTTTTTTTAAAAAAAATATTATATTTGCACACTTTTATAATTAAATAGAAGGATTGTCGTATTTTATAGTTTTGAACATCGCTAAATTTGCCTTTCTGAGTTTTTTTAATGGATTTTCTAGAATATTTTTAGTGCTTTAGCAAATCGATATAAACTAGGAAATACATATAGTCCATTTTTCATAGAAATAATCTTATATGCAGCTAGAAAAGGTTACTAGAAATACTTGGACTTATTCATGCTTCCAGTCATGTGTTTTCTTTTGATAGATATCAACACCTATAAAGTAAAACTAAAATAATAAATAATAATAGTAAAAATTTTGTCAATGTTGATTGAAAAAAATAGTTTTTATTTTCTAAAAGGCCCTTTCTATGAGAACTGACAATAATCACAACTTCGAGTATTTCGTGTGGGTGTTTTCAATCGCGTTTAACCAAAATAACGCGTCGCGACATCTTGAAACCATTTCAAGTACAAACAATAATAATAATAATAATAATAATAATAATAATAATAATAATAATAATTTAAAATTTATTTTTAAGAACAAATATAGTTATTTAAGTTGATGACTATTTTCATCGTAAATTAATATTTATCTGAGAATCACAATTATTCAACTTTTCTCTCCCTCTTGAAAGTTGTTGAAAGATGTTTGTTTTTAGGGATGTTTTTGGCTGTTGTGGATCTTCTTAGGTATCCAGCGTGATAAGTGTCAGCTTTTAATTATATTTATATGTGAAAGCAGTTTATTCGAAGAAACTTAGGTTTGTGAAAAGATATCTTAACACATGTGGATGCATTTAGTTTTATATACTGAGATTATTCATTAATTTGAAATATATTAAGAGTGGGAACTTTTGATTAGTTATTACGAAATGAAAAACTGTTTCATTACAAAGTGTGCTAACTTAGTGCTACGTCGTGCTTAAGTTACTCAGCCAAAAACAGATTTTGGCTACACGTTACAACCTTGGTTATTATTGTTACCTTCCTCAGTAGCCATATCGACTAAGCCGTCGCTCTCGCAATAGACTAGCTGCCTATGGGGGGAGATCAAGGTTAGAATCCCGATCGGGTGTATTAAGGATGGTTTTCCCTAAATGATTTTACACTCTCCTTCAACGTAAATTTGGGAACACTTCCTCTAAATTCAACCTTCCTCATCCCTAACACATTAGAGAAACTTACAAATGCGTGTACCCGAACGGATAATAAGACGCGGTGCTAAAAATAAGTACGGTGAATGTTATAAAATATAGATTATGAGAAACTTCTTCATGTGTGGAAACTAGGTGTCTCTACCCGCACTGGTGGCCACGCGGTCTAAGGCGTCACTATATCAATAGCCGGTGACTGTGAAGCTTTAAGATCAATTCTTGTCAGGTGCACCGGAATTGGTTGCTACATTGGATGTATAGCTGTGATTTCCACATCCTCTCTTTATGCTGATGTGGACTCAATCTAAAATATCCTCCTCATCACCACTACACGGATTAAACCGACGTTTGATACCTTTACCAAGACGATAGCGTGTCTGCCTATTGAGCCAAGGGTCTCGAGTTCGATTCCCTGCATGGCCGAAGAATCTATCACTGGTAAAATGTGGGTTTCCCCTTTCACAGTGATGAATTAACGGCTGAAGGCTGGATGTTATGTTTGTTATAGATTTAAATTAGGTAGCTGTTTAATAAGTCGGTGTATTGATATAATCAGTCGGTTCAGAAATTGTACGTTAGTTAAATATCTAAAAATAAAAAAATAAAAAATACCCAAACCGTTAACTAACCCAAAACACGATTTACAAGCTGTGGCGTGTCTGACAAGTGAAGTAGAGTCCCGCAGTGGCGTGACTGCTGGTGTGGTGTTGCCAGGGTAAAACACAAAGTAGCTATGTCTTACCGGCAGTTCGGTTATATAGATGTACTAATTATGCTAATGTGTTAAGGATGAGCAAGGTTTAGTTTAGCGTAAGTTTATTGAATTTGTGTCGAGGTAGAGTCGAAAACCATTTAGGGAAAAACCACCTCCAGTACATCCGACGGGATTCAAACCCCAATTTCCCCGTCATAAATAATCCAGTCTAATTACAAGTGTGACGTCTTAGACCATTCGACCACCGGAGCGGGTCAGAGTAGGTTAAAACCGTACCTGTGATATGTTCTCAACAGGGAGGCATGCATAGTAGAACCTATGTATGGCCGGTCAAATGGGGGAACGAGTGGGTGAGAATATACCAACAGCTACAGTTCTGAAACGCTCTGCTTACCTTGGCAACCATCCAAGACACGCCACTGGGTCTCTTGGTTTATTTACAGGCATGGCTGAAACGGTTATCATCGTCGAATTGTCGGGCTGGGGAACTTGAGTGTTTTGTCTGGTTACGTATTAGGCTAGTTTGTAAGTCGTTTGTTGATATAATAAAGTGGATGGTATGTACCCGTTCCCCTCCACCCACAAAAAACTTTACTAGTGGAGATTGCACACAAGCTCCTCGCAATAGTTTTTCTCTCGAGAGCCTGGTTAGTATATAAAATTTATATAAAAAACACCTTTGAGTGAAATAAGAACTTTTGTGTCATGTTACTAAATGATGACTCGTCTTTAACAATAGATGCATCGACGTTGTAGGGGTCCGGGGTTCAATCCTTGGTCTCGGCACAGATTTATCTGATTGCCAAACCCTTCCTTCACCTCTGACAAGACGTGTATTAATCACTACTTGTGAATGTGAGGAATGCCAGGCCTCCACCGTGGTTCGGATCCACCCTTAAACTGTATGGTCCTCCATTTCATCTCACAATCACACTACCATTACACATTAGCGCAAGTGCGTACAACCCGAACGGTTAGTAAGACGTGGTAATAATAATAATCGACGTTGTAAGTTTAATTTGACAAATAAATTTTGATCTTATTGTTGTTGTTGTTTTTTTACATTTATTTGAGGTATTTAACGTGCACTTAGTGAACCGACTGATTATATCATCACACGACTTATACACCTAGGCTCAGTTTCATAGTCGAGATTTAGTACGCCTCAAGTGCGGCGCTATACTAAATACAAGACGTCACTTACCTGAAATTGAATGGAATGGGCCAGTTTCATATGCGAAACTACTTCGTACTAAATCTGACTATGAAACTGGCCCTAAGACTAACTTAAATCTAGAACAGACACAAGATCCACTTCCCCGGCCGTTAATTCATCACCGTGAAAGGGTAAACCCACTTTTACCAATGATACATTTTATGGCCATGCCGGGAATCGAACCCGGAACCCTTAGCTCAGTAGACAATCACGCTACCGACAGAGCTAAGGTGTTGGAAGATCTTGTTGTAGCCACACACACTGTATATTTGAAGCTTTCTGAAAAGTATACATTCCTGAAATAAATTCTACACGCTTAGTTCTACGTCGGGGACCGTTCTTAAATTACATAGGGCTTTTTTTTAAATGATTTTAAGACCCCCTCTCCAGCTCTAGCTTACGTTTTTTTTTTACGATTTAGTAAATTATATTATTTTAATCTTTTAGTTATTTTTAAATGAACTGCTCCGGTGCCCGCATGGTCTAACGCGCTACTCTTGCAGTAGACTAGACTGACGAAGACGGGGAGATTGAGGCGGCGGAGCGAGAATTATGTCTCAGAGGGTTCCTGTAATCAGGGCTGTGGAGTCTATGGAGTCAGTACGTCAAGCCTCTGACTCCGACTCCTTCATAAATGGCTAAAAGTATATGAACTAATAATAACAAATTTAATGCAGTAAAATGCTCCAATACAGGGGAAGCTTCTTTGGCACTGAATTTATATATTCAAATAAATTTACTTAAAAATAAAATAAAGTATAAAGATTTTATAGAATCGCGTCTTACTACCCTTCGCTTATGTACTATTCATGATTTTAGGCATGAGGAAGGGTATAGTTATAGAAAGTGTACCCGAATTTGCGTGGAAGGAGAGTGGAAAACTATTTGGGGTAAAACCTCCTCAGTACACTCGACCTAAGTTCTAACCTCGATCTCCCCGTCATCGGCAGTCTAGTCTACTGCGAGAGTAACGCGTTAGACCATGTGACCATCGGAATGGGTAAGTATAAAGTTAAAATAAGTTTTTACTTTTAGGCTGGAGTCGGTACCGACTCCACAGTCCTGCCTGCTAACACAGCGGGAACGTGTTCTCAGGAGTAGCAAGCACTAGGCCGTACCTTCAATGAATAGTACCATAGGTCCCCCCCACCCCTCGTTTTATCTCCCTCCACATCAAGACCCCATGGGACCTTCTCGAATGCAGCTGCGAGCCGGAGAGGAGATCCGGATCTAACCTAAAGCTTGATTCACACGTTTGCCAAAAATATAGAGCAGAATCTGCTAGAAGGGCGCAGAAATTCACACGCTGTTTGCTGACAAATGATGCTTTACTACAAAAACTAGGAACAGAGGATTAACGCTACTCTCGCAGTAGACTATAGACTGACGATGATGGGAAGATCAAGGCTATAATTTCTGTCGGGTATACTGAGGGTGGTTTTTTCAAAATGGTTTTCCACTCTCCTTCCACACAAATTTGGGTGCATTTACTATTCATATAACATCCCTAATCCCCCATACTCCTTAACTTAATCAATACATAGGCGTATAACCCGAACGAGTAGTAAGACGCGGTGCTAAAAAAAAAGAAGCTTATTTCCGACGTATTTTATTTTCTAGTCAATAAACAGATATTCGACTACCACAACGGATTTTTCTCAAATTTTTGTATTGTATCGTGAAACAAAACAAAAACGACACACGAGCTTTACATTTAACGAGTTATTTCAAATCATTTCGCAACAGTAAATGTAGTTGTCTGCTTGTATCTCGTTCTGTGGGCACATGCGCAATGATTGAGTTTTGGTTTTGAAATTTGATTGGTTCTCCCAAGCTGATGTTCTCACGTATACGTAGAAAAGGAAAGCTGAAGTTATTTTAAGTTGTGCCGAGCATACAACGCCGATGAAGCTGAAATCTCGTGGTTGGCTTGGAGCTTGTCACGTGGATACGTTTATGCTCATGCTTTTCGACGAACGTGTGAAAGTACAGTAAAGAATAGTTGGGCAAATAAGTACCAGGACCTGGATTTATTAACTAGCGTAAATTTGCTCCGGTGCAAGTATAGAAATGACGCAACCTTACCTTAAAATAGTCCCCAAGCTGCACATTTTTATTTTCTTCATTTCTATTTTCACTAACAAGGAACAAACTGCTGGAAAGAACAGTAGTTACGTCACTATAACGTCGTCATTTGCACATTTTTTAATCAATCAGTGTGAAGAATTTACTTTCAAATTCAATGCAACTTTATTTAAATTCTCTAACAAAAATGGCAGAAAATACATAGATTTCTAATCAATTTTCTTATAAGCTAAGAATTAAACTAGAAGAGGCATATTAATTGAGTGCTTTTAAAAACAACATTAATCATTATTTAGTACTCATTTATGTTATTAGTTTGAGGTTTTACTTTCATTAATACATTATTAAAGAAACTTAAATTAAAGCTATACTTAAACGTCATATTTAGTGACGAGATATATTAATTTTAGACTTAAATGAATAAAAAACCTCTTTGCATCTATAGATATATTCTACTGTTGATGGTTTTTTGTTGATGTTTTGTTTTGTAATAATGAAAGCTTTTTTAAATAATTTATTTTAAGTATTTAACGTCCACTTTCTGAACCGACAGATTTTATTAGCACACAAGAATTTATATGAGCGAGAGCGAAAGGTTCCTATCAATGTTGCCAGGAAAGGAAAATTTGTTGTCATCACGAGGTTTTTAAAATCACAATGCTGTTGTCGTAATGGGACTGTTGTCATCACAGAACTTAAGTTTGTTCACTGAATCTTACTACACGTTCGAGCTATACGCAATCGTGGAACTGTTTTCATCGCGTGGCTGTTATTGTCTTGAAGCTGTTGTCATCACCAAACTCAGAGTTTCTTAATTTTTTTATTTATATTTTATTTACAAAATAAATTAAATACTGCTTCAATAGCTAAGTTTAGTTTGATTGGCTCTTGAAACAATCATGATTCTCTGTGGTCTGTGGAAATTATGATAAACCAACATACAATGCGGCCTGATTGTTCTTTTTATCAGAGCTGTAGAAAAACACAACTTGGGAATGTTAAACTTCGTGCCATTTAATTCCATCAGACCCCCTTCGGTTGCCGCGTGTTCTAACGCGCTACTCTTGCAATAGACTAAACTGCCGATGACTGGGAGATTGAGGTTCGAATCTCTGTCGGGTATATTGCAGGTGGTTTTTCCCTAATGGTTTTCCCCACTCTCCTTCCAAGCAAATGTGGTTACACTTCCTATAAATATAACCAGAATTCCTTAAATCATTAGTGTAATTAGTACATAATAGTATAACCCAAACGGCAGTAAGACGGGGTGTTAAAAAAAATTCCATCATATTCAAACCCTTTAATTGATGAGCAATTTTTTAAAGAACACGTGATATCTCAGTTTTCTTTTTGGATTGAAAAGGTATTAAGTTTGAGTTATATTTGTCAATAATAGGGATAAAGTTTTTTTTAAAGTGGGATCCCTTCGCATTTTAAATTTTTAGTGTGACCCCTATGACTAAACGAGTTTGACAACGCCTGTACCAAAGCAATATTTTATTAACGCCGGCCAAAATTGTTTTTGTTATAAAAACTATAATAATGAAATACGGACCCCAACTCTCACTCCTATCCACACCACACCTTAAAAAGAAATCGTTCCTCTCAGTTATCGTATCTTGTGAGTGCTGAACATATCCACATCCATCCTCGGCGACCGCTCTCCCTGAAAACAACGCTCCCCTTCTAAAGATCCATCATCCCCTTGACATGTTCGTGAGAGACCATGCGTGTCACCTTATCCCCCCTCCCCTACACCCCTTTTCAACCCTCTTTCACCGTCTGTCACGCTCGCGCACACACGCGTCGTGTAGAGCGATATCCTCGCACTGGCGCAACCGCCTCTTACTCTTTTTTTAAACGACCGGGGAGCATTCATTTCCTGCTCTTTCAGTTCGTCTGGTCCTTTGGATTAGTGTACTAAAATACTCCTCAGTCTTCTGGAGGAGGGATTTAGAGGGTCTTTGAAGGCCTTGGCTTCTTGCACCTTTGCTTGTTCGTCTTCCTTGATTGCGTTTAGAAGGTCCTGGGTCGAGTACGAGTGTGGGCACTAAAATAAATTACACTATCTATGGGTGAGATTGGGTATGATTTTTTAGGTACAAAGAAAACTGGATCGGAGACATCCTTAGGAGGAACTCTCTTCTGCATGACGTCATAGAAGTAAAGGTTGAGGAAAAGAGAAGTTTAGGAAGGAGGAAGATTCAAATATTGAATAGGAGCTGATGGAGGAGGCAGAAGGACAGGGCGTATTGGTGGTTTAAGTTCACTGACAAAAGAAATGGACCTGTCCTAAGACAGAACACCTAATAATAAAAACTATGTCATCCCCTTTTCTTTTTAGTACTGCCTCTTACTAACGATTCTGGTTTTCGCATATGTAATAGTTACACTAATATATTAGGGACAGGGGCGTCGCGCCGAGAGGGTTTGGGGGTGTGTCCCCCCCCCCCCCCCAAATGTTGGTTATTCTGTACCCCATTACTTTCTATTATGTAAGTCCTTAACCACATTCTTGTACAGACAAATCTAAAATTTCCCAACTGTCGATCCCTACTCTACAAAAAATTCCTTACTTCAAAATCATCAAACATTGAAAGGAGATTCCTTCTGTAGTAGATTGTAGAAAGCTTAATCAAGTAGTCTATCAGCGCCGTTGTCAGTAGTAAGAGACAACGGCCAGTGAGTTTATGCCGGATGCGGTATCATAAGGGAACATTAGCTGCCCAGAAGCAAAATTTCACTCAGCCAGCAATGCTTGAAAAGTGGCAGCATTGTCAGCCAATGTTTTGTTTATGGTTTAATGTTTTTAGTTGTGACTTTCGTGGCCAAGGGCGCCCACAGAAATTGTTTCCAGGGGGAGGGGGAAATTCGGGGGTATATAATATCCACCTGTACGCTGGAGGGTTCGGGGGTCCTCCCCTGGGAGAATGCATTAAATTTAAACCTCAAAAGACGCTTTTTAAAGCAATCCTTGTTCCTTGAAAATAAGATACAGCATAAGAAAAATGTTTCAAATTTCTAATATTTATGCAACCTCAGAGTTTTTTTTGGGGGGGTAGGGGGCAATTGCCCCCTGGATCATACCTGCTGGTGCCCCTGTTCATGACTGCAAGACTCTCGCAGTTTTATGACTCAAATTATCAAATGTTGTGCAACCAATGCCTTAACTAGGGCTTAATTCAATTTTGAAGGCATAAATTCAGTGAATGTTACGCAACATTTTATTGTTTTCTCCTCAAAAGCTCTGACTGATGAAATAAGGACATTGAGGTTAGTGTTAGTGTTTAACTTCTGAAATATACACAATTTTTCTAGCAAGTATCCATACTGGTTTGAATTGAACTGATGTATCTTATTTCTTTGTTTATTAAAATAGGCTTTCATGAAAGCGATTTAGGCTCAAAGCAACAATGAAGGAAGAGGAGTAACTTAGGATTGTGCTACATTGTTACAACTCTTATAATTTTTCATTTGATTGAGTAGACTACATTAAATAATAATTAATTATTTTTTTCACCTTTAACATTTTCAAATTTGGGATACATTTTTAAATTCGTTATTTAGTGTTCTATTTGCACGAAATTTCGTATAACCATGTTGTTTAGAGTGCTGATTTCGAATTTGCCATCAGTTATTTCTACAGTGTCAGGGGAAGACCCTTCACCCTCACATGCTATATTACAATATGTTGTGAATAGTTTATTGACGTACCAGTATTAAGATTTTAGAGCAACTTCCATGAGGCTATGAAGCAGGACTTTGGTAGACAGGTATCAAAATACTGTAAGACTATCGATAAATTCAATTTTTTATTACTTTATTTTACAGCTGAATTAAAAAAAAAATACATGGCCAAATTGCTAATTTTTCGATAAAGTGACGAGCGAGTTCTACAGTTAAGGGAGCTTACTAGTTAAATATTTCTTCCGAGCGTGTAGTAATAAAGCAGCGGGTTTTCAACCTGGGGGTCACAGCGTGTTTTATGTGGGGTCACAGTATAGAGGTTTTAGCTTAATATTTACTTTTTCAAGGATTTTGATAATTATAAGAAGATGCAAAATTTTAAATATACCTCCAAGCAAATAAGGGTACATTTCCTCTAAATTTTACCTATACCAATGGTGTATTTAACTGTAGATAGTCCGGGCTGGTAGTAATACACAGTGAAAAAACTTAAAAATTAGGATTTGAACGCTTTTAAGTTATCAAAGGTTCGCGATGGCCGCAGAGAGAAAAGTTGTGGTCATAAACTACAAAATGTTGGAAACCGCTGTAATAAAGTCAGTTATATTTTTTAATCTAAAATACACGATTTGAACGGTATCTGTAAATCTAAATAAATATATTTAAGATCAATTGGATATTTAGCTCAGATGCAGGTAAATTGAAATAAATAATAATTCAAGTTATTTCCTCATGCACTAAACAAGCCTTGTAGCTTTAAAAATCCAGGATCAACAAATACATTAAAAAATACAGTTGCCTAAAAGCTCGGTTCAAGGCTTGATTATCACCCCAAATTTAAAAAGAAAATCTAGTAGCCTCCTACCCCACCCACCCCCGTTCTTAACATTGCTTATGTACTCTCCTTTGTCACTTGGGAATTTTTCTAATTTCGAAATGCTTAAAGTTGGGAGGAACATTGGTCCACCCTCCCTTCCAAATATATTTCGTGCAACGCCCTTGATTAGGGACGACTAAGGTTGAATCAAGAGGAAATGTAGCCTTGTTTGCGTGGAGGGAGTGTGGAAAACCATTTAAGAAAAACAACCTCACTACACCCAACCGGGATTCAAAAACCAATCTACCCGTGGTCGGCAGTCCTATTTATTGTGAGAGTGACGCCTTAGATCATGCGGCCAGGGAAGTGGATCAAGATAAATTATTGGTGACTTTGGGGTATCCCCTTCCACACACTGATGAATTGACGGCCGGGGGACTAAGCGTTATGTATGTTCTAGAATGATGTTGGTTTTATAAATCGACTGCTATGTAATCATTTGGTTCAGAAAGTCTACGTGAAATAACCCCCTCTTTTTCCCAATTAAAAATAGAAATAGAGTCGTCGAAAACACATTTATCAAGAAGAACCTGTTTCCATGGCGTTTCGTCGCCGCTTGGTCCAGTGGTTACCAGGCGGGACCCTTGATCCAGGATTTAAGGGGATAAAATAATCACTCTTCCACAATGTTGTCTTGCTATCGATTTTTTTTTCTCCTCACGTCTGCGAAAGAAAGAAAACTAATCGACTGACCTTGATAGGAAAAGTGGTACTCAGTCACTTTTAGAGGAAGGGGCGTAGCCCGTAAACGGGTAGTCTATTGAACTTCTTAATGACCCTATTAAAGTTGGCATTGGATGAGGAAAATAATTGCTAAAGATGGAGTCGAATATGAATCTTGAATCATATACTTTATTTCGAATGGAAATTCGAATTCTTAAATCCTTAAATAATGTACGATTTTGGTAAAAGTGAAAATATTTCAAATGTAATTTTTTTTTAAATGTTGCTTAGCGCTTAGTACCACTGACAGATACTATCTTTTGTCATCTCTATTAGGTCATAAACAACAGAGAACAATATTTTTTAGTAAATTAACTAAACAAATTTTGTCCTTTTTGTAACTTTGCTATCGTCCCGGCCACACGGGTCAAGCTCTTCTTAATTAATCTCTTCAAATACTTTTTCGAGATTTTTATGAATCTCGAATCTCTGGAATACCCGAGAACTCAAGGAATCGAGGATTCAATCGTCCTACCTTTAAATTATCAAATTTTTAAAAATATTTCAAAGAATTATATTTAATAATTGACCAGAAGTCAAGAACGCTCTTAAATCATGTTACACTCGCATCGGTGTCCATGTGATTTAAATAGCCAGCCTCTCATTTTTTAGCACCGCGTCTTACTACCCGTTTGGGCTATACACTTATATACTAACTAAGCTAGTAATTTTTTGGGATTAGGAAGGTTATATTTAGAGGAAGTGTACCTGAATTTACCTGGAGGAAGAGTGAAAAATCATTTTGGAAAAAACTACCCTTAATACGCCCGACCGAGATTCGAACCTCTATCTCTCGGTCATCGGCAGTCTAGTCTACTGCGAGAGTAACGCCTTAGACCATGGGGCCACTGAAGCGGGTAGTCTTGCAATTAAGTGAGGGGTGGAGGTTGGGGGGTGAAGGTCTAGGTTCGAATCTCAGGTCGGGTGCACTGAAGGTGGATTTTCCCATGTGCTGTGGCTTCCTAATCCTCTCTCTACACTAATGGGGGTGCATATCCTCTAAGACTACCCTATATCATCCTTACCTCTTCATTAAAGGTGTTAATAACCTTGGTTCCTGCGCTAACGCTCCCTTTAGTCGCTTGTTCCAGCTGCAATTTATTGATCAGCACTCACGGAATAGAGTACTACCTATAAAAAAGGTAGCTATAAAGGTCATACTTAATTGTGAGGCTACAGGGCACGTTTTACTATCGCGGAAATACACTCCGTTTATCCCGAAAGATATCTGTACCTTTAGCATTACATATATCTAGTATCACAAGCTGTACCACAGTGTATGCCCGTCAAGGTAATATTGCTAAAAACCAGCTTCGGTGTCGAATGGCTTAAGGCAGTGTTCCGCAAACTTTTTAACTTCACATTACGGCTAACAAGCCTACTGTTTTTTATGCACATTGTTTTGTTTTGGGTACGTGCCTCAGCGGAAGAATATGGATTACGCACTCAGTCCTAAGGCTGTATGGTGAATCATAATTAGGAAAGTATAGACAAATCTTTTCCTTAAATAACTTTCAAATGATCCGAAATTAAAGATTTGACGTTCTTTTTCCTGTTCCGCAATTTGACGTTTGGAAAAATTTCGTTTGAAACCATTATAATTTGGGTAAACATTCAACATGAAACCTTTGATTTTGTAAGATTTTTTTCTATCACCTGGTCTTACTACCCGTTCCAGTTATACGCTTATGTAGACCTACTAATTACGCTGATGGTTTTAGTGATTTGGGAGGTTATATTTATAGAATGTGTATCCGCATTTGCTTGGAGGGAGAGTGAAAAGAAAAACCACGCTCAGTACACTGATCGAGATTAGAATCTCATATCCCCGTCATGACATTCTGGTCCACTGCGAGAAAGCGCGCTATACACGTGGCCACCGAAGCGGGTGCAAAATGTATTAAAAATATAACTAAGTACGAGTAAGTAAGAAATGCGAACGAGCACGTGTGCCCCTCGAACCGAGTTTATTCATGTCTTAGTGAACAGCGATGAGTGGCGCTGTGCTCTAGGTTGTGACCGCACGGCACACGTAACTATCCAGTGTGCCGCGGAACACTGGTCTAAAGTATCACTCTCTAAATAAACTAGACTGCCGATGACTGAGTGATCGAGGTTTGAATCTTGGTCGGGTGTACTGAGGTTGGTTTTCCAAAATGGTTTTTCATCCTTCCTCCACGTAAATTCGGGTACATTTCCTCTAAATTCAACCTTCCTCCTCCCTAACACACTAGAGTAATTAGTACTTATGTGGACAGTCTGAACGGTTAGAAGGATGCGGTGCTTAAAAAACCCAACACTACTAACTTTAATATAAACGGAGTGTACATCCTCGTTTATCCTGAAAGATAGCAAGTTGACCTTGCTTGTTTCCACTACGGCGCAGCGATAGTGGAACCCGCAAGGCAAACTTTCACCTTAAACAGAGTGTACGTGGGTTGCAGGCACTGGTACTGTCTTCGGGTTTCAAGACGTAAAACTTGTCCCGCTTGCAATGTCTGCGTTACCTTAGAGCGGTGAGTTCAGGTGTCTGAGGGCAAAGGAGGTCATGTAATAGTGAGGTTGAAAGAACCTCTGCAGCAGTAGAATGCAACCTTTTCTGTTCGCATACAAGGGCGTAGCCAGGCGGGGGAGGGGGTGTGTTTTCAACACCCTCCCCCCCCCCCTGAAATGTTATGAACAAAATATATATGGCTTTATTTATGGTTCAAACAACATCAAAATTAAGATACAAGTACAAATTAGGGGGCTGTGTTACCTTAAAAAGCATTTCAAGGAGCTTCTAGAGGTGTTTTAATATTTAGAATTTTTCCTAGCCTTCGGCAGTTATAGTGTTATTTGCCATAAAAAACACTTCAGATAGCTTCTATAACGGTTTATCACTTATAACGTTTTCTAGCTTCCCGCAATTGGGGGATATGCCCACCAAACCCCCCCTGAAATTATTGGCTGGCTACAGCCTTGTTCGCATACCTCCAGATATAATTTCTATTCAACTTTGTAGCCCCAAAGTTTTTTTTTAGCATAAGCGTCTTACTACCCGTCTGGGCTATACGCTTATGTATTAACCACGCTAATGGTTTTTTTTAGGAATCAGAAAGGTTATATTTATAGGAAGTGTACCCTCATTTGCATGGAAAGGGAATAGTGGAAAACCATTTTGGCAAAAAAAACTTCAATAAACCCGACCGAGATTAGCACCGCCATCTCTCGTCATCGGCAGTCTAGTCTACTGAGAGAGTGACGCCTTAGACCATGTGGCCCACTGGAATGGGTTCCAAAGTTGTTGGTTCATAATGCAAGTTATACATATTCTTTAATCTACTTCTAAAATAATGTGTTAAATAATAAGTTTTTTATAAATATATATTAGATTTCACGTACCCTCTGGGTACGCGTACCCCCGATTGACCAGGAGTCTGCAGGACTCGGGGGCTGTACTGACCTCACGGATAGTTATTCAAACTGTGAAACCAGTGCCCGATATATACCAAACTAATTGATATTTGAAAAATTGGCACCCGCTTCGGTGGCCGCATAGTTAAAGCGTCATCTCACAATAGACTAGATTTACGATGACGCGAAGATCGGCTTCGAATCCTGTCGATGTAATGTGGGTGTTTTTTTAATCCTAAATGGTTTTCCATCTCTCTTCTCTAACGCAAATGCGGGATATACCTTCTTTAAATCTACCCTTCTTCAGCCTTTACACATGATGGTACTTTAGTCTTTTGCGTATTTCCCGAACTGGTAGCTAGATGCGTGCTCTAAAAAAATAATAATTGACATTTGGAGAATATTAAAAAAAATATAGCCTTCGGATATTTTTTGTGGCCCAATATTGATAATATTTTACATACTATCAGTGTTATTTTGTAGATATTGTAATTTGTATACGTGTACTGTGTCTACCAAGAAAGGGTCCCGGGTTTGATTCCCAAAGGCGAAAAAATCATTATTGGTTATTGAAGGCTTCTCCTTCACAGTGATGAATTGACGACCGGGGAGCTGGGTGTTGTGTCTTTTTTGGGCTCAAGTTAGTTTTATAAGCACTGTGCATATATAATCAGTCGGTTCAGAAATGCACGTCAAATACATCAAATAATATTAATAATATCTATCAAAACAACGGCTGCAGATCACATTAATTGAGGCAAGGAAACTTGAAAGTACATCGAGAAACTTTTTCTGTAAGATATGTCCATTTGTAAGAAAATTGGTGTTTATATTGTCGGGACGATACAGTTTGTGTCTGGTTGTGAACAGTTCTATCTGTATCTTGTCTGCTGTTGTTGACTCATTTCCTTTCTCGTTGCTGTTCTAACACGCCACAGGAAATGAGAAAGTGAAATAATTAAGTTGGTTGGAAAGGGGGGAATAGGGGGGGGTTAAGATTCACGTAATTCTATATTTTACTTCTGGGTTATTAGTGTACTTCATATTTTAAGACATAGGCCAAGGACCATATTGACTTTTGGGCCTAAGGACAGGGTAGACACAGAAATATCGTGATATGTGTTTTTACAAACTTTATTTCTTATGGCATTAGGATTTCTAAAGTTCATTGCCACACTATCAAAAGTACACACCTATCACTATCTTGAGCTAGTTCTATCCAGTCCACCTCAGTACAACTACCTCTGTCTTGACTAGTTCTCTCAGTCACCCTCAAACACTCTATCCCTATCTGAGCTAGTTCTAACGGTACAATCATTAAACCCTATCCTTATCTTAAGTTAGTTATATCCAGTCCTCCTCATTACACCCTGCCTTATTTTGAACGAGTTTTATCCAGTCCACTTCATTACACCCTATCTCTATCTTGATCTAGTTCTATCCAGCCCACCTCAATACACCTTACCCTATCTAAGCTAGTTCTATCAGTCCTCATTATACCCTATCCTGTCTTAAGTTATATTCAGCCACTCATTACACACTATCTCTTTCAGGTCCATTATAATTTATCTACCATCTGCGTCTTTTACTTGCACATTAAATTGAATATCAAATTTAAAAAAAGTATTTTGTATCATTTTTATATGTATTTTTACTTACGCAAAATAAATCAAAATTAGCTCTTTTAGCCAAATTAACTAATTGGCCTTTCATACGCTAATATTTATATATTAAGTAGATTTTAAAGAGAATTAGCATAAAAATCATATAAATAATTTTATTAAGTAGACGTAATCGTTGTTTGCTTTTTTTTTTGCCTGACATTGCCATTAAAAAGAGTACCAACTGCACTACTATATTATCTCTTAAATATTCCTATAGCAAAAAAAAAAATTCCTATTCAGAAAATGTATTTCCCTCAACCAAAGAACAATGGTAAATAAGTAAAATATATGTTAAATCTGCTTTTATGATAGTCATATTGTGACCAAAAGCAAATATTTTAAATTTAGAATGATAAATTTAGACGTAATTTTTTTAATCCACTATACCACTTAAGTTTGAGTTGATTTTGTTTACCATTTTTATCCGAGAAAAGTATTTAATTTTTTTACTTTTAATAGGTACCGACATAAAACTATTAGCGAAATTCTATCATTTTATTTACCACAAATCAGGTGAGCCAGTGCCACACCCAAGCACTTAATTTGGGGAATGAAGGTTATACACAAGCTACTATTTATTATATTTTTCTCTGATTGATAATCTTAGGATAACTTTTAATGTGTGAAACAGACACAGTTTTAATTTTATGTCATAAACCTGGTCTTAAATTTAGCTGAAGTATTCAATGCACTTTTTCATAATATGAATGTTTTGATTTTATATGCGACTATAACCCTACTTTAACAAATATAATAACTTAGCTATTTAATCCATCAAGATATGCGCATTCGTACAATCGTCATTGAACCATTGGCAGCATAAAGCGAGCCCTCCATAGTCGAAGGTGGCTGCGTTATCTGATATCTCGCGATCTTCGTTGATCACTCATAAAGCTGACGGTTTCCACATGTCCTTCACAGACTCTGCCTTAAAATATGAGTGAAGAATGACCCTGTGATCGGAACGACTCCTGGATAGCTCAGTGGTAAGCGCTTTGGTACACTAAGCCCAAAGGTTCTGGGTTCGATTCTCGTGTCCAGGTGTCATTTTTCAATTTAGAATATTATGATAACATATTATTAAAATTATTTGTGGTCCTTGGAGGGGAATCTCTTTCCATCATTGGTGACTTGCGGGAGTGGGATTTTGGGAGGCCGACACCTAGAACTTGTATATAAAAACTAACAAATAGTGTGTTTGTGGTGGGAAATGGGGTGAGAGGGGGATGATTTGTTTTCAAATACTGAATTCAAACAAATACTGACAAATTAGGAATGAAAACTTTCGGTAAAAATGTCAAGTCATAAGAGTCTCAACGGTAGGGAATTTAGTCGTTAAGGCTTTGACTACAATGTAAAATTATTAATACATTTGGTCTATCGCAGACCTGACCTTAGTGAGAGATTCAACCACCGAGCGCTGTAGTAGATACGTTAGTGGAACTGCTCTAATTTCATTATTGTAACTCAGCTAATGTTTCTGATGTAAATCTCCTTAGGAAAAACTAAGCTTGGGATATTTTGAGTGCATTTATTTCATTTAAAAAGCGGGAATTTTTTTCCTAAGCTGAAAATTTACCGGAAAAAAAAGGTGAAAATTCTCCAAAAACCCAAAAATTACCTCGTGCCCCCGTGTTCTTTAGCCCCACGAATTTCTAACCTACCGGTATTTGAACGATGAAAACACAGTAGGGTATCGTTTTTATCTCATGACCCCGTGGTCACTTACCCTATACGCGTGAATAAAATCTAGTGCGCTAACCTTGCCAAATATCTCTGAAAGAGAAAACGTGAAAGATGTCTGCTGAAAGTTTTTTTTTTGTTCTGTCTGAACAAAAGTAGAACGCAGGGAAACTTTGCGACAATGCCCCTCACTTTTGCGCGCTGACAGATTCGATCAGCCTCATTGGACGACAATAACTCTTAAAATCAGGGTCAACTGACGGCCGGTCAAGAGCGCCGACACTTTTCTGGACACGATAGTTTGTTGACTGAGAGAAACACCTTTCTCAAATATTATTTATTTACCGAGCAAAGTGAAGTTCTGTTTTAAATGGACCATTTGCAGGGGCGTATTTACGCATAGACCTAATAGGCTCGCGCCTACGGCGGCAGATTTTAGGGGTGGCAAATTTTGAATGACGAATATGACACAAATCTTTTTCTTAGAGTTAAAATAATTTTATGAGTTCATCGTATGTGTGATTTTTGTGATTTGCTGTATCTGCGTACCAATATGACAGAGTATCGCCTTAATTCACTGACAATCGTCTTAATTGTAGCTCATTTAATGGATAAAATGGATTTGTCTGGCATCATCGAGACCAGTTCGCTCAGCAGAAATTAAGGCTAAAGATAACATAGACTATTTTCTTATTGTGTACATGCTAACATTTTATCTGTAGTAACATGTTCTACATCCTACTGATGCAGACTTTATATTAATAAATTATATAATATTTGAATTTGTGTGGTGTGATAGTGTAAGAGTATTTATTTCAATTTTTTAAGTCAAAGCTTAGATTCTTATTACTTTTAAAACCTCACTATAATAAATAATAAAATAATGTAAGCACTTTTTATCTGTCATTACACAGATAACACTTGTCTACATGGTATATATGTGTCGGTGTATGACGGGTGGTGAGGCGGAAACTGAGATATAGAAGGTTAGAAATTAAGGTAGGAAAAGTTGGCGGCAAATTATCTAGTGCCTATGGGCGGCAGAGTCGTAAATCCACCCCTGACCATTTGTCATTTTGTCTGTCCGAATGTCACGAGAGCTGTTAAGTGTTTCCAACAATTTTAACGAAATTTGGCAGAGACATTCTTTGAACCCAGGCCTAACGACAGATGTACTTGGTTGTTTCAATACGTTTATCCGTTTCAATATGGCGGCTGCTTAAAATGCTTTTTGTTTAATAGCTCATCTCAAAGGATTTGAATTATTAGTTCTAAGAAATCGATCGAGAGTTAAGATAATAATGTTTTAAATGTTGACATAATTATATTGTGGGACTGGCGTCTTAAACCACATGAACAATGTATACTCTCTATAATTAATGTAATTTACTTTTGAATATATTATTAATTTGTTTTGTGTCTACCTTTATCAGTGATCACTAAGGGAAAATATCAAACTTGAAATCTAAGGCGAAATTATAGGAGATATTTCAACTTTCGACTTCAAATCCAAGGAGAAATTATATGACTAATTATTTTAACTTGAAATCCAAATAGAAATGTTAAGACCATAGTAATGATAAGAGCATAACCATTCTTAACATAATGTAGGGCCTATTTAATACAATATCACATTCATATATACCCTACTTCAATAGGTATTATCTTAAGTAAAATTAAAACGGAAACAAATCTTATAAACTATTACTATGAAAAACAAAGCATTCAGAATGCCCAAATGGCTAAATGACTATACATTAATGGAAATTGATAAAAATAAGGAAAGATTAACTAATCAAGAGAAAACGAATGTGGAAGAAAGCAATGCACGAAGGTGATATCCTATTCCTTTCTTCTGGCTCATCTTCTTAATATATATAATTCTTCTGTACGTGTGTATGTCACTGAACTCCTCCTAAACGGATGGACCGATTTTGATGAAATTTTTTGTGTGTGTTTGAGTGGGTCTATGGATGGTTTAGATTCACAATTGGACCCGGTAGGTGGCGCTGCAATCGGGTTCTAGGAATTTTTTTATTTTTTAAGGATTTTTTAATTTATTTTTTTAGATTTTTTGCAGTTCAGAACATGTAACCTCAAAATTTCACCCCCCCCCCCAACTCCACCCCTCAATACTTATAATAATGAATATAATATTAATAATTGACCGTTAAAAAAATCAAAAGTTCATCAATAATTAACCATTAAAACCTTCTGAAAAGTTCATGAATAGTTTAACTTCTGAGAATAATTAATAGTTATGTTTGTTTTTCGATACAGCTGATATTTGTGGAGTTGTGGGCGAAATGCCAAAAATGAAAAGGTGTTTTATTTTGTATGTTGTCTTGACAAACACTGAATTTGTAATATTTGTGTTACTCACTAATTGGAGTTCATTGTGAATTTGTAATTGTGATGATCACATAGTATTTGTTTTATTATCGAAATCAATTATGCCACCCAAACAAAAAGGCAACGTTCGGGCAGGACAACGTCTGTCGGGTCCGCTAGTTTAGTATAAAAAGTCACTCTCAAATTGAAACACAAAATGTTTATATTTCTGCAATATTGCCTTTATATATTAATATATATAATATATATATATATATATATATATATATATATATATATTTATATATAAAGAGGGGCGAAGAGAATAAAAGCACCATTAAAAAGACTAACCTGCTCCATTTTGAGCATGTGATAAAATAAAATTCCTCAGGATATGTTGATTAAATTATTGAATAATATAAAAATAATGTAATATTAATGAATTATTTATGTATTTAAGTTTACAAATCATGTATGCAAAGCTTGTAACAGTTAAAGTCATTGTCTTAAGAAAAGTCGACTCACCCTGTCGTCCCACACATCCTGATATATTTTCGCACAATCCCATCGGAAGAATAAATCCATTGTTAGGATAATCATTTAAATATTAACGTGGGTTTGCTCGCTTATAATTATGTCATACACGGCGGAAGGATTTGGCGGGTCTACAAGCCAGGATTAATTTTAATGTTCTATAATAAATACAACCCATACCTGTGGCCGAGTTGGTATCATGGCCAACCACATTTGTTTGGTAAGGTGTGGGTGGGGTGGCGGTCCCTTGTTTGTTTCCAGGTGGTACGAAGAAAGATATTTACCGAATGGGTTCATTGTGCTATTTGATTATTCGAAGAATTTTGGTAGCAAGGACAGTTACAAAAGATAGTAAAACTGCGTTAATATATTCATAAGTCAAGTCATCTTATATGAAGCTGTCACTTTTGATTGATATTATCAATACCTATAAAATCACACTAATAAAATAGTAAAATGTTATCATTGTTGACCGAAAAAAAAGTTTGAATTTTCTAAACGATGCTCCAAGTGTTCATTCGTTCTAAAGTACACTTTATACATCAATACCATATTTTTAGTGGTATTTCACGGGTATATGCTATCTTTTTTAAAAATTATATGCCAACTACACTAATGGTTTTAGGATGGTTATATTTAGAGGAATTGTACCCTCATTTGCGTGAAGGGAGAGTGGAAAAACCACCTTCATTAGACCCTACCGGAGATTCTAACCTCGATCTCCCCGTCATCGGTAGTCTTGTCTAACACGAAAGTAGCGCGTTTAACCACGTAGTCACTGAAGGGGTATATATATTATTCCTTCTATCTATATATTAATAAAATGAAAAAGTTTATGTATCTATCTTTCATGGCCATTGCGCGATATCTACCGCAGGCAGAGGTATAAATTAGTAGCCCCTGTACACAAACATGTGCACGTAGAAACTGGAATTTTAAATTTTTGATTAATGTTTTTCAATTTTTAAAAATCAGGTCGAAAAAATAAAATGAAGAGAATTTTTTTCTGTGTCTTTAAGAAAAGCAAAGCGTTACCCCGAGTACTTATGATAGTTAATAATATCTCCAAAGAGTGACAGCTTCAGATCACATGACTTGACTATGAATACGTGAAAGTAGATCTAGTAATTTTTAGGCTGTCTTCCTAACTTATGAAAATTTTAGTGTATCTTCCTAATCCAATCCCAAACTCTTAGACTAATTTGGAAGCGGCGTATAACCCGAACGGTAAGTAAGACAGTTGATAAAAAAAGTTGTTAGTAACGTAACCAAAATAAAAAAAGCAATGAGCTATATTTTAAATGAACATAATATTTTTTTCCTATAGTAATGAAATAATATTGTAAAAAGATTTTTTTTTCACTTCCTAATGATGTTTCTTCACGAGACTTTTCAAATCTTGTCTATATAATTTAAGAGAAACGTTAATTTCCCAGAATTCTAATGGCTACCTCAAAGACATTTGCCCTAATAAGTCCTATCTTTTTTTTAAAACTATATGTTCTTATTAAGTTTCTCTTTAAACTTTCATCGTTAAGGTGGTTATAATGTATATAATTTGCCACCTAAACCGGACTTGTTTGTGAAGACTGCCAAGTAGATCGCTGAGATAAACCGCTCTAGAATACGTAAAACAAACAAGTTTACTGTGATCAATGAAAGTTGGCGCAAGGATCTGTAGCTCATGCAAAATGCCAATTATTTGCTCTAGTAATATATTATGTACGTGTGTCATAATGGTACGCTTCCTAAACATATTTTAGTATAATTATAACATATGAAAACTAACTCAACCTAGGACAGAAATACTTAAGGTAGCCGTCTCGGTCATCGAAAAGGTATCAATCGCTGTCAGACCACACGTAAATTTTCTGTTACTATTTCTCTCTTTTGTCCCTTAGATTGTGCTCCCTTTCGCCCTTAACCTAAAACCATCCTCGTCATGTCACTAAAAATAGGGGGAAAGAAAACTTCGATACTTATTATCTCAAGGTAAAGAGAAAAGGCTCGCTGGTAAGTTCTCAAATATCTTAACATTTTCTGTTGTGATCACAATCAAATAATTAGTGAATTTGTTAAGGAAGGCTAAATCTAGAGCCCTTTTCCATCAAGCCTGGTCTCATAGCTTCAACAAATATGCTTAAAATGTCGTTTAAATAAGCTAATTTCATATTTTCACACATTTTTTCTATTAATAAAACTCTAACTATAGGATTATTAAGAATAAATAGCTTTCTACTTTAATTTGGCGTGAACCATATTTTGAAATAACGGATCATATTGTGTTAGAGCTGAACGTTTGCGCGGCGATTTATCTCTTACCAAGGCGGTACCCTTAACACTATACCATCAACTCTCCAACGACAGGTATCTTACCGTCCTTTACATCAAACAAGCCATTTTCAATGTTTATTGACACTGTTTTTAGCACAAATAACATTTATTACGCAATATTACTTGGGGTATGTTACCTGTGACTTAAAAAAAACTATTATAAGGTAAATTTAAAGAAAATACCGAATCCCAGGTTTTTAATAACATATTTACGCTCGGTAATAACTTTTTATTTTGAAGATTGGGAGGATATGTTTCAACGTCATTTTATAGACAGTATAAAATTCTACTGATTTTAAACTAACCATCATTTGTTGCATTTTAAAATTTTGTCAAAGTTGCCAAAACGTGACCATGCGTTGAAATCATGATCGTATACAAAGTATAGATTAAGGAATGGCTACACGAAGCCGACCCGCATCGCACCGCATTTTCTAACGATTTTTATATTCGTTGTAGACGAGTTCTATTACAAAATAAGTTTGTATTTCTATTTTTACTTGCATAGGTTTTCACCTATTTTCATAAAATTAAGTTAGCTATTAATTACGAGAATAAAGTTTTAAGTTAGCTAATAATTAAGAAGAATGTTTGTTGTTCAATAAGTTGTTGTATATAATATTGTTTATATTGTAAGTAATGTTGGAAACAATGACTACAGCGTCACACGTGCAACGGCTGTGAACGAAATGCCTATCAGTAGGCTTACCTACATACGTCCCGGTTTGACCGGGTTTGGTTCGAAGGTGTCCCGGGCCCGTGCTTTGTCATTTGTCCCGGTCAGAAGAAAAATGGTAGGAATATGAAAAGTGAAACACAAGAAGTGAAAGAAAATAGGTAGATATTAATTGATTTGGCAACACTGCTTATTTTTCTCCATTACGTCCCACAACATCCGTAGTCAAAGAGTCGAAACAAATCACAGCGTGCGGGTGCAGACTAGATTAGTCCGCTGTGGTCTGCATAAATAATATAGAAGGGGAGGTCTGTTCTTCTCTAAGCAAGTAGTCTAAGCCGATGTTATTCAACTAATAACTTATTTTATTCATCTCGTCTGTGACTGATTATTTTAATTTTGAAGTTAATATTTTGATGTAAATCCTTTTATTTTAACAAGTAAAACATGCCGAAAAGAAACTGTAAATTTACTGATGAGTTAAAAAAAATATCCATTTCTGAAAAAGGTTTGTGGACAAGTTCGTAGGGTTAAGTGTGAACAATGTTCGTCAGAATTTTCATTTTATCATGGTGGGCGTTACGATATTAAAAATAGTTTAAAATGTGCGAAACATAAAGCTAGTTTGACTGTAGCCGCAGGTTCCTTAAAACTTTTGTCGTGTTTTAAAAGGGCTGATCCTGTTGATAAAGACCCTTTAATAGCTGCCAAAGAAGCAACTTTTGCGTTTCATATTGCTGCTCATGATTTGAGCTTTAAAACAACTGATTGTTCATCTAAATTAATCTCCAGGTTCTTTGAACCAAAGTTTGGTGTTGCCAGAACGAAGTGTGAGACTATTGTTGTAAATGTGATTGCGCCATTGACAATTGATGAACTTAACGAAGATTTAAGTAAATCAAATTTTATGACATTAACAATTGATGCTTCCAACAAAAAATAAGTTAAAATTGTACCTTGTGTTGTGCGATACTTTGTACTAGAACAAGGAGTAAAAGTTAAACTTTTAGACTTTCAATCTGTTCTTGGTGAAACATCAGAAATATTGGCAAACTACTTGTTGTTAGTTATCAAAAACCATGATTTATCAAAAAAAGTTGTTGGGTTTTGTGGTGATAACTGCAACACAAATTTTGGAAGCGTAAAATGGAAAGGGGTAAACAATGTTTACAGTCGATTAAAGAAAGAAACGGTAAAAAATATTGTGGGTGTTTGTTGTGGTGCCCATATTGTTCAGAACTCTCTTCAAACAGCTGTTGATGTTTTACCTGTGTGGTGAAAATTTGTAAATATTTCCACATTTACACCGTGCGTGTGACTCAGCTGAAAGAGTTCTGTGGGTTTGTAGAAGTTGAATACAAAAGAGTTCTGCAACGTAGCAATACCAGATTTATTTCACTGCTTCCAGTTATTCAAAGGATACTTCAAATTTATGAAGGACTAAAGTGTTACTTTTGCTCTTAAGAACACTGCCCGTTGATTTAAAAAAAGTTATTTGACAATGATTGTAGGGAAATGTATCTATGGTTTGTTCATGGGCAGCTAAATCTGTTTAGCCAAACAATATCGACCACAGAGAAAACAAAAGCAAGTGCAACTGATATTGTTATCGAACTTAAGAAATTGAAAACACATCTTGAAGAAAGGCGGGATAATAGATTTACACTACAAGGAGCAAAAAAAAATGTTCAACGCATTTGAGGAGGCAGGAAGCATTAATGTTGATATAGTTGTGAAAGAATTTACTGATTTTTTACTATCGATGTGTATACTATTGATCTTTGAGAAAATAGTTTCGGTGGAGCAGAATCTTTTGTCTGGATAGATAACAGTGAAATTATATGGCCCGAAATTGAAAAATTAGCAGAAAAAAATTAATGAAACACTTGGAAATGGTGTAATAAACTTAGATGAACTATTTGATGAAGTGGTGGTTGCCATGGCATTTTGGTCTTCAAACTGTGATACTTTCAAAATTGTGAAGAAAAGTGGGTTCAACTATTCAATCACTTCAGAGACCAGAACATTTCTGTATCTAACCTCCGCCGAGTTGTGGAGTCCATTTTCTGCCTACCAAGCACTTCCGCTCCTGTTGAAAGGGTGTTCTCACTGATGAACATTTGTGTGTCTCAAGAAAGAGGAAGAATGGCGGAATCAACAGTGAAATACCTAATGTACTGCAAACTAAACATTGGAATAAGTTGCAATGAGTTTTATGAAAAGATAAAGAATAACAAAGCATTTATAAAAAAAAGGTTCACGCAAGTAACAAATACGATTTTTTCAACTAGATAATTAGTGTGTTTAGCAGTAAACTTTAAGTTTGTTAAATCTACTAGCCTATAATATATTATGTTTTATAACTTCATCTCTTTATTCATACTTTTCTCTGTAATGCATTCAAGTATAGTTCTATCAGTGAGTTTGGCTTCAGTTTTCATCTAAATAAATGAATAAAATTATCTTTTAGCTTTTAAATGGGAGTTAATTTTCAAAAATTTGTATCCCCAATTAAATCATAAACATTCTTTGGATTTGTAAGGAAGGAGGGGTGGGGGAAGCCCATAAAATATGTTTATGCTAATTTCACCTTTTACGCCATTATGCATTATGATTTTCTTCTAGAAAACCCCCTAAAACTCTCATTTTGAGAAGAAAATAAATACTATGGTAAGTCTGCTTATCAGTGTTTCGCCCATTCCTACAGTGCTTAGTGGTTAGCATGAAAACAAAGTTCAGAAGCTCCCGAACATTTTATTTCCGTTGCGGTGCGGTTCGATGCGGTTCTGTGTAGCCGGTCCTTTAGGAGGTATACTATTCGTATACTGGGAGATAGGTTGACTCAAGAGACTAAAACATAAATATGGCTGTTAACTTCGCTCTCATTAATCATTGTGTTTTATAACTCATATCATTGTTAGATATGGTTAGAAACGCCTTAGTATATTTTAAGCTTCTTCTTACCCGCCGTGGTGGCGTAGTTGGCTAACGCGCCAGTCGTGTTGAGTCAGACCACCGAGGACGGGGAGATCGAGGTTCGAATCTCGGTCGGGTGAACTGGGGGGGGGGTTTCCTAAATGGTTTTCCACTCTCCCTCCACGCAAATGCGGGTTCACTTCCTCTAAATTCAACCTTCCCAATTCCTAATCCATTAGTGTAATTAGTACTTAGGCGTATAACCCGAACGGGTAGTAAGACGCGGTGCAAAAAAAAAAAAAAAAAAAAAACTTCTTCTTTTCCTTCTCTTTCATAAATTGTAAGAATATACATCCTCCTTTTGTCCCCCTAGCTGTTCGAGCCATACGCTTATGCAGAGTGGAAAATAATTTTGGAAAAAAATCAACCCTCAGTACACCCGACCGAGATTATAACCTCGATTTCCCCGTGATCGGCAGTTTAATTTACTGCTGGAGTAGCGCGTTAGACCACGCGGCCACCGAAGCGGGCATCTTATTCTTAAAGTCAATAACACAAATGTTGGCTTGATGTGATATATATCCATATTGAGCTGGGCCTTTTTGGGGCTTGTTAGTGCTGGCTGCACCATCTGGTAGAAATCCCACGTACTAGAGGAAGTTGTGCTGCGGGGTTTTAACGTTTAAGGGAAAAATCCGATGACCTTGGGTGGGTTTGAACCCATAAATATCGGGTCCTGAGGCGATCACTTTACCCCAAGACCACCTAGGTTGACGTGCATCCATCATTGTTTAACTATCGCAGATTTCCACTTACCGTAATAGGTGTAATAAAAATAACGGGTCAGGGCCCTTTACATTGTGAACGCATCGTTATTCGCCCGAAACAATGTTGGCGACCTTGAGAAACAAACCAAAGCGAAACTGGTAGTAAAATGCAGGTCCAAGCTACAGTCCACGTACTTTTTTATAAACATGTATAAATATAATGCTAATAAAAATTAAGTTTTTTTTTTTGCGAAAGCCCCCACCCCCCCTCAAATGCCACTGTCCCAGACCCCCGCGAATTCTCTGGGCGGCTTAGATGTTAAGTCCAAATACTCGCCTTGGCGAATATTCCTGGCCTTCCTTTTCCTCATCGTCCATTGGCGTGCAGGGACCGCGCACCTGCGTTTTAATAAGCTACGTCCGGTAAGCTCAACAAACACCTTCAATCAACTTTGTCTATTTCCGTTTGCCGCTGACAAAATGCGACTAACGAACAAATGGCAGACTGTGTTACTTTTTTAATCTTTTAGCGCCGCATTTAGGTTGTATTCATGTTTACTAATTACGCTAATTAGTTAGAGATGAGGAAGGTTGAAGTTATAGGAAGTATACCCGCATTTGAGTGGATATATATATATATATATATATATATATAGAGAGAGAGAGAGAGAGAGAGTGGAAAACCATTTAGGAAAAAATACCCTCTGTACACCCTACCGGGATTTGAACTCTGATCTCCCTGTAATCGGAAAGCTAGTATATTGCGAGAGTGAAATCTTAGACCAGAGGTCTTCATCCCTTGGCCCGCAGGCCATTAGCGTCCCGGCGTAACTTTTTTTTTGTAGCCCGCCAGCTCATGAAAAATATAAAATTATTTCAAGATAAAAAATGACAAGTACAGATTTATAGTTTACATAATAAAATAAATACATAATTTAAGTTATTTTATAAACTATTTTTGCTTAACGCACGAAGAAAAATATTACGTTTTTGTATTATTATTTATTATTATTTAGCACCGCGTCTTACTACTCGTTCGGGTTATACGCTTAAGTACTAATTACGCTAATGGATTAGGAATTGGGATGGTTGAATAGAGGAAGTGAACCCGCATTTGCGTGGAGGGAGAGTGGAAAACCATTTAAGAAAAGCCACCCCCAGTTCACCCGACCGAGATTCTAACCTCGATCTCCCCGTCCTCGGCAGTCGGGCTCAACACGACTAGCGCGTTAGCCAACTACGCCACCGAGGCGGGTTACGTTTTTGTACAAATTTACCTTGAATCGGCAAATGACTACTCTAATAGACAAGGAAGAAAGTACTATTTCGGGTTTGTTCGAACATAGTCGGGAGTGTTCAAGCGTAGTCGGGAGTGTTCGAGCGTATTCGGGAGTGCTCGAACATAATCGGGAGTGAGAGTGTTCAAACATCGTCGGGAGTGTTCGCGTTCGAGTATCACCGCTGGGACACTCGGGACGCCAAAAAAAAAAAAAAAAAAAAATAAGAAGAAAATATCAAGTGTTCACTCCTAATAATATCGGTACAGTATCGCGAGCCAACAAGAGACAGAAACTTTGGTCCTTGGACGTAAAAAGGTTAAAGAACCCTGTTTTGTACCATGCGACGACCGAAGCTGGTATGGCGATTGTTGTTTAATACTGGTTTCCCTAGTCGTACTAGACGACCGGTGTTTTACTCAAGGCTGTATTCTTGGTTTACCCTGGAAGAGCTTACCTTGCTTGGTTCCGCTATGTTGTAGCTTATATAATGAGGCCATATGATCAGTCCAAGTAAGCTTTTTACCTTGGCTGATTACATTTCGTTTACAGTCATAATTTGCCCGATTGATTACATGTTGGCCCTATAGTATTATAATACTTATACTTAGCGCCGCGTCTTACTACCCGTTATGTACTAATTACACTAATGGGTTATGAATCGGGAAGGTTGAATATAGAGGAAGTGAACTCGCATTTTAGTGGAGGCAGAGTGGAAAATCATTTAGGGAAAACCGCCCCAGTTCACCCGAGCGAGATTCGAACCTTGATCTACCTGTCCTCGGCAGTTTAGCTTAACACAAAACTAGCGCGTCAGCTAACTACGCCACCGAGGGGGATCTATATTAATATAGATATTTTTTAAATTGAAAAAGATAGCTGGACTCGGGAATCGAACCCGGGACCTCTATCTTAGTACACCAATGTTCTTACCACTGAGTTATACAGGAGTCGTCCCGTCGTTCTTCACTTATATTTTAAGGCAGAGTCTGTGATGGACGCCCGAATGGACTTGGAGGGGCTGGAGCGTGTGGGAACTTGTGATGAAAAAAATCTCCCTCCAACCTCTAATTTCTACTAGAGGACCCGATTAATAAATACTTTCACAGACGCGCCAATTTACCAACTTCATTTCAATTTCCTTCTCATTAAAAATCTCATTTGGCTTGAAATGAACCCAAAGTTTATCTCTGTCTGGAGAGGAACCCGGTTCCTCTTTTTTTTTTTCGATTACACTCGTCCCACTTTCTGCTACGCCACAGTTTCCAATTTGACTGGCTCAGTTGTTAAAGGTCAAGAGTTCAAAACTGGGCCACGGCGCTTCCGCTAGCGATCGATGTGTGACGTTTTTATCACCAGCAGGGCGCGAACATTACGTGACATTTTGTTTACCAACATCAGAAAGAAATACGTTACACTCTTATTATAATTGGTATCTTAACGTGAATATACAGAAATCAACTGATATCAATCAGCACATGACTTACAAACTAACTTGGTTTTAGAACAAACACAACATTCGATCTCCTGTTTTGTTATTTTGTCACCGCTACTACACGTTCGTGCTATACGCATATGTACTAATTATGCTAAATGTGTTTGAGATAAGGAAGACTTAATTTAGATAAAGCGTACCCGCATTTACTTTGAGAGATAGTGGAAAACCATTTAGGGCAAAAATTCTCTCAGTACACTCGACCCGGGACTCAAACCCCGAATCCTCCGTAGGACTCTCTTTAATTATGTGTGACTAGTATCATTTTTAATTTTTAAAGTTGGGATTTTATTTTAAAATCAAAGGGGCTGTGCAAAATTAGAGATATACAAACTAACAACACATCACCACATCACCAATCTGAATTATTTTTTAAAAAAACTGCATTTTATTAAATTAATTTAATCACCGACCAATATCGAACCAAGTTCTCTGAAACCTGCCCACATGACCCAGGAACGGACGATACCGAATTTTTAATCAAAATAGCTTAGAGCAATTATCAAACATTTTATTTACGTTTGCAGGACAATTATTTACCCCCCCCCCCCCCAAACATGTTTTCTTTTACCGCTGTTCTTGTATTCCGTTATTAATTAATTTAGTGTATAATTTGGTGCATGTTGGTAATCGCTCTGTAAACAGCCACCCATGTCTCATCTCGGTAATCGGAGGTAATAAGAGTCATTATGGAAACTGCCACCGAAATGGAGGGTAAATCTTGTCCTAATTTTTGTCTTTGTTTAATTACCTCATACGGTACAAACGGATTCAATTAATAAGATAGAAAGGGCTACCAAATTTATAACAATATATTAAGAGAAAACAATATAAAGTAGGAAAACATTTGGTTAAAAACGACGTAGATTTTTTTTTGGTACACTTCGTTCATCTTGTAAGGTATGTATCTAGCTTACCTTGTATTATTTCAATATAATATAGTTCATGAGATAGGGACAAACCTAAGGTGGTATGTTGTAGGGACGCGAGATAAAGCAAATGTGTTTGCATATTTTATAGCAAAACTTTTTTTGGTCAAAATAAATAAAATATTACCAAAGTATAAACATATAGTTTAATTTTCTTCACATGTTGATATCAACAGTTGTTAAATATCTATCAAGAGTGCCCTGGATTTCTATGACAACTTTTTCTCTTCATTTACAAAGTTTGTCATCTAATGCCGGTATGCTTATCACAGATATTCAACAACTGTTGATATCACAATGTGAAAATAATTAAACTCTTATGTTTCTACTGGAACAATATTTTATTTATTTTGGCCAAAAATGTTTTTGCTATACAAACTATAAAACACTTTCCTTTTCTTGCGTCCCCTTCGACCCCACCTTGATATATTGGCTCTCCGGACATAGTCGGTTTTAGCGCGGTACATTTTCACTCCTTCTTGGATCTGTCTCCTGATATTGTGTGTGTGGGCTATGGCTAAAAATAATTAGACAGTTAAAATAATATAATTTACTAAATAGTAAAATATTACGTAAGATAGATGGGGGAGGGTAATTAAAAATTACAAACAATAAAAGCTTTGCATAATAGTTTAAGGATGGCCTCAAGTTCAAATCCCCCCTTCTTACCGCAATCTCACTATAGAAAACATGCTAACAAGAGTATTTATTCCCGCCTATCTCTCTCTCTCTCTTCAGTAGTATGAAAGTGATCGAGAGAGGTGAAGGGGGATGTTCTTGAATGATTCTTTTTTCTCTCTCTCTCCCTCTCTTATCGAGAACGTGCAGAGCAAGTCCGCCCGCGGAAGCCGCCGGGTGGGTTCTTTAGCAACTGGTCTGTTGGTTACCATGACAACAGATCTTTGTGCTGCGTGGATCGATGTTCGCGCTACGGAACCGTCAAAGGTTGCCATGGCAACTTCTACTGGCAGCTAGAGACGCGTACCCCTCTCATGGCTAGCTACGTTACTATATGACCAGTACATTAAAAAAAAAGTTTTATTTATTTGTGGATGCACTTTCTTTTTTTTTAGCTTATGCCACCACCCACCAGGATTTATCGACTAGACATTCCTGTAACCGTCTTCTGTGGTTGGTAACACCATGTAGGTGCGGTTACTTCAGCCGATGTGATGATGATGATTATGTGGTGTCATTAGAAGTCTTAAGACTAACTTGGGCCTAATTATCCAGATCATTGTTGACCTTAGTAACAATTCCCGCTTCGGTGGCCGCGTGGTCCAACGCGCTACTCTCGCGGTAGAATAGACTGTCGATTACGAGGAGATCCTAGGTCTTTCCACACAAATGCGAGTACACTTCCTTAAATATAACCTTCCTAATCCCATAACCTAATAGCGTAATCATTAAATTTAAGCGTATAACCCGAAAGGTTAGTGAGACGCGTGATAAAAAAAATGCCCTTTCGGAAATAAAAATACCTATGGTACAGCCGAGAATCGAACCAGGAACTTCATTATTAACAGACAGAAATGCTGACCACTAACTTAGAGGTCGGCTTGTGGATACACTGATGTTAAGTATTTCATTTTATAACTCCTGATAGTGGTGAGGCCGATTAAAAGCATTCAGGACTAAAAAAGAAAAACACGTGCGTCTTGAATTTTTTAACATTACCGAGAGTTAAGGTATTCAAATCCTGGTTAGGGTACGTGAGATGGGTTTTTCTAATAATGGTGTTCCAGCCCTTCTCTGCAGGCAAATAGTTGATTGTTTCCATAAAATTCATCAGTTAATAATATACGACCGTGTCGTGGATCTAAACTCTGGTCTCTTATTGCGCACTCGCCCCAAACTTGACCTTCGTAGATCTCGACTGTGGCCATAATCGTCGCTTAAGACAATTTTCCAAACACTACCACACAGTAAAATGTATTTTCTTGACACATATATGTGTTTCTGAGGTAAAGAGAGGAAGGTCTAGAAGGGGGGGGGGGGGGTAGGGTCAAGTAAAAGAGAAAGAGATATTTGACGTTGGCCCCACATGTTTGACATGTGTTTTTTTGTTTAATTTTTTAGAATGTTTCGCTCTTGATCTGAAAGTTATATTTTTCTTGAAATAAGATTATAAATCTTTACCGTAAGCTTATTCCATCAGGGTTGCCGCGTACCAAAAGAATCGGGAAAATACAGGGAATTTTCGTGTCTGGGGAAAAAACCACGGAAAACACCGATAATTTCACAAAAATTAAAAATATACTGAAATTTTTGTTAGTCTGGGACATTAAACTGCAAGCTTTAAATATTAGGCCTTTAATCAGAAGAAAAACCAGACTATGGAATAAACACGCCCCCTATCCTCCTCTACCTTCATTCAAACTCCACGTTTATAAATTCTGCTCTTTTTTTTTTTTTTTTAAGTTTTGGGGTTTTCGTAGAAACTGCATAAATTTCCCATCAAGGTCAAATGATCTTGCTCTAAACAGTAATGCAAGCGATTTTCAACTCACGGTACACTAAACAAGGCGCTAAAATCTTCAAGGCACACCGTCAATTTTTTTTATAAGGAAGGATGATGGTATCATTAAAATAATGAGTATTAAGATTGTGTTAAGAATCCATAGTTAAAATTCTAAAAATTATGCTATTTCCTAAAATTTTTTTGCTGGCTTTTTATCTTCCCCAAAACTCCGCGCGGCACACCGGTAGAAAAACCCTGCACTAATGGCTTGACTTTTTAAAGGTCTTGTAGAAGTGCTCGTCTCAGGACCCGATGCTCGTGGGTTCAAACCCAGCTGAGGTCGACGGATTTTTCTCGAGTGATAACAATCCGTAGCGCAACTCCTTCGGAGGGGAAGTAAAACTGTTGGTCTAATGTCGATTGTGGCATGTAAAAGAACCCTGGAAGGTATGTGAACTAACATTTCCTAGCAAAATTGGTAGGCTGTTTCGCTCTCGCTCATAGAAATTTTTCATGTGCTGATATAATCAATCAATTCAGAAATTAATCGTTAACTACCTCAGATAAATAAATTAAATAAAAATTCTCAAGTCACATTCATGAAAAACCATCTTTATTCTTCAATGCCGGTATCTAAAGTGTCTGAAAAAATGGGAATTTCTTCTGAAAAACTTTGAAAATACAGAGGATTTTGTATTATTAAGAAAATAGTGACAACCATGTTTCAGATAGCATGAAAGGGTGTGTAAAAAAAAAAAAAAGAATCAACCCAAACGTTGGACACCAAATATTTTCTATTCTGAATATTGGCACACTTGGATCCTGGGTGATATGGGCTGTGTGGGGGTAGAGGGGGGGAGGGTTGGCAGAGTCAGCTGCTGCGCTGGGGTTACGCATCCCGTATTGTATTGATCTACCACTTCCACTCTCCTCTTGAGACTCTCTACCACCCCTCCTTTTCATAACCTCCCCCATTCGTCACCAGCATCCCTCCCTCCAACACAGATTCTTTCATGAACACACCCTGTACTTTACTTGTTGTACGAGGGCGACATTCACGTGCTCTTTTAATACAAAAATATATATATATATTTTTTTTTTTGAACGAATCGTTTGTTCAATAAATTCCGGCCATATTTATTACTTTCTCTTTATTTAGTTGAATTATTTGTGTTCAAACATATTTGAAAACTTTCAGGGTGTTTTGTTAGCTAACCAACACCCTCCTGAAATATTGATTAATATTACAATTAATTAAAATTACCTTTAAAAAGACATTTGATATAACGTAGATAAATCCTTTCAAGGGTTTGTTTTAAAATGTGATAACGATAAACCAGAGAAACATTATTTATAGGCCTACTATTAAATTAATAGTTTACTAATTGACTGTTTACTACCACTTTATTAAATTAAGCATAATAGAAAAAAAACTATATCAATATTTCAATGGGCTCAAACATTGATTTTTTTTCTCCGAAAAAGTCATATATGCTCCTTCATATTTGAAATATGGTTAAAGCAACTTCTTTCTATATAAATTGTTTTTTAGCACCATGTTTTATTACCCGTTCGGGTTATTTGCTTATATACTAATTACGCTAGTGGTTTTAGGGATTAGAAAGGATATATTTATAGGAAATGTACCCGAAATTGCGTGGAAGGAGATTGGAAAACCATTTTGGAAAAAGACCCTCATTACACCCGACCGAGATTCGAACCTCGATACCCTGTCATCGGCAGTCTAGTCTACTGCAAGAGTAGACCACGCGGGGTTCGAATTGTTGAATTAATCTTTTAACACTCGACTTTTGCCTGAATGAATGCAAGACCTCTTGATTTAGATCAGAGATGTATAAACTACGGCCCGCGGAAGAAATAATTTAAATGTGTCGCGTTGTGAAACAGTCTTTATTTAAACACAACAAAATTGTATTTTTTATAAAACCATGTCAAACTCAACATTTCCAAACTTGGTAAATCATGCGAAAAATATATGGCAATGTTTGCATCCTCATTTCATGCGAGCAAGTGTTTTTCAGCCACGAGACTTACTAATGAGGCTATATCTTCTCTCTTGAGAATCACTCCTAACAGTTTCACTCACCTCACACCTCATCATATAAATCTTCTGAACTAGCTTAAAAACACACTAAGCCACTGAGCTATTTATGAGTGTTTTGTATTCTCAATATATTTAAACTCATTCATATCACTATCTTATTTGCGTTTATAATCTTTTTTTAAAAATGTATTTTGAAGAAAAATTAATTAACAAAAATTAAAAAAGATTTTTGCCTGTAAATGTTTAAATTTTTTGCCATCCTGTAAGTAAATTTATACATCCCTGATCCAGATCTATCTATAGAATCGATTAAAAGGGTCTATGAATCCATCATCCCCAAGACGAAGGTTACATTGATCGTCGTACGTTTCCCTGAACACTGTCCGATCCAGGGTAGGCAATCCGCCGTGAGACCTGTCACAGCCATGTGTCATACTGGGTGGAGCTGCGCGGAGGGAAATGACTCAGAGGACAGGTAAAGATGACAGATGCCAGCCCATTCGTCCATCCCATACATCTCTTTCTTCTGCACACTTTAACACACTATATATCACAATTAGGAAACGACACTTCCACTCCTTTTATGTTTACACTTTCCTAGATATCAGTGACGTAATAACCCGCTTCATTGGTGGAATGGTATAAGGAAGTGTTCTCTAGTTGTTGCGTTCGCGGCACACTTTTGAATTGTATAATTTTAAAAGGCACACTTGAAAGGATTAAAAGAGCGAGAACCAGTTGAAAGAAAAAAAAAAGAGAGAAAGTTTGGAAAAAGTATATTTTAATTATTATTTATTTATTTAAGGTATTTAATGTGCACGTTCTAAGCAACTGATTATTTCAGCACACGATAATTTCTACGAGCGAGAGTGAAAGGGCCTACCAATTTTTCCGGGATGTACTTTTACATACCTTCCAGGGTTATTATATATTCCACAATCGGCATGGGACTGACGGATTTGCTTCACCTCCGAAGGAAGTTGTGCTACGGATTTTTATCTCCCAAGAAAAATCCGTCGACCTCTGGCTGGGTGTGAACCCACGAACATTGTCTCCTGAGGCGAGCGCTTTACCCCAAGACCACCGAGGTCGACTTTTATTAATAAAATTTAGTTTAAGAGATCCAAGATATTAAATTAGTTTTTTTTACATTCTTAAAATAAAAATGAAATAATAAATTATAATTATAAATCAAACTGTAATTATTAATTAATCAATTGTTATTTTAAACGTGAAACTTGAAATTTTTTTTGTTAATTTTTAGTTATTTCGGTAATATCAGGGCGTGCAAACGATAAGGTGACAACCAATGTATGTTTGAGTTCGCTAAGTTTTTGCCAATTTTATCCATTTGATGTCCTCAAAAGGTGGGAATCTTAATCTGCATAGATAAGATTTTTAAATATTGAACTCTATTGAATAATTCACGGCACACAGGTCGAGAAACACTGGTCTAAGGCGTCACTTTCGCAATAGACTAGACTCCAGCGTTTAAACTGTCCTCAGTGGAGCCCTTGGGCTACGCCATAGTTATTTCAGGCTTCATGAAATAATTTTAGAATATATATTTTTTTCACACTCTAAAGTAGTATCAGTAATTATTAGGATTGACAACTTGTTCAAATCTGAATAAAGGACATTTGGCCAAAGGTGCAGCCAGAACATGTGATATTTTCCGTTTGCTTTATACTTATAAAATATGACTGTCATTATTTTTTATTTTTTTAGCACCCCGTCTTACTACCCGTTCGGGTTATATGCCTATGTACTAATTACACTAATGGTTTTAGGGATTGGGAAGGTTTAATTGAGAGGAAGTGCACCCTCATTTGTGTGGAAGGCGAATGAAAACTCGTTTAGAAAAAATCCACTTCAGTGCACACGACCGGGATATAACCCCGATATCTCCGTCTTAGGCAGTATAGTCTAACACGAGAGTAGCGCATTAGACCACGCGGCCACCGAAGCAGGGGATTGTCATTGAATGTTCATAATATTAGTGTAAGCCTTTTAATGAAGGCTCCAGAATGTATTTTTTCTGGGGTAAGCGCTCCCTCCTTCGGTTTAAAATGTCTGGGGGACCTCTGGACTAGACACTTAGTAAAGGGGTGATCGGGTTTCGAATCCAGTTATGGTGTATCCAGGTTGGGTTTTTCTAATGGTTCTTCTACTTTCCCACCACAACAAATGTGACTACACCTGCTCTTGATTAATTTGTTTAAAAGTTAGTATTTTCCACTCTGAAAAAGCTCAAAAATCCACATATGATAACCCTCACAGATTAGATGGGATTTTTTCACTATTTAAATGTCTATAAAATCTGTATAGATCTAGCTATAATAAATAAATAAAATATTCGTCGATATTAGCTATCTTATGGTTTCTGACCGACTATAAAAACAACTTTTAATTCAAGAGGTAAACTACCAAAATCCTTGCTAACACATTTTTTCATAAAATGAAGGTTATCATGTTTTTCCCCCCGGCCCCCTCATATTTTGGTTGATCATCAAGAAGTGAACGCCTGGGAAATCAAAGGTAACTGGAATAGGAGTGAAGAAAGGTTATATGTGAAACGATTATTGTAATTAATATGAGGGTTGCAACATAAATGACCATTTGTACTATCATCCTCTCCTGTTTGTTCTCCTACTGCCGAACAGCTTGCCGAACTAGCTTGGTTTCTAACGTTTAGTAATTTCTGTTAAACTATTCTAGCGTTTTAAGGAATGTATGTGGAAGCTATGAATGGATATGGCTAAGTTGACATATCAAGGGTACAGGGGAAAAGGGGGGAAGTGAATTTTTATAACCCAAATTGAGTTATTGCTTCCATCTGTTAGACAATCATAAAACTTTTTCATGAACTTTAGACTATGGTTAAAAGAGGCCTCTTTCATATTAAAAGAAATTTTTAAGAGAGTATTCTCTGGGGTCCTTTTGGGGTTTGAGATATAAAAGTCGTGCAGGGAAATGTATGTAATGTGATTTTCCTCCTTTTTCCCTTGTATCCTTCATACATATTATAATGTACCCTGTTATCCAGGAAACTATGACTCTCGCCTTTATGACTCATTCATTCAGCAGATACAAAGATAACCTACCGAGTAGTTTGATATTAGTGATCGTCATAAACTGAGCCCTCACGATCGTCCGCGATGTGAGCTCGCGGGCCGCGAAACTGGTGTGGTGACTCATACGTGTGAACTTTGCTCGACCTTGAACCGTCACTCCTTAGCGTCAAGATGCGGCTAATAAGGGTGAAACGTCACGCGTCTTCAGCCACCGCGACGCCGGCGTCTTCGACGGTGACCTCCGTCTCCTTATCTTCCGGATCGGCGATGGCGATTCTTGGACGATTGTCGTCAGGTAAAAGGCACGCTCCTCTTAACCCCTCTCCAAAAAGAAATTTCACGACTCGTAGATTGGTCACAAGTGACCTGATGTGTATTCTATTTGAGTAGTGTTGTAAGTGTTCTTAGATAGATGTAGTTGAGTAGTTTTGTTCTATGTTCTGTAGTTGATGTGAAATCAAAATAAAAACACCTAATGTTAAGGTGCGTTTACAATAGAGGCACATTCGAAGCGGGAAAGCCGAGGCCGAACGAGTACATAGCGAGGCAATACGTACCAACCATTAGATTTAACTCTACTTAATATCATGCTGCATAGTTTGTCGTTTTTAACACGATATGCCCTGCATTGGTGACCGCATGATCTAAGGCGTCGCTCTCTCGCAATAGACTGGACTACCGATGAAAGGGATGAGGGTTAAATCAATCAATTGGATGTACTAAGAGTTTTTTTAAAAGGTGTTTCCGTTCTCCTTCCACGCAAATGCGGCCACACTTCCCTTAAATTCAAACTTTCTCATCTCTTAATTCATTAGCTTATAACCTGAACAGATAGCAAGACGCGATGCTAAAAAAAAAATCCATACGAGATTGTGGATGGTCATATTTTTAATTAAATAAAAGAGTTATTTAGCATTTTCTGATGTTTTTTTTAGTCTTCTGCTTAAGAAAGTTCTGCTGCGTTCGGGGACATTAAATATGTTAGGTACGGTCATTTCTAAATTTCGCGAACTTTTTAGACTGCCGTTCCTAATAGAGTGGGCCTTACAGTTAAATTTTATTAGAAATTGCGAGTTGGTGAACCTGTCGTTAAAAAGTTACCTAATATTTGAGGACTCTGAACAGGCAATATTATATCTATACACAATCCTCCAGTGAGCTAACTCTCTTCCGACCATATATTATATGTAACCTTTATATAAATAAACAAATAAAATATTGTGTAGAGGTCTAATTTGGGCTAAAATGGCAGCACTCATGCTTTGCATAGAATCATTCTCTTCCAACTCTTAATATTTTTTTCCCTTTCTATCTAATGTACGCTATGCTGAACAATTCAATGACAAAAGTTTGTCTGCCTATCGATTTATTGGCTCCGGGTTCAATTCCCGGCATAGTAGATAACTTATTAATAGCAAATTAGGGTTTCCTCTTTTATATTGACGAATTAATGGTCGGTAGATTGTGTTTTGGTTGTATAATAGAATTAAGCTGGTTTGTAAGTAGCGTTCTGATATTATTTGGTTCATAAAGTGAACATTAGACACCCTTAGTAAATCAGTGATAAATAACCTAAAACTACAGTATTATTGTTATATCTTGATATCTAGATGTGGCTATAACCATAACTAACAAATATAATAGCCTTGCTAATTAATCCATCATGATATATGACTCATAATACTTTATTATTGTGAGACTTAAATAAAATTATCTAGCAAGAAAGTTTTTAAGAATGTTAATTTTTTTTAAAGTCGATTTCACCAACTAATCATGATGAATAATTTATGGCTGTACTTTGTTATGCAAATTGTGTCAATTATTTTAACAAGATAATTTCTTCTGTGAAGGTCATTCTAAAGACAAAGTAAGTCTTCTCAATTAATCATCTCTAGGGCGTAATATAAAATAAACTCCGGTCTATTAACATGCTCATAAAATATAGCATTATTACAACAAGGTTTGGTGGTATCTAATAAACTTAACATAAAATAGCATATGATAATGGTTTAGTTAAATATTTAACTATGGTTAATTTCTTTTACAATAAGACCAAACCCCACGTGCTTGTCTAAAACAAGTTTTTTTATTTTTATTTTACAATGATGACAATTAAAAAAACCGCAGGAAATATGTTGTTAATTTTATGACCCTTGTAAATTTAAATTTATTGTTAGCTTCAGAACAGTTTTATTTATGCCTTGGCTGGCTACATACGCACCGGTGGTCAAGTATTCTAAAGCGTCGGGCTTATAATAAACTGGATTACTTGTCTCGTGTGGGTGCGTTAAGGCTGGATTTCAGCATGACTGTGATTGGCCGGCATTTTGGTCCAGTAGTCAGCATTCCTGCTACTAATCTGGAGGTCCCAGTTCAATTCCCTGTGGTATTTTTCCCCGAAGGGAAATAGTTCCTATTGTAGTCATGGTCTGGTTAATTAGACATAAGTTGGGTTCAAGACTTCTTCTAGGCATCACATGATCATAATCATCATCTCATCGGGGTGAGGTAATCGCACCTATACGGCACCCCAACCTCAGTAGAAGGGTTACATATCCGCTACCGCCAGTAGTTAAAAAAATATTATTTGAGATATTTAAAATGTACTTTCTGAACCGACTGATTATATCAGTAGGACCTACACGACTTATAATCTAACTTAAATTGGAACAGACACAACATCCAGCCCCCAGCCTTTATTCATCACTGTGTGTATACTCACATTTCACCAATGATAATTGTTTCGGCCATGCCGGGAATCTAACCCCGGGACCCTACACAGTTACTGACTGAGCTAAGGTGTTGGACTCAACCAGAGAAGACCAGAAATGTCTAACCGACAATCACTGGGGCATATACTGGTTTTTTAAAAAGTGGTTTATAACTTAGGATTCCCCCAAAAATGTGGTGCATTTCCTCAATTCCTTCCTAGACCAGCGACATTAAAGTGTAAAGGTCAGCGTCGGTGGTCACGTGGTCTACACGCCAAGCTCTTGTCGGTGACTGGAAAGTCGGGTTTCGAATGCCGGCTGGTTTTACTAGGGTTTTTTTCCCCTTCAAATGGTTTCCACTCTCTATCTACGTATATGCGGTTACATTTACCCTAGATTGCACCTTCCTCATCCTCACCACATGAGCGTAAATATGGTGGCTACAAGCAGAAGTAGGTGACCTGGTGGTCTAGGGCAAGGTGTCAGACTTCTGTGCTGGGAGTCCGGGGTTCAATCCTCGATCCCGGCACAGATTATCTGATTGCAAACCCTTCCTTCACCTCTGAAAGATGTGTATTAATCACAATTGTGAATGTGAGGAATGCCAGGCCTCCACCGTGGTTCGGATCCACGTTAAACTGTAGGTCCTCCATTTCATCTCGTAAGTGCGTATAACCCGAATGGGTAGTAAGACGCGGTGCATAATGATAATAATAATAATAATAATAATAATAATAATAATATGATAATGATATGATACAAGCAGAAAAAACTTGGAAAGGTCCGGAAAATTTTTGATAAAAGTAAAAACAGGGAAATGGTTTAAAAGTACAGAAAAATCAGGAGATTTAGATACTAATTTATAAGAACTATTAATTTCGTACCTAAACACTAAAACGAGTGAGATATTCTGTTTCTCGCATGTTAACAAAATGCTTAGCCTGTAAATAGTATCCTGCTACATGAGGTGGTAGGTAGCACACTGCACAGTGTTTTCTCCGCCACATCTACAAACTGCTACAAATAATACCTAAAACATTTAGTGCTGTAAAAATGACTTATGAAAATACTGATGTTTAGTAGCTCCTTGCTTTTGTTTTTATAGCACCGCGTCTAACTACCTTTTCAGGTGATACGCATATGTACTAATTACGCCAATGAGTTAGGGATGAGGCAGGTTTAATTTAGAAAAGTGTACCCGAGTTTGACATGAGGGAAAGTAGAAAACTATTTAGGGGAAAAAACAAGTAAACCCGACCGAGATTTGAACCCCAATCTCCCTAATCATCGGCGGTTTAGTATATTGTGAGAGTGATGTCTTAGGCCATGTGGCCACCGAAGTAGGTATTTTTTTTAATATGTGATATAATTAGTAAATGAAATAGTTATTATTCTCCAAGAGAGCCTGGAAAAGGGTTAATGAAGTCAGTAAAAATTGAAGAAGGTCTGGAAAAATGGAAATCTGGGAATTTGGACTATTAAATGTTTGAGTGCATAAGAAAATAAAACATTCTACGAGCTAATAATTCTAAGTTGAAAAAGAACATGTTCCCCCACCTTGGTCCCGGTTGAGGTTTTATTTCCCTTGACAGTCACCGAGAGAGTTGCATCGTGTAATTAATGTCTCAAGAGTGGAGCTCTATCAGAGATAGGCTAGGAGCAGCTCGGGGCGTCGATTTACTCGGGCGTCCTTTACGCTCTAGACAAGGACTACACTCTAGAGTCGTCAGTCTCGCTCGCACTGCGACCCGATTCTCCTCCCCACAATGCCCGAAGATACAGTCCAATATTCATAGGAAAGGCCTTATCTAAAACAAAACCTCAATGGTGCCAGCCCGCAATCGAGCCACACCGGCCGCCTTCTGTTGGAGATGATAGTGCCAACTTCGGCTGATAGAAGGTGTCATGAGGTCCGGCGCAATGAACCCTCCGGCCGTTAAACTCAGTTTTATAGACTGGAGCCTCTTCTTTTCTATTTAAGTAGCTCCTAATTTGTCCTCACGAGACTAAGGTTGAATCCGTCCCAGACCAGCTATTTTCACAGAAAATGTGGAAGTGTTGGGGATCAAACCTGGGACATCTTGATCCGTAGCCAGGAACACTGACCACTAGATCACAGAGGTGGTCAAAGTCTTCTCCAACAGCTAAAAAAGTTATCTTTCAGTACCACGTTTCAATGGATCTAGGACAGTTGCGACCTTGGTCAATCGCGATCATTTGATAGTGAAGGTCATTTGTAAAATAATAACCCGCTTCCGTGACCGCATGGTCTAATGCGCTACTCTCGTGCTAGAATAGACTGGCGATAACGGGGATATTGAGGTCCGAATCCTGGTTGGGTGCACTGAGGTTTTTTTTTCCAAAATGATTTTCCACTCGCCCTCCACACAAATGTGGGTACACTTCTTATAAATATAACCTTCCTACCCTATAATACAAGAGTGTATTTAGTACATAGGCGTATAATCCTAACGAGTAGTAAGACGCGGTGATAAAAAATAAAAGAATTTTGTAGGTACCATGTTGAAGAAAAATTACAACTGGGGGTACGTGAACAAAAAAAAGGTTGAATACTGCTGTGGCTTGGACCATTCGACCACTGGAGTGGATCCCACGGTTTATAGAGCTCATAATAAATAACCCATGATATAAAGTATAAGAAACATTAGTACGATACGTACATTAGCGTCTCCCGCCCCCCACCTCTTTTACAGACCCGCTCGTTCCTCACCGGTACCCTCCCCCAAGTGACACGGGCCAAACTTAGGAATATGCAAGGGGTGCCAACCACCACCGAGGCTTTACTTCGCTATTTCTTGGAGCCTTGCGTGCAAAGAAACGGTAATCTCATCAAGTCAGAAATGTCCTGTAATTCATACCGTGAGCAAATATGTGTTTGGAATGTAACATGTGACATTGACGAGGTGGCCGCCCACGCACCAGGGAAACCGGCAACACTAAGGGATTCTTATCGTGTCTGGAAAACGTAAGGAATCTCACAAGAAAACTAGAATAAATACAGAGACCCGCTTCGGTGGCCGCATGGTCTAACGCGCTATTCTCGCAGTGGACTAGACTGCCGATGACGGGGAGATAAAGGTTCGAATCTCGGTCGGGCGAACTGAAGGTTTTTTCCAAAATTATTTTCACTCTCCCTCCACACAAATTCGGGTACATTTCTTCTAAATATAGCCTTCCTAATCCCTAAAACCATTAGTGTAATTATTACATAAGCGTATAGCCCGAACGGATAGTAAGATGCTGTGGATGAAAAAAAACTGGAATATTGTGTATTTATTATATTAAACTAGACCCGCTTCTGTGCACACACGGACTAAACGTCAAACACGTCTAGTTTGGTTTGGATGGTTGCGGGGAGTTCAGGGTTTGTTTCCCGGTTGGGTTTACTGAGGTTGTTCCCAACTCCAGTTATTGTCCTCTCTCCTTCCATGTAAATACAGGTATATTTCCTCTAAATTACGTCTTCCTCATCGCTACACCATTAACCTAACTAACATGCAGACATCCTTGACTAGTATTATAAAGGCGGGAAGCTGCATTGTAGCAACTCGGATTGTTATCCATTCAGACATTTCTTGACTAAACAATCCTAATGGAATTCTCCATAGTAGCCACTGGCACTATATCCACAAAATTTTGCGTTGCGTCCACTGGAACTATTGGCACTATCCATGATATCCTGCATTGCATCCACAAGGATTATATCCACCAAATCCTGCATTTCATCCACTGGATTATATCCACCAAATCCTGCATTTCATCCACTGGGATTATTTCCACAAAATCCTGCATTGCATCCACTGGGTTATATCCACAAAATCCTGCATTGCATTCACTGGGATTGTATTCCCAAATCCTGTATTACATCCACTGGAATCATATTCCACAAAATCCTGCATTGTATCCACCTCAATTATTGTCATTATATCTTTATTGTATCCACTGGAATTATTGTCACTATATCCACATTGCATCCACTGGAATTATTGGCATTATATCCACATTGTATCCACAGGAATTATTGTAATTATATCCACATTGTATCCACTGGAATTATTGTCACTATATCCACATTGCATCCACTGGAATTATTGTCACTAATATCCACATTGCATCCACTGGAATTATTGGCATTATATCCACATTGTATCCACGGAATTATTGTAATTATATCCACATTGTATCCACTGGAATTATTGTCATTATATCCACATTGCATCCACAGGAATTATTGTCATTATATCCGCATTGCATCCACTGGAATTATTGTAATTATATCCACATTGTATCCACTGGAATTATTGATACTATATCCACATTGTATCAACTGGAATTATTGTCACTATATCCACATTGCATTCACTGGAATTATTGGCATTATATCCACATCGTATCCACTGGAATTATTGTAATTATATCCACATTGTATCCACATGAATTATTGGCATTATATCCACATTGTATCCACTGGAATGATTTATATTAGGATCACAGAAGGGGTGAATAAAATAAATTCTTCGTTTCACTGATCTTTTCTTGTGAGTGTATCCAACCAAGGCTGAGAAAAAGAAACAATCTTGTGACATTTCGTACAGCTGTGGTTCACATCCCGGCCTCATCTAAACCGCATGTTGCGTCAAGTAAACCCCTTTTTTTTTTTTTTACTCATAGAACTGTTGGGTAAGAGCACATCAACTTCAATCTGTTACTCTATTCTGTCATTTACTCTTCTCCACTCAAAACAGGCTGCAGACATTTTGTGTTACGGACCTCCCTCTTTGGCTGAGTGGATAGGGAAGCAGTCTACAGCTCTTAGAAGATTTTATGTTCGTCTAAGGCAGTGGTTATAAAGCTGTGGGCCGCGACTTTAAATGTGAAAGTTTTATAATTATTTTTTATAAATAAAAAATTATTGAAAAATGAAAAAGTGGAAAAGCGAAGGAAAAAAAGAAAGACAAAAGGGAGTGGGTGAAATAAAGGGAATAATATATGGATTGATTAAAAAACAGTAGTACAATAAATTGTAATCTCCCTGCTTTTTAATGTCCATAACAGCTGGATAGGCTATGAAAGTTTTGTCGCTATAAAAATTTGGTCTTGTTTCTAAAAAGTTTGGTGGTACATTGGAATAGCAGACATGTTGCATATTTTTAATATATTTCAAACGCGAAGAGATTATTTTGGACCATGCTTTCCTGAACCCTGCCCAACTGATTTTCACAATAAAAAAGAAGATGAAACTGAGTATATGCTCGAAAATTCATAGGGCAATTTTTTTTAAATTTTGGACTAAAATTAGAATATATATTATAGTCTAATATCAATTGAATTTGTAATGTTTATAACATTTCTAAAATATAAAGGCTCCAATTAAGAATGTAATTGCATTTTTTTTATCACTGCGTCTTACTACCCGTCCGGGTTGTACGCATATATACTAATTACACTAATGTATTAGGGATTAAGAAAGTGTTAATTTAAAATAAGTGCACATGCATTTGCGTGGAGGGAGAGTGGAAACTGATTTAGGGGAAACCACCCTTAGTGCACCCGACCGAGTTTCGAACCTGGTTCTCCCCGTCCTCGGCAGTGTAGTCTAACACAAGAGTAGCGCGTTAGACCACGCGGCCACTGATGCGGGTAGTTTCAAAATTGAATCATGATGTGTGAATGGGCCAGCTATAGTAGGAATTTGATACAGGGAAACTTTTATTAGAAAATACAAACGTGCTTTTTATTGATAACATACTACTAGATTATTAGTGTTATTTTATAGGTATTGATAATATTTGTTAAGAGTGACATGACTTGACGTATGAGTACATGAACGTATATCTAGTATTTTTTATAGCTGTCAGATAAGTTAAGGTTTTTCCTACAAAAATTGGATTGCGGTTAAAATAATAAGTGCGCGTTATAAAGCCGCACCTTTTACTTTAAAACTATTTTGAACATTCTATTCTTATTTTATTAAAAAAATATTTGAGGTATTTAACGTGAATTTCTGAACCGACTAGTTATATCCAGCCCATGACTTATAAACTAACTTATATCCCGTAGTCGTTAATTTATCAATGTGAAAGTGTAAACCCCAATTTAATTTATGTTAAATTTCTCGATGGTACAGTAAATAGAACCCGGGATCCCTTATTTCAGTATGCGGACGCGCTACTGACTGAACAAAGGCGCTGGACTTATTAAAATTGTAGGCCTAGTATAAATTCTGTAAAAAAGTTTATAGTTCATAAACAAACATTGTTTGGGGGCCTCACACAATATTTTTAATGTTATATCGACATTTATACTAGAATGTTGTGAATGTGAGGAATGCCAGGCCTCCACCGTGGTTCGGATTCCACGTTAAACTGTAGGTCCTCCATTTCATCTCACAATCACCCTACTATTACACATTAGCATAAGTGCGTATAACCCGAACGGGTATTAAGACGCGGTGCTAATAATAATAATAATAATAATAATAATAATAATAATAATATATTCTAGATTGAGCGTTGAACTAAGATATTCCAGATAAAAAGCCAGGAAGCGCATGACGTCATCGGATATGGTGTATGCTTATATGCTTATATGCTTCTGGGCGAGCTGTTCTTTTGGTGACCATTCAAAACCAAGGATCAAACCTAACATTTACATTATTTAATCATATGTCAACGTCATAGATTTTTAAATCACCGCGTCTTTCTACCTGTTCAGGTTATATACTCTAATGGGGTAAGGATGAGGAAGGAAACATTTTAGAGGTAATCTACCTGCATTTGCGTGGAAGGAGGGTGGGGAACCATTTAGTAAAAAAAAACCTTTGAGAGACTCGACCAGGATTCGAACCCCGACCTCCCCGTCTTCAGCAGGCCGGTCTAACATGAGAGTGACGCCGGCTACTGAAGCGTGTATCGTCATAGATAAAATTCATAGTGACCTTTCACTGTGACGTCACTGCAATAGCTATCAAAGGTCTTGTATCTCGGAGGTCTTGGTCATACTCGTCTGATCTGATTTTTGCATGTGACGAGGGGGAGTTCGGTGTTCGAATCACTATTGGTTGCACCGAGAAAATAGTTTTCCACGTGTAGTTTTTTGCTGTATTTATTTCCCAGTCCTCTCTTCACGCTAATGCGAGTACGTTTCGTTCAACTAACCCGCTCCGTCCCTTACCCCTTGTAATAGGCCGTCAATAAACGCTGTGTCGGACGCATACATGATGCGTGTTCAGGATTGGACTTACAGGCTTCAGGGCTACAAATGAAACATACTCATAGACATAACATACTCGAAGGGCTGAAGTGTTTTTATTAGTAGTACATTTAATCCAGAGGCCATTTCATCTACAATATCTATGATTACGTCGCTAATCAATCCACTTTAAACAAAGGTTTTTACTTTCTACTGATATGAGAAAAAATGCTGCTAGATGGTCAGACTTAAGCTGTTTTTTGTTTTGTTTTTTAAGTTTGTAAAATGATCCTCCACCCGCTACTTATGTAGATTACAATGATTAAATTTGTCAAAGGAACTGACAGCTAGCAGAATATGTATTTACTTCCCAACCCCCAACCCCCCGCCCCCCAATTTATTTGAGATATTTAACTTGCATTTACTGAACCGACTGATTATATCAGAACAAGACTTACAAACTAACTATAACAGACACAACATCCAGTCCCTGGCCGTTAGTTCATCATTTTGAAAGGATAAACCCACATTTCATCAATGATAATTATTTTCGGACATGCTGGGAATCAAACCCGGGATCTTTAACTAAGTAGACAGACACTCTACTGACTGAACTAAAGTGTAAAAACTAAAGTGTAGGACTCAGAACATGTAAAAAAAACACCGTTAAAACAAATTGTTTGTAGTAAAAGTTTTTGACTGCCAAAATTACCATCAAATCAACTTGCAAATCATACGGTTTGGTGAATGAGAATCTTATTATTATTATTATTATTATTATTATTATTATTATTATTATTATTTAGCACCGCGTCTTACTACCCGATCGGGTTATACGCGTTAGTACTAATTACACTAATGGATTAGGAATTGGGAAGGTTGAATTTAGAGGAAGTGAACCCGCATTTGCGTGGAGGGAGAGTGGAAAACCATTTAGGAAAAACCACCCCCAGTTCACCCGACCGAGATTCGAACCTCGATCTCCCCGTCCTCGGCGGTCTGGCTCTACACGACTGGCGCGTTAGCCAACTACGCCACCGAGGCGGGTCTGAATGAGAATAAATATGATAACTTTTACTAGTTGTTACTTACTGCTACTGTAGATGGAATATAGTCATTATCATCATCAACCGTTTCCAGCCTGTGGCCGGGTCAGTTTAGTAAAATGCCCCCATCTACTTCTATCCTTCCACCATTCTTCCTACTTTAATTGCTCCAATTCTTCTCCTCTCACTTGCACACTTTCTGCTATCTGCTCCTCCCAGCTCTTTCTTGGCCTCCCTTGCTGTCTTTTTCCCTATATACTTCATCTCCATAGTTTTCCTTGGCATCCTCTCTTCTCTTTACATGACCATACCATCTTGGTCTAGCTTCCTCTACTATCTCAATGTAGGCCTACTGTAACACCCTCATTACATGACCATACCATCTCGGTCTCGCTTCCTCTACTATCTCAATGTAGGCCTACTGTAACACCCTCATTACATGACCATACCATCTCGGTCTCGCTTCCTCTACTATCTCAATGTAGGCCTACTGTAACACCTTCATTACATGACCATACCATCTCGGTCTCGCTTCCTCTACTATCTCAATGTAGGCCTACTGTAACACCCTCATTACATGACCATACCATCTCGGTCTCGCTTCCTCTACTATCTCAATGTAGGCCTACTGTAACACCCTCATTACATGACCATACCATCTCGGTCTCGCTTCCTCTACTATCTCAATGTAGGCCTACTGTAACACCCTCATTACATGACCATACCATCTCGGTCTCGCTTCCTCTACTATCTCAATGTAGGCCTACTGTAACACCCTCATTACATGACCATACCATCTCGGTCTCGCTTCCTCTACTATCTCAATGTAGGCCTACTGTAACACCCTCATTACATGACCATACCATCTCACCCTTGGTGTATCTACTCTCTTGTGTACTACCTGAACCCCACTCTTTCCCGAATATATTAATATATACAGTATAGCAACAGTCAGCACTCACTAGACAAATGCTCTTAGTACGTTTGGCTTAAAAGATTGTTTATAAACAACAAGAAACAATAAATGGGATGAGTTTACATTTCTTGCCATCGTATATATATATAGCTTACAAATATTGTATTCCGAGCCCCATCATACTTAACTACCTGGAATATGTGAGGCGATATATCTCGGTATCACAGTTCACCCCTACGTATTTTTGTTCCCAGAAGGATCTTGCTATGGCGGTCTGTCTTTGAAAAAGCCCTGGCACGATGGATGTCACATGCTTTGAGCCAGATCATGACATAAACGCAGAGCCGCGGGCGTGACAATGACGCAACGCTTTCCCTTTTTTTCGTGGCCGCCAAGTGTAGCGCACTGCGGTCGGCGTTGTTCCAGCAAGTGTTCACTTCCCACTGCACCATCCTCTCCCGCCCTCGACCCAAACAATTCACTGTGGGAGACGCCAGGCGGCAGATTGGACCGCCACCAACACTGGCTCTATCTCCCTTGTAAGCTCTAGCTACACTCGCTCTATCTCACTTGTAAGCTAGCTACACTCGCTCTATCTCACTTGTAAGCTAGCTACACTCGCTCTATCTCACTTGTAAGCTCTAGCTACACTCACTCTATCTCACTTGTAAGCTAGCTACACTCGCTCTATCTCACTTGTAAGCTCTAGCTACACTCGCTCTATCTCACTTGTAAGCTAGCTACACTCGCTCTATCTCACTTGTAAGCTCTAGCTACACTCGCTCTATCTCACTTGTAAGCTAGCTACACTCGCTCTATCTCACTTGTAAGCTAGCTAAAACTCGCTCAATCTCCCTTGTAAGCTCTAGCTACACTCGCTCTATCTCACTTGTAAGCTAGCTACACTCGCTCTATCTCACTTGTAAGCTAGCTACACTCGCTCTATCTCACTTGTAAGCTCTAGCTACACTCGCTCTATCTCACTTGTAAGCTAGCTACACTCGCTCTATCTCCCTTGTAAGCTAGCTACACTCGCTCTATCTCACTTGTAAGCTCTAGCTACACTCGCTCTATCTCACTTGTAAGCTAGCTACACTCGCTCTATCTCACTTGTAAGCTCTAGCTACACTCGCTCTATCTCACTTGTAAGCTAGCTACACTCGCTCTATCTCACTTGTAAGCTAGCTACACTCGCTCTATCTCCCTTGTAAGCTAACTACACTCGCTCTATCTCACTTGTAAGCTCTAGCTACACTCACTCTATCTCACTTGTAAGCTAGCTACACTCACTCTATCTCACTTGTAAGCTAGCAACACTCGCTCTATCTCCCTTGTAAGCTAGCTACACTCGCTCTATCTCACTTGTAAGCTCTAGCTACACTCGCTCTATCTCACTTGTAAGCTCTAGCTATACTCGCTCTATCTCCCTTGTAAGCTAGCTACACTCGCTCTATCTCACTTGTAAGCACTAGCTACACTCGCTCTATCTCACATGTAAGCTAGCTACACTCGCTCTCTCTCACTTGTAAGCTAACTACACTCGCTCTCTCTCACTTGTAAGCTCTAGCTACACTCGCTCTATCTCACATGTAAGCTAGCTACACTCGCTCTATCTCCCTTGTAAGCTAGCTACACTCGCTCTATCTCACTTGTAAGCTCTAGCTACACTCGCTATATCTCACTTGTAAGCTAGCTACACTCTCTTTATCTCACTTGTAAGCTAGCTACACTCGCTCTATCTCACTTGTAAGCTAGCTACACTCGCTCTATCTCACTTGTAAGCTAGCTACACTCGCTCTATCTCACATGTAAGCTAGCTACACTCGCTCTCTCTCACTTGTAAGCTAACTACACTCGCTCTCTCTCACTTGTAAGCTCTAGCTACACTCGCTCTATCTCACTTGTAAGCTAGCTACACTCTCTTTATCTCACTTGTAAGCTAGCTACACTCGCTCAATCTCCCTTGTAAGCTCTAGCTACACTCGCTCTATCTCACTTGTAAGCTAGCTACACTCTCTTTATCTCACTTGTAAGCTAGCTACACTCGCTCTCTCTCACTTGTAAGCTAACTACACTCGCTCTCTCTCACTTGTAAGCTCTAGCTACACTCGCTCTATCTCACTTGTAAGCTAGCTACACTCTCTTTATCTCACTTGTAAGCTAGCTACACTCCCTCTATCTCCCTTGTAAGCTAGCTACACTCGCTCTATCTCACTTGTAAGCTAGCTACACTCGCTCTATCTCACTTGTAAGCTAGCAACACTCGCTCTATCTCCCTTGTAAGCTAGCTACACTCGCTCTCTCTCACTTGTAAGCTAACTACACTCGCTCTATCTCCCTTGTAAGCTAGCTACACTCGCTCTATCTCACTTGTAAGCTAGCTACACTCGCTCTATCTCACTTGTAAGCTAGCAACACTCGCTCTATCTCCCTTGTAAGCTAGCTACACTCGCTCTCTCTCACTTGTAAGCTAACTACACTCGCTCTATCTCCCTTGTAAGCTAGCTACACTCGCTCTATCTCCCTTGTAAGCTAGCTACACTCGCTCTATCTCCCTTGTAAGCTAGCTATACTCGCTCTATCTCACTTGTAAGATAGCTACACTCGCTCTATCTCACTTGTAAGATAGCTACACTCGCTCTATCTCACTTGTAAGCTAGCTACACTCTCTTTATCTCACTTGTAAGCTAGCTACACTCGCTCTATCTCACTTGTAAGCTAGCTACACTCGCTCTATCTCACTTGTAAGCTAGCAACACTCGCTCTATCTCACTTGTAAGCTAGCTACACTCGCTCTATCTCACTTGTAAGCTAGCTACACTCGCTCTATCTCCCTTGTAAGCTAGCTACACTCGCTCTATCTCCCTTGTAAGCTAGCAACACTCGCTCTATCTCACTTGTAAGCTAGCTACACTCACTCTATCTCACTTGTAAGCTAGCTACACTCGCTCTATCTCACTTGTAAGCTAGCTACACTCACTCTATCTCACTTGTAAGCTAGCTACACTCGCTCTATCTCACTTGTAAGCTAGCTACACTCGCTCTATCTCCCTTATAAGCTAGCTACACTCGCTCTATCTCCCTTGTAAACTAGCTACAATATTGTTTTAATTATTCTTTAACGATATGGTTTGCTCCAAGTTGAAATGATGAGGAAGCTTGTTTAGAGGAAGTGCACCGGCATTATCGTGGAGAGAGAGAGTATGGACGACTACACTGGCTGATAACTCATATGTTTAATACCACCTCCCAGTGCGCCTGGCCTAAAGGTGCGTATTCACTTGATCATTTTACTTCGAACGAACAGAACACCCCGAACGAGCTCGAACAGCTGATATGTCCGAATACTCCGAGCATTCGGACCGTTTGCTGGTGCTTGACTTGTTCCCGACAATTTTGCCACGAACAGGACAACTGGAACTCAGTCTTAAAATGGATTTAATAGTGGCAACAGTTTCTTTCTTTGTGCTTTGTGCATTGACTAAAAAATAATAAAAAGAGGGACAGGAAAATCTGGTTAAGACGGCTGTTTTGTAGGAGACAAAATACAGAACTTTTTAAGGGGATTGGATGAAGAACATTTACGAAATTTCACCCGTCATCTCAAGAATTTGAGATTTTGGTTAACCTCGTCGGCCATAAATTTGCGAAGAAGGACAAAGTTCCGTAAAGCAATACCAGTGAAGGATCGCTTGGCACTAACGTTAGGTTTTTTTTTTTAGCAACCGGGGACTCATTTGCACAAACGGTCCGAACAGGTGCGAAAATACGTATCCACTGAGCACAAGCGAACAACTGACTTCCTTTGTGCATTCCCAAAAAAACCCAACATTTGTTCGATAGCGTTCGGCTCGTTCAGTTCCGTTTGGCGCGTGTCCTCGGACAGGTATGCACTTGAGCATGTTACTCCGAACAAACAAAACAAACCGAACGCGCGCGTGCGAACGAATGCTCAAGTGAATACGCACCTTAAGATTCGAACCTTGACCACCCTATCACGGCAATCCAGTAAGACGCGTTGTGAATCTGAAGCCTTATACTGTGAACAGACTACCAGTGTATTTCCTAGCTAGAGAAATAAATACATAGATTGTGCCAATACTGTATGATGTATTTGAAATATCTTTACAAAAATGGAAAGGAACATTTAAGTTAGCGCAAGGTAAGATTTCAAATTTTTACTGGTTTTATAGAACGGAAAGTTGTAAAAATGAGCTGATAAAGAATTAATTACTAGGAAATGTTAAGTACTTGCGTTATTGCTCGTATAAAACGCGCATAAATTTATCATCTTCTAAAAACAAATAAAATTGAACCTAAGTAATAAAATAAGGTTCGAATACATTCCCTTTCAGTGCATTGAAGTCAACGCATCTTCCCGCCTTATTGAATTAAATCTAAAGCATAGTTATTTTGACGTTTTGATCAGACTCAAGTCTCTTTTAAGATAATCTTTGAAAAGGTTATATTTTCTTAATAGCTCTTATCTATCGAATTTGTTCGTCATATTCGTTAGTCTTATTGACTGTGATATTTCCCTTTTAAGTGTGTTTGACTTCTTCACTCTTCCGGCCAAACAAAGCTAAACACATCCAACACGGCGTCGTAAATCACGAACGTGATTGAAACGTCCATACACACCTTCACCAGACGAGGCAGCGTCCCTTTGTAAAAAGTGGGAATCCCTCCCTCCTTGAACATCTTGATGACGCAATCAGCGGTGTTCTTGTACTTATGCGAGTCCAACCCTTGCATCCTCGTCTTCACCACGTCGGCGGGGGTGTTGGCCAGCACCGACGCTGCGCCGGCAAATGCGCCGATGAGACCCACGACGGATTTGGGTACGTTCGCTGACGACACATCGCCCTTGTACCATTCTTTACCTGTCTCCATGATATAGAACCTGATGGATTGGCTGCTGCCTTGCTTGACGATGGTGGCGGACACGCCTTTATAGAGCCCTAGGATACCGTATTCTTTCACGATCAACTTAATACCGTGAAGAAAGCTCTTATACCTCGGCTGCACCAGTCTGCGATCGTTTATAAACTTGACCTTAATATTCTCAAGGGGCGTGACTATTATAAAGGCCTCGAACACCCCCGCGGCTAAACCGCTCAGGAACCTATAACCGGGCGTCAAACGACCTTTGTCGTCCGATAAAAGAGACTTGAAAGAATCGAAACTAGTCAATATAACGACGGATTTGGGGATGGCACCGTAAAGGACTACTTTTAGACCTCTGTAAAGGCCGGACAGACCGTACCATCTGACGGTCTTTGTGATGCAATCAGTGACACCGCTGTATTGTTTGGCTGCGCCCTTTTGTCCGTCCAGTTGGAGCTGTGTTTTCACGTAATCCGTAGGATATGTGATAACCGCGTCGATTCCTCCCGCTATCCCGCTGGCCAAGATTACTCTCAAGCGAAGGCCTCCTTTATTTTTATTATGTTGATAGTCTATCTCGCTGGCTGCTCCGTTGTTCACCATCCATGGTCTTCGGAAAGGGTTTTGAAACCGTTCGTTCATGGCTATTCAGTGTTAGTGGAACGTAACTCCACTAGTTCCAGTTAAATATAACCTCTAGAGTTTGTTGAATCAGAGTTTAAAAACGAACATAGCCTACTCGTGTCAAACTTAAACAATTGACTGGCTTAGCCTCCGGCTTTGTTGCCAACTTATGCAAGATGCTAGTTTTTTTTTTACGTTTTCAGAACAATTTTAATTGAAATGTTACTTTTTTTTATATTATCTCCCTTTTTTTGCTATTTTATTATAATAACTAGTGCAATCAATTTAAAGATTCAGTTTGTGTCGGTGTGCAGACTAGTAGTTCATAGGTTACCCTTGAACGTAGTCATAAATATGTAAACATTAAGAATACAATGGCCCGCTTCAGTGGTCGAATGGGCTAAGGAGTCATTCTCACAGTATATTGGACTGACTATGACAGGGAGATTGGGATTGGAATCTCGGTTGGGTGATCAGAGTTTTTTTTTTACTAAATGATTTTTTCTGACTCTACCTCCACGCAAATGTGGGTACACTTCCTCCAAATTCAACCTTACTAATCTACTACAAATGAGTATAACTACACTATAGCTCTAAAAAGTTCATTTCTATTGATAACCAGCTGTATCTTGTGATACATAATGTCACCACTCATCGGCAGCACTTGAGTATGTATAATCCAAGGTTTATCTATAAATAAATAAGGTCTGTACACGCATTAAAGACATGTAATAAAGTCAAAATAGATCAAATCTCACAATCAACATAACAGGACAGCTAAACTATTTTACAATATCATGCCGTAGAATAAACATGCTTTAATTTTTAAAACGGAACCGGTAATAAAAGTCACTAAAAATAATCAAATAAAACTAGTATACATAATAAATTTAGCTGTGTTACCCGCATCGTTGGTCACATGGTCAAACGCCTCACTCGTGTTGGACTGGATTGACGGTGATATCGGGGCTCGAATCCCGGCCAGCTGTAGTGAGGATGTTTTATTCCCTTAATGGTGTTTTTCACCTGAAAAATTGGATAAATTTCCTCTAAAATTCTACATTCCTAATTCCTACGCCATTAGCGTAATTATTAGCGAGTAGTCTAGAGGCCGTATGCAAGAACTTGACTCAGTGGATGTTTAGTGGACACTATCATGGGCTGGCTTGCGTCATCATAGGTTAAAAGGTAGAGTGAAAGTGTTCTTGGGACCATATTATTATTATTATTGTTATTATTATTATTGTTATTATTATTATCACCGCGTCTTACTACCCGTTCGGGTTATATGCACTTACGCTAATGTGTAATGGTAGGGTGATTGTGAGATGAAATGTAGGACCTACAGTTTAACGTGGAATCCGAACCACGGTGGAGGCCTGACATTCCACACATTCACAAGTTGTGATTAATACACATCTTGTCAAAGGTGAAGGAAAGGTTTGGCAATCAGATGAATCTGTGCCCGGACCGAGGATTGAACCCTGATCCCTCAGCACAAAAGTCTGACACCTTACCCCTAGACCACCAGGTCACCCACCATACTATTGGTCCACTAAGCATTCACTATACGTTCTTGCATACCGCCCTAAGGGTTCGGCCAGAATGACAAGCGCGCGAGCAGCTGAGCAAATGCATGGCCAAACTGGCGAGCGCGTGATTAACAGATAGCTCTCGATAGTTGTTGACGAGGAAACAAAGGTTCGAATCTTGGCTCAGTTAACTGAGGGTGGTTTTTGACAAGTGACTTATTGTTGTGATTTTTCCATCCTCTCTCCGCGCTAATGGTGATTCTTATTTGTAAAGAAAGGCCTACTTTGATTATAATGTCGAAGTATTTTAACACATCAGTTTTACATATATATCTATAGTTTACGGCCTTACCAATTAAATTAGGCCGTTAGTAACAAGTGTGCTAAACCTATCTATAATTTATATAAAAAAAAGTCAAATATCATGTCAAATTGAGAAGTTTCCTAGCACTCAATGGACAAAATACAATAATATTGCCCAGCGCCTGTAAACTAGACTGTTCCGGCGTGCAGTTCTATCTTTCAAACGCGTCGCTCGGTCGCTCGCTCCAGTCTGGCCACCTCTCATTACAACCAATGTGTTCTATTTTATATTTTAGTCGCTCGCTCGCCCAGTCGTAACCTAAGCCATCACTCTCGCGATAGACGAGACTGTCGATGATGGGGAAATCGGGGATCGAATACCGGCTGGGTGTACTGAGGGGGGTTTCCCCTTAGTTGTTTCCCACTCTCCATCCAAGCAAATGCGCGTACGCGTCCTCTAAATCAAAACTTACTCATCCCTAACACACTATCGTAATAAGTACATGCGTATATCCCGAACTGGTAGTTAGACGTGATGCAAAGAAAAAAAAAATTCAAAGACGCAGTGACAAAAAAAAAACCTGTGCTAGGATAATTAAAAATCATTAAAACGAGTATTTTGAGCTATGTAGGTGCCCTGATTGATCACTCTATTTTCAAATAACCATAACACGCTTTCAAGGACATACATAGTAACAGTCATAATGATTCGAGCATCTCTGCGATAAAGTCAAACGCTACGAACGCGATGGCGACGTCTATGCTCGTGCGAGTTAAACGCGGGACGAGACCCTTATAGAGCACCGCGGTCCCTTCCAGCCTCCATATCTTGCTGAAACAGTCGACTGTGTTCTTGTATTTATGATATTCCAGCCCTTGCATCCTCGTCTTGACCACGTCCACCGGGTTGTTCACCAGCACGGAGATGGCGCCAGCCAAGACGCCGATAAGACCCACGACGACTTTAGGGACGTGTACCGACGGGTCGCCCTTACGGTACCGCTCCTTGCCTGTCTCCATGACGAAGAACCTCATCGCATGGTTCGACCCCTGCTTCACGATGGTGGGAGTCAAACCTTTATAAAGACTACGGATACCAAATTCGCGCGCGATGGTTTTGACGCCGTGTGAGAAACCCTTGTATCTGGGTTGAGACAGTCTGTTTTCGTTTATAAACATGACCTTGATAACCTCCATAGGTGTGACTATCAATACCGCTTCACACACTCCGGCGAATAATCCACACATGAGTATTTCCCTGGGTGTCAAGTGACCATGATCTTTGACTAGTAAAGACTTCGTGGTATCGTAACTACCGAATAAGATGGCGTTTTTCGGGATGGAACCATAGACTAAAACGTTGGACTTTGTAAGACCTTTGAAACCGTACGTCTTGACGGTCTTTGTCACGCAGTCGATGGTGCCTTTGTACAGTTTTCCTCTGCCGTTCGCCTTTTCTAGTTGTATCTGTGTCTTCACGTACTCGATAGGGTATGTGATGAACACGTTGACTACTCCCGTTATTGCACCGGTCACGATACTTTTTACGTTCAACTTTTCTGTCTTCCCACTAGACCATCTGTTTTTACCCTCCGAAACCTTTTCATCTTTTTTATGTTCACTATTGCCCATTGCCTTTTAAAATATTTATCAAACCATGCGCACATTATTTTTTTATATTTCAACAAATAAAAAATGTTGTAGGCTTAACTTGAACCTAACCTTTAAAATATCCAAAACTTATGGTATGAATAATTTTTTTTTATATTGTACATAGAGAAAGTACGCGCAAGCAAGACACCAGAAACATTTAAGTGAAATTTATATATTTTTATTATGTGTTTTTTTTCTCTCGATAGGTATGTTGCATTGTCCAAATTCAAATTGATTCCTCCAACATTTTATATCTGCAGCTTCTTTTTTTAGATCCTGAATCTTCATTCTTTCCTTGTTTGGGGTCATTCGTCAGTTGCAGTAGCCGTATTCTTGGTCTCCTTCTCTCTTCTATTTTGCCTTTCATGACATCACTCAATAATCCATTTCTTTTCTTAAAGTGACCCATCAAATTGGCTTTTTTTAATCGTGGAATCACCTCCAGAATGCCTCTATTTCCATTGAATCTTATTAAGAATTCTTTAGTCAGCTAAACCCGCCCTGGTAGCGTAGTTAGCTAACGCGCTGGTTTCATGTTGAGCTGGACTGCCGAGGACGGGGAGATCAAGTTTCAAATCTCGGTCGGGTAAACTGGGGTTGTGTGGGGGTCTCCTAAATGATTTTCCACTCTCACTCCATGCAAATGCTCATTCACGTCCTCTAAATTCAACCTTGCCAATTCCTAACCAATTAGCGTAATTAGTACTTGAGCGTATAACCCGAACGGTTAGTAATACGCGGTGCTAAATTAATTAATTATTAATTAAATTCTCTTCCAGCACCGTAGCTTTTAAAAAAATCTATGATGTTGGCCTGCAATCAAGCCATACCGACCAAGTGGCCGCCGTCGGTTGGCTAAGACAGTACCAGCTTATGCGGATAGATGGTGTCATGTGGTCAGCACAATCAACCTTACGGCCGTTAATCTCAATTTTATAGACCTCACCAAACTGAGTTGAGCCCTTCCCAGAAAATCTGTAAGTGCTGGGAATCAAATCCGGGACCTTTGGCGCTCGCTTTATCAATATGTATTCTCCAATCTCCTCAGGATTCGTGTTTCAACTCCATACAAAGCGATGTTCCATCTGCAACACCTCACCAGTTACTTCAACCCCGGCTCCACTTTGCTAGCCAGTAGGATTCTCTTCTTGTTGAAAGCAGCCTTAGCCATTGCTAGTTTTGACTTTATTCCCCGTGTACTCTGCGCGTCTGTCGCAACTAAACTCACTAAATACTCTCCATGGGTGTAAAACGTGTTCTCTTACCTTACATGATGAAAATAAATTTAGAATGTTCGAAAACAAGGGGCTTGTGAAGATATTTGGTCAGAAAAGAGATGAGGCTACTTGTGAGCGTAGGAGGTTACATAATGATGAGCTATATACTCTCTACTCATAAAAACTAAATGTTTAGGATGGTAAAATTTCGCAGATTACATTGGTTGGGACATGCAGCATGAATGGGAGAATCTATAACAGTGTTCGTGGTAACGACCGTCAAACCCAATGGGAAGAGGTCATTGAGAAGACCTAGACGAAGATGGTAGGACAACATTAGAATGGACCTGAAAGAGATATCGTGTAATGAGGTGGACTTGATAGAACTATAGACCGATCTTGGTAGGAAGAACAGTAGAAATTAGCTACTAAAGTTACTAAAACAATTTTAACATATTCATGCATCAAGTCATGTTATCTGCAGCTGTAACTTTTTATAGATATTATCAATATCTATAGAATAACACAAATAATATAGTAAAATATTATCAATGTTGGCCGAAAAGAAATATGTTTAAATTTTCTCTACTGTTCTTCCAACCATAATTAGAGTATAGCTCAAGATAGGGATAGGTGGCGTATTTTCCGTAAGTACGGCAATGGACTGTCGGTTCATAATGTCATAGAGTAAGTCATATTTTTAATGTTTCACTTCCCTAACTGCTGATTTACCTCATATTTATGGTATTTTTTTAATGATTCACGTTCTCCAGCTACTGATTTACCTCATATTTATGGTATTTTTTAATGTTTCACATACCCCAGCTACTGATTGACCTCATATTTATGGTATTTTTTAACGTTTCACATTCCCCAGCTGCTGATTTACCTCATATTTATGGTATTTTTTAATATTTCACATACCCCCAGCTACTGATCTACCTCATATTTATGGTATTTTTTTAATATTTCACATACCCCCAGCTACTGATCTACCTCATATTTATGGTATTTTTAATGTTTCACATTCCCCAGCTACTGATTTACCTCATATTTATGGTATTTTTAATGTTTCACATACCCCCAGCTACTGATCTACCTCATATTTATGGTATTTTTAATGTTTCACATTCCCCAGCTACTGATTTACCTCATATTTATGGTATTTTTAATGTTTCACATTCCTCAGCTACTGATTTACCTCATATTTATGGTATTTTTAATGTTTCACATTCCCCAGCTACTGATTTACCTCATATTTATGGTATTTTTAATGTTTCACATTCCCCAGCTACTGATTTACCTCATATTTATGGTATTTTTAATGTTTCACATTCCCCAGCTACTGATTTACCTCATATTTATGGTATTTTTAATGTTTCACATTCTCCAGCTACTGATTTACCTCATATTTATGGTATTTTTAATGTTTCACATTCCCCAGCTACTGATTTACCTCATATTTATGGTATTTTTAATGTTTCACATTCCTCAGCTACTGATTTACCTCATATTTATGGTATTTTTAATGTTTCACATTCCCCAGCTACTGATTTACCTCATATTTATGGTATTTTTTAACGTTTCACATTCCCCAGCTGCTGATTTACCTCATATTTATGGTATTTTTTTTAATATTTCACATACCCCCAGCTACTGATTTACCTCATATTTATGGTATTTTTAATGTTTCACATTCCCCAGCTACTGATTTACCTCATATTTATGGTATTTTTAATGTTTCACATTCCCCAGCTACTGATTTACCTCATATTTATGGTATTTTTAATGTTTCACATTCCCCAGCTACTGATTTACCTCATATTTATGGTATTTTTAATGTTTAACATTCCCCAGCTACTGATTTACCTCATATTTATGGTATTTTTTAATGTTTCACATTCCCCAGCTACTGATTTACCTCATATTTATGGTATTTTTAATGTTTCACATTCCCCAGCTACTGATTTACCTCATATTTATGGTATTTTTAATGTTTCACATTCCCCAGCTACTGATTTACCTCATATTTATGGTATTTTTAATGTTTCACATTCCTCAGCTACTGATTTACCTCATATTTATGGTATTTTTTAATGTTTCACATTCCCCAGCTACTGATTTACCTCATATTTATGGTATTTTTTAATGTTTCACATTCCCCAGCTACTGATTTACCTCATATGTATAGTTTAATATAAATATATAAATATATATAATGAAATAGTTCTGTTAAATTTCAAAATGTAGGTGTAACGGTGGCTCAGTAAATAAGCGTGGCCGGATTTACTGGGAGGGGGGTGGTTCCCCATATGTAATTTATCGCTGTGGCTTTCTCATCCTCTCTCCACGGTAGTGTGGGTTTGATTCCTCTAAACTAGCCTATCCATAACTATCCTTTAGAAAGAAACCGTTATCAACCATCTGTGTTAATAACGTAACATTAAAGATTTCATGTACCTTGAAAGGGTGTCGCGATTGTCTCATCTAGACGAACGTATCACCAATGATCCAACCGGGAACGTCTTGCGACCGGTATATGGTCAATATTCAGAGGTCAGCTGATCCTCCATTTGACCTGAACTGCTCGTTTACCGGAATGGGTTGACTCACGAGACTATACTATAAATACGCACCTAGGTTTTTTTTTGCATCGCGTCTTACTACCCGTTAGAGTTATACGCTTAGGTAATAATTACGCTAATGATGTTAGGGATTAGGAAGGTTATATTAATGGAAAGTATACTCGCATTAGCATGGAGGGAGAGAGTGGAAAACCACCCTCATTACACCCGACCGAAGTTCGAACCTCGATTTCCCCGTCATCGATAGTCTAGCCTACTGCAAGAGTAGTTCGTTAGACCACGCGGCCACCGAAGTGGGTCACACCTCTGTTAATTTGACTGGGGTGCTCGTTACACCAACACCCCTGCGCATATAGTCAAATTTTCCCAGAAAGGCTTTATCTGAGAGCTAGCGAGGTCACTAAAGGCAATTGGATACTAAGGGCCAGTTTCATAGTCAGACTTAGTGAGCCTAAAGTGCGAGTCGATACTAAATACAGGACGACACCTACCTAGACCAAAATGGAATGGGCCAGTTTCGCATATGAAACTGGCCCATTCCATTTTGGTCTAGGTAGGTGTCGTCCTGTATTTAGTATCGACTCGCACTTTGGGCGTGCTAAGTTTGACTATGAAACTGGCCCTAAGGCTACTTTATAAAGTGTATGGAAAAATGGGGATTATTTCTCGTAACTTTAGAAAAAACTCAGGTAAATATTTATGTTAAGTAAATTATGCCAACCTTGGCATGGATTGTCAAGACATCCGCACGGTTGATCAAAAGGGCTGAACGTGAGTCACGCCATCTTGACCGCTTCGCCAGTGACTCAGTCGGTTGTTTTGAGGAGGTTCTGATCCTAAATGGTTTCTTACTCTCCCTCCACTCAAACGTAGGTGCCATTTTCTCCCAAATTTTACCTTATTCATATCGCGGAAGACCAAGACGGGTAGTAATAGGTGGTGTACAAAAATAAATACCAAGAGAATCAGTGAACGCGTAGAATCGTTACTCGTGCCTTTAATGAATCTGAAATTAGTTCATAAACATGTTGGTTTTTCTCTATGCACACCACTCAAATGTCGGGCCAGATCCAGTCGAACATATCTATGTAGGAGTCGAAGACCATAAACGTGATGGCGACCTCCATACACGCCCGACTTAATCGAGGGATTAACCCCTTATAGAACGCCGCGGTACCTTCCAGCCTCCATATCTTGTTGAAACAGTCGACTGTGTTCTTGTATTTATGAGATTCCAGCCCTTGCATCCTCGTCTTGACCACGTCCACCGGGTTGTTCACCAGCACGGAGATGGCGCCAGCCAAGACGCCGATAAGACCCACGACGGCTTTAGGGACGTGTACTGACAGGTCGCCCTTACGGTACCGCTCCTTGCCTGTCTCCATGACGAAAAACCTCATCGCCTGGTTCGACCCTTCCTTAATGACGGTAGCCGTCAGACCTTTATAAAAACTGCGGATACCAAATTCGCGCGCGATGGTTTTGACGCCGTGCGAGAAACTCTTGTATCTGGGTTGAGCCAGTCTGTTGTCGTTTATAAACATGACCTTGATAACCTCCATAGGTGTGACTATCAATACCGCTTCACACACTCCGGCGATCAGTCCACACATGACACTTGCTCTAGATGTTAGCTGACCACGATCGTCGGCTACTAAAGACTTGACAGTGTTGAAACATCCGAACCTGACGGCAGCTTTCGGAATGGAGCCGTAAATCAAGATGCTGACACCTTTGTAAAGCCCGAGAAATCCTTGATTCTTGACCGTTTTCGTCGTGCAGTCTAAGATGCCATTGAAACGTTTTTCCTTGCCGCTCTTTCCGTCCAGCTGAAGCTGTGTTTTCACGTATTCTGTTGGATATGTGATAAAGATTTCGGTCCCTCCTGCGAGTCCGCCGGCCAACACGCCTTTGAATAGTTTTAAACCTTTCCTTTCATTGGTTGCAGCTGCCCCTTCTCGCGTCATCCATGGCCTTTGGAAAGGTTGTAAAACCTATCGCTCATCGTTTTGAGCGACCTAAAATTTAAGTTGGTTTTGATATAAAGTGTGGCTTAACCTAAAATATCCCAACCTGAAACAGCGTTACTTATTATTTAGCAAAGATTGTCATAAAGAGCGTTAGCTCATTTAAATTAAATGCCTTGTTTTGTTGTCAACTTAAAGCTCAATCACATTGTCTGATGATACACTCCATTTTTCATAAAAAAAAAGGATTTTCAACAATCACAAACATGTTATTTTTACTGCCAAAACCGGTAACGTTTTACGATTTTATATGTATTGATAATATATAATTAACATTAACAGCTAGAGATCACATGAATTGACATGTAAATACATCTACTAACTCTTTTAGCCGTCAGATAAGGCGTCTACTATGAAAATCGGACTGTACGTTGTCAGCCCAAAGAGAAATTACGCAATTTCCAACACAAGGAAATGTCCAATTTGTGTAAATACAATAGCCTTATTACTTTAATAGAGCGTGCACGCCTCGCTATTTGCCTCAATATCGGACATGACATACCTCTCTATGGCATATCTCTGGCAAGGACTGAAATGACGTCACGAAGGCCCCTTCAATAAAATGTATACATTCTACGTCACTAAAGGAAAAAGTGTTACAGTTTGAATAAAATACTGACCCTGTTTGCTACATGTTTGATGGATGCAGGGCCGTATATCTAATAAGGTGGTGGTTCAACCCTTCCCCCTTACTGTAAAATATATTAATATGAACTATTTTTATAGTAAGGAGCCAAGTTCGAAGCCAGGGGAGTTTTGGCGTTGGAGAGTGGGTGTTATGATGGATGCCCCCTTTCTAATGCTTTTTTTTTTTCCTAAATAAATACTTACTAATTTACTCTGTTTACTATATAAAAATAAAGTTGCAGAAAATATCTAAAACTAGTATCCACCATTGTGATGTATAGCAATAGTTTTTAAAATTCTCAAAGGGCATTTAGCACCTGGGACCACACTTTTTGAGAATGCAAGATCCCTCATATCCCACTCGATTTCGAAACTCGTTAGGACTAAGTAACTTGGATCTGATCGGAATTAGAATTTGGAAAACCCACCAGAGATGATTAGTAAATTAGTTGGGGCATATTGCCCTAGGGTTCTTGACCAAGACATGCAGCCAATGATGATACAAAATATCACGTCTAAAAGGAAAAGGAGTTAAGTTCAACTCTAGCTCAAATTGAGTTGGTGCTGACATCTGTTATACAATCATGAGACGTTTATAATGCACTTTAGTTTATGATTAAAAGAGGTCTCTGTCATAATTAAACTAATTAAAAAGTATTTGCTGCGGTTTGAAATATAAAAGTTCTTCTGAAAAATGTATGTGATGTTACTTTTCCCTGTACTCTTCAATTAATATCTGCTCTCTTTACGAGAAAATATAACTAGGTGTATAACTATGGTGACTCTATATTTTTTTAGAAAAAATAGAGGACACTAAAAAAATAACAAAGATGACTGTTTTTTAAAGTATTTCTATGTTGTATATGTGTGTAGGTATGTTAATAAAAAAAGAAGAAAGATAATAGAAAGAGAGGGGCAAAAAAGTCGAAACACATTTTTTTTAAAAATTAACTTTTCCTTGCTAATTCAAGTTAACACTTAGCTATAATATGCAGGAGAGTTAGGTTTTGACCCGGACATTCGAAATAACAAGCTGAAAATTGGAGGGTACATCAAAGGGGCCCCTACAAACTGAGACCTAAAAGTCCCAGAAAATCACCCTTGGAGAACCGCCACCAACTTGGAAAATGGTGGCCAAAATATGGGTTTTCACCATTTTCGCCGTTATGTTGCGCTGATAACAAAAACACCTCAGTACATTTTGGTAGAGCGTTAAATTTTACACAAAAAAGGTTGTTGGCAATTTTTTTGTGGGAACGACCATTTTCGAGATGTTTTTACGCCGTCAGTTTGCTGCACAATCAAATCAAAGAACTCTACATTTCAATTAACAATTATTATGAAATGATGAAAGTTACAGGCATTGTTATAATCGTAACCAGAGATACATGAAATGATCAAAGTTAAGAGAATTTTTATAATCGTAGCTAGATATACATTGATATACATTGATATACATTTATATACATGGAATATACATTGAGTATAACTTTACCAAAAGCTTTTTATCACCATAGAACGTGAATTTATATAATACTTAGAACTGAAAATGGGTAAAGTAATTTCTTGGAATGTCAGTAGTTATAAGCTCCGATGGAGTTGATAGGTAATGCTAATGGACAATGTGTATGTTTAGCATGAAACACCACAATGTGGTTTTTTATTGCAATATTGGCTCTTTTCAGAAAAGCAACATGTGACACAATCATGTATTTTTTGTTCCCTTTATCTTTAGATATGTTCAAGGCCGTTGTCAGGTTTTTTTGGGGGGGTTCAACCCCCCTGAAATTTTATGAACAAAATATATATGGCTCTATTAATTTTATGGTTCGGGTTCAAACAATATCAAAATTAATGTACAAGTACAAATTAGGGGGCTTTGTAACCGCAAAAAGCACTTAAGAGAGCTTCTAGAGGTGTTTAATATTTAGAATTTTTCCTAGCATACCTACCAGGTACATTTGAACTGATTTATGTTTTTTTCCAACTCCTGGTTTCCAATTTATTTATTTTAATCCGGTTGAAAGGGGGGGGGGGGGACATATATGGTAATTGAGAGCACGAGCCACGTCACTGATCCTGTTGGCGTCGTGTTCCAGGTCAACAGTTGTGCTGTCGCAGAGGGATGACTGAGGAGCTGAGCCCCCTACTTGGAGTCAACAGTCCAGAATCAGATTGCAACTCGAACCACACGAACGCCGAGAGGAATGGCGAGACCACGATCAGTTGCATCAGCAACGCCTCCTCCCAAGACGTGGACTTCATCCAGGACAACTCGGACTATCAGTGGTTTCTCGAATACGGGTGAGTGTCCTCATTCATTACACAAGGAAGTGTCCAGTGTCGGTATGTTCGGGGAAATGCAACGTCACATCCGTTCGTCGCATCACGTTTCTAAGCTCAAACCACTCGATGTTTTGGTCTTAGATAGTACTTTTTGGCTCAAACAACTCGAAATTATAACCTCGAATAGTACTTTTTAGCTCTAACAACTCAATGTTATGACCTTGAATAGTACTTGTTGGATCAAATAACTCGATGGCATGAACTTGAATAGTACTTGTTGGATCAAATAACTCGAAATTATAACCTCGAATGTACTTTTTAGCTCTAACAACTCAATGTTATGACCTTGAATAGTACTTGTTGGATCAAATAACTCGATGGTATGAACTTGAATAGTACTTGTTGGATTAAATAACACGATGTTATAATATTGGATAGTACTTTTTAGCCCTAACACCTCAATGTTATGACCTTGAATAGTACTAATGGGATCAAATAACTCGATGGTATGACCTTGAATAGTACTGGATGGATTAAATAACTCGATATTATAACATTGGATAGTATTTTTTAGCTCTAACAACTCAATGTTATGACCTTGAAAAGCACTTAGTTGGGTAAATAACTCGATGTTATGCCTTGGATAGTACTTATTGGCTCAAACCAGTCGATGTTTTTTATCTAGTTTAGTACCTATTTTACAACAAAGAAGCATCTTGACAAATTAACTAGACATTTCTACAAACGGCCGATTCAGGAGCAATATCCTTGTCTTGAGACCAATCCTGGTGGAGAGAGATTTTAAACCCCCTCCGTAGCCAAGGTATCAGGGAGCCATGGTTCGATACCAGAACCCGCCTCGGTGGCGTAGTTGGCTAACGCGCATGTCGTGTTGAGCTCGACCGCCGAGGACGGGGAGATCGAGGTTCGAATCTCGTTCGGGTGAACTGGGGGTGGTTTTTCCTAAATGGTTTTCCACTCTCCCTCCACGCAAATGCGGGTTCACTTCCTCTAAATTCAACCCTCCCAATTCCTAATCCATTAGTGTAATTAGTACTTAAGCGTATAACCCGAACGGGTAGTAAGACGCGGTGCTAAATATTATTCGATACCAGAGAATACTTTAAAAAAAATCTAGATGCATATATTCCTTCCTCTTATTCAGACAAGTACGACTCCTATCCTGCTGGTTTGAGCGTCTTTATTCTCGGTTAAGTTAATTTGTAAATTGTGTGTGTCTGCGCAGGTACCGCGACGGATCGTCCGCCCCCCACCTCCACCACCATGCCAGCGTCCTGTCGACGTCGTACCCATGCCATGAACCGGCGCCCTACTACGACGACCTCGCCAAGAACCTGGATGCCAACCTTGCCGAGGTGGACATGGAGGACTTCCGTACAGAGGATATCCACTCCATCCTCACGACGCTACCGGCCATGTGTTGCGGCGAGATCCAGGTGACTACCCCTAACCCCTGTCCTTATACATTTTAAATCGAAAACATTTGCAATAGATTTAGATCAGAAACTTTTCCAATAAATTTTCAATTGAAAACGTTTCCGATAAATTTTTAATCGGAAACTTCTTCGGTATATTTTCAAAAAATATTCCTCTTTAAAAAGATTCCTGGTATTTTTCCTCTAAATTTTCTTCTAAATGGACATTTTTTCGGTAAATTTTCAATCAAAAGTGTATTCTTTAGATTTTTGCAAAGATTATTCCTCTTAAAAATTTTCCGGTAAATTTCCCTGCTTACTCTTTTTTTTTTGTCATATTTTTAAACTAAAAAAAAAAAACCTCTTGAAATGTATCGGTAATTTTCATGTTGGCACTTTTCGGTTGGTGTATTTTCAATCAGAAATTTTTTGGTAATGTTCTCACTTAAAACTTTCCGGTTTTTTCCTGTTGAAACTATTTCATTAAATTTTCAATCGGGAATTTTTCCGGTCTAAATCATACATAATGAAATTGAAGGGGTGCTTTCGTAAGGATTTTGCTTATAATATACGAAGTATTAACGTATCCGATCTGCAGAAGACCAGACGTTAGGTGACCACTTCAACCTCTAGCGCTTTAGTCGATTCGCTACTTGCGAACTCATTAAATGTTATGTTGTTAATGGTGACTGTGGGTCTAGGGGTAAGGTGGTCACTTCTGGGCTGGGGGTCCGGTTCAATCTCGGTCCCGGCACAGATTACTGATTGCCAAACCTTCCTTCACCTCTGACAAAGATGTGTATAATCACAACTTGTGAATGTGAGGAATGCCAGGCCTCCACCGTGGTTCGGATTCCACGTTAAACTGTAGTCCTCCATTCATCTCACAATCACCCTACCATTGCACATTAGCGTAAGTCCATATAGCCCGAACGGGTAGTAAGATGCGGTGCTAATAATAATAAATATTTATGTTGTTACGTCCTCAAGATAAATTAATCTAAAGTGGAAATTAATTAATTAAATAAAACCAGCTTCGGTGGCCGCGTGGTCTAACGCGCTACTCTCACAGTAGAATAGACTGCCGATGATGGGGAGATCCAGGTTCGAATCTCAGTCGGGTGTAGTGAGGGTGTTTTTTTAAATGGTTTTCTCTCCACGCAAATGCGGGTACACTTCTTATAAATATAATATTCCTAATCTCTAAAACCATCAGTATAATTAGTACATAAGCGTATAATCCGAACGGGTAGTAAGACGTGGTACTAAAAATAAAAAATTAAAATGAATTTACAACGTTTAAATAGTTGGATAAATTTTTCGGGATAAAAGTTTGAAGACAATTTTCAATAAAGAATTTTCCAAGAATGACCAAATCTCCCGTGGAAAATGGTTTTGTGCACTTGACCTGACCTTGAACACGTGTGTTTTAGACTGAGAGGCAAGGGGAGATGTTCGCGAGCGTGTCCGGTTCCATGATGGCCAAGTTCGACTTCGACTCTTCCCTGAGTCCTCACACCAGCTCACAGGTATGCGAGAGCGGATCCCAGGGTTGTTGTCGGCAGTATTTATAATAATAATAATAATAATAATAATAATAATGGATGTGACGCGTGGGTTTGTCAATAGAAACACACGGCTGGAATGAGATATATAAGAAATGTATGTGGAAAAACTCGTAAGGACAGAGTCAGCCGAAGGCGTGCGGTTTGAAGGGGAATCCAATAGGTCATTGTAAAAGAAGCGTCTTACTGTGGTTTGGGCATGTTGAGAGGATGAGTGTGGATCGTGTGACGAAGCAAATATATGAAGGTAGAGTGTGTGGAATAAAAATATAAAGTGTTTTAAGAATAAAAGAGCATACTATGAGTCGGTGGATGGATGTTGTTGAAGCGAAGGGAGTGTGAAAGGATAGGGAAGTGTGTAGAAAGTTAGTGAGGATGGATTGTTCTTTTTTGAGCTATATGCACTTTATATTGCCTACCCCGTTAGGGAATGGCGTGATTAGGTATCTATGTGTATGTGTGTGCGTCTCTGCAGCAGACCCGAAACTAGTGACACACTCAACCACCGAGCGCTTTAGTCGATACGCTATTGTGCGAACTCTATAGTTGTTTATGTTAACGTCCTCAGAATTAATTAAACTAAAGTGGTAATTAATTAATTAATTAATTAAAATAAAACCCGCTTCGGTGGCCTCATGGTTTAACGCACTACTCCCACACAGTAGTCGAGACTGCCGATGACGGGGAGATCCAGGTAGAGATGTCTTTTTAAGGCCTTTATAATAATATTGAAATACTAAAATATCTGATGCAATGTTAGTGATAGGCTCGACCAGCAAGCGCTGTAGAAGATAGATATGAAAGCCCTGTTATTGCAACTCATTTGATAATGTTTCTGGTGTCAACGTCCTCAGGATAATTTAACAGAAGTGGAAAACCATTTAACTCTTCAGAACAAAATGATTGAAAATTTTCCCAAAGGTTTTATCTAAAAAAACACGTACCGCTTTTTTTTTTCTTAACCTTTTTCTGACCCTCACTTTCTCCTTCACTACCCCCTTCGGCCCATGTAGCACAAAGTAGACCTACTTGTTCATCTTATAAGCATATGTATTCTTTGAATTGAAAAATGACACCTGGACATGGGAATCGAACCAGGAACCTTTGGCTTTGTACGGCAATGCTTTAACCACTGAGCTATCCAGGAATCGTCCCGTGCCCAGGGCTAATCCTCACTCATATTTTAAGGCAGATTCTGTGATGGACTTGTGGAAATCATCGGCGCACTAAACCAAAGGTCCCAGGTTCGATTACCGTGTCCATACTTCATTTTTAAATTCAAAGAATGTGATATAGACGCGGCTATAATCATAATTAACAAATATAATAACTTGGTTATTTAATCCAGCATTATAAGCATATATGATAATTACTCTAATTGGCTAAGGATGAGGAAGTGTGCCCGCATTTGCGTGGAAAGAGAGTTTGAAATTATTTAGGGAAAACCACCCTCGGTACACCCGACCGGAATTTGAACCCCGACCTCCCCGTCATTGACTGTCTAGTCTATTGCGAGACCATGCGGCCACCAAAGTGACTAGCTGTGATATCAATGACAAGTCAGCCCCTGTGTATGTCCAGGGCGACTCCGCGGGGTCCACGGACACTATGTCCATCTGCAAGTCGGAGCTGCTGTTCTCGCCGGTGAAGGAGTGCGCCCTGCCGTCCACCAACTTCAGCGTGGACTCTCTGGACTGCGACCTCCTCTCTGAACATGACATGATGCTCACCTGTCAGGCCAACAAGGACAACTACACCATCACCTTCGAGGGCAGCATGGCACTCTACTCTGAGGACTCTGACTGCCACGAGACGGGTCAGTGACTGTACTAGTGCAAAATGTGTGATATATGATGGACCTTGGTCTACTCTGACTGCCACGAGACAGGTCAGTGACTGTACTAGTGCACTCTGGGTGATATATGATATACCTGAGTCTACTCTGACTGTACTAGTGCACTCTGTATGATATATGATGAACCTTGGTCTACTCTGACTGCCACGAGACAGGTCAGTAACTGTACTAGTGCACGCTGGGTGATATATGATGGACCTTGGTCTACTCTGACTACTAGTACACTCTCTGTAAGATATGATGGACCTTGCAGTACTCTGACTGTACTAGTGCACACTGCGTTTTATATGATAGACCTTGCTAGACCAATAAGACTCACTTGAAAACCTTCAATATAACCCCTGATGTTCAATATATTCACCAATGTGCTATAACTCCTGCTTGTCACTCTGTGTTCTCCAGCTGAGAGCGTGGGGACGACCTCAGAGAGCACCAACTGGACCAAGCGTCGCTTCAAGTACCCCAGCGGTCGCACAGTCAGCGGCCGAGCTCTCGACACATCCATGGCACGCTCAGACTCTGTCTACACCACCTGGAGTAAGCTCAAGAAACGTTCCAGCGAGGTGCAGCTGACGCGACACCCTTCCGGGAACAACAACACCTGCAGCGACGGACCCGGGTTCGGTATTGGCGACACGTCGGCCCTGAAGAGTCAGAGTCTCCCTAACTTGTACCGCCAGAGGCGCCACAGGCTGCTAGTCTCCATCGGCAACAAGCTGAGCAGCGCCATGAGCTCTTCGGTTGAGTCGTCGGGACAGCCGGTGAAGTTGTACGACGTCCAGCACCGGAACAACACCAGCAGTATCCTCTCCGAGACCAACAGCTCGGTGGACGGCAGCTGTAGTGGCAGGAAGCAGCACAACTTCAGTCTCGTCAAGCTGTTCATGAAACAGAAGAGCATCAGCAACGAGGGTATGTGCTACGCCATGGACCAGTCCTCGGCCAGCGAGTGTTGGCCGACCTCCAACAACAGCCAGTCGGAGGTCGACAGCGACTCGTACGCTCAGGAGACAGCGCGGCACAGGTCGATGAACGCCAGTTGTAACAACGCGTGCCACAACCGCCTGCACACTGCGGACGACGTTAGGAATGAAAACGATTCGTGCACTTGTCTGAACGACTACAAGTGTCCCTTGCATGATACCCTGACCGAGTACGACAACAAGGCTCGGCTGCAAGGTGTGTTCGGGGGTAACAACGGGAACGTACCAAAGACGGATTGTTCTTTGCTTGACGGGGCGACAAACAATTGGATAAGGTCAGACGAAATAACTACAGACTATTCAACGTGTTGCTTTGAGGACAGTTTAGTGGAACCTTCTAAAAAAGATGAAAATCAGCTCCAGCGTCAACATGAACTCATAGAAGAAGAGGAGGATCAGGTTTCAGAAAGGTCTGAATCCGTGGAGCAGCTTTCGGAAAGCTTCTCGAAGATCGAAGAATCTACTCTTGATATGGGTGGGACAAGTTGCATGAGTGATCAGCCTGAGGAACCGAGTTCGAACTCTAGTCAATGTAACACTTACAAACCAACGAAGCCGAGATGCAACGCTGAACTGTGCACCGCGGTAAAGAATGGCACGCAGTTCAACGTGAACAACAACAATAGCGTGGAACGGGAGGACGTACAGTCCCTGGTGAAACGGAGACCAGGCAGAGAGCAGAGTCAAGGGACGCAGACTAAAAGACTAAGTAGTTTTGGGAGTAGTTTGACGCCGTCGTCTACCGGAGGAAGTCTGAGTAACTGTAGTTCCAGCGATGAAACTGACACGACAAAGATGCATAGGCTTTCATCCCCGAGCCGAAGAAGGTCAGGCAACTGTACCCTTGGCACATGCGCGTGTAAAACTAAGAGCAATGCCACGCAAATCCCTGTGTACCTCATGAATCGCAGTATGCAAACTTCAGGCTATGCCGACGTGAATACCCTCAAATCCTCCCCGTTCAGGCTTTTGGAAAGTCCGAACGGGACATCTCTAGTCAAGATTATCGAGCCTTCTTTCACAGGGAACATTGGTCACGCCAAAGATGGTGAGATCAAAAAACCTTTATATGTTTTTTATCCAAACTACACGCTACCTGATCTAGGGTTTTTGAAAGAGAAAAGAAAGGATATAGACATAAACAAAGTGTTCTTACTGCCGCAGAGGTTTTCCGGTATACCATCTCCACCCAAAGAACCCGAGACTATTGGTAAGCACGAACCGAGAAATCCTAAAAGGAGTCCACATATTGGGAAATCGCGCAGACCATTCTCCTGCAATGACGTTGAGGCCCTAAGGAAGAAAGGATTCGGCCATATTAGGGATTGGGATTCCTTGACTTTCCTTCTTCCGAGAGAATACCGCCAGTTCTTAGCAGAGGTACCAGAAATTGTCCACCATTTGAAGGCGAAAGACGACGAGATGCTGCGACCTCTATTCTGCGTGTCGCCCACATTGAAGCAAACCAAATCCCGACCCGTTAGTTGCGACTGCGGCTCGTTTGTGGTGACGGCCGAAGGAAAGTCCGTAGGAAACAACGGCAACGTTTCTTCTTCTTCTAGCACCGCTACGCAACCTTCGTCCGGGTACCGCGGTTCCTCCACCATGCTCCTCACAGACTCGTCCTCGAACCACCCCATACCCACCACCAATTATAACCCACTGTTTGTGTACAGATACGACAGCGTCAGTTCAGAGTCCAGTATGATGGTGAACCAACAGACGGGGGATAAGAAGCACCCCCCCGCTTTGCCGAAACGTTCCATCTCTCTTCCTTCTGGTGGTGACGGGAAGAGAAACTTACCTTTACAGCGTGGTGAATCATTGAACCAGACTACACCCCCAAGACCTCCTCTACCAAGAGGCATCCTCAGGAAATCGATGGACAACAACTGCAAAACCCACAAGAATAACGCCAATAACAAGAGGTATAGCATGTTTGAACTTGGGAGCGACGGCGAGGAGTACCAACACAACATGGAAACAAAGAACGTCACCGCGCAAAAACATAGAAGATCTCTCCACGGCATCGACTTCTCGGAATATCTCGCATCACTTAAGAAGGCCGACATTGAAGATAAATATTTTGAGAAGAAACTACTTGGGATGATGGCGCCGGAGAAAGACGTCGACGAATTGGAAGACGATGAAGGTGTTGATGCAGGGACAGACAGCAGCTTCGAGGAAGGGCTTCACGGTATCACGTTCGTCCTCCGACGCCCCCCATCCCAAAGACACCGGACGCTGAAGAAAACTCCTTCTTTAAACTTAGCAGGACCTTCCCCGAAATTGATCAGGATGAAGACATAGTAAAACTTGAGGAGTTTCTTAACCTCAGTGGTCTATCTCTCGTCGGGTCTGAAGACAACTTGGAAGGATGGAACGACTCCGATATGACGAAACTTCGTCTGCAGGTCAGCAAGTTTCTCTCCAACAAGCAAACAGAAGCATGCGGAGAGAAATGTATGTCTGTAAAGACCACAGAACATGACAGAGATTTTCAATGTAAGGAGGATTTGAGAAATGCCCAGTCAAAGAAGACTGTCAGCTTCGCTGACAAGATTTGCGTCCATGTTCGTGATGAGGGAGACATCAGCTCAACGTGTGATAAAACTATTCTGCTGACACCACCAAACTCACCAAACTCAGCATGCTCCTACAGGCAATACCAGGTAATAAATGCATTTCTTCCTGTTTCTTATTCCACGTATAGTATCCGACAATTTAATTCAATATTTCCCGAAGGTATGTGACGTGCCTCTAAGTTTTATTAATCATAAACATATTTTGTTATTGCAATAACTCTGGTAATCACATTAATACAGATTTTGGCGTCACTTTTATAAACCTTTATTTTCCTTTGTCAAAGTTTTGTTTAGTTTACTTACTACCAATGAAGCTTTGTAAAAAAAAAAGCAACAAGATAGCGGGTATTTTTTTAAAGGAGAGCCGGAGGGTGTGCTTTATTGATGCCACAGTCCTGAGGCCTGAAAAGGGTATGCGACTGACGAAAGTTTGGGAAACATCGATTTAAGTCTCTGAAAGCATGTTATTTAGGGTTGCCATGCACCTTGAATACCGGGAGAGCTGGGAAAACATAGGGGATTTTTTTGTGCCTGTAAAGAAACAGTAAAATACAGAGAATTTTGCAAAATCTATTGAAAATAATAGAATATTTGTTAATTTGGTATATTTAACTGAAAGCTTAAAATAGTTGATCTTTGGGTAGATGGTAAAGTTAATCTAAGAATTAATCACGATTCAAACATGTCTTAAACACATGTCTACCTCTTAAACAAGGGTTGTTAATGTGTGAGAAGATGATCATTAACCATACAAACAAAATTTTGTTACTCTTTCTTCCACTTAAGCTGCCTGAAAAATGGCAATTACTTCTGGAAAACGTAAGGAATATGGTAGTAATAAAATAGTGGAAACACCGTTTTGGCACAGAGATGAATAACACACCAGCTACTTTAATGTAAACTGATAGGAATCTTTATTTATGTATGTTCTAGTGTAAATTGAATCCTGCTCTGGTAGAGTTGCCCATATGTGAAGAAGGAGATGGCACCCCAGAAGAGTTGTCCAGTCCTCCCTCAGAAGTCTCTGTCACCTTAAGGAACCTACCACAAAGGCCAGTTTCATTTGACCTGACACAGAAGAGAGGTTAGTTGAGCAGAAAAAAAAAAATAGTCTCACATCCTCTCAACGTATTAATTGTTATTTATTTTATTCTAGTTTTATCAGGACAATTTATACAAAAACTCTTTATATTTAGTAATTTAAAAAAACTATTTGAGGCATTTGTGCACTTTCTGAACCGACTGATTATATCAGCACACACCTTTAAACTAACTTTAATCTATTATTATTAGCACCGCGTCTTACTACCCGTTCGGGTTATACGCACTTACGCTAATGTGCAATGGTAGGGTGATTGTGAGATGAAATGGAGGACCTACAGTTTAACGTGGAATCCGAACCACAGTGGAGGCCTGGCATTCCTCACATTCACAAGTTGTGATTAATACACATCTTGTCAGAGGTGAAGGAAGGGTTTGGCAATCAGATAGATCTGTGCCGGGACCGAGGATTGAACCCCGGACCCCTAGCACAGAAAGAAGTCTGACACCTTACCCCTAGACCGCCAGGTCACCAACTTTAATCTAAAATGGACAGTGGACACCACATCCAGTCCTCATTAATTCATGCTGGGAAATGGGAAAGCCACAGTTTGCCAATGATAATTTTTTCAGCCATGCCGGGAATCGAACCCGAAACCCTTAGAACAGCAGACGGACATGCTAACTGGCTTAGCTAAGATGTTGGATCATATATTTTATTATATTTGGAAGAAGGTACAGGAAAGGTGGAAAGAAACATATAAAAGGTTCGAAAACAATATGACTTTTATGATGAAAAAAAACAGTTCATACTTTACATTGCTACCACTGGATAGAGCAGTAATGTCTGCCTCTTGTTGAAGAAAATTAATCGTTACCGTCCAATACCCTGACCTAGGTTTCACTCTATTGGAACTTATAAGGGGAGAATGTGAAACGTGCAACTCAACTTTCTAAAAGAGGAAACCAAAGGAAATGTGTAAAGAATGATAGGACACTTAGATAGGAACATGTAAAAGGAATAACACATTATATTTTGCTATTAATTCTTGTTGTTTATTAGGACTGCTGTTTAAGTGGATGGACTACCTTGTAAAACTTGAGAAGCGCTATCAGCGCAACTCCTAAGAAACGTCCATATATTGAACTATTTGGACTGTCTAGCCGACACCGAACTAGAGTTACGGTGTTGTCATATCTGTCAAATTTGGTCTAAAAGAGTGAAGGGGGAGCGAGCTAATCTGTTGTTTACATGGGTCAAGTTTCTTGCAAGGGAAAGGCTAGAGTGCGGCTTTTATCAAAGACCACACTATGCAGAAATCTGCTGCTTTATTTTTAGCTTGAACTAATATAATCAGTAATATGGTTTTCTTAATATTTCTTACCTAGCGGAAGAAAACATTTTTAATTTGACGTTCTCGTATTAGACTGGTTTGCTGGTGACGAGATTGGGGTTCAAATCCCAGTAGTGTATACTGAGGGTGTTTTTTTAAAACGGTTTTAAACACTCTATTATTATTTATTTATATCACCACGTCTTACTATCCGTTCGGGCTGTACACTTATGTAATAATTACTCTAATGTGTTAGGCATCAGGAAGGTTAAATTAAGAGGAGGTGCATCCATATTTTCGTGGAGTGAGAGCAGAAAACTATTTAGGAAAAACCACCTGTGAGCACCCGACCGGAATCGAACCATGATCTCCCCGTCTTCAACATGTCAGTTGAACACGGTGAGTAGCACATACTATTGGACTTGATCTCTGGTGGTGGGGAGATTGAAATTCAAATCCCAGTTGTGTGCAATAAGGGTATTTTTCCCTAAAATGGTTCCCAATCTCACTCTACGCAAATGTGGGTACATTAAATCTAAAATGTTACCTTCCTCATTCCAAGTTCATGCATGTGTACAACTCAAAATGGAAGTAAGTCACAATGAAAAAAAAAACTATTGTGATGACTACCAAGAGTGTCGGCGAAACTTTATTAGTTTCGGGCAAGGTAGTTGTAAAGAAATATATTTTTGAGGAGTTTTTAGGGGAATGACTCAAAGCCAATGGAAAATGTTTGAAAATGGAATGCCACTAAAAGCTATTTGGGCATGGCGCTTAAGCACTTAAAAATAATAATAGATTGTTATAGAATCTATTTGAAGTTTGATACAAACCATCTTTCAGCTTCAAACTCAAGTATATCAGAGGGAACCAAACAAACTGGAGGAAGACACATTTTGATGGGGAGAGGGGTGGAGAAGACATTGGTGGTAATACCCCGCCCTATCAAACCTCCCCCCTTCCCAGTTCACCCTCAATGAGTAACATTGGATATAAAACTATCGACAGACACACCGTAGAATGTAGATCATTTCCTCAGCATCTGACTTAACCCAAGCTATGAGGGGTGAGGACAGTGTCTGATAATAATAATAATAATAATAATAATAATAATAATAATGGTGATAGAGATATCTTATCAATTAACATAAAAAGTGTTTATTTTTTTATATCTTTTTTCATGGACGCAGAAAATTGGGGGTCAGAGATGTACCCTTCTTTAAAAGTGTTAGAACCCTTAAAAGGCAGGGGGGCCACACACATATGTATAAAACATAAATAAGAAATTGTGTTTTTTTACTTTATTATTTACTTTAGTTTCTTATATTACATCATCCAGATACTACTAATAATAATAATTTTTATATAAACTTAAAGACGCACTAAAATCTCCTATTGTAAAACTAGCTTGACCTACATTAGCTTGTAACAAGTACAAAGACATAACTATGCAGTAATTGACCCACGATGGGTGCCCCAAGGAAAAAATACACCACCGTCTCCAAATCTTATGAATAATTGTAGATCATTAAAAAATATTTATACATTTATTATTGGAATTATTTTATAATACGTAATAATATAGAGTGGGTAGGTTAAATTTAGAGGAAGTGTACCCACATTTGCGTGGAGAGATAAGAGTGTAAACCCATTGAGAAAAAACCACTCTAAGTGCATTACCATACAGCCATAATATTTGATAAAATTTTTGCTGAAAAGTTTCAATATAATGTAAAAAACTTAATCTGAATTGAATAAAACAATATTAATAAATATTATAAACAAATCTATAGTCAATTATCAATATTAACACTTATAGAGGCTAAACAAACATTGATCTCTGTGAAATTGTCTACACTTTCCTCCAAGGACAAGCTACGGGTAGTAGCTCAACAATCAACATATCTAATCCCTGCAGCCTTTATTGATTCATGTGCTTCTTTAATAATTTTTAGTAAAGTTTTGAAAATGACCTGACAGCTGTTTCTATTGATTTTACAGAAAAATATGTACATACATTTTTGTACAGCATAAATTATGCGCAATAAAATGACTATTGAGTAATTTTTTATTGAATAATGAGATCTTTACGAAACAATGATAGGTCTGAAAGACAACGCTTTCATATACTACCAAATTAATTTTGGGTGGGTGGACCTGCGTGATGGGCCCTATTTTGAGCGTGGGCCTGTGGCATTCTGCCACCACCCTATAATTACACCAATGAACTTGTAGCTATCAAGAATTTCAAACTCTATTAACCTATTTTTTTATTAATTATATTCGATAATCAAATATAGCTTTATACGTTTATACATATTTTAACATGTATAACACTCGCTTTGATGGCCTCATGGTCTAACGCGCTACTCTTACAGTAGACTAGACTGCCAATGATGGGGAGATCAAGGTTCTAATCTCGGTCGGGTGTACTAAAGTTAGTTTCTCCAAACTGGTTTTCCACGCTCCCTCCACGCAAATGCAGGTACAATTTCTATGATTATAACCTTCCTGATCCATAAAACCACTAAACAATTTTTGAAAAAAAATCTATTCACAAATTCTCTGTTTATTTGACAAAAATTTTAATCCGACCATTTACCTCAGGAACTGAATAAAAATATTTTGACCAGATTAAATAATATTATATACATATATATTTATATATAATATGATGTAAATCAAAATATAATATAATATTATATTATAATATATATAAAAATATAATATAATATTATATTATAATATATATAAAAATATTATATTATATTATTAAATAAATATTATATATCTATATAAATAAATAAATAAATAAATATATATATATATATTCAAATTTGAAGATAGCATATAGAACAATTTTCTGCAAAAAGAAAGATTTTATTTTTAAAAATTTATAATTTTTATAGAATAAATATTACACCTATTGCCTGTACTTCAAAAATTATAAACACTAACTCTAAAAATAAGTATTTGAAATTACAATAAAACATAAAGAAATATACTGCAAGAAAATGTTTTTCACCCAATTGTATAGAAAATATCCATCCATCGATTTTGACCAAATTTGATAGGCTTGAACACAAGTTTTACATTGAAGCATGATCATTTTATAATCTATTTCTCCCTTATCAATCACTTTTGTGTCAGGGACGTTCATAAAATATATACACATCACTAGCTATTTTATAATTTTAGCTACACACATTATATAATAATAATAATACATCCATTCTACAACTTTATACATTCAAAGTCCTTCATCAAAACTTCTGCAATGAACACAACGTTTTTAATTTTATTAGGGACCTGTGCTACAAATTTTGGTTGAATTCCGACCGCGTGAATTGAGGTGTTTTTCCTCGTGATTGCTCATTTCCTCCACGCAAATGTGGGAACACTTTCTCTTAATTACCGTATTTATTATCTACCCTACTTTATTATTGTAAATTTACGGATAACATCAAAGAATATTAAGAAGTGAAGCATTTCTAATATCACAAGAACAAAAAAAAAGACATGGAAATAATCTTTACACTGCACACTCTTATATGTGTTGAGTAACATCCTCCTCTTAGCATTTGTGATCCCCCCTTCCCTTCCTCTCTAAGGCTTACGTTATTTCCAAATCTTTGACTATGGCACGCGAGGGGTGCGAGAAAGTAAAAATTATATTTGTAATGAAACTATTTTGTAAAATAATAATTGTCAAAATTAAATATGTATCTGTGTTAATGTTATTAATTTTAAAAGCGCGGTGGTCAAGGCATGTTCAATAGTCCCCCCACCCCGTTTCATTATCCACCTTTACAATTGATAGCAAAATAGTTTCAAGATATTTATCTATTGTGACAAGTGTATTTCTTGTTCAAATTACCAATAGTCCAAAATGATTTAGTTAGCCCCGTATTATCGATACCAAATTATTGACTCTGTTTACAGATCAGATTACCAAAGGTAGGGCCAAAGTGTTTGATTGGTACACCAAAGTGAACCGAGCCCGTGTGGGTTTTACGCCGATGTACTAATTAAGCTAATGTGTCAGAGAAGGGTAAGGTTGCTTTTAGATGACTTACACTCACATTTGCGGGGAGGGTGAGTGGAAAACATTTTAGGAATAATAACCTCATAGCGCCAAACTGGGATCGAACACCAATCCCCGTCCTCAGCAGTCCAGTTTTTTGCAAGAGTATTGCCTTAAATCATGAGGTCACCAAAACGGGTCCTGTAATTATATTAATTAGGTATTCTACGCACATTATTTGAAATTAATGGATGGATTTTAAACTACAGTATTAAAATTGTATTTTTCATGCAGAAATGATAATAAATTCATGACACTTTTTTTTATCCAATTCACAAGAGTAGAACATTTATTTTTCTTTCGTCTGGTTGAGAGATAAAGTAGTTTTTTATTTTATTTTCTTCGATCTCTTTTTACAGAAACGGCTTCCATTGCAAAACACGTGGTATTCACACAACTGATTTAATAAATGAACGCAGTCGAGTTGATATTTTTCCTGAGAACATCTGCTCGTCACCGTGCAACGCTTGGCATCACTGCCATGAGTTTTTCTCGAGAGGTTCATTTTGTTCAACCTTACACCGCTAGGTCACAGGCTACTGCACCACAACACTTTTTTGAATTAAAATAAAACTGTACCACTTTATTTTAGTTTAGAACAATATGTATGCTGAAAAATGAAAGGATAATTATTCTCAATCATATTTACTCGGTTTATACTTTGTCTGCAGATTTAAAAAAAAAACACACTAAACCAAGAAAATACGATCATGCAAAAATTATTTAAACAAAGCTGCTTACAAATATTTAACTTTTAACTGGCGTTAAATTATACTAAATGATAGAGAAATGTGTTTATTGTAATACAATGAAAACCGTTTTAGCCTAAGTCTTCCCACATTTAAATGACAAGCCCAGTTTGTTTCATGCAGTGATCTTTAAATTATTTTTTAAAACTTAAATTTGAATTGTCTGGGTAGATAGGAATAAACTATAAACCATGTAAATGAATTGATCTTTACAGTAGTAAAAATCTGATTAAAATATGTATAATAGTTTTCTTAGTAATCATGTACAGAGAAATCGTCTTAGAAACCGGCCGCGCTCATCTCTCATGGTGATCCATCCCCTTAATTATCACTGTAGTGAATTTATATTAACGTATTTGTACCGCAATACTTGTACTCATATTACTCGTATTAAAATATATCATGATAAATGACAACTTTTTTTTTAGCACTGTGTATTACGACCTGTTCGGCTTGAACTCTTGTGTATTAACTACGCTAATTGTTTTAGGGATGAGGAAGGCTATATTTATAGGAAGTGCACCCACATTTGTGTGGAGGGAGAGTGTAAAACCACTTTGGGGGGAAAAAACCACCCTTAGTACACTCGGCCAAGATGCAAACCTCGATCTCCCTATCATCAGCAGTCTAGGCTAACTATGAGATTAACGCCTTAGACCATGGGGCCACCTAAGTGGGTTTGACAACCTTGTTTGCTCATTGATTAAGTACATTGAGTATTTGTGAAAAAAATTATCTTTTCAACATATCATTTATATATAATTTCATGCAACCATCGTAATACTTGCTTCTCCTCTTTAACAATTCCCTCTACCTCCTATTCTTGTGGCCAACTTTCTCTCGTCTTTACACCCCTCCATATTTATTTTGTCTTAGTTTAGCTTTATTTATTTATGCACAACGAAGTTAAAACATATTTTTAACAGATTATCAAAAGATTTATAAGAAAACCTTTGTCCTGAATTTAAAAAAAAAAACCCTGTACGACTGCTGCAGTTCTGGTGACGGCAGTGAGCGACGCCGTCGAGCAGATGATCAGCCACTTCTCTGCAGCACAGAACCAAACACACTGCGGCCAGTTGGGTGACTCTGGATCCACCCCCGCCTGTGCTCACCTCGCGCTGACCAAGCTCTGCCCTGCGCTCTACGCCGTGCTCTGTGACGGACTAAAACCGTCTTTGGAGACTGCCTTCGGCACCATCAACAACTCGGCGTGGCAGGTTGTGGAAGCTTCGGCTCAGCAAGGTCAACTCATGTTTCTCACGCTTGTATTATCTTTTTATTTTTTATTTAATTAATATTCATTACAAACATTTACGTGACAGTTGTCCTGATTGCTGAATCCAATTCATTCAAGAGAAAAATTAAAACCTGGATACGGGAATCGAACCCAAGACCTTTAACTTTGTCAATACTCTACGACATAGCAGTTAAAACTCGATAATACAACTAGTGATATGTTCCTAGATAAAATATCAATTTGGATGGTTCAACCAGAGGTCCTGGCTTTGATGCCTGTGTCCAGGCTATAATTTTTCAATTGATTTGAATTATTTTTTTTTTGCCACCATGTCTTAATACCAGTTCAGGTTACACGCTTATAATATGATAGTTAATCTAATGGGGTGGGGATGAGAAAGGAAATATTTTAGAGGTAATCAATCTACCCTCATTTGCGTGGAAGGAGAGAGGGAAACCATTTAGGAAAAACCATCCTCAGTAGACCCGGCCAGAATTCAAACCAATCTCTCAGTGATCAGTCCAACACGAGAGTGACACCTTAGACCATTCGACTAGTAAAGTTTTTTTTTAATTTCTTACAAGTAATTAAGAATGTTTAACAATGAGGTGGTCCAATAGCTAATTAAGAATTCAAAAATGGAGTAATCCAGTGTTTGTGTTATTTGTACTCTCTTCTTTCTTCTTTGTGTTTGTTTGATAACGGCAACAGTGCCGAAATATTAGTCTATTTGTGTTAAAATTTCTACTATAGAAGATAGAAGAAAGGAAGAATATGTCACCTTCGCGCATTGGATTCTTCCCACATTTTTCCTCTTTCCCCAGGTGGGCTTTCTTCATCAAATTTACTCTTGGTAGTTTATTTTTCCTTTTTCTTCAATTTTATCAATTTTCTTTACTATAAAATAATTAATAATTTTATATTAATGGAAATTGATAAAAATAAATAAGAAGGGAAAATAAACTAATAAGTGTAAATTTAACTAAGAAAGTCAACCTAGGGAAAGAAGAAAAATGTGGGAAGAATCCATTGCTCAAATGTGACATCTTTCTTTCTTCATCTTCTAAAGTAGAAAAGGTCAAACACACATTTAGACTTAATTTGAGATTCTTCTCACACTTCTTTTTTCCTAGAGGGGCTTTCTTGTTGTTGTTACTACTACTATTACTATTTTTTTATTATTACTACTATCACTATCATCATATTTATCATTTATATCATTGCTATTATTATTATTATCATCATCATTATTACTATCATTACTATTATTATTATTATTAGCACCGCGTCTTACTATTATTATTAGCACCGTGTCTTACTACCCGTTCGGGTTATACTCACTTACGCTAATGTGTAATGGTAGGGTGATTGTGAGATGAAATGGAGGACCTACAGTTTAACGTGGAATCCGAACCACGGTGGAGGCCTGGCATTCCTCACATTCACAAGTTGTGATTAATACACATCTTGTCAGAGGTGAAGGAAGGGTTTGGCAATCAGATAAATTTGTGCCGGGACTGAGGATTGAACCCCGGACCCTCAGCACAGCAGTCTGACACCTTACCCCTAGACCACCAGGTCACCCGCGTCTTACTACCCGTTCGGATTATACGCACCTAGGCTAATGTGTAATGGTAGGGTGATTGTGAGATGAAATGGAGGACCTACAGTTTAGCGTGGGATCCGAACCACGGTGGAGGCATGGCATTCCTCACATTCACAAGCTGTGATTAATACACGTCTTGTCAGAGGTGAAGGAAGGGTTTGTTAATCAGATAAATCTGTGCCGGGACCGAGGATTGAACCCCGGACCCTCAACACAGAAGTCTGACACCTTACCCCTAGACTGCCAGGTCACCAATTTCCATTGTTATAAAATTATAAGTATCTAATTAAAATATTTGGTATTGTCAAAATTATCTCTGCGCTAGTATGCTCAAGAGGTTTTAGTGGCATACAGGCAGGAAAGGGTGGGGAAAATCACCCCAAGCTAGTTAAGTAGAGATTGTGCCTTAACCTCCCAAGTTATTGTTTTGTGCACTACATATAGACATAACCTTGACCGTCTCTTGATTATAGTGGATTCTAAACCATTTGTCCCCCCAGGGACAGTTTGAGGGGGGGGAGATCAGTGTTACATTTGCCTTTATTATCGAGGTCTCACTTGCCTGGTAAGAAAAGCTGCACCAGTTACACTGTTATCAGGTATTTATAGAGTTTGATCGAATAAAATATTTTAACTAAATCAATTTTTAATTCTTTCTATAAATCCTGAATCACAAATACAAATATGAATACAAAATGGTAAGTTAACATCTGTTGTTGTAACATATTCATACATTCAGTTAAATTTTAAATAGGAATGAGACCCTCTAATCTCTCAAACCCTTAAAGGATATTTGAGAAAATTTCAGATTCAAAACTCAGTTCCTTAAAAATATATAAATTTTCAATTTTTCAAGTGAAAGTTGTTCTAGAGCTTTAATACTTCATATTGGTGGTTTAAAACCACCATAATTACAGGACAAACTCAACAACCAGGCCCCAGATGAGAAATGTAACACTAAACTGAATGTATGAACGTTATTATGAATGGATTTTAAGAAATAATGTTAACATTCAGTTAATATACGTATTTTCTATTATTCTAGTACCGGTATATTCAGATTTTGATTCGATATTTGGTGTTCGAAGCTAAATTGGAGATTCATATTTGTAAAATAATGGATTCGACCCAACTCTATTTTTAAACTAATGGTCTGGGGTTTGGTTATTGTATCTCTATAAGAAATAGTACTATTTTCTTAATGCAATCTCAAATTCTTGAATCTCAAGTATCCATAAGGATTCAAGGATCCAATCCCTGCTCTAAATATTGTACTAACTAGCACCATGCTTCTATGCTTGGCAGGTCCCATGACAAAGGCGCTCAATGAACTGGTGTTGCGACTCAACAGCGAAGACGTCCTTACGGAAGGTCTCATCAAATTCAACGCATTCGTCTTTGGTTTGCTGAAGTAAGTTTTTTGACGCTTTAGTGATAGAGAAGGGCCGGTTGTTTTATATGTCAATATCAACCAATAACCACCGTTTCGTATACATGACATGAAAAAAATCTGTTCAAAGTGTTATTCAAATAATATTTCCATTTAAATAAATACTACAATCCAATTTACATAGGAAGGGCTTTTAAGAAAATACTTTGTATTATTATTATTATTATTATTATTATTATTAGTGTTATTTTTATAGATATTTATTATAGCTACCAAGGTTGATATCTGTAGATCACACAACTTAACGTAGGAATGCGTAAAACTTTTCTAGCTATCAGAGTTTTTTTTTCTTAGCACTGCGTCTTACTACTCGTTCAGGTTATACACATATGTACAAATTGCGCTAATAAATTAGGGTTTAGGAATGTTAAATTTAGAGGTCATGTACTCACATTTCCATGGGGGGAGAGTGGAAAACTATTTAGTAAAAACCCATCCTTAGTATACCCGACCAGGATTTGAACCCATAGCTTCTTGCCATCGGCAGTTTAGTTTATTGCGAGAGTGACGCCTCAGACCATATGGCCACACAAGCTGGTTAGATAAAGTTCTTCCTATGAAAATCGTACTGTATTGATAAAAGTTAAAATAAATATTCAAGTGTGACGTGCACTGTTTTTTTGCAGCGTACGTTCCTTAGATGCTTGGGCCAGCTACCTGCGGACACGTGAGAGCGTCTTGCGGAAACATTACAATTCAGACAGTCTTCTCCTCCTCTCCAACACCGCGGGCGCTTCCATGAGGGCACTGATAGATCAGCTGGTAGCATCGCTTCAACCCTTGTCCCTCCTTCCCTTCAAACTAGACCTTTTGTTTGAGTGTCGTCAACTGCACCTCAGCCTGCAACGCATGGAACAACCACCCTCTTCTTCTTCTCCGCCCAAACAGTGGACCTTCAAGAAGTTGGTGCGTTCCATACAGAGCAGCCTCACACAGTCCACAGAGGAGGACTCGCTGTGGTTCAACCGTCGACAAGACTCCTCCAGGAGGCTACTCCCAGGCGAATGCAACACCCCTCACCATCCCATCTGCAAAGGTACGACGGATCCGCCTCTCCCAGACCTCCTGGACTCATCGGTCAACGCCAAGCCATGGCCGAGAGAGGACAAACCGAGACCAAGGTCGTGCGTCGATGCCGCCCTCAACCCAGCCCCTGGGGGGTTCTCTTTAGTGAATGACATAGCGAGCACCATGAAAAAACGGTGGAGTGGGATCCACCTTGGATCAAAGCTGTTCCAGGCGTTTGACCGTCTGGCAGCAGAAGACACGGAGGAGGAGTACACGGACAGCTTGGAGAACACTCCGAGAGTAAATGAGTCGAGGAAAAGACAGGTCTCCGGATCCTCCAACAACTCCACAAGTGACGACTGTCCGGAAACTGTTTTGAAAGAGAAGTCGGCCTCCCCTGTACCCACGCTGACACAAAAAGAATCTGACTTCAATGAAGAGATCAGTGGTGAGTTTGGTCTGATCGCAGAAACAGCATCAGAGGTAAAACCACCATGTACTGGAACTGGAAAGTTCCGAAGGCTGCAGATGAAGTGGGAAATGCTAAGTGGAAAAGAAAGTAGTGCCAGTGAAAAGGTATCTCCTAGTGCCCCGTTCCCCGGACACACCGTCGATAGCAGCGGGAGCAGTAGTAGTGGAAGTGTGACAACCGGAAACAAATCAAAAATCCCTCGGCTCGTCCCTTCGCCCGTCAGAGCATCAGGGATTCCGGTCCTCTCCCCGCAACAATCAGTTCGTGGCAATGTCAAGAAGGCTTCCGCGATAACGCCTCCGACTCCGACTGGGATGTCCCAGTTACGTAAACCAACAGCAGTAAACTCCAAGTATAAACCACCACAAGAGGTCCATCATCAGGTCACAGGGGTGAAAGCAGGGGGAGGGGTGATCTCCAAGCGCCCCTTGCCAGCCACGACAAGATGCAGTCGTCTGGACCAGTTGCAAACCGGCGGGAAGCCGGTGCGACCCAGCAGTTTGCCCTATCGGCCTGCAAGTTCCACGCAAGGCAGTAGAGGGGCGTCGAGTGTCCGCAAGCCAGAAATTCAAAGGAGGGCGGCATCGTCCTCGCTCAACAGGCAGAAACAGGGCTTGTCTGAGAATCTTCCCTCGCAGAGGTAAACTTTTCAGTCTTTTTTATCTTAATAAGATTTTCCCCTTTGTTTATTCATGACAGAAATACAACATTTGATTTCATAATTAGGTTCAACACAGTTTTGAACAATTTGGCGTTAGGTTTGTCTTGTATTCCATCTAGGAGGTAGCATAATTTCTAGAGCTGGGTCGAATCCACTGTTTTACGATTCCGAATCTCCAATTTACCTTCTAATCCGAATCTTGGAAAAATTATGAACATAAGAGGAAATATAAATATAACAAAATAATATAAAATACAAATAGTAACTAAATTTTAACATTATTTCTTATATTATTACATTCATTACTACATCCAGTTAAGTGATAAATTACTGATCTGGGGCCTTGTTATTAAGGTTATCCTATAATTATAATTGGTTGTGAACCACCAATAAGCAGTATTAGAGCTATAAAACAAATTTTTCTTGAAAAGACAAAATTTTTTTTTAAGGATTTGAGTCTTGAATCTGAAATTTTCTCAAATTCTCATATCCTGAACATCCTTAAGGATTCGAGGGTCCTATCGCTAATATTTTTCCATTGTTAACAGATTTAATCACATATGATATTGTCGTGTTTGGTAGATTATGTTTGTGTTTTTATTAAATTTCAACATACATTTATTTTAAAATCTTTGATTTCACAGTGAATTTTTTTTAATTTTACAGATTCACAAGGAACAAAATAAATTAATGAAATGCATTAATACACATCTGATGATGGTTATAAATAGTTACATGGTCAAAAATTTATCATTGTTGAAATGTGGGTTTACCCTTTCACAATGATGAATTATTGGCCGGGAGCTGATTGTTGTGTTTTTCATAGTCTTAAGTTAGTTTATAAGTCATATGAAGCTATGACAGGTTTAGCAATCCGGTAGTGGAAAATATATGGCTTGTATAAAAAACTGCCCCGAACTGAAAATGGTAATGGAAGTAAAGTAAAAAAAAACTATACTAGTCATTTCTTTTTTTTTCTCAATATGTAAGTATTTTCATACAAATTATACAGCAATATGTAAGTGAATTGTAGTTCAGAAGATCAAATTCCCTGAAAATGTATCTTGAATGAGAGACAAGTTAAGATGGACTCTACTTACATTATTTGATACACGAATGCTATGCTATCTAGCTATAAAAATAAAAACTCCATGGTGTTAGCCCTCAATCGAGCCATGTGGACCGAGCAGACTCTATTTGTTGGCGAAGATAGTGCCAACTTCTGGAGGTAGAGGGTGTTATGTGGTCAGCACAATGAACCCTCCGGCCGATAATCTCAGTTTTCTAGACTGGAGCCACGAGTTTCCTATTCAAATAGCTCCTCATTTGTTCGCATGAGGCTGAATTGACCCCGCTCCAGACCCATTATTTCACAGTTCTAACCTGGAGGCGGCGGGGATCGAACTCGAGATGTAGTGAGGCACTATGACCACCAAACCACAGAAACAGTCTATTGTCTAGTTAAAACAAGTTAGAGAGTAGTATCAGGTAGTCAGAGGAAGTGTGTCGGTATTTTCCAAGATATGAAGCTATGCAACAGATATCTCAAGGGCTAGAAATAAAATACACGCTCTAGTCCGAGTGACGAGTTAAACGGAAACAGGAAGAGGAAGAAGAATTGTAGGGAAATTCATCAGGTTTAGAGTCAAGAGGCTCTTCCAACTTCAAAGAGAACAACTATACCTCAGTTTTATCTTCTGTGGTGCTGACTGACAGCTCACAGCTGACTTCTGACAGTCAACAGTTAGGTATATACCTAAATTTTGACTGTCAGAAGTGACAACTGCTAAAGACATGGTTTTTGCAGATCATATCGTTCGGCGTAGGGATACATAATTTGGTCTGGTAGCTTTTCAAAGCCGTCAGAAGTCAGCTGTGAGCTGTCAGTCAGCACCACAGAAGCTAAAACTGAGGTATATATCATAAAATATTCGCAAAAAAAGTAGTTTTCTTGAAGATTTTTTTAAATTTACTATGCTTAACACCCTGGTTCAAGGTAGGGTGTAAAGTGTAGCTTAGAGGAAGTGTACCCGCATTATCATGGAGAGGATGAGAAAACCACAATGATAAATCATACACAAGCCTTCCCCAATTTACCCAGTTTGAGATTCAAACCTCAAACTCCCTGCCGAGACTGACAGCTTAAGACCATGTGACCATCACTGTGTGGTAAGATAAAGAGTTGAATTGAGGATCTATGACGCAGGTGGGTACGTACTTTGAGCCACCGTCTGCCTTCTGACAGTGGCCACCTCTCCTTCAATGAGGGTGAACGCCTGCGCGTCGTGCTGGATGTGGACTCCAAGTGGCTGCTCTGCTGCAGGGGTGAACAGAAGGGCCTGGTTCCACGCTCCGTGGTCATCGCCGTGCAGGACAGGTTCTAACCACGACTGCAACTTTACACTGTGCTGGGGTAGATCTCTTCAAACAAGCTTCGTTGTTATCGGCTGATGCGAGCTAGTAACTATCTAACAGGTGTTATCATTAAACAAATTGTATTAGATTTAATTAAATAATCATTAAAATCATTTGTTAGTCTTGGCAAGTGTAACATTTGAAATAAAATAAACTTCACAAAATCAGCTTTACTATAATTGCAGGGTTCTGTAACAAATACTAGTATTTAATAAAAAAATATAGTTTTGAGGAAAACTTATCATTCTGACTCAAATTGATCATTCTATTTTTACTAGACATAAAAAAAATATGGGTAATATTATAATTTTATTTGTGTCTAAAATTGGTTATTTAACAAAAATGGCTAAGTGTAATTTGGGTCACTTATTTCTCATCCGAATTTTGTATATTTCACTTAAAAGATTTTTATTCTATATTCTATGTTAATTTATCTAAAGGTTATTTTTTTCTATTAATGTTTATATTATTATTTTGATCAGATCATTTTGAGAGCCATATGGTTTATTAATGAAATTTGACTAATTTTTTTTAAATAACATAATTAATAGGATTGGTGGTCACTTTTCAACTAGATATGTAATTTAAAAGTATCTTTATGTTTAAAATTTGACCTGCCCATATAAACAAACTATTTGAATTATGTACTATGAATATTACGTTGTGGATAATTCCTTCGTTCTTGTTTGAAGAGTTTTTATTCAGCCACGTGTTCTATAATCATGTGTATGAATGTGTTGAGGTGGATTGATTTGATAGCTACACAGAAAATTCTTCCTATTAGCGAGTGCTGTCAGTTCAATTTCATACAACTATTCGAACAGTGCATTGGTGTTAACTCTCCAGAGCAACAGCTTCGCAAAGTTTTAACTTGACCAGAATAAGTTACTTTTTATTCATTACCCTATTCAGAATAATTACTTATGTTTCTTCCTGCTTTTTATAATCACCCCCATTTTTGTGTGTTTTACAACAAATTTATTGTATTACCTTCATCTTTTTTATGGCAATAGCTTTATCATACCTTTCTTTACAAAGGTAAACTTTTTTAGTTGGGATAAGCATATATTTTGAGATTGAAGGGTATAAAAGGCAGGCACTTAATTTATAATTTTTAATAAATTACAATAGCTTAGGTTTGTTTGTTTTTGTATGAAATTTTACTACAAAAGATGCACAGAGCAATACCACTAAATATATTGAAACATAGTATTTCAACAAAGTGCAAACAACACAAATAAAAAATAATTCTTAGAATAATGGCCATTAATGTTCCAGTATTTGAGTAAATCTTTGGGTGAAATATAAATATTTCCAAAATGTGAATGTTGTGTCGCCCGGTTTAAGTGTCCATTGTGATGTGTTTGTGAATGCTTGAAAAGTGATAAGTGATGCAATTTAAAAATAATATAATAATATTGCAGTATTATAAGTGAAGTTATTTAAGTTTTGGAATGTGATACTGGTATGTAGCTATGTTTTGAGGTCATCCATTTGTCTTTAATATCAACAGTTTATAAAGCTACACGTGGGGATGTCGAGACTTGAGGAATTTGACTTTTGAGCGCGGCTCAACACTATTTTATTTTTAAATCATGGCCTTCTTGATTCTTGTTTGATGTATATAATTGTGTACCTCAAAGTGTAAAAAATAAGGTTTTCTTTGATGAAGAGTGAAAGGGAACGCTGCTTGACGTAAATATTTTCGCAGTTTTTATAACCGAAATAGTTTTTGAGCCAAAATAAATAAAATGTCGCTTCAGTAGAAACAGTTGTGTAAGAGACCCGCTATGGAGAAGAGCACTGCTCTGTATGGCGTACTTTGTACCCATTGTCACACGTGTGGCAGAAACATGGGCAGTGAATGTAAGAAAGAGCAGGAAAGTGGAGGACATGGGAATGAAGTGTGTGAGAACATGTTAGCTGTCACGAGCAGAAACAAGATCAGGAATGAATTTATTCGGGAAAGAATGGGGGTACAGGGAGTACATGAGATAGAGGAAGCAAAACTGAGATGGTATGGGCATGTAATGAGGATGAAGAAGGGAAGGATCCCAAAGAAAAATGATGGAAATAAAGTTTTTAGGAAAAAGACTGCAAAGGAGACCCAAGACAGATGAGAAGAGCAGCTAACAGAAAGTGTATAAGTGAGAGGAGAAGAATGGAAGCGATTAAAGGAGGAAGAAAAGGTGGAAGGAAAGAGGACGATGGAGGCATTTCACTTAACTGACCCTGGCCAGAGGTTAAATAGTTGATGATGATGGTGATGAATTATCATGATGCTAAGAAACATTTAAATTTCTAACTGAAGCAATTTCAACAGGTCTTGAATATCTGTCATGATCATCACATAATTTGATCAGGACTTTCCATCTTCATTTAAAAGGTTTGTATTAAAATAGCAGGATACCCAACTGTTTAGATTACTTTATGTAGAAAATTAAACCATCTGTATACTGAAACAATATTTTATTTATTTTGACTAAAAAAGTTTTTAATATAAAGATGTAAAAAATACAGATCATAACTCATGTTCCCTTCCACTTTAAAGAGTTACAAAATCATTTAAAATATCTCTAAGAAATATATCTATCTATTCCTGATCTAAATCTTTTTTTCTAAGTGTCATATTTGGAAGAAGGTATAGGAAAGGTGGATAGAAACATATAAAAGGAACGAACACAATATGGCGTTTACAATGAAAAGAAGAACATAGTTCACACTTTACATTGCTGCCATTGGACAAAGAGGTAATAGTTGCCTCTTAAAGAAAATCGATCGTCACCGCCCAATCCCCCGACCTAGGTTTCATTCTATCGGAACTCATAAGGGAGGAGTGTGAAACGCGCAACGCAACTTCCTAAAAGAGGAAACAAAAAACAAAACACAAAAGGGAGAAAATGGAAAATTGTAATCGTGTTTTGTTTTTGGTTTCCTCTTTTAGGAAGTTGCGTTGCGCGTTTCACACTCCTCACTGATGAGTTCCAATAAAATGAAACCCAGGTCGGGGGATTGGGTGGTGACGATCGATTTTCTTTAAGAGGCAACCATTACCTCTTTGTCCAGTGGCAGCAATGTACAATGTGAGCTGTGTTCTTCATTTAATTGTAAAAGCCAAATTGTGTTCGTTCCTTTTATATGTTTCTATCCACCTTTCCTATACCTTCTTCCAAATATATTACAATTGCCTCATAAAGTGAAAAGAGGTTTTCCTTATTGAGATATTTTTCTAAATATCATAATCACAAAACATTTCTTTCAAATTTGGCTTTGTAAAAATATGAATTAACCTAAAATTAAGTATAGGCATCTCACTCCTCAAAATTAACTAGGCCCTATTGGTTCTGCATGAAAAGGAACCTGATCTGATCCCAAAATTACTGTGATGTGTTTTGTTGTGTTATAATTGTGAACTTTAAGGCCTATATTTTTTGGTGTGTAGGTCTTGCCCTACTATCCTCCTTTGAATATCCATTAAATACAGCAGTTTGATGCGACTTTTTTTTTTTTTTACAAAAACTTAAATGAAAAATGTATAATGGTCTCGTACTTCAATGTAACTCATGTCTCAGTCTCGGAATGAAACACAATATCTGGCTATCCTCCTCGGCCGATGTCTTAACATTAGTGTCTTTTCTTTTATATTTAGTCTCCTTCATTGTAATGTCACTTCAAGCTTTGAGCTTATCCCTTGGGCTTTGTGTCTTTGTTGATTGTTGAGCCCTCTAAAAGCTTTAGCTTTGTCAAGTGACTTGTAGCTAGCACACTTATTCCTTCTGTTGGCGTGCATTCAGGCCCAACCTTCCATCAGATTTAGTTTAGTATGCTCCTGGTAAAAAAAAAATTGACAAAATTCCAATTATTATACTATTTGTACTGTAGAGTCAAGCCGTGTTCAACTAGCACTATAAAAAACTCGACTTACCCGCTTCAGTGGCCAAACAGTTTGAGGTGTCACTCTTGTGTTGTACTAGACTGCCAAAGACGGAGTCTCAGGGTTCAAATCCCAGGCGGGCCTGGTATTTCCTAAATTGTTTCCCACTCTCCTTCCAAGCAAATGCAGGTAGATTACCTCTAAAATGCTTTCTTCCTTATGACTAACATATTAAATTAATTATAATATATGCATATAACCTGAACAGGTAGTAAGACACGGTGATAAAAAAAAGTGTAAAAATTATTTAACATGTTATATATGTTTAAAATACTTAATACACAAATAACTTAGTTCATAAATATAAACAAATGTATGTTGTATTAAAATTCAAACCCTGAATTGGTGATTGCATAGGCTAACTTGCCACTCTAATTTTAGGCTGGATTGCCGCTAATAGAAAGATTGTGGCTCAAATACCAGTCGGTCGTAGAAGGTGGATCCTCCTAAATGGTTTTCCACTATCCCTCCATGCAAATGCAGATAAATTTTCTTCATAATTCTGTCTTCCTTGTCTTGTTTCCATTAGCATAATTAATGAATGCGTACAACCCGAACATGTACCAAGTCGTGATGAGGGTAAAAAAAACCCACCATTTGTCAACATGTTAAATATAACATAGTAAATTTCTTTGACTAAAGTTTGTTTTGAATCGCTTTTGAAATTAAATAAATAGAGCATTAGATCTGAACAACAGTTAAGATATATAGTGACTTATAAAGAATAAATATTTTATTTTACATTTAAGTGAGTCTTTAATAAACTTGAGTAGTTTTTAATAAAATACACTTGTTATTGATAAGGGAAGAAATAAACATAATATTACATCAAATTCACATTCTTTAATAAACCTTTCAATTCTTGTTCGTTACCTTATTTTTAATTTTTTTTTTTATCTGAATTAAAATTTATAAATTCTCTTTTTCAGATCTATCTTAAAAGTTACTAGTGGTTGTACAATTTTAACAACTCTGTTTGGCAGAATTAGATTGTGTTGAGTTTGTTTTAGCGACACAATACCAGTGAGGGAAGGTTTGACCTGCGTGCACCCGTCTATATCGCACCTGAGCTTGCATGGGCCAGGTATACCCTGTTGATACCTTCTTGGACCCCAATAATTAGCTCTCTCTCTCTCTCTCATTATTTGTGGCCATGTTTTGCTAACTAACTATAGTATTGCTACCCAAGCAGACATACATGGTGTGTTATTCATTTAAAAACATTGGTAAACATGCAAGAGTGTTTGGGTCAAGTTAGAACACTCCCAATTTCATTGCCAAAGAATGCTGCTGCAATTTCTTAAGGAGTCTCAGATCTTACCCAGGAGTTTTCCCCAGTTCACAAACTCTTATATTTTTAGACAAATAATTAGGGGTGGCACTTCAATCATTCTTATGGATGTTTAAAGATTCGAGGATTTAAAAAAAAAAAAAAAGATTTGAGATTTAAAAATAAAGTAAATATATTTTTTTTTTTTCTCAAATTTTGTGTTGGAATTTATTATATCTTAAACTATGTGTTCATGTTTGAACCCAACGTGATATTATAACAAACTTATAACCAGACCCCAGATACTACATTTAGTTCAGTGATAAATTAACTGAAATTTTTTATTTACTGTTTTATTTTGTATGACATCCTCTGTTGTCTGGTGGTCAAAATTACTGGCTACAGGTCTAGAAGTCCGGGTTCGATACCCGGCTCTTCCAGAATTTCTTTGTGAAGCAGTGAATCAGGAATGGAGCCAAATTCAGCCTCGTAAGGACAAATAAGGATTTACTTGAATGAAAAAGTAGTGACTCCAGTCTAGAAAACTGAAAGTAATGGCTGGAGGGGTTTGTTGTGCTGACCACATGACACCCTCTAGCCCCAAATCTTACCACTATCATTTCTAACAGCGAAAGTCACTTAATCGATATGACTTGATTGCGGCCCAAGCCATGGGGTTTATTTAGTTTGTTATTGGCTTCTCTTCATGGAATTAATCCCCAATATGTCTGCTCGGGATATTTACTGTAGCGATTTGTGTTGTTCCTAATCTTATATGTTTCAATTTGATTTACATAATTTCTTGTTATAAACATCACGTCAGGATAGCCAGACATTGTAGCACCATTGCATGACATTTAAAATAACACCAGTTTACAGTAAGGACAATGGGTTTTAACGAAAATCCTTTTTTTTATATACTTTTGAGAAATAATAATACTTGGTAAAACGGTACAGGAAAGATTAATAGAAACATTTTATAAAGATGAATTGGAATTACTTTCATAATGTAAAGAGCGACTTGGCTCACATCTTACACTGCGCCACTGGACGAGTACTGTCTTGCGTTCTTCCTTAAGGGAATTTATTGTATGTATCACCATGTCACCTGGTGAGTTGCTGTGGGATTAAAGGGAAGTGAAACATTTGCCTTTATTCCCCGTGTTATTGTATGCACACTTTTCTCATACGATACTATATAATTACACAACATATATATATAAACACTTCATAAGCTCTCTCTTATTGTGTTTCGTGTGAGCTGACTGCTGAGACGGAGAGATTGATGTTCGATCGAACTGGGTAGGGATGAAATGTGTTTCCTAAATGGTTTCCTGCTCCCTCCACACAAATGCGGTTTTACTTCCTCTATATTAACCATCCTAATTCATAACATTGCGTAATTAGTACATGGTATATAACTCGAACAGGTAGTAAGAGTGGTGCAAATATTATTAAGTATTTATCTTTCATAACGTGGCTGCATAAAGTTGTAAGGTACGCTTTTATTATTACACTTATGGACTTTATGTTTTTATCTTAACAACTTCCTAGCAAACCTTTCCTGAACAAAACCAAAGTGGTGCAGTGAATTGTTAAACCATATGACGCAAATGTTTTTAAAAAAAACGACAATTTTATTTATGACGAAAGATGTTGTAGTCTTAATGTAAAAGAAAAAATCAATTTGTACTAACCTTAACTGACCAAATATTGTGTAAACTCTTAATGTATGCCTCAAATCAAATCGTCTGAATGTCAAGGATGTGATAATTTATCTGTAATGTTTGTCGTAGGAAAGTAGTTATCACCTTTAATAGTTGCCTGGCTCATTTGGTATCCAAAGTATAACGTAGTGATTAATATAGCCCCTTCGTTTTAGTTAATAATGTATTATTTTTAGTTAAAATAAAAATAAAATAAAGAAGACTAATGGATTTATTTTGTATTAAATTATAATGTATATGTTGCATTTACATGGTAGGCCCAAAGATACATTCAAAGCACACAGATCAAATTATATTATTTAAACAGCGTGTTGTTTTATGTGCTCTTATTTTGTCTTTAGGATAACCATGTTTATTGCAAGGGTAAATGCTTTAATTTCCTTATAATAATTTTATATTTAGTTGAGAATGTAAAGAACGTTGAGTCAAGGGGAATATTTTGGCAATTTTTTTTTTTGTCAGAACATTTATGGTCAAAAGAAATCAAATAATTCTCCAGTAGAAAATAGTTTAATTTTATTCACACCGTGATATCAACAGTTCTTGACTATGGTCAAGAGTTTCCTGGAAGTTAATTACAACATTTTCTCTTTAATTAAAAAAATTCCATCTAATGCCACTATGCTCATGACAAATATTCAACAACTGTTGATATCACCGTGTGAAGAAAATTAAAATCTTATGTTTCTACTGGAGTGATATTGTGCTATTTTGACCAAAAAAAATAGTTTGCTATATTAACTGCAAAAACACACCTTTTATTGCATCCTCTAGACTCCCACCTTAACTGTAGTTAAGTTTGGGTGAATCCAAGTTTTTCAATTACAAATCGAATCCGAATCGTCCGAATTTAACTCGAATATAATATTTCAAAATGAAAATAGTTTAATTCCAAATCGAATATTTCTTAGTGTAAATGTTTCGACTAATATTTTATAATGAAATGTCATAAAATACAAATCCAACACAAGGATGAATTATTATATTTTTTGATTGATTCCGGTAAAATAAAAGGTTGTCAAACCACGTTCAAATAATGACTAGATATCATGGGACTCTCAAGTTTCGATGATCAAGTCAAATAATGAATCTATGACGACATCTTTAAAAAATTAATTTATTCAAATGTTTGATTTTATTTGAATATCAAATTAAATTCCTTCGAAGCAGAATCTAGGATTTATTTGGTTTTGAAATTTCGAATCCGATACGAAGATTTTGAAGCTTTGCATGGGCTTGATTTTTAAAACTTTAAGTTTGCTGCACATACTTTCACAATTATTTTAGTTAGATGAGTTGTGAGTTTTGTTAGAGTTTTGTATGGGCTTTTTTTTAAATGTTTTATCAGATGAGTTGACACATAATTGTTTTCTAGGTACCCTTATAAAGATTACTCCATATGTAGAAAGCTGTATACCTAAATACTGTAAACACACGTGTTTGTAAATGCTTCGTAGTGCCATGTATAACGGGATTGTAGATTAGACTCTTAATAGAATAATTGCTTTGTGTAAGTCTTATTTCTTGTGGTAAATCAAAACCCATTCTTGTTTGGAGCTTAATTTGTTGATATGCCAAAGATATTACATAAAAGTGTATTATTGTACAATATGTATAACTAGTAGTAGGCAAAATATAATTTGGTAAAATAGCCTTCAAGAACACTTCTTTTTAGTGAACTATAAAGTAAATATAATATAACCCAACTGTGTATAGTAAATATATTTTACTGAATTGTTTATGGAAGGACTGACTTGAAAAACTTGATTTTTTTCTTTAGTATACATTTGATAAAAGTTCATTTTTTTTGTTATGATACATTTTAATTTTGTTTTGTAGTTAGAATATTGAGTTGTGTGGTAAAGTATGAATACTTTAAATTTAAATCAAATTTAAAGTACTGTACATGCTTTTTTTAAAAGATTATTGTGTAATATTTTTACTTAAGGTGAAGATATATTTTTTTCTAAGAAGTATGTTAATTTTGGTCATGTGTTTCATATGAATGACTTTTTTTTTGTAATGTCAATGTAAATAATATTACCATGTTTTTTATTTTGTAAATAGTAGGCTGACGAGATGTGTATAAATATTTAATCTATGTCCAATTAAAGCTAATTTCCTTAGAATCTCCGTCATGTAATTATTACTAGATGTTAACATATATCACCAATTCCTCGTGTGAATCAAAGCTTAAAATTATGATTTGATAAAAAAAAGTTATTTTTTTGTTATTTATAGGTATATTTTTCATCTGAATTGGGTTTGTTGATTTTTGAGATTTTCTGTAAATGTGCAATTATAGTGAATTTCATGCAGCATATTATGTATTGTATTCACTCGAGTTTTTTCTTTTTTTTTTTTAAGGAAAAACCACTTTATTAATGTGCCATACCAGTTTCTTTGAATTTTTTTTTGTTTTTCAAATGGAGTTTGATAATTCTGATGTAATTTTGTAATTAATTTCTATTGTAAATCTTCTCTTTTGTGTTTATTTTTAGAATCAAAGACAATACTTGTCTTGTGTCCAATGTATTTATCATAAACGAGCATTTAATACATCTAAATACTACAATGACTGAACCTGTGTTTTTTTATTATCTTTCTGTCATAGTTATTAGGGCCAAAAAAACCTATATGACACAAGTTATATGATATATTTATTTTAAATTTTAATACTATCATTTAACTATACTTTATTTGTGTTTTATTAGGTACCTGAATGTATGTATAAGTGATATTAGCAAACCCACTTCAGGGGTCACACGGTCTAATGTTTCACTCCTATGTTACTAGTAATGGGGAGATTGAGGTTCGAATACTGGTCGAGTGTACCAAGGGTGTTTATTTCGAAATTGTTTTCCACTTTACTTCTGCTCAGATCTGGGTACATTTACTACCATCCTCATCCCTATTCCATTAAAGGAATTAATAATGGTGTACCAATGAATCGTTATCGGACGATTATTAGTGCATCGTCAATTAATCGTAATCGGCGATTATTATGCAGATTCATCTCTTTTTTTTTTTTAAGTAAAATTAGCAAAAAAATTTTAGGGAGGAGTTTAGTGATCAAAATTGCAAAAAGACACTTATATACACACTGCATCTGGGTTGCGGGATATGCAAAGATTTCATAACCAGATAAAGAAATATAAGTTCATACCGTTGATAAAACTAACAATCTAGTTCCAACTTTAACCAGTTATGCAAATATTAATCACCGGTTATGCTACAATTAATAAAAATTAAGATGATCAAAACTTTACCTGTTAATTTTTAAATGAAATCTTTTTGTGTTAGTTATATTAACTGTCATCTTTCTCTTAAGCATATTTCCGAATAGTTATTAATAACTAATCGATAACCAGCACTAATCGGTGTAAATAATCGTAGTATGAACAATTATTTTAAACAATCGGTAATTAGTTTTACTGAATTGGTAGACCGTTAGTAATTAATTTATGTGTGTAACTCAAATAAGTACACAGACACGGGGGGGGGATTGTACTATTTAGGAAATGGTCTACTAAAGCTTTTACATAGGCTAACAAATCCTGCAGACTGATGGGGGTGGGTCATTTACAATAAAAAGGTTATTTGGAATAGAGCACTAGGCTAAATCATGGTTTAAATTGGGGGATAGCCAGCACACTTACCTTGGTAATACTGGAGTAAAAATGGTTTAGATAGAACACTAAAAAACACACAAACAATTTTTAAGGACAAGCTTTCACTGTCACAGACAGCTTCATCAGGTCAAAAGAGTAGACTGATGCTCTTGGTTGAACTGCAAGGTTGACTGTCCACATCTGACTTTTTCAGTTATGATATCACTGTATAGATGGCAGCAATTTGAATAAATAGATAGATAGATAAAAAACTAAAAATTGTGTTACATAATGTATTATTATTGTGACATTGAATGTAATAATAAATGTGCTGGTAGGAAGGAGAGGAATTACCTAAGGTTGAGGTTAAGGGCTTGTCTGGATTTGATGATATTGATAGGTCAGTTCCCATATCCTTAGTTGTGAAGGGTTGCATATTTCTTTGTTCAGGGATTTGACCACCTTGGTTGTGTAGCAGTGATTAAAGTCCAGATTATGGGTTTCGGGATGTGATGCTACAGGCTTATCTTTATTTTTAATTTTAGTGTCATGTCGATGACCATTCATTCTCTTTCTTAGTGTTTCTGTTGTGAGACCAATGTATTGTGCTTGGCACTGGTTGCATTCCAGTTGGTAGATGAGGTTTTCAGACTCACAAGTATGGTGGCCTTTTATAGGATAATTTATTTTAGTTATGTTACTGGAGAATGAATTTGTTGGTTTATGTATGGTGCAAGTTTTGCAGGGGGCGCGGTTGCAGGGAAATGAACCTGATATTTGTTTGGGTTCGGGTTGAATCGTGGGGTCTGGCAATTTGAGTTTTACAAGTAAGTTTAGTAGATTGACTGGTTGTTTATAGGTTACTTTTGGAGGCTCCTTGAAGATATGTTGTGTAGTGGTGGAGGATTGAAGTATGGGGAAACCTATTTTCAAGAGATTGTTTAGTTTGTGGAGTCCAGGGTGGTATGTAGTGACCAGAGGGATGTTTTTGTTCCTGTTGAGGTTTTTGGGCTCGCTATTTTGAGCTCTTGTCTATTTGACTACACGCCAGTGCTTTGGGGTAGCCTCTGTTCATAAAAGCTTGTTGCACTTTTTTATTGTATTGTAAAAGGTCACTGTGGTTGCAGGAAAAGATTCTTTTGTCTCTAATGCTAGGCTATGTGGGGTGATCTCTTTGTGCTTCATAGGGTGGCAGCTGTCATAATGAAGGTATTGTTGCTGGTTGGTTTCCTTAGTGTGCACAGCTGTTTTCAGGTGTCTGCTGGAGTGTGATTTCTACATCCAGAAAAGTAATGCTAGATGTGGATATTTTCCAGGTAAATCTTAGCGGTGAAAATTTGTTTAGGTCTGCCAGGAAGGACACGAGTTGCTGATGGTGTTGGTTCAGATCAAAAGATGTCATCGATGTATCTGAACCAACAAAGGGGCTGTAGCAGCTGTCTGCCCAGATACATGTTTGCATATGAGGGGGCCATGCGCGTTCCCATGGCAGTGCCTTTAATTTGCAGGTAGATTGTGTCCATAAATCTGAAATAGTCTTTCTCCTAAGTGAAATTTGATAGTTTTATCAGGAATGGTAGTTTTTCTAAGAAAACTGGTTGTGTCTGCTCACTCACTCGAACTAGGTTCCTCATGATCGGATCTTCAGAAGAAGTGTGAAATTCAAAATTCAAATAAAAAAAATAACCAAAAAAGATGGAGGTTGATTTTTTTATGGTTTACATCAACTTCTATTTCACAATTTATAAACTTTATCTACAGGTATATAGGAGCCCTGTAGAGTAAAATAACCTTAAGTTACATGCATCTCATTTTTATATATTTATACATACACACTTAATCCAGGGCCATTATAGCAAGGGGAGAGGGGTCTGTTTTGGAGGGATTGAAACCCCCTAAAAAATATTAATAATTCATTTTTGTAATTCAATGCCTAGATTTTTAACTTATTGAGTCTTATAAAATCACTTACAGCCTCAATTATGTTTAAATAAAACCTTTCAATTTCTACAAAAAGAGATTTGAAATAATGTATGAAAATAATTAAAAAAATCATTGACAGCTGTTAGTAGTCTTCACCACGAAACATCCCACACGTGGAACCATGCCTGTCCAAAAGTAATATTTGGGTATGCCCTAGCTAAACTAAAACATACCAATAAAACAAATCAGAATTCAAATTTGGGAAAAATTTTGAGATGAGGAACAAAACTTAGGGAATACCGGCAAGTAAATACAATTCTTTTAGCAACAACACATTTTATTGTTGAATAGTATCAGCAACAAATTGGAATAATTTACAAAATGACTCACGACAGTTTTGCCACATAACCTAAAAAAAAACATGCATACACATACAATATTCTGAAGCGCTCAAAACAGTCTGTAACAGAAGCTTGACATCTCAACACAATCCATTCCCCCACAAATGGGCTGGCTGGTAGGAAAAGGAGGTGGTATGTACAGTCAGATTTTAGAGGAAAGGACTTTTTTTTTACAGTTCTAAAAGTTAGATTACATTGTTGAAAATAGTTTTATTTAAGTGGTAGGGAAGGAAGTTAACCTGAAAGTATAACAGCATGTCCAGTGACCTGGAAAACAGGAAAAAGTCATGGAATGTGATAAAATTTCTGAAACTTTCACATATTCACTAAAATGATACATTAATCTCATTTAAAAGAGCCAATATAACATTTTTCTTCCAGTTTATAATCACATCAACACGCATCTCTTCACTTAGCACAGTTGTCCTTATTTAGTTTACTAATCTCGATTCTCAAGGTCGACGCGAGTCATGGTTATGCGCGTGTGTGAGAATTTGATTACATAATGGGAAGAAAAACTAAAAAATAATGTTTTTCACAACAATTTCAAACTGAATTGGGGTAAGGCGATATTTGATGGCTAACTTATATTGCACTACTCAATTGCCATCGCTTTAGGCTGAAATCTTTTAACCTCTTCATAGAGTCACAAAGTTTCAAAATGTGTATTGTCTAAAAATATTATTACATCAAGTTGTGATATTAATAAAATAATCTTAGTGACTGGAAAAGTTTGAAATTGGAATCTGGAAAAGTCAGTGAATTTTAAAATATATTTAGGTCTTGATAGAAACTTATCTCTTCATTTCTTTACACTCTCTTTACACGTCCATCTTCTGATCACTTTCACAGTTACACATTATTTTTAATTTCCTTAAATATTTCTTTTCTTTCATAAAAAGAAAAGATAAATTTATGTTATGCAACTATAGGTATAAAACCATTTAGAGGTTTTTAAAAAAAATTTCAATATGTAGTTGCAAAAAATGTTATTTTTTTAAAAGCAGTGTCCGAGAGAGTATGAATAAATGAAAAGTTTTTTTTTAAGGTCTAACCTAACTCTTTCAATTTGGCTACCTTCCCAAACTTACAACTTACATTGCATTACTTTACAGTGTTTCCAAATGGTTTTCATTTCTAAGTCATTAGGCAATTATTCAGTTTATTTTTAACAATTTTTATATATTTATACATAAAATCTGCTGGTCTACAGCATTCTTTTTTCATAGGCCTATTTACAGTAATAACAATACCTAAGAAATAATATGATAATAAAGTCAAATGTTGTCACTTTGGATTATAAAATAACATACCGGTACGTATTTGAATTTTCTTCTTACCAAAAACTTAATATATCACTAAGGGCATCCCTATCATATTGTATCAGTCCACATATTTTATGTTGGCGCACACTTGTTCATATAACATCGAATTGGCTCATTTCTACATTGATTTGTATGTTATTGGGTAAAAAACAACTAAAATTGAGAATATTCTACAAGCCATTTCGGAGCAATACAAGCCAATGTGATACACCTTAGCGTGCAGCTACCTTAACACTCAGCATACTGGGGGAGACTTCCAAAACAGACGTGCCTTTTTTACAATCTCCTCCTAGAAATTTTTTACAATCTCTTGAAGATAAAAAATATGAATAATTTAGTAAAAATTTGTTTTTTTAGATTTGAGTCGAATCTTAGTGCTGCAATCCCTAATGAATCAATTGAACTCTACAAGTAGGCTACGATAGTAAAGTCAAATTTTTTTTCCTTTAGTTTAAGTAGTAGTCGAGTGAATGAAAATGTTTATGCATCTAATATAGATTTTTTTTATGCTACGAGTTGAACCAGTATACATGTGGTGTAAGGTGTCAGTCTTGCAGTAGACTGGATTAATGCTGATGGGGAAGTCTAGGTCTGAATTTCAGTCGGGTAGTATGTGATTTTCTCATCCACGCTCCATGCTTATTTTATTATGATAGTATATTTTTTATAAACTATCATCACTGCCCTTACCTCTTGGATTTAACCGTTTTGCGAAAGTTTGAAAACAATAAATAATACAATATAAGACAAAGAATTTTTAAAAAAATATTTTTTAAATAAAATGCATCAGTATTCACATGGAGGGGTTATTAGAAATGTAATATTAAAAAGCAGTGCACCCAGATGGGATTGAAGTTTGGCCTTCTGAATCAGAGCTAGTATTACTAGCCTGTATATGCTCTACCATATTATTCAGCTATTGAATGGAATGGATCATTTTGTCTGGTTGACCACGGTAAACTATCATAGCTAGTTTGAAAAAAAAACTCGTATTGGTGGCCGACTCGTCTAAGGGCTTGAGCTCGTATGAACTTGGAAGGTTAGTTTTTGAATCCTGGCCAATTGCACTTGAGTTAGTTTCCTTCATGTAATTTTACCTACGATTTTGCTATCTTCTTTACACATTAGAAGGCTATAGTACGCCTTATCCATCCCAATACAGGCGCTTTTTCATTGTAATGGTACAATGTTTAGATATTTTATTCACTTTATCATGCACATTAGGGTAAGTACATCAAATCGAATGAAATCAAGATTTATAAATTTTTTTACACTTTTAAAATAAATACTCTTGTCTGAATAAAACTTGACAATACATCGTTCAAATCACCTTCAAAGTGTGAGTATTGACGATGACATGTAGCTTCCCTGTGATCCTGAGCACTGGATGAATGACATCATCCCATAATGCTTTGTGTTACACTTGTGAACTTGCGTAGTGCACACTAAAATGGCTCTGATGTCATTGTATGATGTGTACCATCCCCATTTAATTTTCACATTGAATAGTTTATTTTATATACAATTAAAAATTTAATTTACTAACACATGAAAGGTAAGGTTAAGCTGGGTTGAGAAAGTGTCATAATAATGAAAGTTTAGGCTTAGCTGGGTTGGGAAAGTGTCATAATAATTAATAATTATAAACTAGTTATGTTATTTCCATGACATCATTACTAGGCCAATTATGTTTAACTTCTAGAATTTAGTCGTTATGGATACTTGTGATCACCTACATTCTCAAATTGCTTGAAGAAATTAAATTTATTACTAAGTAAAATTAATTGAAATCATTTTAGACGGTTTTTACGCTTTCGTAAAGACTGTTCAAATTATGTTTGGGGTTTAGACTTTAGTGTAATGTGTCAAAATATTTCTATAACGGCCGAAAGATACCCCACCCCGTCACTTAAATGAGTGAAACTTTTTCTTGTTTGGTTGAAAAAAAAATTCTTTTTTGCTTCTTTTCTGGTGCAAATCGATTCTACGTGTTTTAATGTTTATAATAATGTATGGTTGATACCAATATTTTGGATATTTTAAGTAATAAAGAGCCAATAATGGGACATATAAAGTGTACCATATAGTATAGTCTACACCTTACTAGCCTAATGCTAGTGCATTTAGTATCATTCCTATTCTCTTAGATGAACTCGTTAATAGCCATTATTGTGTTAAAGGTACACACAATCTTCTTTGCAACGCTGTACTTTGCAAAACGCATGTGTTCAGTGAAAATAAAAATTATTTCATATTCTTTAAGTTTCCTTTAATTTTTGCTGATTCAATAAACATAAAAAATACTATGGTGAAAGAGCACAAATAACTTATCTTATTTTATAAACAGAGTTTATGACAAAAATAACACTACCAAACATATTTAATAATCACACTAAATAAATAAAAAAACTGGATCTAGTACGCCCTAACCGTCTCACATTTATTTATTTTTCACTGACATGGTACCATGTGTTGATATTTTATGCACATTATAGTACATAGAACCGAATGACACCAAGATTTAGACTTTTTTAGAATATTATTAAATATTATATTTAAATAAAATTCGACAACACATCGTCCAAATCACTTTCGAAATGTCATGACGAGGACGTATAACATTCCTTTGATTATGCGCACTGGATAGAAGACGTCATCCCATGATGCTTTGCGTTACACTCGTGATCTTACGCATTTGTACTAAAATGGCGATTACGTCGTATATGTATCATCGCCTTTTATTACAATGAATGGTTTATTAATTTATCTATAATTATAAAATTTAATTTATTTACACATGAAATGTTCGGTTAAGCTAGGTTGATAAAGTGTTATAATAAAGAAAGGATAGGTTAAGCTCGGTTGGGTGTCATAATTAATATAAATTAGTTGTGTTATTTCAATGACGTCAACAATATTATGTTTTGGTTAAATTTACAATGACGTAAAGTTGATTATCGTCGTCATGGATGGTTTTTACGACTTCGTAAAGACGGTCAAAGTTATCTTTGTGGTTTAGTGTAATGTGTCCAAATAATTCTAGAACGGCCGAAAGATATCCCTCGCTTAGGTGAGTGTAACTTTTTCTTATTTAATTTAAAAGATTTTATTTGTTTGATTATTTTTTTTTTTGTCTATGTCGATTCTACGTGTTTTAATGTTTGGAATAATGTACGGCTGATATCAATATTTTTTATATTGTAAGAAATAAATGGCTCAAAATGGGACGGGTAAGACGTACCAGACCCTTAAAACTTCTCTAAACTCTTGATTACAATGATTACTCGACTTGCAACAAGAATAAGATACCTTTTTCACATTTACAGTTCACACCGGTCATGATGGTTACCATTTTCTTCCACGATATACATCTACGACAACATTTCAGAAAACACCACTAGAATTTTAACTACATGTATTACCCGTTCAAACTTAATTTAACTTTTATTTTCTCTTAGATACGGAAGGTTAGACTAGTTTGTTATTCATTGTGATTATTTTAAACCATTTATAAAATAAATAGTATGTGCTTTAGGGTAGTATTTTAAGTTGTTAAGGGCATGCATCACATAGCAATCAACTATGCGATACAGTCGGCTACAAATCGTACATTTACACTATTGCACGTGGATCATTGCTCATTAAACATTAATGGAGATAAAGAGTTAATAGAAGTTCCTAATACCGAACATTGTTAAAATATTAAATTATATTTGGATAAAAAGTGCATTGAAAAAGACGTTTCTAACCATTTTAGAATGGCTTCACAGATAAGCATTGTGCACAAATCTTCATTCTGTCATATTAGGGACATACTGTAGTTATTAACAAGAAACTGGGTCCCTTTATCCGCCCATCGTCAACGCGGAAAATGTCGAGTAATCATTCAAATACGAATGCACTGAACACATTTCTGCCATATCGAAGGTATTTTCTTTTCCCCTATACTTTCATACCTCCCGGGAGCTGAGCTGGGCCTGCTTTGATGAACACGTTGTGTTCAACAATATTTTAGTCTGCGTGCAACCCGTACTGGTAGTAGCACGTGATGGGGGAAAATACAGTAAAACCTTGGATTGCGAGCATAATTCGTTTCGTAAACGTGTTCGTAATACAAAGCAATCGTATATCAAAGTGAATTTCTCCCATAAGAAATAATGGAAACTCAGATAATTCGTCCCACAACCCAAAAATATTTAATCTAAGAATGATTAATACCTTTTTTATTTTCGTTATTTAAATGTAACTGTACTGTAATCAAATTTATTTATTAAATTTAAGGGTGGCTGGTGTGAGGTGGACGACTTTCACTGTCACTAACGGATTCACCGCTATATGTTGGATCACTGGAATATTTTTCTTTTTGTGCGACTTTAACAAAGAACCTATCCAACGACACTGCTCGGCAGACAAAGCGTAACCACAGTACTACTCGTATTGCAAGATATCGCTCGTTTATCAAGTTAAAATGTATTGAAAATTTTTACTCGTCTTACAAAACACTCGCAGACCAAGTTACTCGCAATCCAAGGTTTTACTGTAATGTATTTTTAGTTATGTGTCAGAATTTGCTGTCTTTAGAATACGTTCAGGACGTTTCTAAATAAGGTGATACTCTTTACATACCGGTTTGCAAGATGTGGGTTTGTTACTAAAAAAAAAGCCCTAATTTGGTGATCAAAGTGGCAAAGGAATGTAGCAGAATAATATCCAGTGAGTTAGGTGAGTTTTATTTTCCATCCCAAGATCTGAATATTCTTATTATCAAGAGGTTTGTTGTGTTTCATATGGTTAATAACTCGGCTTGGTAGTGTTTGTGTGTGTGTCGACAAAATCCTTTCTATGAGAAGGTGTTTGAGGTCTTTCGTCAATATTATCACCTCTTATTTTCATCTGATGAGTGAAACATGAGAGCAGTCCCAAGAATAAATTGTAAAGTAATGTGAAATGTGGTCCCGATAAAGTTTCAGCCTCACTGAAAATAGGAAGGCCGATCCATTGTAAAGAGAAGTGAAAAGTAGCGTCATTTTGACGAATACGATTATGACATTGCCTACCTGATTTTTACAACTCTATGTAACGGGTTGGCTTGTGTACTGATTGACGTCACACGCTAAACCATTCAGATGTCTTTCTCCATCTGGTGCCACCTTTTGCTCTCTTTACATTGGGCTGATCCTATACCTGTTACCTAGTCACTTCTGTCTCACTTTTTAAAGAAGTCGTGTCAGGAATATGGATGTGTGTTTTTTTTAAACATGGCGCGTTAATACTCATTTCTCAGCTCACTTCTTACTCTTTTCGTTCTTGCATATAGCCTTTACTGCACTAAAAAACATTCTCAGCCGTCGGCTGTAAAAGATATCCGGCCAGTAAGACCAAAGTCTGGCATATTAACCGTTTTAAACTATTCAAACAAAATATTTACGTTATTACAAATATTGTATTTTATCTAAGAATAATTTATAATTAATAATGAAAGATTTAAGTTAGTATTTTTTAAATTGTTGCAGAAATAAAAATTGAACAACTTCTTAGTTCAATTTTGAATTTAAGAGATAATTTCGTCTTTGCCCAAAAGTATTGATTAATTATTAGAAAAAACTGATACACAGATTTAACCTAGTAGATACTTATGACGTTTAACACGCACCGCACCCTTAAATTCGCAATTAGTTCATATTTTAGTTCTTTTTTTCCCGTTAATTAGTTTGTCAGAATATTTGTTAAAATTGAAGAAGCAAAGTCTAATTATATTTGAAACACTACCATTAAAAAGTCAAGTTGATAAACACACGAAAAAAAGTCGGCTCATTAAAAAAATAAATGCACTCTTTGACAAATCTATAATAATATAAAATTTATAATTTTTTAATTGGAAGAAGATAGTCTATGAATTAAAAACTAATAAAAGCATCTATAGCACAAAGAATACGTACTTAAAATGTTATTAAACTTAATATATAAATATTTTTAAGTTGATATATCTTTATTTTCTTTAAAAGTTAAGCATGTGTAGAAACATAATAATGCATGCAATCTACGATTCAAAAACTTTACATTACTGTACTATGAAAGATTGTGCTACAAAATATGTTTTAATTTGAAACGATTATGATTTTAAATAAATATTCACACCCCAATTCCACAAATTTTTCTCAGAATGATTAATGAGTTAGTTAATCAGTCAGAACAGAATGATCTTTAAATTTAGCTTATTTTTTAAATTCACTTTAAATTTCTTAGTAAACAATAACTCAATTTAAATGTTACACTGTTCATTCCAAAGTGTTCGTAAACAGTTTGAGTGAGTTGAGTATCAAGCATGATTTTATCTTTTATGAAATGATACAGAAATTATTTATTTTTAACTTGGGGTAGTATAGACACTTCATAAATTAATAAATAGAATGAGAAATGCGTTGATTACCGGTCCAGTGCAATGTAATCTCTTGAAGAATAAAAACTACTAGCATTGGCACAAAATTCCATATGGTAATTTAATTTTTCTCCTAATAATATCATTTTTCAATATCTTTCTAAACATCTAGTTATATAAAATTTTAATGACATGCTTTTATTAATATTAATCAAAATAAAGATAACTATCGATATTCAATAATAATAATGACAACTTGACTGCAGTGATACCTTATTACAAACTAAATAATTAATGGAACTGTAAACAGTAAGTTCCGCATTGCAGAAATTAAATTACTTATTAAGAAGAGATTGCTTCACTTTCTCAAAGTAGTCTCTAGGCTCCATTTAAACACTAAAGCCTTGCCATATAACTTCTTGGTAAGCTGCCCATTAATTACCAGCAGGATACGCTTCCGTTAAATAACCAGGAATTAGCCATTATTACGGCAGTTAAAATAATTGTTATGTGCCGGATCTGATGTTGACCAAACTACCAAGATTATTTGTTATTTGGCTCATTGCCAAGAAATTTTACAGCTCTATACGATTAGGGGACTAAGAAAGTAAAAGATACTTTTTTTTATGTACTGTAGAATTAAAATACGAAAGGTTCCAAGTGCAAACAAGATGAAAGACGTCAAGAGTGCTAAAACATCAGCTAAAGTAATCTCCATCTTAGGTCCAGTTTAGCCTCATGACGTATTGGACTGCATTGCTTTTCGGTTGATAAATATCCCTTAAACATATTTTTAAAATAAATTATATCGTCTTAAATATAGTTTCGAACTCTATTTTTGTGATATTGTAAAATGTATCGATATTTTCACATATCTGCTAAATGTATAAAAATATCAATTTCTTCTGCAACTGCCATGGTTTTCAAATATAGTTTTAGAGAGATTATCAACCAAAGAGTTTTGTAACTAAATACCACAAAAAAACTAACTTGGACCTAGGATGGAGAGTGTGTTTACCTGTTGTTATGACACCGTAAGTGCATTGATCTCTATAATATAAATGGATGGACCTCTATGGCTGAAATTTTTAAAGCTATCGTATTCATAACATTATGTAGGAGAGAGAAAAACCTTCGGGTATAGCTCTCTCTCTTTATCTTACAAACATACAAAGCAATGTGGCGTTTTGACAATGTTCGTTAATTTGTATGAATATATGAGATTGAGATACATCACTGTATGTTTGGTTAAATGAAATAAATAGCATAACTAAGCTAGAAACTCGTGACTTGTTTCTTTAAATAAGGTAATTTAAGCTAATGTAGTAATACTTCCTAGAAATCACTGCTTAAATGTTGTCCAATCAATGTTGTATAGTCGCAACTCAAGTGCTGCCATCTATAGTCCTTTCCATACATCTTACATACCTGTAAACAATTATTTTTGGTTTAAAACGCAAATGGTTAACTTGAATTTTTAATTTGTCCATTTTCCTAATATCAAGGCATAGTTTCTGTTGTTTTTATGCTTCTTCACTACTTTTGGTTGGTAGTTCCAATAATTGTAAAGAATCTCTGATGAATTTATTGGATTGTGCAAAATTAAAAAATAAATAAAAAATAATTGGGGACGCCTCCAGTAATTTTATTGTCGGCTAACGGTAATTTTCTCCTAATATACTAAAAACAGTCACATTCAAATTTTTATAGGACAGCTAGAAAAAAAAAACTAGATCTACTTTCAAGTATTCATATGTCAAGCCATGTGGTCTACAGCTATCACTGTTAATAGATAATCCTCAATACCTATAAAATACCATTCATTAAATTATAGAATATTTTGAATTTTGACCCCCAAAATATATGTTTGTGTTTTCTAAAAGATTCTTCCAATGAAAACTAGACTGTACCTATCCATCTGCGTTACAATATTTATTGTCACTTTGCCAAGTGTCTTTAAAGTGACAACACTTATTGACGAGGCAGGCTAGTACGCAAATGTGTTTTTAGTAACTTATCAAATGGCATTAAAAAAATAAAAGCTATCAAGTACACTAATTTCGCTAATGAACGTGTTTTTTCAAACTTAAGAATATAAAAAATTACAAAGACATAGCAACAATGAACATGTTTTAAAGGATGAGTAAAGTTTAACTGAACTAGTTTACAATAATTATACTTGCAAAATCCATAGAATTGTTTATTCGAGTTTTAAAATTCTCTGATATAATATTTAGTCTCCAGTAATAAAAGTTCCCCCAAGTTCTTAATTCATAATTTAGTCACAATCTTCCTTGAAATAAAAAAAAATATTTATTACAAATTAGTTGACAAGTCTGCATTTGACAAAAAATAGCAACGCGATTATTTTTTCATTATCTCGCTGGCTCTTGAAATTCACCCTCCATTCACACGTAGCATAATTTAAGAACATGATTGTACAGTTTGTTAAATAAGTACGACTTTGTCATACACAAGCTTACACCAGATGCGCGATTATACCAAAGTTTTATAATTGTATAACAAACAGGAGTCAATGATAAACATTTAAACAAAGTCTAACATATACTGTATATTTTTATCCTAGAGTTGATTCAAAGTTTGAACAACTAATAGTTTCTTAAAACTATATCAGGAAAATGTAGCTAGTTTGAAAGTAAGTTTTTGTCTTCTTCGTGTATAAAAATAAGCATCACTAACCTTTAAGTATGATTTTGAAACGTTATACTTATAAAATATCCAGAGTTTATTTCTTCGCCAATGATTTTGCATCCCTATCAGCTGTCTCAAACCTGAGAATAGGATAATCTTTCTCTCCCCTTCGATCGCCTCCAAAATAAATAAATTATTCATTAAAACGTACACAAGATTATTTTGACCTAGCTCAATTTGGAAGACGTGGGTTAAAACTGCCTCAAATTGAAATAATTTTAGCAACTTTTACAGCCTTAATTAACGCAAAGTTTACGGTGTCAACGCTGAAGCAATTTATGATAGCAAACCCTTTACTATTATTATTATTATTATAATATAATGATATATATTATTTCATGCAAATTTGCCCTTGATCATGAAGGTGTTGATATCCCTTCTAGGGCTTCTCGTAAACCAAAATTATGTTTTTTTCAATAGCTCTTCTAAGGTGAGCCCTTTAGGCCGTTGTATCCATAGCGCCGATTCTATATTTGTCGAATTCGACTTCTATCATAAAAGAAAAGCTAAACTCAGAGAGTATTTAAGGAACTCCCATATCAATAATTTATTCTGTAGAAGTTCTGCCAATAATATTTAAATTTACAACACTCTGATTTATTTTTTGCATATTGTTACGGCTTTTAAAATATTTATGCTTTACCACTCTCTAGTTATTTGTTATTATTACTATTTTTTATTCTTATCACTATTATTTACTATTTTTTCGTAACTATTCATCAGTATATATACTTATTTAGCTATTATTGTTTATCTTATTTTCTCATGTAATTATATGTATTTGTAAAGTACTTGTGTACTTTTAAGTGCTGGCCTGTTATAGGTCTTAGACTGTTGGCCAGCACTATAATAAAGGAAATTGAAATAATATGAGTACAACTTCCCAGCCGGGCTGTCCGTAATGTTCCTTAATGTGCTAAGGAGGAAAGTAGTATAATTTAAAGAAAATATACCTGCCTTTTCGCGGAGGAAAAATGGTAACTATTAAGCAAAAAAAAAAAAAAAAATTCCAATACATCCAACCAGGATTCAAAATCCTTTTGCAAGATTATAGTTTGGTTTTAAATTAGAAATAAAAATGTTAATTTTCCATTTGGGTCAAAGATTTCTAAAATTTGATTTTACCTTTGACATGACAGAGTAGTTTTATGAATGTTTTAAAATATATCGACCTATTACTAGAATGACGAGAAAAAGAATTTAGTCTTTCGTATTAATTTTGCTGTTGATTACCAAAATTACCACTTTCCTTTTTTTTTAAGTAGTTTATAATAATTGAGTTAATCGTATGAATAAACGTAAAAACAATACAGATTAGAATACTTTTGCAAGATGAAAGTTTTGGCTTCAATTTTTTTTAATGTTAATTTTCTATTTGTGTCATAGATTTCTAAAATTTGATTTTACCCTTGACACGCTAGGCTAATTTTATGAATGTTTTAAAATAAATATTTTTTTTTTAGCACCACGTCTTACTACCCGTTCAGTTTACACGCCTATGTACTAAATACTTTAATATGTTAGTGATGAGTAAGGTTGAATTTAGAGGAAGTGTACCCGCATTTACGCGGAGGGAGAGTGGAAAAGCGTTTAGGAAAACCTCCTTTAGCACACCGAACCGGGATCAAACCTCGATCTCCCTGTCATTAGCAGTCTAGTCTATTGCGAGAGTGGATAAGTAGTAAGGTTTTATTATATTGCGAAATTAGTTACTGTTAAACGTTAATGCTATTAATTTATTCGGTCGTCATGCAATATTATACCGGGGAGCTCCGAAATTAATGCCTTATATTTTACTATGTTGGCCACAACGTCAGAGGCGGATGTAGGTGGTATGGAAGTAGAGGTTGAATCTTCCCGCCAATTTTAAGTTTTGTTGCCATGCGACAGATGGCAGCAAGGGGGTAGTTTGTCAAAATGGCGTCTGTAATTGAAGTGCGCACGAAGAAGAGGTATGTCATTGAATTCCTCCATGTGGAAGAAATTGCACCCATTGACATTCATCGACATTCGCTGAACGTTTACGGAGATCAAACAGTGAGGCGGTGCGTGGCGCGTTCAATGGTAGCAACAGCGATGTTAGAGACAAGCCACGTTTCGGGTGTCCCTGCACAGCTGTCAGCTCACGAAATGAAGATCCCCCGATCAGTTCATCCACGCAGATTAGTAAATCACGACCAGGGAACTGTGTACGGAGCTGAATGTTGGTCTCAATGTTTGGAAACAATGTTGGCAACATTGGGATATCGCAAAGTTTGTGCCGGCTAGGTCCCGCGGATGCTCACACATGAACAGAGATACCATAGAATGCAAGTCTGTCAAGACCCGATGAACCAAACGAGGCTGAAGGTGACAGTTTCCTGTACAGCATCATCACCGGTGACGAGACGTGGTATCACCACTACGAAACGGAATGAAAACGACAGTCCATGGAGTGGTGACATGCGAATTCCTCATCGAAGAAAAAGTTACAGACAACCATCGGCGAGTAAAGTGATGTGCACCGTCTTTTGGGACATGCACGTCAGTTTACCAAAACAAGCTTCAGTTGATAAACATCCCGTTTATTTTGGTTGTTACTTACCGATACATATGAGTACTGCCTGGCTGGAGGACCAAAGAAAAGGCAGACGCCCATTCAACTCACTCAACAAACACGACTGTCGACTGTGACATCCAGGGGCGTGCACTACCTTGGACACCGGCCAGCTTGGATAGACGTACTAGAAGATTCCACTACTCCCTTCCCACCACTCCATAGACGTCAGATCCAGATCACACATACGTGATTATATATATATATATAATCTCCAGTACTACTGTACTTGTATTCGATTTCAATAATTCGCCTCACGAGCTACAAGGAGGCGTTCCGCTCAACTCGCCTTACCAGCGACGATCAAGATGGTTGTTTCGTCGTACACACCAGCTCGCCGCAAATAAGAAGTAATATCAATACATTAATAGTTTAAAGTCAGTAACTGAACGCTTTTATGTTGGTCTTCTGCATACAAGAAGGCGTTATGTATTGTTAATAATTTAGTTTACTCTTTAGAGTCTATTTGATCTAAATTACGTTAGCTGTTATGACTATAACACATTTATTGTTTGCATTAAGTTCATCTGACTTGTTATGATGTCTAGGGCAGTCTGACTCCCCGTACTTTTAGACCACATTACTAATGGTCTAACTATTTATTCAGTAAAAGGAGGATTAGGCTGATTCATGGTTTTACAGCTCGACCTAATTAGGTCATTGGCTATCGATAGCTTACTGTTAAGATAGTGTGGTGTGGTATTCAAATCGTGGGGATGGCCCTACCCGTGTAGTGTTGAATTAGTATATGTCCGGTGCTCTTCAGGCGCCGCTTGACTCATCATTAGGGTGTTAACCATTGTTGTATTCTGATACTTGACAATTGTAGCCGTTCACAAAACTATAGGGTGACCAGGCAGTACTTGTTAGGAAGTGGCCTACCATAGTTCTAGATGGCCTAGAATCCTAACTTCCCTGTTACCGGGATTAGTTTACCAATAGTTCCAACCTGCTGGAACTAAGCACTTGTTACAAGTTGCTCTCTCTAGGAGTAAACTAACGCATGTGAATGCGGTTAACGACAATCGCCGCTAATCCTTAAATACGGGCTTTTTAGTCTGATCAATATCTTATCCGGTCTGAGCTTTCATATTTAAGGCATCCTACCGTATGGCCTGGAAGTCAATTTGTATATTGTTAACTTAACTGTTAGCTTAGGTTTTAGTGTTATTGTAGTCATTAACAGTATTAGTAGCTCTTCGTTATAGAAAGGGCGCAAGTCCCTCTTTAAGGAGTCGTGCGTTATGGTTTCTTCAATCCAAGTATTGTTATCATTATTGAGCAGCGAGTTTATGGTGCTTCTCGCCTTACACGGCTAATTAGTTATTATGTATTCTTGCAACATACCTAGTATGATTTGGAAATTATGGACTGCCCTTATGTCTATGTTTGTGTTTGTGATCAATAAACTTGTTTGTTTTCAAGTACTTTTCTCTCTTGATAAGCTATGTGCCTCACCTAACCAACTTGGACTAACTTGTAATTGTCACCACCGTTCAACAGTGTCACTGGTAATCGACGGTGCAAATCTTTCTCTTGCAACACGATAATGCAAGGCCCCATACCTGTTTGAAGACCATGGACCACGTTGCAACCTTTGCCTGGAATGTACTACCACACCCACCGTATAGTCCGGATTTGGCGACTTCTGACTTACATCTGTTCGAGACGATGGAAGATGGACTACGCGGAAAACCTTTTTCCCGACAACGACGCCGTTAACGCAACTGTGAAAAAGCAGGTCGCCTCCGCTGATGCAGATTTTTACGAGCGCGGCTTCCAGACTCTTGTTCATCGCTGGCGAAAATGTATAGACAGTGGTGGTGGCTATTTGGAAAAAAATAGTGTTTTGTAGCTGACAGCTTGCTCTATCCAACGATGTTATTGTGCTCCCTGTTTCTATTTTAGTTTCCATGGAAATAAATAGGAGGCATTAGTTTCGGAGCGCAGTAATATATATATATAAAATTATCCTTTCCCAAATCTGTGGTTGCTTTGCTTTTGAACAATCCTACACCTCTTAAAAAGTGACCGATCGCTTCTCACCCTACTCTTTAGTTTTATTACAGTCAGTGCCAAAAATAAATCCGTATTTGTGTTCGAGTAAGCGCTAAATAGTTTTAGTATAAACTGAACTGTCCTGGGTCGAGCTATTTTGTAAGTCACATAGTTCCATGACCCTGTGTTTCAAAAGTAAACGTCAAACAACTAAATAAAAACAAATGTCATCATTCAAGGTCCTCTCGCATACCTATTTTTTTAGGATTGCCGGATAGAACACATTTATTGAGGTACAGGTTAACTTACTTTCTAACATTCAAACAATTCCGTCCAAACAATGTGACGTCACACGTCTTACAAATAATACAAACGGGGCGATAGGCCTACTCGGGGCCAGATTGTACTATCAAAAGGTTGATTAGTTCAGCAATGTGTTAGACACATGTACAATTATCAGTTTTACTCGTAAATCAACCTCACATGTTTTGTGTAACATTACATAATTTATTATAGTATTTTGATATATGTAGCATATAATATTACAATTATTATAAATAGTTAGCAATTTTCGTATTCATTAATATTTATGTTACCCTTTAACATTAAAATAACTCTTTCATTTTTAAATAATACACGTTACTACATACCTTAATTATATTTAATTTAATATAATATTGTCCTTTAAATGCTATGATATGTCCGGATACACACTGTATAATAATACACGTACAGCAGCACAGAGTTTTTGGCCATAGACGAAAAAGAATAAACGAACAGATTAACAACACTGGTTTTTTAAAATATCAAACTTCACCACAGACGGGCAGCTGTGCAGATTGTGATATGCGCATGCGCACTCTCTGCGCGATCCAAGATGCAAGAATGTAATACTTTGACGCGGAGGTCGTACAATAATGTTCTCTTTGGCATGCGATGGCAAGGTCGGTTTTAAATTTCGAACAATCCGTGTTCGACTCACTCGGCGTACCTTCCACTTCTTCGTTTATTATGTCTCATGCGCATGCGCATATCACGTGGTGTAACACTACATAATGGTCATCTACTTGTTATGTAGCAATCATGCAATTTCTTGTTTGTTTAAAATTTTAAAGATCAAGAATTCATCCTCCATACTTTTTTTCTGAGGAACATTTGAGATATAAAACAGGGTATTTGTTAAAATAATTAAAACAAGCCTTTTAATTAAATAAATTGGACTAATTCTATTTTTATTGAATGTAGGTTTAATATATTGCTACGACAGTAAACATTTTAAGCAAAAAACTAATGCCTTACACTATAGCACAATTTTTACCCACATAATAGCGCAATGTGTATGGAATTAGAAAAATGATTTAGATATTTATTGTTAGTGTTTTTATTTAAAACATTATTGTATGCCATCATACATTTAAAACTGTTTTGAGCTCCGTATTATTTTCAAATAGTATTGGTACTAAACAAAAAGGAGATATTATTCATAATATTGATCTTTTCCCTTTATTGAAAACAATATACAGAATTTTCCATAACCGTTCCGTAAATATGTTCGGTCACTTTTATAAATCATGGTAAGTAGACTTCACCTGTCAAAATGACACATATTTGCGTAGCGGATGAATACCAAAGGGTGCTACATCTCAACTATCGAAAAAAGACAACCTAACCTACAACACCATCTTGAATAAAAACACGGTTTCGAATCGTGAGAGGTTCCTAGAGTTATTGAATAACCTATAATTAAAGTAGTTATAAATAGGAAAAAATTGTTTTTGGTTGTTTGTAGCCCTGTGTTTAAAGTCTGATTCAAGGGTCACAGACAAGATATACACCACACACTCAGCTCTACGGGTGTTTCGCTTCGCTCCTTGAGCCAAGTTGAGGTCCTTGGACAGTGGGGAGTGCTAGTTGCAGTCCTCGGCGATAACAGCGCTTCCAAGTGAAACAACCCACTTTCAAATAATTCGTTGTAAATGGGTGGCGGTACGAACTCAAAATCTCAGGGACCAACAATCCCACCCCCTCAACTCACCCATTTATTTCCTCTTCCAATAAACAAACCTGTTCATACAAGTAGCTAGTAGACTGTGTTTGAGGATTGTTTGAAATTAGTTTGCAAACATTCTCTTGAACTAAAAAAAGGATCATTGTATTCTATGTTTTCTTTGCGATTCGAAGTTTGAGTAGGCTTGTTTGGGGGGAGGGGAGGCCGTTGATTTATGGGAAGGGGGAGGGGCCGCTACCTAACCTAGCTTTGTTAAAGCCGATTTATTGACACTAGAAGGCAATTTTTGTCTGCCCTCTTGTAAAACCATCTTTAAAGAACTGTTTTTAAAAAATGCCTGCTTGATAGCAATGGTTTCACTCGTGACTGCATGTGGCAATCCCCGTGTTGAGGGACTCCCGGAAGCTGTGGGTCTTGGTGTATACCTTGTTTGTGTCCGAGGCTCAGTAAACTTGGTCGTTATGTCTCTGCGGCCCGTGGCTTTTTGCCAGGGGAAGTCAGGATTGATGGGACTGTACCAGTAAATTGTTTACTTCTGTTATATATTAAACTCACCCTTTAGGGTCTTTCCACAATGGGACACAGGCGACCGCCACTTCATTGCCAACCAACTGGGTGCTTTTTTTCTTATTTTAATTTATCCTAGCGGTAAATTACCCTAACTATTGTTACTAATGCTTCTAAACAGAAGATGTAAGAGGCTAATGAGGAGAAAAAACGACGCACATCCTCTTCTGCGTGATTAACTGGAGAAAGACTTGTTCTACAAACTATTTGACGATCTGAAGCTTCCCAAATGACAGGACGACTTTCTACTTTACTAATAAAATCTTCGGTGTTAAATTATATCTAAACTCATGGCTAGAACAGGAAAAGCAACAGTGTACTTGACGTCGAATCCACAGCCAACTGCTTGCTGCTAGTTGTCAGAACTACTCACAGTGTTCAGTCGCCGGTGTTCCAATTAGAACGTTGCTATTGAAAATAATGTATCTCAAGCGGTGACTCGTTCGGACACAGTGACCTTGTCCGTAACATGTGACGGAGCTAGGACAATGTCGTTACACTGTGACCTTGTCCGTAACATGTGACGGAGCTAGGACAATGTCGTTACACTGTGACCTTGTCCGTAACATGTGACGGAGCTAGGACAATGTCGTTACACTGTGACCTTGTCCGTAACATGTGACGGAGCTAGGACACTGTCGTTACACTGTGACCTTGTCCGTAACATGTGACGGAGCTAGGACAATGTCGTTACACTGTGACCTTGTCCGTAACATGTGACGGAGCTAGGACAATGTCGTTACACTGTGACCTTGTCCGTAACATGTGACGGAGCTAGGACACTGTCGTGCCACTGTGACCTTGTCCGTAACGTGTGACGAAGCTAGGACACTCTCGTGCCATTGTGACCTTGTCCGTAACATGTGATGGAGCTAGGACACTGTCGTTACACTGTGACCTTGTCCGTAACATGTGACGGAGCTAGGACAATGTCGTTACACTGTGACCTTGTCCGTAACATGTGACGGAGCTAGGACACTGTCGTGCCACTGTGACCTTGTCCGTAACGTGTGACGAAGCTAGGACACTCTCGTGCCATTGTGACCTTGTCCGTAACATGTGACGGAGCTAGGACACTGTCGTTACACTGTGACCTTGTCCGTAACATGTGACGGAGCTAGGACAATGTCGTTACACTGTGACCTTGTCCGTAACATGTGACGGAGCTAGGACAATGTCGTTACACTGTGACCTTGTCCGTAACATGTGACGGAGCTAGGACACTGTCGTTACACTCTGACCTTGTCCGTAACATGTGACGGAGCTAGGACACTGTCGTTACACTGTGACCTTGTCCGTAACATGTGACGGAGCTAGGACACTGTCGTTACACTGTGACCTTGTCCGTAACATGTGACGGATCTAGGACACTGTCGTTACACTGTGACCTTGTCCGTAACATGTGACGGAGCTAGGACACTGTAGTTACACTGTGACCTTGTCCGTAACATGTGACGGATCTAGGACACTGTCGTTACACTGTGACCTTGTCCGTAACATGTGACGGAGCTAGGACACTGTAGTTACACTGTGACCTTGTCCGTAACATGTGACGGATCTAGGACACTGTCGTTACACTGTGACCTTGTCCGTAACATGTGACGGATCTAGGACACTGTCGTTACACTGTGACCTTGTCCGTAACATGTGACGGATCTAGGACACTGTCGTTACACTGTGACCTTGTCCGTAACATGTGACGGATCTAGGACACTGTCGTTACACTCTGACCTTGTCCGTAACATGTGACGGAGCTAGGACACTGTAGTTACACTGTGACCTTGTCCGTAACATGTGACGGAGCTAGGACACTGTAGTTACACTCTGACCTTGTCCGTAACATGTGACGGAGCTAGGACACTGTAGTTACACTGTGACCTTGTCCGTAACATGTGACGGAGCTAGGACACTGTAGTTACACTGTGACCTTGACCGTAACATGTGACGGATCTAGGACACTGTCGTGTCACTCTGACCTTGTCCGTAACATGTGACGGAGCTAGGACACTGTAGTTACACTGTGACCTTGTCCGTAACATGTGACGGATCTAGGACACTGTCGTGTCACTCTGACCTTGACCGGAACGTGTGACGGAGCTAGGACACTGTAGTTACACTGTGACCTTGTCCGTAACGTGTGACGGACCTAGGACACTGTCGTGCCACTCTGACCTTGTCCGTGACATGTGACGGAGTTAGGACACTGTCGTGCCACTGTGACCTTGTCCGTAACATGTGACGGAGCTAGGACACTGTCGTGTCACTGTGACTGGACCAGAGAAAAAGACTAAGCCTACAATTCAAAGTGATGTAGTTTGAGACCAGTCACCAGTGTCGCAATGTTAAAAGGCCCTTAGAACTGATGAACACACATCATCTGCTCACTACATTATCGTGTGTGTGGCTGATTTATAAAATAAAATTTATTTAGGTGGTAGGGTAGAAAGGAAGGGAACAGTTTTCTAGTGCAGTCCCGTCATGCCTGACCCCACGGACCGAGGCAAACAAGAGGATTGCATCATTGCGACGGTTAACGCCTCTCAAGTTTGGTCAGTGACCGCCTTGAACCAAGGACCTCCAAGCCCCCAGTGAAAAGTTTTGTCCCACTATTGAGCGAGGTCGGAGGAGGTGCAAGGTCCGATCTCGCCGTGGTAGCCTGAGTTGATGCTCCGCCCGTTTGAGTTGGAAGGTCCCGAGGTGGACAGCGAACTGCATTCCTAGAACACGATCATCTTCTGTCAGAACAATGGCGGACTCAGGAGCGGAGAGGGATGATTGAGGCTATCTGCCTTCCCGCACCCCGATTCGAAAATGATCGAACATATTTAAACACATTATTTTAATGTTGTAATTAACTGACTCCTATATACTGCGTACGACAGTACTACATCTCCATCATGATGTTCTGGTAGAAGGGAACCAGTTTTGCAAGCAGCGTTAATTGCAGATTCAAATTTGTTTTTCTGAAACTAAAATTTTGCAGTAATTAGATTACTAAGTTTGGTGTGATAGCCAAGTATTTTTACAGAAATACTTAGTTTTCCTATAGATATTAAAACATTTTAGGCCTATGTACTGTAGGGTACTGTACTGTACTATAAATGTTTATTACTTTATTGAGACAGCGACTTTTTGTTTTATTTTTTTGTATTAAAATTTTAAATTTTCTTATCAAAATCGTGATTTTTTTCCTTATACGTCCTTTGTTTATTATTATAATTGGTTAAAATTATTTTTATAAACTAGCAATCTTATTATGATTAAAATTACTATTAATTAAAATTCTTATAATTTGAAATATATTTAAAACTTAGCTGTATTATTTTATCGGTACTCAAACTGGTTACTCGATATGATATTGGTTATAGAATAATAAAAACAAAATACATTTTCATTGTTAAAAAATGGAAACTTACAGAATCTTATATTGTTGCTAATATTGTTAGTGAATTTAGCGCCCAGGACGCTTGCCTGACCTGCCTGACCTGCCCTACCTTAGTTACGGCACTTGTTGTAACTAGTTGACAATTATTTCCCCTAATATATCAATATATTTTTAATTTGATTCATCGCAAGGTATGGCTGTTGCTCTGTAATGCTTTTTTTCGAAGATTTTCACTTTTTTTTTTATGTTTTATTTAGCTGTTGAAAATAGCAGATAAGTTTATTAAAAATAGGAAAAATCATCTCATTTTATATAAAAAGAATATTAAAAATCCTTCAATTTATTTTGTTTCACAGGCTGGTACGATGTATGTGATATATCGATAGGTACTAAAATATAAATATATCGACTTTTTGTAAATATATATATATATATATATTTTATATCAATATATTGTTGCCATCCCTAAGATGGCTGGCGGTGCCACCAATTAGTGTTAGACACCAACACTCAATTGGGAACAATGTTCCATAACAAATTAGACCACCGGTGGCGCCACCAAAGTGTCCATGTGTGCAAGGGCTCTTGGGGTCCATTTTACGATCTCTTGGTTGATCTCAAGAAGGGGAATCTGGAGACGTAATTTTCTGGGGCGGGAGGGTAAAGGAAGATTTCGATTATTGATCGACGTACAAGGCTTCAATAAGCTTGTCCACGTCCGCGTCTTACTACCCGTTCGGGCTATACGCCTATGTACTAATTACTCTAATGTGTTAAGGATGAGGAGGGTTGAATTTGGAAGAAGTGCAGGGAGAGTGGGAAACAATTTAGGACAAAAAACCTCAGTACACCCTATCGGGGTTCAAACCCCAATTTCCCCATAATCGGCAATCCAGTATATTGCAAGTGACGTCTTTAGACCATTCGGCCACCAAAGCGGGTTCCGAAGACCTTGGAGGTGGTCGAGGGGAAAGTGAGTGTACCTGATTGTCTTTAAAGAGGTGTTACAAAGCACTTACGAAACTTAGACACCACTCGAACGATTGAATTGCATACCTCCTTGAGCTCGCTGACGGAGGGCAGCAGTTCGTCGGTGGACATGGGGGTGCGGGGGCTGGGTATAGGTGGGGCGATCATCCCGTCACCGGAGGGGTCGATTCCGCCCCCAGACGTCGGCCGCAGGCTGTCCTGCAGCTGCTGCTGACGCAGTTCCCTCTGCAGGTTCTCGCGCTCGAAGCGGCGCGTGCTGTAACTTCGAGACGAGGAAGCGCTGCTGTGAATGGAGGCGAGACTCGGCCTTCTCGAACCTGCGGCGAGAAAAAAATACGAGACCCCATTTTGTTAAGTCCCTGGACCCTCTTACGACCCTTACACACACACAGACGATGTTTTCGTACTCTTAATTCAGTAGAGAAACTTGTACTGAAACAATATTGGCAGTTATCACCAAGTAGCTACTACGAAAGATACGACGCAGTCATTGTTTTGTGAAAAGCTGATGTTAGGTAATAACAAAAAATAAAAATGTTCCGGTGGCCACATGGTCTAAAGCGTCACTCTCCTGTTAAACTTGACTGCCGATGACGGAGAGATCAGGGTTCGAATCCCGGGTGTACTGAGGGGGGCTTTCCCCCAAATAGTTATCCACTTCCCCTACACGCAAATGCGGGTACACTTCCCCTATATTCAAACTTCCTAATCCCTGACTCATAAGCGTAATTAGTACAAAAGCATATAGACTAAACAAGTAGTAAGACGTGATGCTTAAAAAAAGAAAAGAAAAAAAAAGAGGGCCGGTATGTTAGCTCAGTCAGTAGCGTGTCTGTCAACTGAGATAAGGGTACCGGGTTCGATGGCCGAGTACATTATCATTGATGAATTGTGGGTTTACCCTTTCACGTTGATGAATTAACGACTGGGGGCTGGATGTTGTGTCTGTTCTATATTTAATTTAGATTATAATCTGTGTGCTGATATAATCAGTCGGTTCTGAAAGTGCACGTTAAACTCCTCTATAAAACGAAGGAAATCGCTGTTCACTCTGCTAACGCAAATTTATTATTTTTTCCACCACGTCTTAGTATCTGTTCGTGCCGTATACATGAATCAACTACGCCAATGAGATAGGGACGAGGAAAATATAATTTTAAAAGGGAATTTGCTCGCATTTGTGTGGAGGGAGAGTGGGAAACCATTTAGGGATAAAAACACCCCTCGGGACACCGGACCGGGATTCGGGCATACACAGGCAATCCAGTGTAGCTCAAGGGTGACGCATTAGACCCCGCAACCACCGATACGGGTTTTTTCTTATACTCTATAAGAATACCGGTATTTATTCTACGCATGCGTCCGTACTTAAACATCGCTGAAAAATATGACCTGCGCAATTAGCCTAGCAAATTACGCATAAGTTTCCATGATAGTTGCTTGTTTTGTTGATAGTTGCCCCTATAGTTGGTTGTACACACGGTAATATTTGACTCGTACTGAATTCAGTACGTAAACATCACTCTCGTTTGCAGGGCATTAGGGATTCCCAAGTGCCACAGATGCAAGTGGGAGAAGATGGGGTGGGATTAAAGCTTTGATAAAATACCATCACAATCGCAACAATCAGTGGCGGCTTGTGGTTTGTTACCAGGGATAGCTCCACTTGGCGGGACTACTACAACTAAACTGTGCCCCCCCTTACCCCCACTATAAATTTGACCAGACAAACACACAATAATGCAGTGGGCAAATGTGCGTTGATTGGATTTAAAAGGGTAAGTTGGATACTGAATAGGAAGGAAGCAGTTTATTAGTACAGTCCCTTCAAGTAGAGCCCTGGAAACAACCCACGAGCCGCCAATTATCAACAACAATGTTATAAGACGAACGGAATTAAGTTATAGTTTTGGATCGGTGGTAATGGAATGAAATAACCCTTCCAAGATCCCGTGTTGGTGTTGCAAGGGTATCTTTACCCATTGATTTTTTCAAGGGGTAAACTAAAACTAAAAAAATATGTATGTACAGATATTTTTGTTTTCATTGTAAAGGTATTTTATCTCGGCTGAAATACAGTCTAAAATACTATTACTGTGATAGGCATCACTGCAATGCCTGATTTTGTGTTCAAAACAAACATATTTTATATTGCACTAAGGCCCAGTTCTATCAACCCTGCGTGTTAACTTTTATCCGTGGGAAAATTAAAAAAACTAGAATGTTTGGTAACAAATCTGATAACTTCTATTTGTCAGAGAATTCAACAATTGAAATGTTTGTGAAAATCTTGGATACCTTCTAATCGTCAGAGAATTCAACAATTAAAATATTTGGAAAACAATCAAATAACCTCTGTTCGTCAGAGAATTCAACAATTAGAATGTTTGGGAACAAATCAGATAACTTCTATTCGTCAGAGAATTCAACAATTGAAATGTTTGGAAAAGCTCGAATAATTACTATTCGTCAGAGAAGTCAACAATTAAAATGTTTGGGAAAAGCTTGAATACCTTCTAATCGTCAGAGAATTCAACAATTAAAATGTTTGGCAAACAATTATATAAATTCTATTCGTCAAAGAATTCAACAAATAGAATTTTTGGGAAAAATATCAGATAAATTATATTTATCAGAGAATTCAACAATTAAAATGTTTGAAAAAATATCAGATAACCTTTATTCGTCAGAGAATTCAACTATTAGAATGTTTGGGAACCAATCAGATAAATTCTATTCATCAGAGAATTCAACAATTAAAATATTTGGAAAAATCTCAGATAACTATTATTCGTCAGAGAATTCAACAATTAAAATATTTGGGAAAACCTTAGATACCCTCCAATTGTCAGAGAATTTAACAATTAAAATGTTTGGGAACGTATAAGATACTTTATATTCGTCATAGAATACAACAATTAAAAGGTTTGAAAATGCTCAGATGACTACTATTTGTCAGAGAATTCAACAATTGAAATGTTTGGAACATCTCAGATAACTTCTAGTCGTCAGAGAATTCAACAATTAAAATGTATGGGAAAACTATGATAACTTTAATAAGTCATTTATTTAAACAATATAAATGTTTTGGCAATGTCACAATAACCCTACGCATGCGTGAATTGGTGTTCATTTTAATTAAATATGGTAGAACTGGGCCTAATGGTAAAAAGGCATTTTTCACACCTAAATATAAATTTTCCTTACTACAAAACACCAAAGTTTTACCAAAGAATTATTAGAAACTATTTGAAACATTCACTTAATACTTTAAGATCTATTTAAAGACGATTAATTTCTTAATATGTTTATATTTAGTTGTATGAACACACAATCTAAAGTAAATGATTGAATACCATGTGAACATAGACACAAAGATTTACAAAATCAACAACAAAACATGCATTGTGCTGAGCCTCATAATAAGATAAACGCAATCATGCAACAATATGTTTAAAAATATATAAAAACATGCGTGCGTGTCACACAGTGTTAACATTATATTGGTATTATTTATCTTGTACATATCTATGACCAATAAGGTATATATAATTTTTTTATCAAAGGGGAGGTACAATTATTAATGTTGTTACACCCTGCGTAGTGCGAATTCATTTTATTAATTTGAAAAGTCCATTTATAATTTCTGGATTTTCACCTATGTACACCTAAAACTTTCCATTGGATCCCTGAGAGCGAAGAAAAATATATAATGGAATGTACACTTGAGTCAGAATCTCAAACAACAATCAACATACGTTTCAATGCATAACAACATTATTCAAATATTTATTTCTCCTAAAAGTATTAATATTATAGCCTATTATAATCGAGTTTCTTTTGATCTCGATTACACATGGCATGTCGTCTATAAATTTGTTGCCAAACTACGACGATCTTCTTTGGAAATCAATAGTTGAGATTTATCTGAGCGAAGCAACAGTCTTTGTTTGTTTCAACAAGTACAAGATTTGTAAGATTCCTAATTTGTTGAGGCATTTCTAGGTATTATTTATCTATGACAACCTGGTTTATACATAAATATAATATTATTTTTTGATTAAAGTGAATGACGCGAAACCCTTAGTATTAATTTGTATTGTCAAAACAACAATAAAATATTATTTATATTTTTTTCATTTTAGTTTCAGGTTTTGACGAATATATTATATATTTAGTTTAATATTTATTTCTCTCGATCGAGGTTATCGATGATGAAAAATAAGACGTAACGAATAAAACACGAAATTAAAAACTAATTGCCCGGTTTTTTGGTTAAAAAGTAGCACAACGAACCATTATTTTTGAATTATTTAAACAAATTAAATTTAAGCCTCAGACAAATTAACTGTTCATTTAATACAACCCAAACATATATAGAAAAAAATTCTGGTAATTAGTTTGAAATAATGTTATTTGTATTTGTTTTTCGCTTGAACAAAATAAAATGTTATTACTTTAAGCTAGTTGAAGTTATACAAGATGGGACCCTTAGTAAAATAAAATGGCATAGCTTTATATTAATAAGGCTCTTACGAATACAAGTAGAGTTTTCTTAAAAAAACAACACTTAAACATGTATCACATTTGGTTTAAATCTAAACTTTGTCTGAAAAAGATAAACTGATTGAAAGGTAGGGACAGGCATATGTCATTAGTACTTTCCACTTTATTTTCAAAATAAAATGTGTAAACCATTTGTTCTTACATACATACATACATACATACATACAGTGAAGCAACAACTAGAAGCAAGCGGCAAGAGAGCAGTGATGAAATAAAATAATATTTACGGTTGTTTTATATATGCCAATCGACAGTGAGATGTTTACAATTGTTTCTATAGTTACAAAAATAGTGGGACGTGGTTAAATTCTACTTGCGCATTGCAATTCACTATATCTAGTTCTAAATTTACTCTAGAACCTATTAGTTAAGATACACTATAATATGTCCAAATTCATAAGCAGGTAATTAAGCATGATTAGTGATGATAGTAATAGTTTTAAAATAAAAAACAAACAAGTAAATAAAATATTTATATTTAATACTTTAGATAGATGGTTGGTAGACAATTCTCACACTCAAACATATATATTAATATAGTGTTTAGATAAATCATATTTATTTTTAGTTGGCGAAAATTTTGATTTGAATGATTTGTCAATAGTATATATTCTATAGTAATATTTATTTATATTACATTTTATCTTGAACTTTATGTAGGGCCTAATATTAATTTTTGGAATATATTAAAGTATTTATACAAATTAATACTGTAAGCTAATTAACATAGCAACATTTTTTTCTAAATTAAAACAAATTGAAAAATCTGTTGCAACATGGGATGTTTTTATTGCAGGTTAGTAATTAATTTACAACAGACAAATTACAAACAAAATGAGCGTATTTCTGTTTTTGCTTTTGCAATTAAAAGGTTTATCATAGATTATTAACAAGTGACAACAATAATTTAGAAGTAGAAATATATTAAATCTATTTTAAAATCAAATATAATTTAAAAGGCACAGCAAATGTTTTGTAAAAAAATTGATTTAATTTTGATAGGTCTTAGAGAAGAATGCATTAATATAGCTTATAATAAAATACAAATATTTCCGTCACTTAAGTTAGTATTATTTTAAATTAATATTACATAAAAAAATTGAAAATAAATATTTATGTATTTATGAATGTGAGCAGAGCTAAAAATTACCTTTACCTAGATAGTAATAATATAGTTAGGTTTAGTAAGAATATAAATAACTGTGATTAAAAAAAGAGAAAGAGAGCATGCAACTTTGTTTTCAAAAGCAAAATGTTGTATATTTACAATAGAATTCTATGTTGTATTATATAACACACAACATTTCTCTTCTGAACAGAATAACATACGATTACATAAAAAACAAAACAAATATAAATATTAAATAAGTTGATTGAAAACCTAATTTTAATTAAAATCTATAGTGATCTTTATCGATTGTAAAATCAAACTGCGTTATTATTAATTTTTAGATCTACTAGTTAATGTATCAACAACTCTACATATTAAAACTAATTTACTACAAAAATAGTTGTTAGAGTAAAAACTCAAATTGAAACAAATACTTACAACAAAAAAATTGGACTACAAATAATTTCAAACGTCACGTAAATTTGAAAAAAAATATACATCACTTACTTGCAATTTCATCTAGTACTATTAATTTCCTGAAAATAGTTATGAAACCTAATTCTATTGATTCTGAAAAGTACCAAAAAAAGCTACTGCCACATTATAGCAACTAGAGTAATACACCAATAGTAGATAAACACTATAGTAAAATTTTATATTTTAGTTAATAAATATCACCACTGCCATCTTGCTTTCTTCATCATCACAACATTGACTTGCCACCGATTTATTTTGCATGACCAAATTTATAAAATAACACAAGGGGGGAGGGGGGGGAACTCAAAATACTTGCATAGCCTCAGTTAAAATTAAAATTAAATTTGATTAACACGACACAAGTCAAATAGCTCTTATTAGCTAATGTTTTCATCTTAATAATTTAGTTTATTTGTTTGATGGTAGCTTGAATTTATACTACAATTACAAAATTACCAAATTTCATTCGTTTTGATATTTAAAATTAGTGTGTATCTTAAAATATTCACCGGTTAACTTGTATGATAAATGAACTTTAAATTGCTACACAGTTAAAAATTTCATAAACTCATTATTATTAATATATTGTTATTTGTTAGATAAATTTTAAATTTGATTAATATTTCACCATATTCTTAAAATGAAAATAGGATTTACATTTAAATTTAAAATAAGAACAGTTGTGTCACTTTACTACGCTTTATTCTTTGATAAATTAAAAAATACTCATCTTGAATTAAAATCGATTCTATAAACATATGAATGTGAATCTGAAAACTATGTATTTTAAACTTGTCATCACACAACATGAGAAAATAAATGTAATCTAATATAATAAAAAACTATGTAAATAAACTATTTTATCCACTGATTTATTTACACTCATCTCATGCATACAACAATACAACATTTAATTTTTTATGATAAGTATTTTCCTTGTGTATTTATTGAAGTAACTATTAATATGATAAATATTGAATATATTTCAGAAGAAACAATATGAAATTGTATATCTATGAATTGCTTCACCTTAGAAAGTAGCTTCGATAATTTTTTTCATACATTGATATTGAATATTACACATTACATACACATCATGCACACGTTCATCAGTAATATCCCGAAAAGAAGGAGATTCTATTTAATTATACAAATTAGGCTATAAATCAATATTCATTGTTTAAATACCTCCATCCTGAAATTATTAATACGTTCTAAGCATTTAATATTTAAAAGGAATTAAGACGGACATAATTACATTAAAAATACTTTTTATGAGCTATCTACTGAATTGAACAATTCATATCACTAAAAATCTACGACCTGCATATTGTTTACGACCTTATATATTACCTATATTAATTTTTTAATCATCATGTCTTAATATTCATTCAAGTTATACGCATATTACGCTAATACATTAGGGACGAGGAAGGTTGAATTTTGAGGAAGTTTACCCGAATTTTCGTGAAGAGAGGAGAGAGAGAGAGAGAGAGAGAATAAAATCTTTGATCATTAGACCACCGAAGCGGATCTGATCCAGTATTGACATTATTTTTTACCTGAATAGATTTAAGACACGATTAAAACTCAGACTTTTGAGCGGTGCCCTACCACTAAGTTACCCAGAAACCTCTCGTGCTAACGATCTTTGAACTCATTCAATGCCCATTATATTATTGAGGGGATGGCGTCTAAGTCAAATGTCTCAAGTTCAATTCTTGTATACAAGTTCAATTTTTAAACTATATTTGAACCAGGCGGTTTGTTAAGCCATTGTCTAAACACAATATTAATCTAAATAATATTTTTAAGAATATAAAATCATATTTAGATAATTCACCGTGTTGCTGATACTAAAATATTTTAATTCACTTGTATATCATGACACTTAACTTTCATGCTTTATAATTTATCTTAACATAATTTTGGTCCGAAATAAAAAAAACAACACTTTATCAAATTATTAGTTTATTTGAATAGAATATCAACAAAAAATTTAAGGGTTGTTAAAAAAAACCTCTCAATATTATTTCTTATCGACAACAAAAAGGTTTACATGACCCCAAAGAATTTAACTGTAATGTTTTAAGACAATGTAATAAACATTATCTTAATTTCAAACAGTGGCGACTCTTGGCGGGGTTGTTAGGGGAGGTGCACTTTTACTTTACCAATAGATCAAATCCCTATTGGATTTCCATTTGATTGGGCATTGATTGATTTTCTAAGTAACAAGGAAGTATTATGTCCATTGTCCAGTCGTGGATTGGAATGATTATCGAGGGTAAAGCCTGGGAAACAAGACTCCGTATCCGTAAGGTACTTACTGTTCCGTACTACATAACGGCCCCTAACATTTTAGATCGCAGCTACACAGTCCGTGTCCTTAATCACGTGACCTTGCCAACCAATGAGGTAGTCGGTAACACCGTCCAATAGAAGAAAGATAAATATACACGCTTTTTGATAAATATACTAGAGTCGCGATGTTTTAAAATAAACAAACCAGTACATATTTATTATAAAACATTTACTGAATTTATAATGTAATACATTTGACGCTCTAATTTCAATTGTTTTTGCTTTGAAGCCGATATTCCATAAATATAATAAAGTACTGTATAGTAAAGATTTTAAAAATTTCTTTCTCGTTTGATTTTTAATGTTTCCATACAATTACTGTATTCCTATTTTTACATCACATTCAGAGAATGAGCAGATTATATTAAAACAAAGTTAATTGTCTTGTGAAAATTAAAAAAGTAGGCATACTGAGAAATATTTACACTCGGATACCGTACTATCCGGCTTTTCCGTTATCCGGCTAGGAGTGCCCTCATTTTAGGCCGGATAATCGCGACTCTAGTGTATACCTGAGATATAGGCTAAGTGGAATTACAAGAAATATGTTTAATTAAGTATTTTTTATACAATCACGTAGTTAGTATAGTTACTATAAAATTAAAATAAATAAAACATATGTAGCCCTATTAGTTTTCTGTATGCAAACAAATCAACGGATTCTTTCACGCTCATTGGTACGTTCATTTCGATGCGCGCACACATATTTTTTTTTAAATGTGATTGGTAGTTCGTATAGACCTATTCGTAGAAAGTTAAAGTTGATCCAACTCCTACGGAGTCATAAGTAGTATGAACTTACGGATACGGACTCTATGATAAGACACATCTGCTACAGTGGTATAGATCTCTTAGTACGGACCACTAAGTACCGTATGGATACGGACTCTATGACAAGATACATCTGCTACTGTGGTATAGATCTTTTAGTACGGACCACTAAGTACCGTATGGATACGGACTCTATGACAAGATACATCTGCTACTGTGGTATAGATCTCTTACTACGGACCACTAAGTACCGTATGGATACGGAGTCTTTTTTCCAGGATAAGGTGGAAAGTGTAGGGAACACGCGTTAAGGACATTGCTTTTGCAATTTTTATAGCAAAACTTTTTTGGTCAAAATAAATTAAATAAATTATTGCTCCAGTTGAAACATAAGAGTTTAAATTTCTTCACGTGGTGATATCAATAGGTATTGGATACCTGTCATGAGCATAACGGCATTAGATGATAAACTTTTTAAATGAAAAGAAAAAGTTGTCAATAGATTCCAGGAAACCCTTGATAGATAATTAAAAATTGTTAATATCACCATGTGAATAAAATTAAACTCTATTTTTTTACTGGAGCAATGTTACATCTATTTTGACAAAAAAATAATCTTTTGATATAAAAATGGCAAAAAGTGACCATTTCTCTCGTTCCCTAGGTCCATATCTTAACATTGAACCACCTGTTAATATTCTACTAGCCGCCATTGAATTCGATAAAAATTTCGGCGTTGAGAAAGTTTCCCTTGCATGCATATCTCCACATATAATAATAACCAACGAATGTCCAGTTCAATCACACACTTACAAACGATCTTGCAACATAGAACTAATCTACAACATTAAGATGGTTAGGCCAGAAACATAAACATTCATCTAAACATTAATGATAGATTAGAAGAGAAGAGAATAGGATAGTTGTTGAGTTTATTGCTTAAAAACATTGATCAAAAAACACAATGCAAAAAATAAATAATTTAAGGCGTTAGTAATTATAAATAATATATTATTGAATATTTATAATCAATCTGTTTTAAATACAATCTATGTTTATTTCATAAGTAAACATTAAGAAACTAAATACTTTTTTTGAAACATTTAATTATTTATTCTATTTTTCAAAGCTCTGTTAAACAAAAAGTAAATGTATACTTATATTTAGGCTATCTGAGATTGTAAGCGTTACGATTATAATAATTGTATATTTTTGTATAAATATTTTTGTGGGGCAGAAAAAAATTAGAAATACAAATAATTACTCAAATAGAAACAGTTATGGACAATTTTTAAATTTTGAAGTATTATGTAAATTATTAATAACTGAGGCTATGCTAAAATATATAAAATAAATTATATGGAGGCTCTAGAGTTGTAATGGTTCATTTTATTATATCCGCCACTGCACTCAGTATGTGAATGTTTCTGATTAATTTGTCGTACTGTAACTAGTTATGTTGTGTTAATTTTTCTTATGAATATTGTAAATTGTCTATATCATAAAAGTTTTATGGGCTGTATCAAGTGTACTAAGTTTATATAATATGTTCTAAGTATGGTGTAAACACATTGTACTGTAATAACATATATATTATCAGTTATTGCCGAAAAATTCGCAATGAAAAATAAGATAACATTATTAAAAGGATTTTTGGGTGAATTTCACTAAATAAAATAAAAGTAAACATTATATTTATCAACTTATCGCACTGTATAGTATGTATGTTTTATAAATGTACATAAACGTATTTAATGTTACTAAAACATAGTTATCCAATCGTTTAAGTTAAATATAGACAGTTTATTATCATATAAAAGAGAATAAGATATGTATTTTAATTTTTATAGGATAAAATTAATTTCCAATTTACCAAACAATGCTTGTGATTTGTTTGAAATCGTATATAATAATAAAATATACCATTTATTGTAGTGTTGAAATTTTAGCGTTCATTAGCTACTGTAATTTTCATCAGTAAGAAATAAATTAAATTTAAAAACAACATTGAATAGGAAAACAAAAAAATTTGGCTGGGAAATTGTTTTATCCCAAATAATGGAATATGCTGCATAGTATAAATAAAATTACTACGTATTTTTATGATATAAATATATTCAAATTCAATTTTAATATTATCTTATAATAAGATATACTTAACTACTAATAAATTGGTTTACGCAAACAATAAAGGTAGCTAAGTGTATTAACTATATAATAATAATAATAAAATGCATAGATAAAAAACTAGTCGGGGCTTAGCTAAGTGGCATCCACATTAAATTTTTTTATTAAAATCCATCCCTAGGAGATTAAAATAAATAATTAATTTGTATAGTTATTGTAATATCTAAAAAATTGTAGAGAATTTTAAAGTTTAATTTGATATTTTATTTACTTTTAATTATGTTTCTTCACAAATAAATGTTTATTGATTGTTCATTTTTTTCTTTAAGAATTATTTTATCAGGTATTAATCAATGTTGTATGAATTGTTCCTATTTTTTTCTTAAAGCGAAATTGTTTATCATGTAGTAATAAATGTGTGAAATGTTAATTTGTTTTCTTATTCAAAGTATTGTATTAGTATTAAATATGATCGGTTCTTAAATCGCAAACATCTTCCGTATTTTTAAAATATATCTTCAAATGATATAAAAATGGGGTCTGGTATTCATTTTAGCTTATCTATATTTTTAAAAACCTCACTAACTGCAACCATAAATATGTGAGCTGAAATTGCACCCTATTTTTCAAACAGTCTCATTTGAAATTTCTTTATGGTTCTTCATTAATCTGTGAATGTTGTTTATTAATTGGCTCTGTGTGCTGGTTAATAATGACTCGTAATTAACCCCACAACATCAAATGTTCATACCCTAGCCCGTTTACTTTAACTAACAAAAACCAAGATAATTTCGTAATATTATATTTTCAGCCTTGCCGGACATCAAATCTATCCTTGGGCATAATACTCTGTTATTCACTAAACAATATGTTTATGACGTAATCAAGGGTTTATAATCTCTCTAATTTTATGAAATGACTAGATAATGGCTAGATCTGTGTGTTATTGGTGATTGGGTCAGTAGGTGTGAATGTTAAGGTGAGAATGTTGGGAACGCGAGAAAAGTAAATGTTTTTCCCATTTTTATATCAAAACTTCTTTTTGGTCAAAATAAATCAAATAATTCTCTAGTAGAAACCTAGAGTTTAGTTTTCTTCCCAAGGTGATAAACTCTCTGATAACATTTCTTGAATATCTATCAAAGATGTCCTGGAATTTAATGAAGACTTTTTATCTTAATTTAAAAAGTTTCCCATCTAATGCCGTTATGTTCATAACATATATTCAAGAACTGTTGATATCACCATGTGAAGAAAATTAAATTCTTCAAGTCATACGGAGTAGTATTTTATTCGTATTGACCTAAAAAATGTTTTACCATGAAACCTGCGAAAACAATTACCTGTTATCAGTGTTCCCAACACTCTCACCTTAAGTATGAGGTGTCTACTAACACTTTTGAAAGATTTCGACCATATTTTTTGCTGTAGGAAAACTTTTGTGTTCTATTGAAAATAAAGTTTTATAACTCTAAAATAAATATTTCAAGAACCTTTCCCAACACTTTTATTACTGCATTACAATGTTAACAAATGTAATAGTTCCAAAAGACATTACATAAATTAAAATGGTATAATATTTAATAATAAAACAATAAGGTTTTTGGTTTGATGCCAGGACTAAACTCCGTTTTACGAGGTTGTAGGCTACTAGCAAATTGTTCCCTCTCATTCAGTATCAAACATGCTCTTTAAACCAATTAAAACAGCTTATATCGTACGTTATTGTGTGTGTGTGTGTGTGTGTGTGTGTGTGTAATAGGTCAAATTGAACGAGCGGAAGGGAACAGTTTACTAGTACAGTCCTGTCAAGTGTAGCCCTGTAACAAGCCCGAGTTACTACTGAATATACAAATATTATTAAAATCCCCAATAAGGTTGGTTTAAGGACGATAACAATTTCTTCAGGGATCATAATAGTTTTCCTATGAAAAGGTTTTCGAAATATTTCCAAAGAGGTAGTATGTGAATCGTGTGTCTTTGCCCACCCTGTGGTTGTTGATAATATATCTATCTTGGTTAGGGGTTGTATTTAGATAGATAGTTCTACATGACGCACGTCAGTAGGTCACCTGACGACAGTTTACCGGTACGCGAGGAGGTGGCGGCTTGTTGGAGCGAGTCTGGGTCGGCGTCATCGGCGGTGGCCGGCCTTTCATGAAAGCCGTCGTGGTGGTGTTGTGAGGTGGCACGAGATTAGCAAGATGGCGGCGGCGCGGGCCGCACCTGCTCGCGACGCCGGCACCAGCACGCCCCTGCTACCGCCGCTGCTGGGACGTCGTGAGAAACCGGAAGTGAACGTGCCGACGCTGCGTTGGCTAGACGCTCGGGAAGATGGACGCCCATCGTGTACAGCGAGCGGGATGCCTGCAAGCATCCAGCGACCGGTCAAAACTAAGCGACTGTGTTGGTCAAATTATTTGTAGTTATTAGCTACGTTATTAGTATACAAGGCACGTCTATATGAAGCTCACGAAGGTTTACTAATAATTACTTTCTCTATGTTGAAATACGTTGTTGGAAAAAGTTTATTGAATAGTACTTTTCTCATTGTTGGGATTTTATAGTTTTCATATTATTATTATTATTAAAACGATCGGGTTTTAATTCCCTTCCAACTTTTCCCATAATTAATAGAGAATAAAGTTATTAAGAACCAACGCTCTCCCAACAATGTGTTTGTACATAATAGAAAAACGTAACAAACCAAAATGACCTAACTTAATAATATTTTATTATTTATATTTAATTATGGACTAAGCAAAGAGAATAAACATACTACTCCCAAAGAAGTAATTAAATGTAATGTAAGCTGGACCAACATGCTATGCAAACCTTAACAATTTTCCTTGAATGACGTAACAATGTGTAGATAATTTTAGGGCCTTTCGTGACGTCATTTCAGTCCCTTGCCACATATATGTTTGCCCTGTTCGATGAAAGGGAAATGGTTAGGAATGAGTGGTCTATTATAGTAATGAATTTAAGAGTGGTGTTGTTGACAAATTACAAATTGCCTTCTTCTCTAAGATAAGAAACTTCAAATTGCCAGTATAAATCAATCCAAATCCATTAAGATCCGTAACTCGTTAATGGTAGTACCTAGTGATCTAAAGGATGAACACGCCAATTTTAACCTCTGTCTTTCTTCGTGGGGCGAATCGATTGTTTGAAGTCAATAATTTATCAGGAAATCTCGCAGGCATGTTAATTTTCTGAATTAAAACAACATGAAAAAATGTATATATTATATAGCAAGTTTTGTGTTTTAAATGTATTAAATATAATAAAACAAAACTTTCAGTTTAGGCAAAAACAGAAAATGAGAAACATGGATTGATAGAGCATGATCCTTTGGTACCAAATCTTTGTGGTTTGTAAAATACCATACCTACAGTTAATAATGTGCGTTGACAAGGTTCGTCTATAAACAATGTAGGTATACAAGGCTCGTCTATAAACATCTAATTTCAGCATTCCTCCATATTGACTTGAATCTCCTATTAAATATAAGAATTAAAAAAATCTAGAAAACCCCAATTAAAGTAGGTTATAAATACATTTTTAGATCGTGCCCTGAATTCAAACTATTATTTTTAAATATTAAAATAATGTTCTAGGCTTATTTGTGGACTGTAAAATGCGGTTATGTAAGTAAGGGCAAAAATAGATCATCTCCATTTTAATAATTAATAACCCAGAAAATATAAGTATAAAAAAATACTCTCGCAGAAACTTAATCTCGAAATATATATATATATTTTTAATGCAGTTTCTAAATCTACTGTCAGCTGAAATCTACAACACCATCTATTCTAACACAAAATGCCATAATGTTCATTCATAAATAAAAAAAAAATATATAACCAAGATCAAAATGAAGGACAGTTATAAACATGGAACTTACACACGTGACAGAAGAATTATTCTGAAGACTATAAACTAAAATTTAAAACAAATACATTGAAAGAAAGACTTCCATTTCAACGAACAACAAAAAACAAAAAATAAAAATAGCTTTGAAAACAGATTAAACGATGAAATATTGTGTTGTAGTTTTTTCTCTCATCAAAATGTGTACATCGACACATCCACAGTTACAGCACAATATATAAGATATAGTTACAAGGAAAGAATGGTTCAAATATGACCTGGACATTTGTAGGGCGTAACACTCCGATCCGGCTTAGAGGCAGGAACAAACTTTCATCACAAATCTGTAATGACAAACACTAATAAATTTATGTAAAACGAAAAATTATTGATGCATTCCACCTCTTCTAAAAAAAATTTAAAATTAAAATAATAAAGTAATTGAATAATTAAAATCCTTACAATATAATTTGGTTTCCGACTTACGTAACGATACTAAAGTAATGATTAATCTCCCGTATTTAAGGGGGAGTGTAATGGACCCGAGTTAAGGGGGGTGTTTTTTGCAGTTTTTATAACAAGACATTTGTTTGGCCAAAATAAAAAAAATATTGTTCCAGTAGTAACACAGTTTAATTTTCTTCGCATGGTGATATCAACAGTTGTTGAATATCTGTCATGAGCATAGGGCATTGGATGAGAAACTTTTTAAATGAAGAGAAAAAATTGTCATTAAATTCCAGGAAACCCCTTACAGATATTCAACAATTATTGTTGAGGTCAACGTTTGAAGATAATTAGAATCGGTGTTTATACTAAATAATAATGGTGTGCGAAGCTTCGAAAAGTCGAAGTCAGAGTCGAAGGTCAAATCTCCTTCGGCTTTGACTTCGACATCTACAATAGCCTTCGCATATTCGAAAAATTTCGAAGGAAGGATTAAACTTCGATAAATTATCAAACGATTTAATTTTATCTTACCAAATATTAGACCTACATTACACAAAAGAAATAACACCAAGGTCTCTGGTATGAAGCAGAGAAAGCGCTTTAGTTTTGTATCATACCAGTTCGCGTCTAATGTTTAGTCCTTAATATTCCATCTCTTTGCAATAGTCTGTGACAAATTTACAAGTGCATTTTGTCACAAGTTTTTCATAGCTTCTTCACGTTTTCTTTAATATTCAAAATGGCTAATACGGAAAGTGGTAAACGAAAACAGAATTTAATTTATAATTATTATAATTGAAATGCAGATAAAAAAAGACATACATATGTAAACTTTACAAAATAATTTTATGAGCTCCACATTGTAAGTAAATATTAAAATTTTATTCATAATGTACTAAGTTTATCAGTAAGCCTGTGTGCATACATTATTAATATAGGCCTTCGACTTCAACTTCGACTTTTCTTCGCAAGTTTCAAGCTTCGCTTCGACTTCGCTTCGCATTTAAAAATGGGCCTTCGCACACCCCTACTAAATAATGATTTGATTTATTCTGACAAAAAAAAAAAGTTTTGCTATAAAAACTGCAAAAACACTGTACTTTTATCGCGTTACTATATTCCTACCTTAAATCAATTTCAATCTGTCACCATATTCATGTTATTTATTAGACTAGATTTTTTTGATACATCTTTTTCAGTTTCGTAATTTGTTTATTCATTTTTAAAGTTATGTTCTATATTCTGCTAAAAATATTATTAAATTTATCTGTACAACCATCTATCTAGATTTTTTCTGAGTTTATCGGTTTGTAGTTTGTACTTTGAGCTTTGAAAATAGTTTCCACAGTAAAATTAATATAAATTTTTCAATCTATTTCCTTGCTAGAATCAATAGAAATATATACTTGCTTGGTTTGAATTTTGGCATGATTACCGCAAGAAATAAATAACATAATAAATAACACCTTTTTTTTTTACAAAACTGCCAAAGCCAAATTTGAACCATACCCTTTTTTTTTACAAATCCTATAACACAAAAGCCGAAAATAAATTGGATACATTTCTAGCGATTTAATTATGACTTTTGAGTTTTGCTGTGGATAAAACGTAAACATTATAATCTGTGGATATTTTATGTTAAGAAACATGAATTATTGCTTTAATTGACTTTGACATTTAAATTATTTGAAAATATAATGCAAGTTTATTGAATCGTATACGTAAAATCTAAATATCTACAGGGAAAGCAAAGCTTAATAAATGTTAAAATACATAAACATAAATAAAAGAAAAATTAATATAAAATCACTTTAACTTTTCACATAAAACATATCAAGATAAATTTGTAAAATTGAATTTTCACAGTTTATTTGATTTGATATTGTGTTTGTGAATAAAGTAACAAATATTATTTTTTTACTTTTCTTTAAGCAACTAATTGAATAATGAAGTTTTTTTTATGAGTGTGTTCAATGGGAACTTTCCCAGCATACATATTATATCAGTACATGACTTAAGTTAACTTAACCTAAGACAAATAGCAAGACTTACATGCACATAAACAGTAAATATATTTATAATAACTCCTGGAATCGAACCAGAGTCTTATAGATTGATGTATTTATCTTTAACTAATTGTACATGAAAATAGGATGCACATTTATTTAATTTTATATCCATAATTTAAACAAATATATAATTTGGAGCGTTATTCCTTTGAAACAGTGTTGACTATCTATTACAAAGTTTACATTCGAAGGGTACAGGGGAAAGGGGGGAAAGTCCTATTTTAATTACGATTTATTTAGTGCTGCCATCTGTTAGACAATCATGAAACCATTATAATGACCTTAAAATATGGTTATAAGAAGTTTTTGTCATTTTAAATTAATTTTAAAAAAATATCTCTTTGTGTCCGTATGAGGCGTGCGGTATTAAAGTTGTTATTCTGGAAAATGTTTGTAGTGTCACTTCCCCTTTTTCCCTTGTACCTTCCAATTATATCTATATATAAGGGCTACCCCGTGGTTAGTTTTCAGCGAAGATAAGGCTTGACAGGACTGTAAATCCAATTTTGATACGTAGAAACTTCGTTTACAATTAAAAAAGTTAAAATAAAAACATTTTTCATAAATTCATGCGTAAAGTCATGGGATCTGTGGATGTAACATTTTGATATATTATATATGATCAAAACCTATAAAATAACATTAATAATGTCGTAAAAGTTTATCAATTTTGGGAACCAATAAATATGTTTGTTCTTTCTAAAAGTTTATTCCTATGTAAATTGGACCGTAATATGGGCTCGTTCTGCTAAACAATCAGTAAATATCCATGTTTAAGGTGGGGGCTGTAGGGTAGGGAAGAAAAGTTCAGTGTTTTTGCAGTTTTTATAGAAAAATTCTTTTGGCAAAATAAATAAAATATTTCTCCAGTAGAAACGTAGAGTTTAATTTTCTTCACACGGTGATATCAACAGTTGTTAATTATCTGTCAAGGTTGTCCTGGAATTTAACGACAACGTTTTATATTAATTTAAAAAGTTTTTCATCTAATACCGCTATGCTCATGACAAATATTCAACAACTGTTGATATCACTATGTGAAGAAAATTAAACTCTATGTCTATTCCGGAGCAATATTTGATTTATTTTAGCCAAAACAAAGGTTTTGCTATAAAAACTGTAAAAATACTGGCAATTTCGCGCGTTTTCTATGCTTCCACCTTAGTATTTTGCGTAGCTTACTGATCTCGATTAAGTTAGTTTGTAAGTGTGTGTATCTGATAAATTATGCTTTTAGAAAGTTCACTTTAAATGCGCCAATATAAAAAATATAATTTCAAACAAAAATTAAGCACATACAAACATGCTTTGTGTATTATTATTCTGGTTGTCGCGAAAAGCTTAACTTTTAAGGTGGGATGGTATGGATCGCGACTTACGGCAGTGTTTTTTTATCTAAAGCTTTCATAGAAAAACATACTTTTTGAAAAAAATAAATAAGATTTTACAAAGTTAGATACATTTAGTTTAATTTTTTAAACATGGCGATATCAACAGTTTTTTTTAGCACCGTGTCTTACTAACTGTTCGGGTTACACGCTTATGTAATAATTACGATAATGGTTTTATGGATTAGGAGGGCTTAGTTTAGAGGAAGTGTACCCGCATTTGCGTGGAGGGAGAGTGGGGAAACATTTCTCAGTACACCCGACCAAGATTCGAAATTCGATCTCACCGTCATCGGAAATCTAGAATACTACGAGAGTAGCGCGTTAGACCACGCGGCCACCGAAGCGTTTATCAACAGTTCGTGAATATTTATCGCGGCCGTGGCGGTATTTAAACAGAAACTTCCTTTTTAGATGTAAATAAAAAGTGCTGGTCAAATTTCGCGAGGCCCTTTAAAAATATAAAATACCCAATGGCGTAGAAATGGGTGTGGGGTGAGTCGGAACCCTCCCACCTTAGAATTGTATGGTCTCCCTAAAGGGGGGGGGGGGGTGATCCATATATAACTTTTTTTTTGTTGCTAAAGGCCACTTCACACTATGCGTCACGTCAAATCGCTGCCCAATTCACACTTAGAAGGCAAGTGAACACAACGTTCTTATGGAAGCACGAGTGTTTTTACAAAAAACATGGAGATATTTAAAAACAAAGAACTTTCAATGATTGCGATTTTACTTGACGAAGAATTCGGAGAAAAACAATCAAAGAGAGTGTGGGTGAAAGATGTTTGAATTGAGAAACTCTGAGGCGACGACTATCATACATTAAACAAGGAATTGGAAGAGAAAGGAGGTTTTTTATTTTAGTTCCTTGCCTATTTTTCTCCTTATTGTATATTTGTGGATATTATCATTGTATTTCTTGCTGGCCATATCGTATACTTCTTCATATTTACGTACTTGTTCAAAGTTTATTATTATATTATTAGCACCGCGTCTTACTACCCGTTCGGGTTATACGCACTTACGCTAATGTGTAATGGTAGGGTGATTGTGAGATGAAATGGAGGACCTACAGTTTAACGTGGGATCCGAACCATGGTGGAGGCCTGGCATTCCTCACATTCACAAGTTGTGATTAATACACGTCTTGTCAGAGGTGAAGGAAGGATCTGGCAATCAGATAAATCTGTGCCGGGACCGAGGATTGAACCCCGGACCTTCAGCACAGAAGTCTGACACCTTACCCCTAGACCACCAGGTCACCCTATTTTGTTCAAAGTTCATCATCCATTTTTTAAAGATTTTTCAAAAGGCACAGAGCAGTCAGTGACTTTTATACTGACGCAACTCAATTCCACTTTCTAGAACGCACCTTCAACGTCATAACATTCTGAGAATGTCTGCCGGTCTCTGACTGAGACATTTCCGCCTGGACTGAAGATTGCCCATATTGAAATCTATTTTTTTTTTAGCACCGCGGTTTACTACCCGCTCGGGTTATACGTTTATGTACAGTACTTTACATCCATTACATTTTCCAGTCTATGTCCTGGGTCAATGTTTTATTCAAGCCATATATTTTCCATTAACGGCTCGCTAGGCCTGTCGTAGCTTCATATGCCTTATAAGCTAACATAAATTTAGAACAAGCATAACATCCAGACCCCAGCCATTAATTTATCACAATGAAAGAGTAAGCCCACATTTCACCAATGATTAATTTTTTGGCCATGCTTGTATTCAAACCCGGGATCTTTAGCTCAGTATACAGACACGCTACTGACTGAGATAATGTGTCGGATTATGTACAGAACTAATTACGCTAGTGGTTTTAGGGATTAGGAAGGTTATATTTATAGGAATTATACCCGCATTTGAGTAGAGGTATGGTGGAAAATCATTTTAGAAAAAAAACACCCTCAGTACACTCGATAGGGATTTGAACCTCAATCCCCGTAATAGGCAGTCTAATCTACTGCGAGAGTTGTGCTTTAGACCATGCGCCACTGAAACGTGTTCGAAATATATTTAATAATGTTTTGACGTGATGTTGTCGATAGGTTTCGTTACGTTGCTGTGACGTATAATGTGATTCCAACTTAAACGTATTATGAAATTTTTTAGCGAACTCTCCCTAGAAAGATGGGTTCTATTCGCCCTTCAAAATACCTATTGATATTACTTAATGTAGACAATCAAAATAAACGTATCTACCAAAGCAATATTTTTTTGGTCTTTTGTCCAAGAAGCTTTGTTTTGCTGAAGAAATTCCAAAAAAAAACATTCACCTTAATTATCTTTTTCTTTCACCCCACCTTCACTTTTTTTTATAACTATACAACTATTCTAAGTAATCGTAAATCGCCTGACTCCCATTGACGAGTGGGTGCAGACTGCAGAGGTCAACGGAGTTTGAAGGACTTGGTTATCTCCCAGCTGACGTTTAAATAATACAGTATTTGTGTAAAGGTTAGCCCTATTTTTCCGATATATTACAATCGAAAAAGTGGACATTCGAACAGCTAAGACAAAAACCAAAGTCTGATTGACCCATCAATTGTGAATCACAATAAGTCGATTAGTATCGAGTCAACCGTCAAAGACTGTCTGTCCTTTTTTCCAGCATTAAAAGTGATATATAAATCTACGATTTATAATAATCAAAAAGATTAATAAAAACCGGCAGATTGGTAAGAAATTGACGTATCGAAAATAGTAATTTGATGTCTTAATAATGATTTAATGTGGACCCTGGGGAACATGAAACCCGAGATTAAATACAAGAGACTATCTCAAATTAAATTTGTTATCGTTAAAGCGAAAACAGGTTTTTACGACCGTTAGAGTAGTATGACGAATCAGGGTTGCTATTATTTTCTTACTGATACAATTTACCCTGTTTTCTGGGTTTTACCAAAATACTTTCCTATTTTTTTTCGCCAGACAATTTCGTTTGAAGTTTAGAGGAATGAAATTTTATGTTTCGTAAAATTGACTATGGAGAAGTAATATAAATGGTGTTTGTAAGAAGATGATTTGAAACTTTATGGAAAAATATGTGCAGTCATTATGGGTGGTGTGTGGGGAAATAATACGATTTCAAAACAACTAACCTAGTTCGCTCAATCTTTCTACTATACAGAGGCTCACTATTTATAGTTTGCAGTTAAGGCCATTCGACAGTAAAAAATGTTATTGCACAATTTTAACAAGAGTGTGATTATAAGTTATAAATAATGATTCATTGATTTAAAATCATTACAGTTCATGACCCGCCTCGGTGGCGTAGTTGGCTAACGCGCCAGTCGTGTTGAGTCAGACCTCTGAGGACGGGGAGATCGAGGTTCGAATCTCGGTCGGGTGAACTGGGGGTGGTTTTTCCTAAAGGGTTTTCCACTCTCCCTCCACGCAAATGCGGGTTCACTTCCTCTAAATTCAACCTTCCCAATTCCTAATCCATTAGTGTAATTAGTACTTAAGCGTATAACCCGAACGGGTAGTAAGACGCGGTGCTAAAAAAAAAAAAAAATACAGTTCATGGGTTATAAGGTGTCACATTCGCTATTTTATGCTTTTTGCGTACCGTTGTTAAGGTAAAGTAATTAATGTATGAGGCTGAAATTTAGTAGAACTAGAGATTCATACGAGATGTACTGTACAGAATGAAATATTTATTTTTATTAATATATTAACATAATAAATATTTACTTCATTCAATACCGATATGATTGGTAGTATGTAATACCTGTTTCTCTAGAGAAGAGGATATATGGAGTGTTGACGTAGTACCGGTATGGTAGTATGTAATACCTGTTTCTCTAGAGAAGAGGATATATGGAGTGTTGACGTAGTACCGGTATGGTAGTATGTAATACCTGTTTCTCTAGAGAAGAGGATATATGGAGTGTTGACGTAGTACCGGTATGGTAGTATGTAATACCTGTTTCTCTAGAGAAGAGGATATATGGAGTGTTGACGTAGTACCGGTATGGTAGTATGTAATACCTGTTTCTCTAGAGAAGAGGATAGGTGGAGTGTTGACGTAGTACCGGTATGGTAGTATGTAATACCTGTTTCTCTAGAGAAGAGGATATATGGAGTGTTGACGTAGTACCGGTATGGTAGTATGTAATACCTGTTTCTTTAGAGAAGAGGATATATGGAGTGTTGACGTAGTACCGGTATGGTAGTATATAATACCTGTTTCTCTAGAGAAGAGGATATATGGAGTGTTGACGTAGTACCGGTATGGTAGTATGTAATACCTGCTAGAGAAGAGGATATATGGAGTGTTGACGTAGTACCGGTATGGTAGTATGTAATACCTGTTTCGCTAGAGAAGAGGATAGGTGGAGTGTTGACGTAGTACCGGTATGGTAGTATATAATACCTGTTTCGCTAGAGAAGAGGATAAGTGGAGTGTTGACGTAGTACCGGTATGGTAGTATGTAATACCTGTTTCGCTAGAGAAGAGGATAGATGGAGTGTTGACGTAGTACCGGTATGGTAGTATATAATACCTGTTTCTCTAGAGAAGAGGATATATGGAGTGTTGACGTAGTACCGGTATGGTAGTATGTAATACCTGTTTCTCTAGAGAAGAGGATATATGGAGTGTTGACGTAGTACCGGTATGGTAATATGTAATACCTGTTTCTCTAGAGAAGAGGATATATGGAGTGTTGACGTAGTACCGGTATGGTAGTATATAATACCTGTTTCTCTAGAGAAGAGGATATATGGAGTGTTGACGTAGTACCGGTATGGTAGTATGTAATACCTGCTAGAGAAGAGGATATATGGAGTGTTGACGTAGTACCGATATGGTAGTATGTAATACCTGTTTCGCTAGAGAAGAGGATAGGTGGAGTGTTGACGTAGTACCGGTATGGTAGTATGTAATACCTGTTTCGCTAGAGAAGAGGATATATGGAGTGTTGACGTAGTACCGGTATGGTAGTATGTAATACCTGTTTCGCTAAAGAAGAGGCTAGGTGGAGTGTTGACGTAGTACCGGTATGGTAGTATGTAATACCTGTTTCGCTAGAGAAGAGGATATATGGAGTGTTGACGTAGTACCGGTATGGTAGTATGTAATACCTGTTTCGCTAGAGAAGAGGATAGATGGAGTGTTGACGTAATACCGGTATGGTAGTATATAATACCTGTTTCGCTAGAGAAGAGGATAGGTGGAGTGTTGACGTAGTACCGGTATGGTAGTATATAATACCTGTTTCTCTAGAGAAGAGGATATATGGAGTGTTGACGTAGTACCGGTATGGTAGTATGTAATACCTGTTTCTTTAGAGAAGAGGATAGGTGGAGTGTTGACGTAGTACCGGTATGGTAGTATGTAATACCTGTTTCTCTAGAGAAGAGGATAATGGAGTGTTGACGTAGTACCGGTATGGTAGTATGTAATACCTGCTAGAGAAGAGGATATATGGAGTGTTGACGTAGTACCGGTATGGTAGTATGTAATACCTGTTTCGCTAGAGAAGAGGCTATATGGAGTGTTGACGTAGTACCGGTATGGTAGTATGTAATACCTGTTTCGCTAGAGAAGAGGATAGGTGGAGTACTGACGTAGTACCGGTATGGTAGTATGTAATACCTGTTTCGCTAGAGAAGAGGATAGGTGGCGCTAGGTTAGCGTTGGCGTAGTGCCGCGGGCGTGAGTACCGCGCCCTGCTGAACAACTTGAGAACGAAGCAGATGAGCGCCGTGAAGATGGCCAACCCAGTCGCGACGCCAAACAGGGTTGGGACGTCTGTCGTCAGGAGCACCAGGTCTGGAATCACACATACACGTGCGCACGTCAGAGGCACACGTTTCATAACAAGAGCGTGAGGGGTTGGCGGGGGATATACCGGAAATCAACCCTGATGAGACTAAAGGCGATAAAACGTTTGTATTTCACCTTAACGTTCTTTGGTTTGAATCCCAATTCGATGGCAATTTTTAGTCCAACACTTTAACTCATTCGATAACGTTGCTCCCTACTTAATAAGGGTCCTGGGCTCGATTCCCATGTTCAGGTTTCATTTTTAATTTAAATAAAATAAAATTTAAATGCAGTTATAACTGTACTCAACAAATATAATATCTTAGATATTTGATCTATCATAAAAAAAATAATACAACAAATTAAGTCTCAGAGAAAAAGTACTCTTCTAAGATGTTTGATAGAAATCGGTGTACTGACAAACACTGAACTCGACGACATGTTTTTTTATGGGGAAGGGGGGGACGGGGGGCCTAGCTTGGACTCTTATGGTCGGAGTTTATTGGTAAATGGTTGAACTAAGATCTCTTACCTCGGAGTTGTTACCCATTCTCTTTCATGCCAATAACTCACCGGTGCAGTTATTCTTGTATACACTATTAATACCTTTAAGCCTATCCTAATTTGAAAAAATGCTGACTCCCTCTTTTAAGGAAACGACTCTATAAATATTTAAACTATTGTTTGATAATGTTTTGATCACATTTAATGAGGACCAGGCCCAAATATCCTTTTTAATGTAAAAAAAATACTGACATAGGTTTTGACTTTCTTAAATATGTTAGACCCATGAATACAGATTGAATAAAACTAAACTATTAAATAGAAAATTACGAATTTTGTTTGACAAACTTAAACTAAGAACGCCTCACATTTAGTCATATCTAGTCAAATAGTTTAAAGTTTTAACGAAACGTGTAAAAAATCCCATTTGAAATCACAAATACATGTTTCAATGTCAAAGTAATAATTCTTAAGTATTCTTAGGCTTACAAAATAATATATCAAAAGTATTTATTTAGAAAATTCCAAGTTTTCAAAAGTATTCTCGTATATTTAAACGTAATTTACGTTTATTATGCACTATTTAACGCAATTTAAGTTCATGGTAAACATACATTATAATTATTAAATTAATTTCTTAATTTTATCAGGTGACCTGGCGGTCTAGGGGTAAGGTGTCGACTTCTGTGCTGAGGGTCCGGGGTTCAATCCTCGGTCCCGGCACAGATTTATCTGATTACCAAACTCTTCCTTCACCTCTGACAAGACGTGTATTAATCACAACTTGTGAATGTGAGGAATGCCAGGCCTCCACCGTGGTTCGGATTCCACGTTAAACTGTAGGTCCTCCATTTCATCTCACAATCACCCTACCATTACACATTAGCGTAAGTGCGTATAACCCGAATGGGTACTAAGACGTGGTGCTAATAATAATCTTAATTTTATCGACAGATTGCAATTGTGGATATATCTACACAGCCACGACAATTCAATGTTTATATACGTAATCAATTAATCTATACTGAGATACATCGTTAGATCAAAAAGTTCGATACATTTTTTGTTGTTGAAAATTTAAAGTTTAATTTAGCTGATCTTCCTTAAAACTAAAGAATTGCCAGTGTTTTTTTTTTACATTTGACAGAAGTAGAAAAATATTTATATGAATTTTTATTGGGCATTTGTGATTTTTGTAAATGATATAAAAGCATTTTTACCACGTAATTTCTAAGATTTATTTACAATAATGTAGAGTCTATGGTATTAGCAATAGATAGACACAGATACCATGCAATTGTATTGGTTGGTTTTTTGTTACATATATTAAAACTTCAAATGTATTAAATGAACTATCATCGACAACGCGATAAATATTTGAATACAAATATTCTAAATTTAAATTTGACTGACAGGACTACCGACTACTATTTTAAATAGTTTATTAGTGACTCTCTAGCTGCACGCCAACATAAAACCAAACAATATTCCTACAATTTAAAATAGCATTTAAATTAAACTAGCTTCGGTGGCTGCGCGGTCTAGCGCACTAGTCTCTCATTAGACTAGACTGCCGATGACGGGGAGATCGAGGTTCAAATCTAGGTCGGATGTACTGAGGGTGGTTTTCCCTAAATGGTTTCCCATTATCTCTCACGCAAATGCGGGTACACTTCCTATAAATATGACCTTTCTAGTCCCTAAAACCACTAGCGTGATTAGTACATAAGCGTTTAACCTGAACGGGCAATAAGATGATCTGCTAAAAAAATCCATGACGTCATCTCCCAATCAATCCACCCCCATATGTTGGCGAAGATAGTGCCAAATTATATAGATAGAGGGTATCATGTGGTCAGCACAACAGGACACTCCGGCCGTTAATCTCAATTTTCTAGACCGAAGCCGCTACTTTTTCATTCAATTATCTCTTTATTTGCCCCCACTAGGCAAATCATAAATCGGTATTTGTAAAGTGGCTCTGAATACGAGGCGAGCCAGGGTAGCTCAATGTAGAGAATTGGCACGCATAGCCAGAAGGTCATGAGTTTGATCAATATTTTAAACCAAACTTGTAATTTATTATCAGGTATAATATCGGCTTGTTAACTTTCAAACTCCATAAATCAATAAAACTATCTAGAAAACACTTTCATTACACGTTAGAAAATACTCTCTATTTTTGTGTTTAGGTTCTTTGACGTATTGGGCCTTAACCCACCTTTCACGATTCTAATTCATGGTCTATATTATTATTAATGATCTACTAATATAATTTGACCAGCTTTGTGGTCAGAGTTCCTGACTACAGATTCAGAGGTCCCGGGCTCGATCCCCAGCTTTTTCAGATTTATATGTGAAGCAGTGGGTCTGGAACAGGGTCAACTCAGCGTCGTGAGGACAAATGAGGAGCTACTTGAATGAAGAGGTAGCGGCTCCGGTCTAAAAAACTGAGATTAACGGCCACAGGGTTTGTTGTGCTGACCACATGACACCCTCTATCCGCAGAAGTTGGCACTATATCCGCCCACAAATGGCAGCCGCTCGGTCTGTATGGCAAGATAGCGGGATAACGCCGTGGAGTTTTTTGTAATAATTATAACTCATTAATATATTTAATGGTATCAAAACTCTATCACAGCATTAATCAGTTGTTCAATATTCTTTTTGTCTTTAAAACATGTATAAAAGCATCGGGCCAGGTCAGTAATTTTTTGTTACGGCACGTAGCAGTTTGTTAGTGTGGAGTCCATCTCTTACGGATTGAGGACTACGGATACAGACTCTGTGTACACACGAATCTGATGCTCCAGAGTTGATCTCTTACGGATTAAGGACTTACGGATACAGACTTTGTGTACACACGAATCTGATGCTCCAGAGTATATCTCTTACGGATTAAGGACTTACGAATACAGACTTTGTGTACACACGAATTGATGCTCCAGAGTATATCTCTTACGGATTGAGGACCTACGGATACAGACTCTATGTACACACGAATCTGATGCTCCAGAGTTGATCTCTTACGGATTAAGGACTTACGGATACAGACTTTGTGTACACACGAATCTGATGCTCCAGAGTATATCTCTTACGGATTAAGGACTTACGAATACAGACTTTGTGTACACACGAATCTGATGCTCCATAGTCGATATCTTACGGATTAAGGACCTAACGGATCTGGATTATATAGACTAAGGTGTATCAAACCTTCAGAGCAAAAGATTTTCTTGGTCGGCCTCTGTAGCGCCACTGTGTGATATCCAGGCTCGCACTGGCAGATGGCGTTGTGGTTGATCTGCCTGCAGCGCGCGTGTTGGTCCGTGAATAGACATGTCTCGTGATAGAAGCACTGGTCCCCCAGCCGCACAGCTGCCAACACAACAACACGACAACTTGTACCAACCACTGCCGACTACAGGTCGGGAAATTAACAGGTTACTAAAGTGGACTAGTCAACGATCTGCAAGAGAGATGTGAATTAATCAAAATAAAATAGTACGACACAATCAATCGCATGTCCTTTCTCAAATACCGTTTGGTAAAGTTTGTGAACCAAAATTGTCAAAAAATCAGTTATTTTAGTTGGTTGGTTTTCTTCAGAAAAAACAAACTTTTTTGAAAATCATTTAAAACACTGTTCAGATATGCATTTAAAAAATCTTTTAAATTTTATTTTTTATAAAAACAAACATATATTTTATTTACCATATAAAAAGCCCTTCTTAAATACCTATTTTAAACAAACACGATTAAGTCCATTTTTAAAAAATTCAAATTTTCAAAAATGAGTCAATTGTAAACTTCCCTTAAAATAATTTACACCCTCTCCCCCCTCCCCCCCAAAAAAATATACAGTACTATTTTTAATGTCAAACACGTCCCAGATTTTTTTAAATAAAATCATTTTATGTTATTTTCAAAATATTTCGAATTTTCATTAATCTTTGGCCGGTAAACTACGATTAATTTGAGGCCTAGGGTCAAAATAAAAGACGAAAATCTCCGATTCGTGACCATAAATATCAAGTTTGAGTAAAATCCATCGACACCTTTTCCCTGTAACCCCAGAGATAGAAAGAAAGGCAGAATGAAAACATTTTAAGACCAACGTTTTTGGATTCAGAGTGACCTAAAACATAATTATAATCTCGTGTTCAACAATTTTCATGATTACAATACTTTCTCAGTATGATAAAGTAAATAAACATAATTAGTAAATAATTTTAATTTCCTTATAGGTAATATTTGGTAACTATTTTTAGATTATTTATATAGATATAATAAAAATTTAGTAAATTCTTTGGAATTATAAATTAACCGTCTACAACAGGTTTTCCCAACCGTTTTCACTCCAGGGCACACTTGGTCCAAGACACTATTTTCACGGCACACTTGTGTAAAGGCTGTAATATAATACATTTTCCTAATAAATTTAGATACAAATTAAAATTTTGAGTATCGATATGCAGTTGACAATAAGTGTATTCTTCTATCGATGCCCTCATCTACTTGCAGAGTAAATCGCCTGTTTACTTTAATTATTTCAACAACATTTTGACGGAGGTTCTCAGATATTTTAGAAATAAGTCGCCTACCTTATTATTCAATAAAGACACATTTGAAACTTGCTCTTTAGATTATTTTACAAGGATGGTTTGGATAATGACCTGACAAGCTGGCCCAATCGCATTTTCACCATTAAAGCCCGTCACACACGATGCAGGACTCGTTGCTAGATCTCTTGCTCGGTGTTGAACAGTGCACGCTGCTGGAAAATGACGTCACTGATGTCTCGGCCACTAGCTAGCCTGCTGGTAGGTACCCCTTGATAGGTTCCGTGCTTGGTTCCCTGATAGCTCGGGAGGTGAGCCAATCAGAGAGCAACCTTCAATCACGTGACCAGGCACAAAGATCGCCACTGTTTATGTGCAGTCAGTGAGAGGTTATTACGTCCATATGGTATCTTACATTTTCTGCGGTTCCTCAATGCAACGATAATTATTGAAAATATCGCCATCACTAATTGTCTTCAACGAATACAAATTGCCCGCAAAGTTTCTTCGTCCAAGAAGTCATAATCACCGTCCATGTTTGTTGACAACAGAGCTAGCCTTCTCTCGCGGCTCTCTCGTAAACTAGCCGCAAGGCTTGAAGACGGTGAGCCTCGTCTGAAGCCAACACAGCAGCGCAGCAACGAGCAGCGAGATCCAGCAAGATCTAGCAACGAACCAGCACCGTATGCTGCGGGCTTTACATGTGGTTTCGTGTTTTGTTTTTTTGCGATCAATACAGCAATTTTGAATGACGCCTCAGGTGCGCTATTGTAAATTTAAGCAATTGTTTTCATTTTATTTGTGCCTTGTGTTGGGGTGATTTTTTTTGGGAGGCTAGGGGGGACTCACTGGGATGTTTGGTGATTGGATGACACTTCATGTGGCTCAGGATCATCGTTTAATTGTTCAGTCGCTCTCTACAGAAGATACAGATAGAAACGGGTCGGTCACAATCTTCTTTTAAGTGAAACATAAAATTATCTATTGCTATAACCCTTTGGGAGGCTTAAAACTGGAAATAGTAATAGATTAATTAATAGATGCAAGGATAGATTAAAATCTTAGGATATTTTGGCGTCACACTTCCAAAATTTCGCGGCACACCGGATGAGGAACCACTGGTCTAAGGTATAAGGACATATTGATACCTTGCGTTTCCATTTTGGCTCAAACTCTATTTTGAAATAACAAACCCCTTCTTAAGCAAAGCGGATTTTCTGGACATCTGCAAAGCATCTCAACCCTTACAAAGAAATCCCTTAACAGTCTATAATAATTAGTTTATAGTGACATAGGTAATTAGGTATCATAGAAAACTATTTTATAATACAGATACTAAACAAAACAATTAAATAGTGTTCAATATTCAAACAAATTAATTATTAATGTGTTTATAATTACAGCTGATAGTATTAGTTAAATTATCCTACCTTATAGGATTGAAAGCACTATAAAATAATTTTATAACATCAAAAGCTATTATTAACTAATTTTTAACGTCTTTTCACGCAAACTGTTAATGGTCTAAGAAATAAGTAAATTGAACAAAGATCAATTGCTTAATAAAGAATACAGTTGGTCTAAGAGGAACACAACTTAGAACTCTAAATATAATTTAGGTTGTCTTAGGGGTTTATAGATAGTTCAAAACTTTAATTTCCATAAGAAACACCGCACTGCGCAAGGGTTTACATACATCATCAACTGATTCCAGCCTCTGGCCGGGTCAGTTTATTAAAATGCCTCCCTCTTCCTTCTACCATTCTTCCTCCTTTAATTGCTTCCATTCTTCTTCTCTCATTCACACACCGACTTTTATATGGTCCTCCCATCTCTTTCTTGTTCTCCCTTGTAGTATTTTCTATTTTCATAACATGACCTTACTATCTCAGTCTTGCTTCCTCTACTATCTTATGTACTCCAACTCTAGACCTTACATGACCATACCATCTCAGCCTTGCTTCCTCTACTATCTGATGTACTCCAACATCCTCATTACATGACCATACCATCTCAGCCTTGCTTCCTCTACTATCTCATGTACTCCAACTCTAGACCTTACATGACCATACCATCTCAGCCTTGCTTCCTCTACTATCTCATGTACTCCAACTCTAGACCTTACATGACCATACCATCTCAGCCTTGCTTCCTCTACTATCTCATGTACTCCAACTCTAGACCTTACATGACCATACCATCTCAGCCTTGCTTCCTCTACTATCTCATGTACTCCAACTCTAGACCTTACATGACCATACCATCTCAGCCTTGCTTCCTCTACTATCTCATGTACTCCAACTCTAGACCTTAAATGACCATACCATCTCAGTCTTGCTTCCTCTACTATCTCATGTACTCCAACTCTAGACCTTACATGACCATACCATCTCAGCCTTGCTTCCTCTACTATCTCATGTACTCCAACTCTAGACCTTACATGACCATACCATCTCAGCCTTGCTTCCTCTACTATCTCATGTACTCCAACTCTAGACCTTACATGACCATACAATCTCAGTCTTGCTTCCTCTACTATCTCATGTACTCCAACTCTAGACCTTACATGACCATACCATCTCAGCCTTGCTTCCTCTACTATCTCATGTACTCCAACTCTAGACCTTACATGACCATACCATCTCAGCCTTGCTTCCTCTACTATCTCATGTACTCCAACTCTAGACCTTACATGACCATACCATCTCAGCCTTGCTTCCTCTACTATCTCATGTACTCCAACATCCTCATTACATGACCATACCATCTCAGCCTTGCTTCCTCTACTATCTCATGTACTCCAACTCTAGACCTTACATGACCATACCATCTCAGCCTTGCTTCCTCTACTATCTCATGTACTCCAACTCTAGACCTTACATGACTATACCATCTCAGCCTTGCTTCCTCTACTATCTCATGTACTCCAACTCTAGACCTTACATGACCATACCATCTCAGCCTTGCTTCCTCTACTATCTCATGTACTCCAACTCTAGACCTTACATGACCATACCATCTCAGCCTTGCTTCCTCTACTATCTCATGTACTCCAACTCTAGACCTTACATGACTATACCATCTCAGCCTTGCTTCCTCTACTATCTCATGTACTCCAACTCTAGACCTTACATGACCATACCATCTCAGCCTTGCTTCCTCTACTATCTCATGTACTCCAACTCTAGACCTTACATGACCATACCATCTCAGCCTTGCTTCCTCTACTATCTCATGTACTCCAACTCTAGACCTTACATGACCATACCATCACAGCCTTGCTTCCTCTACTATCTCATGTACTCCATCTCTAGACCTTACATGACCATACCATCTCAGCCTTGCTTCCTCTACTATCTCATGTACTCCAACTCTAGACCTTACATGACCATACCATCTCAGCATTGCTTCCTCTACTATCTCATGTACTCCAACTCTAGACCTTACATGACCATACCATCTCAGCCTTGCTTCCTCTACTATCTTATGTACTCCAACTCTAGACCTTACATGACCATACCATCTCAGCATTGCTTCCTCTACTATCTCATGTACTCCAACTCTAGACCTTACATGACCATACCATCTCAGCCTTGCTTCCTCTACTATCTCATGTACTCCGACATCCTAATCACGTGACCATACCATCTCAGCCTTGCTTCCTCTACTATCTAATGTACTCCGACATCCTAATCACGTGACCATACCATCTCAGTCTTGCTTCCTCTACTATCTCATGTTCTTCCTTTACCTCCACTATAGCCCGGACAAATTAAATTAAAGTTTTATTTTAAGATTATTGCATGAATAACGAGTAGAGCAGTTTACATAGTTAAGTAACCATTTATTTTTTGTGAACTAAGCTATTCCTCTTTTGGCCTATTTTTCTGCATGAATAATGGAGAATTATGACTCCCAAAGACCAGTAGTGAAATCTTATTCATCAGCTGTATCGGTCATGACATAGGCTACCCTTTTTTCTCTCTCTTTAATTAGCACGATATTTAACTTGCGTGAATGAAGCAACTATAGTCCATATTTCTTAGGAAGAGCCTTTTAGAAAATACTAACTTTTTTTGCTAACAACATTGATAATATTTTACTATAGTTATTATTATTTATAGATATTGATGATATCTATCAAAAGTTACAGTTTTTGATCACATGACTTGAAGTGTGAACACATGAAAGCAGGTCTAGTAACTTTCTTATTTGTCGGATAAGAGTCTTCCTATGAAAATTGCACTATACAGAGCTGCCACTATTTACTTACTACAAAATTCCCTGTGTTTTCTAGGTTTTCCAGAAGGAATTCCCATTTTTCCAGGCGGCTTATATTTAAGAAAAAAGTAATAAAATTTTATTCTACATCAAACTGACTAAGTGTGAAATCATGTAACTTATATTTAAAATAAGATGATTTAAAATTTACACGAAAATACATCTTCCGTAACTTCACAACCTTTGTTTTAGAAGTTATAAGACATGTTTGAATCTTCGTGATTAATTCTTCAGTTCACCTTTTCTTCACTCAAAAGACCTACTATTTTACTACTTTTAATTAAATGTCTCAAATTAACAAATATTTCAGTGTTTTTACTAGGTTTTTTAAAACTCCCCGTGTTTCCCGGTTCTTTATATGCGTAGCAACCCTGCTGTGACTATATTTAAATAAAGGCCAAATGACTCACGTTTTGCGCATCCTTTCTCATCGCCAAGTCTAACGGGATATTTCTTTTCACACTCGCAATGGCGTGAGATCTGGTCGCAGAACACGTGAGGCAGCTTATTGTTGCAGGTAAGCTCGCACGGTGAGCCCAGGTACATGCCCAATCCTGTAACAACAATGAAAAAAACCAGTCATTACGTGTTCAAGGTCATAGAACACGCGAGGGAGCTTATTGTTGTAGGGGACGCAAGAAAAGGGCAGCGTTTTTGTGATCTTTATATCAAAACATATTTTAGTAAAAAAAAATTTAAAAAAATTCAGGTATAAATATGTAGTTTAATTTTCTCCACATGGTGATATCAACATTTGTTGAATATCTTTAATGAACATTGCAGTATTAGTTGAGAAACTTTTTAAATAAAGAGAAAGAGGAAGCCCTTGAAAGATACTCATCAACTTTTATTATCACAATCTGAAGAAAATTGAACTATGTTTCTACTGGAGAAATATTTTACTTATTTTGAACAAAAAATGTTTTGATATAAAAACGGCAAAGACAATTATCACTGCCCTTAGTTCGAGTTCCCTATACGCCCACCTTAATAGATGAAAGTAGATCCAGTAACTTTTCTATCAGTCAGATAATAAAGGCCCTTCCTATGAAAATTTGACTATACGTCAATCAATAGGCTGAACCTGCTCTAATATATCCCTGTGTTTAAAACAGGTGAACTATACACATTCAAGTTTGAGAGTGAAAAACAAAAGAAAAGCGAAATGGTTGGTTTGTAAACTTTCACGGAACTTTGTGATTCGCTACAATGAACACGACTCGGGTCCTGCCAAATTCGCTGACCCGGGTCGATAAGAACAGCGGCCCATCCGTTTCTGAAAAAAAAAAACCACTAAAAAAACTGTACGTCGCGGACCTTGGAACGAAATGTCTCTTTATCTTTCTTATTTTTACTTTTCTCTTTCCTCCTCGTACACAATCTTTTTCTCATGAATAAAGCAATACTGTGGTGTAAAGTAGGGGTTGGGATAACCGTGCGATTTATTTCCAAGAACGACTCGTGCTAGGCTTGAAGAGAAACTTAGTTCACTCGGTGTTTCTGTAACATTTGAAGGGTACAGGGGAAAAAAAAAGATAAAGTCCCATTTTAACTCTAATTGAGTTAGTGCTGCTATCTTTTAGACAATCAAGAGACCTTTCTAATGCACTTTAGATTATTGTTAAAAGATGTCTCTGTCATATTTAAATTAATTTAATTAAAAAGTATTTGCTGAGATCCTTAAGGGGTTTGAGATATAAAGTCATTGTCCTGAAAAATGTGTGCAATGTTGCTTCACCCCCTTTTTCACCTGTACCCTTAATCTGCCGGCCACGTTCCCTCTCTTCCAACTCTTTACATAAAAAAATCGTGCTTACTTTTAAATATATAATATAGTTCAAATTTTCAAAAAATAAGTCACCAGTAAACTACCGTTATATGAATATTTTTTTAAATGAAAAAGCAACAACATACATCCCATTTTACTATGTGAAACGCTCCTTAGATACACCTTTTAAACAAAATCCATTACAGACACTTACGAAAAAATTTAAATTTTTAAAAATATATTATAAAACTATTCTTCACCCATATAACAGTTTCTGTTGTAGCAACAGACACACTTAGGGACAGGCAAAAGTAATTTGTAAGACCCACTTATTTTTAGTTTGAAGGCACATTAAACCTCAAGATTAAATTCCAGGTAAAAAACAACTGTCACGGATACACTCTTTATGTATATGATAAAGTAAATGTGAAACAAGTATATGCTATCTTGTAAAGTATAAACGGTAAGTTCAGATCTAGCTTAATAATAATTAAAATAACGTTTTCGACCAAAAAATAAATATAGATTAGATCAACCCTGCATAATATTATAGGATGTTGAGAGAGTAACAATCCACACAACATATAGTTGCTCTCTGGATTTAATATTAAAATGTATTTTGTAATAGTTTACTCCTTGGATTTGCATTTGATTAACCAGAAAAAAATATATTATACTTTAAATAGGAGAATACAACGATTGATCACGTAGTTTAAACAAAATATTCGGAAAACCATCAATTTTATTGGATTTTAAAAGAGAAAATATCGCCATATGTTAACTGGTGTCCAAGTCATTCATGCTAAATTTTAGCACAATCAGTCCAGTGGTTTGGAAGTGATTTAGCAATAAACAGACAAACAACATTTAATTTTTGTATATTTTATATATATACACCACCTATTGTTTCACTTATCCGTGTCAACAACCCACTACTACACCACAAATATCGACAAGAAATAGCACGTCTAAACATCACTGTAAATGCAACTGTCTCAGTTCAGAAATCATTGTCACAAATCGGGAAGGTCGTTTCTCTTCATGGCACAAACATAACCTAAATTTACCTAACCTAACATAACCTAACCTAGCATATCCTAACCTTTTTTGCCAAGTTTTTTCTGAATATCTCTAATTGTATTGTACAATAGGAAGGGAATGGGAGGGAATTGTAGAAAGCGACATAAACACATTCTTTTATATGATATCCCTATGGGCCTCAGCACATACATTTTTTAAATTAATTTAAATTTGACATATACCTCTTTTAATCATAATCTAAAGTGCAATTAGAAAGGTCTCATGATTGTCTAACAGATGACAGCACTAACTCAATTTGAGATAAAATTGGGCTCAATTCCTTTTTCCCTTGTATCCTTAGTATATGTTCGTTCCAGTACAAGTATGTTTCTATTTCCCGTTTATATTATCTTGGTATTAGAGACGGTTCAGTTTGGGCACGACGGCACTTCCTATTTTATTTTCAGTGCTCCGCGACTTAATAATCGGCTGATTTAAATTATAATTTGAGGTACTGGTTCGTTAGCGCGATATTCATTAAAAAGATAGTTAGCTTAAACAATACGTTCCCATAGGAGGCATCTTAAAAAACCAAATATATACATTTTACTGATTGACATGTCAAGTTACCCTTTTTCTCCTACACATAAAAAAAAGCAAAGTTTATAATTATAATAACTGTAGTGAGTACACAGCCTGCGAGGAATGAGATACAGTTTTCCGAGAGATAATCTAGTAAGCTTCTGTATTTATATCTCTCATTTGTGAAGGTTGCTATACAGGTCGTTTGCTTCAAAACAGAGGAAATGGGCAGAGGGTGGGGGGGGAGATGGAAACCATTTCCGAGCCAGGCATATATCAGAATAGTATCGATTGACGAGAGGCGGGGTTGAGGGGAAGTGTGGCGCTCCCGAGATTGCGAGATAACGGAAGGTGGCAAGGGGGATTTAGACCAAAAATGGAAGGGGTGGGGGGGAGGTTTAGCAGCAGAATAGTCAGGGAAATAATATGAGGATGACCTCTTTTAAACAATCGGTAGGATTACGGTGAGCTCTATAGACGACAGGTGCAGTGCACCTATTGAAAATAGAAGAGCGGGTCTGAAATAGAATTCTATAGTAAATGGGGTCTATAGCCAGTATTTCAGTTAAAAAAAAAAATACAAGGTTTAAGGGGGCCCCTCTGTAAGGAGAAATTACCACGTAGACAATTCAGCTCTAATGTCATATTTAAATCTACGATATATTATTTAGAAATACGTTTCATGCTGGAATAAAGTGAAGGGTTCCAAAAGGGTTCCCTTTCCTCAACACCCTATATTTTAGTTTTATAATAGAGTTTTTTTTTGGGGGTGAGAATGTAAAGTTGTTCATTTTAAACGACTTTTAAGAATATTTACGAAGCTATAAGACTAGTCTTGATGAAAGCGAGCTTTAAATTTCGTCTTCCTCTAACAAATAAAGTCATTATTTGATAGGCATCATAACAGAAACTTTTAGATATATGAGAACTGGCAGCGAGCTTTCCTTGAGATAAGAAGTTTCTTAGTTTTATTTCCCCTCTTTCGTATTGACATGACATAGGATGGTTGTAGGGGAAGTTTGAAGATGGACAGAATAGAGAAGTAGTTCCAGAAAACAACAAATACCATTGTATTTTAAGTCGTGTAGTCCTGACAGAGATTGATATTTTCTCGCTGACCTAGGCGGCCGCCTTAACTCAAATTAGATAATTATTGTGATGTGAACATCAAACCTCTACCATTCGCAAAGTATACCTCAACTATATTACTAATGGGTGTAACTCACAAGAAGAAAAGTTACTAGTTCTACTTTAAAGTGTTCATACGTCGAGTCACATGATACGCAGATGTCACTTTTGATAGATATTTTACATTACCTATAACATAACACTAATAATATATTAAAATGTACCTAAGTCTGAGTAAGAAAGCATTGAGTTTCCGATTTTTGTTATTAAACTGGTTGTAGCAAATGAAAAACTAGACATAAAATTCATTCTGTCGTTGTAATAGCACTACGAGATAATACTGGCAGTTTTTCTAACACTACTGTCCAGCACATTGTATCATACAACGCACAGGGGCACAGTCAAGTCATGATTGTTTTAATATTTTGTTCTGATAGCGCCGTGAGATAGAACCTACCGGCAGTTTTTCAAACACTACTGTTCAGCACATTGTATCAAACAACACACAGGGGCACAGTCAAGTCATGAGTTTTTTTTAATATTTTGTTCTGATAGCACCGTGAGATAGAACATACCGGCAGTTTTTCTAACACTACTGTCCAGCACATTGTATCAACAACGCACAGGGGCACAGTCAAGTCATGAGTGTTTCAATATTTTGTTCTGATAGCGCCGTGAGATAGAACATACCGGCAGTTTTTCTAACACTAACTGTCCAGCAACATTGTATCAAATAACGCACCAGGGGCACAGTCAAGTCATGAGTTTTTTTAAATATTTTGTTCCGATAGCGCCGTGAGATAGAACATACCGGCAATTTTTCTAACAGTACTGTCCAGCACATTGTATCATATAACGCACAGGGGTACAGACAAGTCATGAGTGTTTTAATAATTTGTCATGATAGCGTCATGATAGAAAAACAAACCACACACAATACAGTTCAATTGTCATAAGAACATGTTAGAAGAGTAACTAGATACATTTTCACGTACTCATACGCCAAATAATGTAATTTGTAGTTGTATATTTCAACAGACGATATCAACACCGAAACCATTTCACCGATTGGGCTAAAAGTTAGTATAAGAAGTTAACTGTTGCCAAATTTCCTTGCTCTCAGTTATGCGTGAAGGTGGTGTTCTGCGGGTAATAAGGAGCTACTGGCAACCTAGACTAACCAGCGTTGTGAAACTTGACTTATATTTGAGGGGAAATTGACCACACTAAAACGAGAAAATTATAAGGCTGTTCCCCAATAGTAGCCATACAGTTCCCTCAGCGATGATATCCAGTGTAGTAAGCAAGAGAACCGCATCCGTGTGTCTATGGATCCGCGTAACTCGAATCCATGTAGGTGTTTATCTTATTTTATTTCTATTTTTCAAAACAGAATACATACTTTTTCTTATGAGCAATAGAAACAACACAAATGTTGACAAAATCATAAAATGTAAAACAAATTTGGACGAATATTCACTAAGAAAAGGAATAAATGAAATACACGATGAGAAATTAAAAAAAAGTTTGCCCCCTGAGCTGAGAATATATATATATATATATATATATATATACATTTTCTAGCACCGCGTCTTACCACCCAGTTGGGTTACACTCTTATGTGCTATTACTCTAATGTGTTAGGGATTAGGGAAGTTGAATTTAGAGGAAGTGTACCCACATTTGTGTAGAGGAGATTAGAAAACCATTTAGGAAGAAACCAACCTCACTACACCGTACCGGGATTGAACCCCGAACTCCACGTCATCGGCAGTCTATTCTATTGTGAGATTGACGCCTTAGACCACGTGGCCACCGAAGCGAGTAGCTGAGAGTAAAAGCAATCAAACTTGAAGGACTATAATTTGATTGGTACAGTACATTTATTGCTGCTCTGCCGTATAGTCAGCCATTACTTGAGACCAGAGGATTTCCTCAGTGACTGGGGGTGGCTGTTGGAGGAGGGGGCGAATCCAACGATGAGCGCACGAAGGACCCCTGGGGTCAGCCACAATCGACCTGATTGGTTGAATAATGGAGCCTATGGAAGAGATTCTCTGTCCTCTGGTACAGGGTGAACTCAAGAGGCTACAATCCCAATACATCATATATATGATCCGTTTAAACGTCAAGGACTTACTGTACGTTGCAATCAATATTCATTAAAACACCGAATGTTTTAATTGAACACTAAACAACCTTCAGCTCACTCGACTGTGAAAGAGACAACTTGTGCTTAGGCTTCCTCAATTTCAAGTTTAAGGTGGGATTGTAGGGGACTTGAGTTAAGGGGAATAATTTTGCAGTTTTTATATACAACATTTTTTGATGAAAATAAATCAAATTTTTCTCAAGTAGAAACACCAGTAGAAACATAGTCTAAGGGTCTTATTTTCTTCTCATGGTGATATCAAATATTTTTGAATATCTATCATGAGCATACCGGCATTAGACGAGTAACTTTTTAAATGAAAAGAAAAAGTTGTCATTAAATTCCATAACACCCTTAACAGATATTCAACAACTGTTGACCGCCTCTTTGGTCTAGTTGTCGGAGTTCCTAGCTACATATCCATAAATCTCGGGTTTGATCCCCGGCGCCTCCAAAATCTATCTGTGAAAGTAGTCGGTCTGGAATGGGTTCAACTCAGCCTCGTGAGGACAAATGAGGAGCTACTATAATGAAAAGGTAGCGGCTTCGGTATAGAAAACTGAGATTACCGGCCGGAGTGTCCGTTGTGCTGACCACATGACACCATTTATCCACAAAAGTTGCCACTATCCTCGCCAACAGACAGCTGTCACTCGGTTGGTATGTCTCGCTTGCAGGCTGACGCCACGGTGTTTGAAGACATATTTTGTTCGTACTTTGTTTCGTCCAAGAAATGTTTTAGCTACTTATGTTTTTGGAACAAAGCTTTTGTTTATATAACATTTATTTGTAATTAATGCTACACAAATATTTTGTTTTGATTCCTGTTGGTTACACCTGGTCAACGGTAACACCGTCTCTTAGGTACAAGTAATATTAACATCGACCCTCCATGGGTAATTTATTTTCCGTAGGGTCTCTACTTCATTCCCAAATTCAGGCGTCTAAAACCATTAACTACTTGTTTACGAGCACATGCGCCTAGATAGTAAACATCTGACGTGAGAACCTTGAGGCTGATTTGACAGCTTCCGCGATGGGTTTGACAGTTGTAAAAGTAACTACTTTTATGTATTCCACCAAGGGCTGTGTCCTAGATCGGTTTGAAAAGATACACTCACTCTCAAAAAGCTAAAGCTCTGATACACACCATTTCAAGTATGAGTAGGCCTACATTAAAAAAATATATATACAGGGTGTTCGGAAAGTCATAACCCAAACTGCACATATAGTCTGTTTGAACCAAAATTAATACAAAAGCCCTGTACAGTTACATCCGGAAAACTACGCTAATACCATTAAATTGTGTTAAAAGTTTCGGCGTACGACGTTGGGGGAGCAAAGCTGTTCAAGCATGCGTGTACAACAGGTCACATAGGAGTTAGGTGCGCGGCACTATACACCTTGACATCTTGTAGCATGTCTACAAAACATACCACAATTATTAATAGTAAACAACATACCAGTCCATCTATAAATGCGAATACGTTCTGAAAGTCATCATTAACGGTCCTACATTACAGAAAGTGCTTGCCATTATTGCATGTGCAGTGTTGAGAGCCTACTCCTCTGCAGCTTATTGTACACGCATATTTGCACAGCTTTGCTCTCACAGTCCTATACGCTGAAATTTCGAACTCAATTTAATGGAATTAGCATATTTTCCCAGATGAGTTGTGAAGGGGTTTTGTTTTACTTTTAGTTCATATAAGCTCTATGTTCAGTTTGGGCTATGAGTTTCCGAACATCCTGTATATAAACTTCTAACGTTCTTGCAAATTAATGATTGTGAATCGTATATTAAATACAGAACGTGCACATTAAGCTTCATAGTATTATTATTTTATTGTTAATATTATTATTTTTAGCACCGCGTCTCACTGCCTGTTCGGGTTGTACGAATATGTACTAATTATACTAATGTGTTAGAGGTTAGGAAGGTTGCATTTAGAGGAAGTGTACTCGCATTTTCGTGGAAGGGTGGAGATACATTTAGGAAAAACCATCCATAATACACCAACCAGACCGGGATTGAACCACGATCACCCTGCCTTCGGCGGTCCAGTATATTTTGAAAGTAGAGCCTTATACTATCCGGTCATCAAAGTGGGGAGGGTCATGTTTTATTAACATATCACATAGATAAAATATTGTAATATGTTAAATAAAACATATATAATGGAATTTTAGTATGAAGACACGTTTGGCAAAGTATATATATATAATATATATATATATTTGCGTTCAACATTTATATTATTTTACTATAATATTATTAATTTTTAGATATATGTACAATTTATTTAAAAAATACAGCTTCGGGTCACACGAATCGACGTATAAGTATATTCTTATAATTTTAGTAACTTTTGTAACTGTAAAGAAAAAGTTTCTTCGTATCTAAATCGGAATGTAGTTGAAAGTTAAGATAGTATGTTTGATTGAGTGTGTAGCATATATTTAAAATAAATCAGTTACGTAATACAATATAATACTCGGACTTCGTACGCCATTTCATATGTATTTTAGGGTTTTTTAACCACCCACTATATTACACAAACATACGCCCTTCTATTTGTTTCGCCCTGAAAGTCATATCTATTTAAGGTATTTATTAAAATCTAATATTTTGCCGTAAATTATAAGAAAAATAAATCAATTTTCTCTTTTTGGTTACATATATAGCTACTGTCACAAAGTAAAAATTTCAATTTATTTCTAGAGATTCACAGATGATTTCATATGGATAAAAGTTTTTGCTGTCTTTTTTTTTTTTTTTTTGCTTACTGTGAAAGAGTTTTCTCGTTGATTTGTTTCCTATTCTTTTATCGTTGATATGATTTTCGTCATTCGTACGTTATACGAATAATAAGTACGAGAAAGTTGTATTCACTTCCTCTTAAGTGGATAGATAAAATAACAAAATGAAAAAAAAAAGTTAAGGAGTATGGAAGTACTCTGGTATACTATTACGTCTACTTTACGGCTAAAGTTTGTCTATTTTTGAAGAGGTTCCTACCCCGTAAGGAGTTCTCGTCTTCAAACAAATCTCGCGATGTTTCAAACAATCAATACATGTAGTCTGCCCGTGTGTCTGTCTGTCTCGTTATCTGTCCTTCCCTTTCCAAGATTGTGGCTGTCTTTATATAACCATACCAACGGGCTGGTGGGGGGGGGGGGGGGGTAGAGGAGTAAAAATAGATATGAAAAGGGTTAAGTGGTTCAATGTAAGGAACCTGATGATGTAACTAGGATATTATATCTAAAATCTAAAGAGTGTAATCAAAAGATGTTACTCACTTATAGAGGGATAGATATTTAAAATAGTTTAATGAAGTTACCTACTTGGTAAATTGGAAGCTATATTGAGGAACGGGCTGCATCTTAACTTGAAGCAGTCTAAGCAATATCACACCTAGAAGCCAATTTACGAAAGAGAAAAATAGGAAATAAAACTAACAGTTCACGCTGCGAGGTCTCTTGTTAACAATTACCCTCTTCCGATGATGAGTATACACACCCATTCTACTATTTGCGTTTGGACAGCATTAACTTGCATTATTTTTCAAAATTAACTTTTTTCTTGTTTCCTATTCTGGACAGACATATGCTTCCACGGACTTTTTTTTAAATCTACATCCTGGAAGGAATATTTATACTGGCTATTTTCGTAAATACACTAAATAGCCTGAGTTGTAATAGATTCAATAAAACTACTTTAAGATAAAAAATCAATAATAATGTGACGATGTAAGACTGTTTTATGAATTTTGCTTCAATGTTATATCTATAAAACTCCTCCAAAAAAAAAGGTAAGTAAATTGGCATGGGGAGCCCAATCTCAAATTGTCGTTACATCACAGATAGGTTACAATGTTAAGAAGCTCAAGTTATTTTCATTGTTTGTGCTTGCCATGAATGGACGTGTTTTTTTATGTATTATTTAAGTGATCTTTACGTGTGCTTCTGTTCCATCTAAATTGGCTTGCCACTCGGCCCGGTAAGTTGAGTTTTTTTCAAACCACCGGTCAGCGAGGACACTTGCGCAGAGTATGCCCACGTATATTTTTTTTTTATTTTTGCGTCAACAGCTTATTTGTTGTTGAGGGCCTCGCAAAATAAAATTTTATTTGTATTGCCTTGGTAACAAGGAGGCAGTTTATGATTTTTGGGCCTCACAAAACGAAATTTCATTTGAATTTTCTTGGTACCAAGGAGGCATTTTATGATTTTTGGGCCTCACAAAACGAAATTTCATTTGAATTGCCTTGGTAACACAAGGAGGCAGTTTATGATTTGTTGGCCTCACAAAACGAAATTTCATTTGAATTGCCTTGGTAACACAAGGAGGCAGTTTATGATTTGTTGGCCTCACAAAATGAAATTTCATTTGAATTGCCTTGGTAACAAGGAGGCAGTTTATGATTTGTTGGCCTCACAAAACTAAATTTCATTTGAATTGCCTTGGTAACACAAGGAGGCAGTTTATGATTTGTTAGCCTCACAAAACGAAATTTCATTTGAATTGCCTTGGTAACACAAGGAGGCAGTTTATGATTTGTTGGCCTCACAAAACGAGATTTAATCTGGATGGTCTTGGTACCAAGGAGGCAGATTATGATTTTTTTTCTCTTCAAAGTATGGTTCATACTTTCAATCTGTTCTAAAAAAGGTGAGATCTGAGTTTGGGGACAGTACTATTATTAAATGTACCTTTTTGCCCTTTCTTCCTAATATGCTTGATTTTGAAAATGCTATAAAGATATTTGAACAGTCACTTCATACTTCTGCTGATTGGGAGCTTGATAATACATAGGTTTTTTTAGCACCACCTCTTAGTACCCGTTCGGGTTATACGCTTCACACAGTTATTGAACTCCCTGATTAACATGGTCACGGATCTTAATACTCAGATCACTAATCTCTATAAATAGGCCAAGGTGTTGGGGGACCACAAATTGCTCGTAAAGGCCCAAACTTCAGAGCTTGTGGACTACATGAAGGCCCTTGCTTTTCTAAATTTGGTGACGACCCACTGTTTCACACCTTCTATCTCTTTCGACTTCCAGAATTAGACCAATTAAACTTACTTCCTCTCATTGTCCAGAATATGCGACAAATGGTACCACTTGATGGGGAGGTGTACCAGGCTTAAGTTTTAAATTTATTTAGGCGAATTTAATTTAATTATTGAGTAAGATGCCTCTGATATGCAAGGTCACGTCACAAAAGAGAATGGCCATGGTAGTGGAGTGTTTAGAGTATTTAAATCTAACTTAACCTAACCTTACCAAACCTAACCTAACCTGGCCTAACCTATCTTAACCTAACTCACTATTTAACTTACACTAACTGAAATTTTGACGTTCTCTCTACTATTTACTATCCAGTAATGAACCTTGCTTCTACATAATATTAGCCCGTTTTTTAAGGCCAGATAAATAGAAGTGGTACCATGTGTCGCATCGTAAAAATTTTGAAGTCATTAGTAGATCCTTTTCAAGTAGGGTCGTACGAAATGTCGCTGGTGCCATTTGTCGGGACACCAATGTCTCCACAAAAGTTTTATAGCTAAACTGTTACAAATATTTATTTAAATTTGGTTTCGGCCACCAAGTTAATTTACTCAGCCACCACCTTGCAAAACACCGCCTGGGTATGCCAGACCGGAAGGCGAAAAATTTACATTACTGTCACATCGTATTTTTAAAAAGCCGCCTAGTCACCACACGCGTGAGGAAACGCTGACTCGGCACTATCGTGCGCATAATTTGCTGACTAGGAGTAAAGGGGTCATTCATTAGCCTACAAACTAACATTTTTAAAAAAAAAACTCTCTTTATTACTCAATTATCCCCTGAAGTTGTTGCCTCTGGCATTGAGTCCTACCCTCAAAAGAACTAAAACTTGAATACCCGGCACTGTTCGAGATTAAAGACAAAATATAAGTCCTATTCCTCTTTACATATCTCTGTAGAAGAGAACGATTTATCTTTAATTAATTGCGACCCGCTACTCTCGCAGTATACTAGACTGTCGATGACGAGGATATAGAGGTTCGAATCTCGGTTGGGTGTACTGAGGGTGGTTTTTCCGGAATGGTTTTCTACACTTCCTCCACGCAAATGCGGGTACACTTCATATTAATATAACCTCCTTAATACCTAAAACCATCAGCGTAATTAGTACTTAAGCGTATAACCTGAACGAGTAGTAAGACGCGGTGATAAGAAAATAAAATTGTGCAGTCATTTGTCCCTCTGCCTGTCTCGTCGCCACTTTCTACGGAAGATTACTGCATTGGCAGACTATTTCCCAGAGACAACCTCGTGAGCCCGTCCCCAAATAAACGTCGTCGGCAATCGTCGTCGAGTCTTAGGACATCGATTATTCTGCCCTCCCCCCCCCCCTTCCACATCCCCAACCGTCCTGCTACCTTTCTCCTTGACTAGTTAGCTATATTATTATTATATTAATATATTTATACATTATAGTAAAATTTTACCCACACACATTTTAGAGTACACCTCATCTTAATACCCGTCCTAACTATCCGCATATTTCCATTAATAAGGCAGGGAGAAAGGTATACTTCAGTAGAAGTGTAGCCACATTTTTGTGAGTGTAAAGTGAGAACCCTTAATGGGGGAGAACCTCCTCAGAGCATCCAGTTGGGATTCGAGCACCAACAGACCAGAATAAAGTGACGATGGCTTAGAAAATGCACCCGATACTATTTAATGTTTCCTTGGTTCAGGGTTAACCCCTCCCCTACCTCTCTTCTAAACGCCTGTAGCGTCTTCACTCACACCTCCCGATAGCCAATAGAGAGAGGGCGGTCTCCTAAAATATAAAAGTCACTGCACCCTTTTCTTCCCCTAGTAACAATAAATAACACAATGTAGCTATCGTAATTCTACTTCCTGCCACCAGAGTTATGAATGTGTTGCGTGCCATCTGTGCCGTAGTAGCGCCGGGGAAATGCATCTGAAGGAATAGTGTTAGGGAGGAGGGGGGAAGAGGAGAGAGGGGGTTCTTATGTCTTGAATACACGCAACATCAGCCCGGGGGGAATTACAACATTTTCAAAACAAGACCCGGAAAGAGGGAAAAAATAAAAGTTTGCCTAGAAGCAAGAAACATGATAAAAGTTCATAACTTGATTTAGGTCACATTGATCTTGTTGATAGAAAATTGATTTGTCAATGGCACATTATCATAGATTAATTTTAAAAATATTTAACTAAATATTAATTATGAAATGGATTATAAAACTGACAACATATGATTCTGTCGAAAATGTAATTATCCTTATGAAATAAATACGAAAACATATCACACAAGTTTTAAAATATTCTTTAAACAAAGAAACGATAGCAGATGTTTTGCTGAAAATTTTAATTTTTTACTTCTTAAAATTGAGTTTTCATTCTTACTTTACATTGAATTTGACTTATAAGCTACACTATTTATAATATTCCTGAGGAATTAATTCAAACAATTATTTTAGATTTTAGAATAACCCAATAAATTTGTTTTTTTAACATAAATTAATTGTAATTTTTAAATTAAGATAGATAAGTACTCACCAAATATTTTAATACTAGTATAATACCCATTTAAAAATCAACGCTATTATTTCGGCTCGTGTAATGTGACACATTGGTATTTGTTGGACCATTATTGCGAATGAGAATCATATTTAGTGACCCTAAAAATCTGGGCGGCGCATTTCTATTCAAGACTCTATGATATATCAAATATTTACTCCTATTAAAGTGTGAAACTGTCCCTGAATTGAATACTTCATTATAAACAGCATTTCTTAATATACTTTTTAATTTTTAGTGGGATCCTTTTGTGAATTTTCGGTCACCAAGTATTCTCGCACCTTTTTGGTTAGGCCTACTTTCCGGCCTGGGTTTGGGGCTACTTGGCTGCAAAATGTCAGCTTCATAGATCTGAACAGAATAACTGGTGGAATAAGTTTAAATTAAAACAAATTATTTTAAATAATGAAAAACAAATTAGTATTGATTTGTTTTACTCATTACTAGAATTGGGCCGCGGCTTCGCTCTGGTAAATTAACTATTTTTTTCTGCAGCGAATTATCTAAACTGCTAAAAACATCATTTCAGTCACATATGAGGCTAGGGAAATGTTATATGTGTAATGTATGTCGACGATTCCACACAGTAACGACTGGCTCTTTTGCGTGTAGGCATTGTTGTAATGAGCCCTAAAAGAAATAATTAAAATTTAATTTCTAAGAAATAAAACTAAATAAACAAAAGTTACATAAAAAACACTAAAAAAAACTGAAAAGTGGCTAAATTTAAGACGAAAATGAAGTCTTGCGCGGAGGTGTTGTTGCAATAAACACCAAAATAAATAGTTTGAATTTTTCCATTCCTTATATCAAGATTGTCTCTCTGATGTTTATACATTGTTGTAGTGAACACCAAAAGAAATAATTAAAATTATCTATCCAAGAAACAAAACCAAATAAACCAAATTTACACACAAAACCATTTAAAAAAACGAAAAGTAGCCAAATTTAAGACGTAAATAAATAATTTAAATTTGTTATCAAAGAAACAAAAATAATGTAAATTGAAAAGCACTCTGTAGAGAGCACTCTTTTCACACCAACAAAATTTTTTCTCTTTGCTTAGTATCAAAAAATAAACAGGACTATTTATTATCCACGGCGCTAAGATAAAATTTCCGTTTTAAACAAATATATTTTTGTGCTGACAATATTTCCTCATTTAAATCATATATTTAACATTGATCTTTTAACAGTTAATGTTGTAAAGAAAAATTGATACTTCAGATAACGTTGAAAAGAAAATATTTGTTTAGTGTTTGAGCCATCACAGCTGTAAATCTGACCCTGATAATCGATCATAGTCAGGGAGTTTAACCAGAATCAGAACCGATAGCCGTAATTAAAGGGGGATGTAGGGGACTCAAGAAAAAAAAAATTTTTTTTGCCGTTTTTATAGCAACACTTTTTTTTTGTTTAAATAAATCAAATATTGCTCCATGTAGTTTAATTTTCTTCACAAGGTGATATCAACAGTTGTTGAATATCTCTCATGGGTGTCCTTGAATTTAATGACAACTTTTTCTCTTCATTTAAAAAGTTTGTCATCTAATGCTCAATCAATCAATCAATCAAATCCTCAGGAAGGATTGTTTGAGGAAACCTAAATTTAATAGTAACACCAAATAATAATAATAATAATAATAATAATAATAATATTTAGCACCGCGTCTTACTACCCGTTCGGGTTATACGCTTAAGTACTAATTACTCTAATGGATTAGGAATCGTGAAGGTTGAATTTAGAGGAAGTGAACCCGCAGTTGCGTGGAGGGAGAGTGGAAAACTATTTAGGAAACCCCCCCCCCCAGTTCACCCGACCGAGATTCGAACCTCGATCTCCCCGTCCTCGGCGGTCGAGCTCAACACGACTAGCGCCACCGAGGCGGTTAGTAACACAAAACAAGTGGATCTAGTATGAGTACTTTATTTATTTGTATTTTTTAGTATATGTACTGTATTGTTGAGAGTTTTTTTAAAATTTGTTTACAGGGATATGTGTATTTGAAGGGTATTTTTAACAATGCTCGAGAGTCAGATCGTTCGAGGCTTACTCAAGTAAAGTCCTTTTCCTTTTTTTTTTATCATCCAAAGTCCTATTTAAGTCCCTAAAATATACAACCATAAGTCCCGAGAAAGGTACCTGAAACGATCTACATGCCTATGCCGACTGAACCTGCTAGCCATACACGATATTAGGTACCTGAGTTTATACATTAGGTCTACAGGTAAATTAAAAAAAATTACATCATCATACTATCTATTTCTACTATCATCATATTTTATAAACCCCCCGTTATTAAAACATTATCAACATTTTACTATTACTAATGTTATTTACAGTTATTGATAATATTTATCAAAAGTGACAGCTTCAGATCACATGACTTGACGTATGGATACGTGAAAGGAGGTATAGTAACTTTTCTAGCTGTCAGGTAAGGTAGCTTCAGTGGCCGAATGGTCTAAGGCATCACTGTCTCATTTGACTGGCTTGCTGATAATGAGGAGTTCTGGGTTCGAATCCCGGTCGGTTCTGCCGAGGGTGTTTTTTTTCCTCTAGAATGATTTACCATTCTCCTTCCACGCAAATGCGGGTAAATTACCTATAAAATGCCTCCTTCCTCGTCCTTAACTCTAACTCTAATAATAATAATAATAATAATATTGCGTGTCTGAGCTACATCAACGGTAGCCTAGTAGTGGAAATATTAGCCAGTACTAATGAACCGTTACCCAGGGGACACCCAAATGTATACTCCATTCACTGTAGGAATTACTCTCTGAAAGGTCTTTTTTCCTACCAAAATCCTAATATATAATAGCTTTCTGGTAGAGAAAAAGGCCTTTCAGAAAACAATTCCTACGATGAACAGACTTTACTGATCGTGCATCCTTTCCGTGGAGGCTCTTTCCATGTCCCGATGAGATGAGGTGATAGTAAGTATGAGGATGTGGAACCGGTAGAAACACTTAAACCTAACTTAAGCCTAATCAACCAAACCCCAGTGACCTTTGGGGTAGTTCCTTTTCGGGAAAAATACGCTAGGTACCATCCGGGAACCAAACCCGGACCCCTATGCTCGTAACCAGGGTGCCGGTTACTATCTCCAATGAGAAGCCGTGATTATAAAAATATTTATATTTGATAAGCTAAAAGGTTTTTTGTTTGAAAATTGGACTGTAGTAGGGATTATAGACACTGGAGCGCCGATCTACAGGGTCAAGATCAAGCAGGCTCACGCTGAGCTAGCTCTACCGGCGCCGCCAGAAGTGGTCAGAACCAGCAACGAGAGCGGAAGTGAGCATGCGCCGAACAGGAAGTTAGCGCCTCTTTCTCCCCCCTTCCCTCTCACCACCTATCGACATCTTTAGCAAGTGTACTCTTAGAGAAGGAGGTATAGGCGTTTTCGAATCCGATTGAGGAATTTAAAATGAAGCTTTGTTAGCTAATAAACCTCGAAATGATGGTAACATGGACAAAGGAGTCACTCTCGTATTATTTGGCTTGCCGATGAGAGTGATATTGGGGTTCGTTTCCCAGTCAGATGAACCGAGTAGGTTTTTTTTTACCCTCATTGGTAAACACCGTGGTATACTTCCTTTAAGGTGGGGTGGAAGGCGACGTGAGATAAGGCCAGTGGTTTTGCAGTTTTCACGACAACACTTTTTTTGGTCAAAAGAAATCAAATATTGTTCCAGTAGAAACATAGTTTTATTTTCTTCACGTGGTGATATCAACATTTGTTGAATATCTGTCGAAGGTGTCCTGGAATTTAATCACAACCTTTTCATCTTCATTTAAAAAGTTTGTCATCTAATACCGCTATGCTCATGACAGATATTCAACAACTGTTGATATCACCATGTGAAGGAAATTAAACTATGTATTTGCACTGTAGAAATATCTGATTTCTTTTGACCAAAAATATGTTTTACTATAAAAACTGCAAAAAACCCTACCCTTTTCTCGCGTCTCCTTCCATCCAACCCTTAAGTTCTCTCTTTCTCCTCCTTAGCCCTTAAACTTCAATATTCCATATGAGTGAGACGTGGATCACGACAAAAATAAACATTTATATTATAAGTGTAGAAGAGCGCTCTGAGTATTTTTTACTATCGATAAATGCGTATTTTACCTGTTCGGTTTACAAACATATACAATAATTACGTCAGTGTGTTAGGGATGAAGAAATTTGAATTTAGAGGAAGTACACGCAAATTTGCTTGGAAGGAGAGTAGAAAAACATTTAGGAAAAAAGCACCCTCGTTACATCGGACCTGGATTCGAACCTCGCTCTACCCGTCATAGGCAGACAAGTTTATCGCGAGGGAAAGATGCATTAGACCATGCGGCCATTGAAGTGGATATATTTACATATAGGTAGATGTATAAGTTTTATATATATATATAATTACGATAGTGGGGTAGGAATCAATAAGGGAGATTTTAGAGGAAATGTACTTGCGTTTACTTCGAAAGAGAACGGAAAACAAATTAAGCAAAACTACTCTTAGGACGGCCTTAATTTGATCCCTAAACTCTGCCCTTTAGCCCACCACGTGCCCACCGATGCGGGTATAGTAGTAGTAGTATAATAATAATAATAATAATAAATAATATTGAAGATAGCCAGAACGCCAAGATAATAATAAAATAACCCACTTTGGTGGCTGCGTGGTCTAACGCGTAACTCTCACAGTAGGCTAGACTGCCGATGACGGGAGAATCGAGGTTTGACTCTCGGTCGGGTGTACTGAGGGTGGTTTGTCCAAATTAGTTTTTCACTCTCCTACCACGCAAATGTACTTCCTCTAAATGTAAACTTCCTAATTCCTAATACCATTAGTGTAGTAATTAGTAGATATAACACGAACGGGTAGTAAAACGCTGTGCTTAAAAAACTCAATAAAGTAAGCAGCCCCCATGTCCCCCTTTTATCATAGAAGCCTCCGAATATATGGAAACACCGTGATAAAATGTTATCTCATATCTTTGACGAACAAAATCTCTATAACTTTTTACCATCCCCCAAATTGAGTCGGTTCTAGATTTAATGCGCGACCCTCCTCATCCCCCCCTTCCTATTCCGGGTCCAAGGGCGGAGCACGTGAGGATGGGGGGCCCCAGTGCCCCCGTCACCATGGCAACCGGAGTGTGCTGAACTCTTCTTCCACGCCCCGAAAACCTCCACTCAAAGTCCACACCGCGTATTGATTTTCCCTTTCGCCGCCACTGAACAAGTTTTGGTTCTTCTTTGCCTCGACTTCAGAAAAGAAAAGAACGTATGTGGGGCCTTTTTAAAAAAAAAATGATAACGAATTGTTTCCAAGTTGACTAGAGTTCATGTCCCACCTCTGTAAATAAATTTTAAATATTTACAGAGAAATTGAAGAGCGAAGATGCTGTTGTTTACAAGATGGTATCACGCCAGACATCTCGGTTTGGAGGTTCAAGCAATTATTTAGTTTTAATTTTGAGATATATTGTTTAGAAAAAACATTAATTTGCATTAATTTTTTAATGATTTCTAATCACTCAATTTAACTACGCGTGTACTGACTATTAGTGACTTAAAACTATTTAGTAAAAGGAACAGAATTAATAGCAGAGCTATTATTTATGCTTATTAGTGGGAATTACTCCATCTAGATATCATATTCTGAAAATTGAAAAATGACACCTGGACACGGGTTCGATTCCCGTGTCCAGGTGTCATTTTTCAATTTTCAGAAAACGGAACAGGATTGAAAAAAAAGTGTACCAATATCACCCGCATCGGTGGCCGCGTGGCTTAAGCCGCTCAATCTCGCAATAGACTAGATGGTTGATGACGGATCTACTGTGGTTTGAATCCTGGTCGGGTGTACTGAGGGTTTTTTTTCTAAATGGTTTTACACTCTTTTATACGCAAATACGGGTAGACTAACTCTAAATTCAACCTTCCTCATTCCTAAAACATTAGCGTAATTATTGTGTATGCGTATGATATGAACAAGTATAAAGTGGTGTTAACTTTATCCGAATAAAAAATAAATTATTGTTATTACCATTAAGAATGTTTACAAAAAATATTAATCAGCATTTTCATTTGATTTTTTATAATTTTACATAATTTTATGAGTACATTTTAATGTTGGTTACGCCATTTTTAAGGATAGTTTCTACCTTCATATGATATTAAAAGATAAAAAACGCGTTACACCTTGATAGGCTACCTTTATATATTTACTGTTTTCTTATCTGTTTTTGGGGCATTAAAAATAATCCTCTTTGCCAACATATTGATCTTTTTTAAATTATGTAATATAGATAAGGTTTGGTGAAGGGCACTTTCTAAATGCGTAGTGAAGATTAAGGCAAAGTCGAATATAAGGTTTCTGGTTTTGTCAGATATCACTACTTTTAAAATTTTTAATGTGGGAATTTAGGGAAGGTGAGAAAAGGTTGCAGTTTTTTATCAATAATTTTTTTCGTTAAAATAAATCAAATATTACTTCAGTACAAAACATGGAGTTTAATTTTTTTTTCAATTGATGACCTTAATAGTTGTAGAATATCCGTCAAAGAAGTCCTGGAATTTAATGACAACTTTTTATCTTCATTTAAAAAAATTCTCATCTAATGTCGCTATACTCATGACAGATATTCAACAAATGCTGATATCACCTTGTGAAGAAAATTAAACTATTTGTTTGTACTGGAGAAATATTTGATTTATTTTGTCCAAAAAAAGTTTTGCTATAAAAATTGCAAAAACACTGGCCTTCTATCGCGTTCCTTACACCCCCGCCTTAAATTATCCATTCAGTGTGTCTAGGTAAAGAAGAGAAAGGTTCAGAGAAAAACAAAGCACGCTATATTATTTTATGGTCGCATATCTGAATGTATTCTCTGTATACAAAATGTACTTGTAAATTCGTCACAGCTAATTCCAACGAGCTAGAAGAATATTCTGGCGTTAATGTTATGGCCCATGTGAAACTGTCCATGGATGGATAGCATTTGACGATTTACGGATAATTATTATTATGTCTTTAAATTAATATACCCAATCCAGTAGTAAATGATTGTGACATTATGGAAAATTTGCCGAAATAATTTAACATCCATGTGATAATATAAAGGAAAACACGAAAAGAATCTCAAACAAGAAACTAAGTCAGTCCTAAATTCATGAGATTAAAATTTTAGTTCTTTATTTTTAAATTAAAGATGGTCTTGTCTACATATTTTCATTCAAAATAATATTCAAAAAAATTTATGATTTTTGAAGATCAATACTGATTCCTTTACCACACCTTCTGGCTGTATATATTTTGGTTGTAATTTTGATGATATTTAATATATACATTCAAATAGGAATGATCTTAGACAACTTTCTAGAGTTCTCCAATCAGGTTCTGAGAGACTCCCCATAGAACAATCAATTTACAGAACAATCACTTTGGTAACCAGAGCTGACGAGTTCATAAAGCTGTTAGCAGCTTTGGAACGGATTTATGTGCGGGTAATAAACAGGTTGAAGGGTCATAAAACATGGCCAGACCCTAATAATGGTGCCGAGATAGTATTTATAAGGTTGATGATAGGATCCTCATCCATAAAATCGTTATAACGTTTACAAACATGGGAGTCTTAAGTGTGGATAAGATTGGTTAAAGATATAATGAGCTTAGCGATTTAGATAATATGATATATCAATATAGTATTTGAATCTTTTGTTCCCGGTTTATTGGTTTGTTAATGAAACTTTGGGTAGTGGAATAAATAAATATATATATATATATATATATGTTAGTGTCTAGTAACATTAGGACATATTATGTAGGTTACATAAGAGACTCACTTCCCTCATAATAGTGAAAGCCTGAGTCAGCCAAGTTATTCAGAACAGTCCACAATAAGTTTACACATTTGTTTTGAAAGTCGACTTTGCTTATGCTTAGTTACGTACCAATAAATTACATTTAGCAAAAAATCAATAACCTTGACACAATTTTTTAAGCTATAAGTAGGTGCGAAACAAGGACAAAATAGTCTTTGCTTTCGGAGATCCTTTGGAGTGTTAAAAGGTTTTTGATAGTTGATGGTAAGGACCATCGAGGTAGGACTTATTTAGTTCTTGTCCAGGACGAGGTGGCATAGTTCCAGGATATAGATGTATTCAAGGACTGTTTGCTAGAAAGACTGACTTGGGCTATAACTTTCGTAGTATTTTACCAATTCAACTATCTACATCCCATATACATTCACATTTAGTAGATAGGACAATAATTTACAGTTCAGGAAATTGGTAAGCATTCGTGTGATTTTTTGGCCATTTCGTGGAATGGTCAAGAGAAGAGGCCAGTTCACGGAATTAACAAAATTTGCCCGATTCGTGATAAGTGCAGTTTCACTAATAGTGTTAATATATATGTATAAACTGAAGTAACCTTTTGCTACTATACATACCTTAATAAGGACACCCGCTCCGGTGGCCGCATGGTCTAAAGCGTTACTATCGTGTTAAAATTAGACTCACAATGACGGAGATCAAGGTTTGAAGCTAGTTTAGGTGTACTTTTTTTACCAAAATGGATTTCCATTCCCTCTATATGCAAATGTGGGTACACTTCCTTTAAATATAGCCTTCCTAGTCCCTAAAACCATTAGCGTAATTAGTACTTAAGAGTATAACCCAAACGTGTAGTAATACGTGGTGCTAAATAAAAAAACACGAATAAACAAGGAACATCTCTCATATTCTTTGGCTGGAAGGTCGGTATTGGAATCCCTACGTTCCCTACACTTAAATTCGGGTACATTTCTTCTAAATTTTTCCCTATTCATCCTTATACCCCTAGCGTAATTGCATGTGTACAATGTCCGACACCTTAGCTAAGTCGGTAGCATGTTCTGTTACTGAGCTAAAGGTCCCGGGTTCGATTCTCGGCATGGATGAAAAGATTATCACTGGAGAAATTTGTGTTTCCCTTTTCACGGTGATTAATTAGTGGCCGGTGGTCTGAGTTTTGTGCCTGGTCTATATTTAAATTACTTTATAAGTCTTGTGTTGATATAATCATTCGATTTAGAAAATACACGTAAAATACCTTAGAAATAAAGAATGAGATGGTGCAACGTGTGGGCAACTAAAAAAACGATGTATAAAACGATGTTCTAAAGTCGATTATTAAGGTACGAAGGGTACGAGATAAAAGGCCAGTGTTTTTTCAGTTTTTATAGCAAAACTTTTTTTTTTTTTTGCCAAAATAAATAAAATATTGCTCCAGTAGAAACAGTGAGTTTAATTTTCTTCACATAGTGGTATCAACAGTTGTTGAATATCATGAGTATATAAGCATTAGTTGAGAAACTTTTTAAATAAATAGAAAAAAGTTGTTCTTAAATTTCAGGACACTCTTTACAGATATTCAAGAAATTTTGAGGTCATCTTGTGAAGAAAATTAAACTCTATGTTTGTACTAGAGCAATATTTTATTTATTTTGGCCAAAAAAATGTTGCTATAAAAAGCAAAAAAATACTTTTTTTTCTCGCGTCCATTTCTACCACACCTTAAAAAAAACCGGCGATACAATCACTCCCTTCCTATTATTGACTATCTCGCTTTCAGAAAACAAATAACTGGCGAAGAGTGGTGTGTGACCTTATGATCTAGTCCCAAGTATTAAACTGTCTTCCATCAATTCCCTGTCCCAGGTACGACAATGACGTATGGAGAGAGAGGGTTGCAGAGAACGAGGGGGAATTGCCTCTCCATCATCTGGCCGGCAAGAGGAGGGGAGGTGAGCTGCGCCCGGTTGCTAGACTGCTCCGCCGAGCAGGGGAAACCTCGGCTATTCACAAAGCAGTCGCACATAATGTATTATTTAAAGATCATGCTGTTTTTTTTTTAGCACAGCGTCTTACTACTTGTTTGGTTTGCACGCATATGTATTAATGACAATAATGTGTTAGGTATAGGGAAGGTTGGATTAAGAGGAGCTGTATCCACATTTGCGTGGAGGGAGAGTTGAAAGCAATTAATAGAAACAAAACTCATTGTATCCGACCGGGATTCGAACCCAATCTCTCCGTTATCATCATTCTAGTCTATTGCAAGAGTGACGCCTTAGACCATTCAACCACTAGATTCGGTGAGAAGGGTTATAGTTAAGAAGAAATGTACCTGCATTTAATTGGAGGAATATCAGAAAATTATTTAAGGTGAAAAAACACCTTAGTACACTCAGACTGAATTTGAAGCCCGGCCTTCCTATGACATTAAAGGCAAATGATATACGATCTAGACGCCTTAGCCCGCTTGGTCTCCTGTGTGAGCAGCGTTCATATTAATAGGAGAGCTACTCGCTTTGGTGGTCTTTGGCCTCACCTTCGCAATAGACTGAACTGCCAATGACGGGTAGATCGGGGTTTGAATCGCGGTCGGGCAAACTGGGGTGGTTTTCCTCTCACCCTCCACGCAAATGCGGGTTAACTTCCTCTGTATTAAATTTTTTCAAATTCCTAATACTGATTAGGTTATACTTAAGCGTATAATCCAAACGGGTAGTAGGACGAAATGATAAGTATTATTATTATTGTTTTACACTCAACCTTCACGTAAATGCGGGTATATTTACTCTAAATTGAACCTTACTCATCCCTAAAACATTAGCTTAATTAGTTTAGGCGAATAACCCAAATAGATAGTAAAAAGCAGTGATAAAATAAAATATACAATATTTTCCTACGAAAAAGAAAGTCTACCAAAATAATTTGACCACATCGTTGTGGATTATAATGTCTCGTGGTTTCGTCAGGTCATCCTGGACCTCATCTTATGGTACCAAGCTCGAGTCCGAACAATTTATAAATGGACGAAATTGACGCTTTCTTTTTTCACAGAGATGAACTTACGGAATGATACTGAATGCTGGGTTGATTGAAATCTAAGTTGGTCTGTAAGACTTGTGCTGATCTAATCAACGGCTTTAAAAGAAGAGGGCGTGTTTAAATATACTTAATAAAACTTAAACAGCGATAGTGAATTGATTCTGGTTTTCTTGCGCAACTTTAGTGGTTTTAAACAGACAATTCTTTTCAGATGGCATTATGATAATAATTCTATCAGAATGTCATTCAAAAGACGTGTTTGTTTGGATGTAATAATAATTATTTCTAACGTGAACTAATATATAGAACTAAGTAATTTAGAGCAGTATATCTAAAAATAAGGTCCTTAGACCACTGGTGATCCACAGGATCTCAGGAAGTTTAGTAAGAATAGTGATTTAAAGAATGTTGATCAAATATTATAATACAAACATTCGAAATGCAAAATATTAAATATTAAATATACATTATATAGTGTAATTATTCGCTTGGTTGACAAAAGTTAAATAGAAAAGAAAATCTGTACTAACCTTAAATCAACAAATCTGAGTGATTATTTATAAACAAAACTTACTAGTATTATAATGTTAAACATTATCAAAGACTATTTACTTAGTTATTCAATGTAATTTGATATTTTTTCAACATTTGGTTTAGTAAATTAATTTTTATCTTGTATCTTGTATTAAATATGGTGCTGGAGAAGACTTGAGAAGATCAGGTGGACAGACCGGGTGACAAATGAACAAGTCCTAATAATAGTGGGTGAGAAGAGAACCATTTTGTATTTGATTATTCGGTACAAGGCAGCAGGAATTATCTTCTGCACGACGTCATAGAAGGAAAGGTTGAGGGAAAGAGGAGCTTAGGAAGGAGGATTCAAATATTGGATGACGTGAAGGAAAGAAGAAAATTCTGGGAGCTGAAGGAGGAGGCAGAGGACAGGGTGCATTGGTGATCTAAGGTCATTAACAAAAGGAATGGACATGTCGTAAGACAGAACACTCAATAATAAATAGTTTATAGTAACAAAATGGAATTGTCTAAACATATTGTTTTTCCTGCATAATTTTCAATCCATCACCCCCACACCCCATTAACCTCCTTGCCCTAGGGCTCCAGGGGTCCCCTCAGTGCGCATAGATTTTATTTTTTTATTTGGTGGTCCCCTCAGTGCGCATAGCTTTTATTTTTTTATTTGGTGGTCCCCTCAGTGCGCATAGCTTTCATTTGATGGTCCCCTCAGTGCGCATAGCTTTTATTTGGTGGTCCCCTCAGCGCGCATAGCTTTTATTTGGTGGTCCCCTCAGCGCGCATAGCTTTTATTTTTTATTTGGTGGTCCCCTCAGTGCGCATAGCTTTTATTTTTTTATTTGGTGGTCCCCTCAGTGCGCATAGATTTTATTTTTTTATTTGGTGGTCCCCTCAGTGCGCATAGCTTTCATTTGATGGTCCCCTCAGTGCGCATAGCTTTATTTTTTTATTTGGTGGTCCCCTCAGTGCGCATAGCTTTTATTTGGTGGTCCCCTCATTACGCATAGCTTTTATTTGGTGGTCCCCTCAGTGCGCATAGCTTTCATTTGGTGGTCCCTCAGTGCGCATAGCTTTCATTTGGTGGTCCCCTCAGTGCGCATAGCTTTTATTTGGTGGTCCCCTCAGTGCGCATAGCTTTTATTTGGTGGTCCCCTCAGCGCGCATAGCTTTTATTTTTTTATTTGGTGATCCCCTCATTGCGCATGGATTTTATTTTTTATTTGGTGGTCCCCTCAGTGCGCATAGCTTTTATTTGGTGATCCCTCAGTGCGCATAGCTTTCATTTGGTGGTCCCCTCAGTGCGCATAGCTTTCATTTGGTGGTCCCTCAGTGCGCATAGCTTTCATTTGGTGGTCCCCTCAGTGCGCATAGCTTTCATTTGGTGGTCCCTCAGTGCGCATAGCTTTTATTTGGTGGTCCACTCAGTGCGCATAGCTTTTATTTGGTGGTCCACTCAGTGCGCATAGCTTTCATTTGGTGGTCCCCTCAGTGCGCATAGCTTTTATTTAGTGGCCCTCCATCGCCACTGGTTTAGAATCATTGCTTTAGTGCAGTGTGCTCAGTCGGTAGAAAGGTCGGTGCATAAAGTTGGGTGACAAGGGTTACATTTCATGTCCACGTGTCATTTTTATATATTTATATTAAAGTGTAATTTAAAAAAAATAATTTTAAGGTTGGAGTGTATGGGTCCTAAGAAAAGATAAGTGTTTATGCAGTTTTTCAAAATATTAAAATATTTTGGCATTAATAAATAAATAAAATATTGTTCCAGTAGAAACATAGGTTTTAATTTTCTTCACATGGTGATATCAACAGTTATTGAATATGTGTCATGAGAATAGCGGCTTTAGATGATAAACTTTTTAAATGAAGAGAAAAAGTTGTCATTTAATTCCAGGACACCCTCGACAGATATTCAACAACTGTTGATATCACCATGTGGAGAAAATTAAATTCTATGTTTCTACTGGAGAAATTATTTGATTTCTTTCGACCAAAAAATGTTTTGATATAAAAACTGCAAAATTTACTGCCCTTAACTCGCGTTCCCTAGATCCCCACCTTAATGAGTTCACCATATCTTATTTAATAGAAGAGGTCACAAAGTGAATTGCTGAATTCTTTATAAAATACTAGTACATTAAATTGCAACTAAAAAATTACATTACATATCATTGGAATATACATTTTTAGCTGCCCCTGTGATATCATTGAGGTAGGGCCGGGGTAATTGGGGTGTGCATGGAGTGACACGCTCCCCAAAACGATAACAAAAAATTATCTCATTACGTTGCCGATTGTTTGGAATAAAAAAGGGACAAAATAATATCCAATTTGGTATTAAATTAGTTTTTCCGTGACGGATGTTACTTTTGTAAAATAGTCGGGTACAAAATGTTTCAACATGCTCCTGGCAGTGAGCTTGCATCGATTATGTGTCACCAGCAGTGATGGGTGTGCGCTAGGGGAGGGGAGGGTCTTAGGTTCGATTAACGGTCATGCTCACTTAATGGCGGTTTCCTCATTCTCTCTTAACGGGGCCGCCACGATAAATGCAATATTTAAATCTACGATGCGTTAATTCAAAGTATGGTTCACGAAAAAAAAAGTGTAAGGATTAATATAAATAAATGTTTGAGAATATAACATCAACTCATTTTCAACCACTTTTTAAGCATATTTGTGGAGCTTTGAGACTAGGCTTGGTGGAAAATAGCTATAAATCCAATAAATGCGGTAATTTTTTTTATAGGTCCACAATAGAAAATTTTAAGATATTTTAGGACTAGCTGCGAGCTTTCCTCTTTGCCTTGAGATAAGAAGTTTCGTAGTTTTTCTTTCTCCTATTTCCTATTGAAATTAAAAAGTGTGGTTGTAGGTGAAGGGCGAAAGGGAGTGTACTATCCAACAGAATAGAATGTTAGTTCCGGAATATGATACAGACCATTGTATTTTAAGTCGTGTGGCCTGACAGCGATTGATACTTTCTCGCTGACCGAGGAGTCAATGAAACAACTCACATGATTACTTTAGGTTTGATTGCCTGCATCAATAATAAAGAGCACCGACTCCACTAGTGATGGCCGAGTGATATATGGCGTTAAACTCGCATTGATTTTTGCTCATCATTTACGAGGAGATCGGGGTTCTAGTCCCCGGTATGATGTTTTGGGTATGGACGGGGTGTCCCTACTATTTTTCCATCGTCATCTTCATATCATTTCTCCACGGTAGTTATATATTATACACCATTCTCATTTTTATAAAGTCATTAAATCATCCTTACTCAGTACTCACGAATGTGGACGAACAGGGCATCAGTCTCTTCTAATAAGGTCTGTCGGAAGAATGGAGGTTCAGAGTTTGAATTCCGGCCTGCTGTATTGAGGGTTTTTTTTTACTAAATAACTTTCCCACTTTCCCCTTGCGCAAATGGAAATAAGTTTCCTCTGAATTTAGGTCACCTTATCATTATTATAGTATTTTTACATACATTTCTGTTTCCAGCTTGTGGCCTGGGTAAGTTTTTTTTTATTCAAGCCTTATATTTTCTGCTACCGGCTGGCAAGGCCTGTCGTAGCTTCAAATGCCTTATAATCTAACTTAAGAATAGGACAGGCACAACATTCAATCCCCGGCCGTCAATTCATCATTGTGAATCGGTAAACCCACATTTCACTAATGAAACATTTTTCAGTTATGCCGGGAGTCAAACCCGGGAACCTTAGCTCAGAAGGCATAAACACTACTGACTGAGCTAATGTATCGGACTCTTTTCAGAATATACATATTCGTTTATACAGGACGGGTGATAAGACGCGGTATATAAAAAATAAATATCTCTTATATTAAATGATCCAATTAAAATAATAATAATTATTTTTATTATTTGCACCGCGTCTTACTACCCGTTCGGGTTATACGCACTTACGCTAATGTGTGATTGTAGGGTGATTTTGAGACGAAATGGATGACCAACAGTTAAGCGTGGAATCCGAACCACGGTGGAGGCCTGGCATTCCACACATTCACAAGTTGTGATAAATACACATCTTGTCAGAGGTGAAGGAAGGGTTTGGCAATCAGATAAATCTGTACCGGGACCAAGGATTGAGCCCCGGACCTCCAGCACAGAAGTCTAACACCTTGCCCCTAGACCACCAGGTCACCTAATTAAAATAATTAAGGCCTGCTTCGGTGGATGAACGGTCTAAGGCGTCACTCTCGTACTATACTGAACTGCCCCGGTGTAGGAGACATTGGGGTTAGAATCCAGGTGAGGATATTTTTTTAATGGTTTCTCGCTCTTCCTCGACGCAAACGTGGGCATATTTACTATAAATTTTACCTTCCTAATCCCTAGACCATTAGAGGGTATAATATAAAAGCATAAAACTCAGAACGGTTAATGAGACGTGACATGAACAAAACAAACAATTAAACACAATGGCAGTAAAGTATCTTAATAAAAATGTGTCGTTTGCTCGATAAACGGAATTAACACCCCCTCTATTTTCCCCTCCAGCCGAGCCAGGATGACGGAAGGCTCAGTGGATGAGGTAACGTTTGTGTATTACGGTACTTGGACGCGATATCGGGTCGAAATAACACTTAACACATCATTTTATGTTGAAAATATCGCTCTCTTTTTTAATGATTCAGTTGGTAGATTCGGAGATGACGATAGACTCACCGTTACAAAAAAAAAAGACCACACTGTAGATTATTAAATGGCTTTTTTGTTGTTGTATCTGTGAATAACATCTACGCAATGAATTTCCAAACTACTCTATGACAATCGAACGAGTTTAAACCAACGGTTTTATGTTCATTCCTGCTACTTTTTTTTTAACGGAAACTGATAAATGAATTTACCTCTCACACAAACGCTGGTACCAAAATGAGGTGGTGGTTGGACCATCGAATTTATTGATATAAAAACTAAATGGTTTCATGTGGTCGTGCGCTAGCTTTGTTGGTAATAGCCAGACATTTATGAAATCCGTTTTAGTTGTGGACTTAAAAAAAAAAATTTTACACTAGAAAACATATTAAAAACAAATACAGGTTTATTTCAAATGATAAGAGTATGTATTTTTATTACATTTAAAGAATCCATCATTCAAAAAAACATTTAAAGTAAACTAGTCGGACTAAGGCGAGAAATTGCCTTAAATGGGGGTATAGGGAACGCGAGTTAAAGGCAGTGTGTTTGCAGTTTTTTATAGAATTTTTTTTATCAAAATAAAAGAACTATTTCTCCATTATAAACGTAGAGTTTAATTTTCTTCCCATGGTGATATCAACAGTTTTTGAATATCTGTAAAGGGTGTCCTGGAATTTAATGACAACTTTTCCTCTTCATTTAAAAAGTTTATCATCTAATGCCGCAATGCTCATGACAGATATTCAACAACTGTTGATATCAACATTTGAAGAAAATTAAACTCTACGTTTCTACTGAAGCAATATTTTATTTACTTTGGCAAAAAAAAACTTTTGCTATAAAAACTGCAAAAATTCTGACCTATACCCGCGTCCCCCACACCCCCACGGTAAAGTTTGTAATCAAGCTAGGACGTTTTGTGATTTTTGTATGAATCTACGGCTCATTACTTTTTTTTTTAGAATGCCTTGCCAGTTTTTTGTAAAATTGGAAACCTATCTTAATAGCGTCCATATATTTTACCAACTATCGTATATTAAATATAGATTGTGGCTTTCCTATTGAAAATTCGTAAACATCTATATATATATATATTTAAAAGTAAAAGCTTTTATTAAAAAAATTGATTTGATGGAACTTGATAAAGTTCTGTCCAAAGGAATGATCGTTTTATGAAATTGCAAATTCATCTTTGAATATATTTTTTAAATTGAAAATTTTCGGCACATCCGCGGTTTTTAAGCTTTAATTTACGGTGTTGGGGGTGGGGGAGGACAAAAATTGTTTGGGTAAAGTTTCAGTGATTCCAAAACGTACGGTCGTAGAGATCACTCGGTAGCATGTCTGTCTACTGAGTTAAGAGACCCAGGTTCATTTCCTGGCATGGCCAAACAATTTATCACTGGTAAAATGTGGGTTTACCCTTTCACAGTGATGAATTAACGGTCGGGGAGCTGGGTGCTGTGCCTGTTCTAGATTTAAGTTAATTTATATGTCGTGTACTGATATCGCACCCTTCTCCTCTTGGTAGCTCGTCAAATTCTCACGCCTCACTTACCCCCTATTTTTCGGAAAAGTTATAAAAATAATATTTAAAAGTTTGGTTTTTCTAGTCACTTTTTTAATTTATCTAAAAACCAATGTAAAACTTACAGCGAAGTGGTACAAATAAAATTACTGAAAATTATTGTGATAGTTGGCACTTTTTTTTGTCCGTTCTTGAATATTGTGTTTTACAACTGGTAGGAAATGTTGGAAATAGCTCAAGAATTGTTTTATCTTACTTTGAAAAGGGGATTGAATTAAAGAATGTCTTCAATTCTTAGCTGATTTATAACGTTATTCCCAAATTATTCTCCCCCGGCATTTCACGCCTCATTAAGAGGGCTATACGCCCTCCAGGTTGGGATTCACTATTTTAAAATGTTCACGCTAAATACCTCATATAAATCAAAATCTGAAAGTCCCTGCCTATGAAAATTGGACCGTAGACGCATTTCCTCTAGACGCCGGTACTGATTGCTTCTGCTTCCTCTAAAACCCCACAGCTTCGTATCTCAATCTACAACAGAGTCGCAACCTCCCGGTGAAAGCAGGAATTAGCGGCGTCACGACATCCGGTCGATAAGGAACAGCTTACCGCTAACCAATATAGTCGGACCGTCTTAAGGACGCGGCCTAGTTGAAATTTAAAGCTATTTCGCGAAGAGGGTTACATCGTAGCTTGACGTACCTAACCACTATCGCACTTTTACGTCGATTAACTAAATAGGAAGAGTATACCAGCCTGTGAGGCCTCTTGTTTCCCTGATGATAGCACTTCCCCTCATCCGCTGACGAGTTGAATCACTCGTTATACTATTTGAGCCTGGACAACATTGACATGAATTTCAAATTATTATTTTTTTTCCTATTTTAGATACCACATATATCAGAGGTGGCCAAACAGTCGATCGCGTTCTACTGGTTGATCACGGCCGCTAGTTTAGTCGATCGCATGGTTGATCGATTAAAAGAGATTGAAAGAAAGAAAATGAAAGAGAGGGTTTACAGATTTTTTTTCAAATCAACATTAGAACATTCAATATCGAAACTGTCTGACTGATGACCATTTACAATCCTACCTTTGTTTATGACAGAGTAATTATGAACTCTCATTCAAAATACTATCCTAAGATTATGCGGTGTCGTGCCTCAACTTCAAAGTCAAGTGATTAGTGATAAAATACGTTATGTATATATATAGTGTGGTTTGATTAAAAACTAAGTTTCAGTGTGTGAAAGGACTATAAGTTCTTATATGCAATATAGTTTTACTATTAAAACACAAAATGAGTTATTAATTTTTTACCACTGAAACAAACAGTATAATCTATGGTACCGTAGTAGATCACAAAATATTTCCCTTCTCTGGGGGTAGATCCCCAGATCAAAAATTCTGGCCACTCCTGACATATATGCTTCCACGATTTTTTTTTAATCTACATCCTTGCAAGAAGGTTCCTACATAACATTTTCTTGAGTAAACCAAAGAGCTTTAGTTGCATAGAGTTTAAAAAAAAACTAGTTCAAGATAAAAAAAATTTGTGGCAAGGTAGGGATATTTTTAGATTAATTTAAGAATTTATTGTTTTCGTTTCAAGGTTACATCCATAAAACTTACAAAATAAAACGTAAATACATTAACATGGTAAAACTTAGATAGACTTGCCGTGACTTTACAACTATAAGACTATAAGGCATTATGAGGCACGAACGGGTTTTAGGTAAGATGCAGCATTGTTGTATCTTTGAAACAATTGATAAAGTTCTGGTTAACTTCAAGAAGAAAAAAACAGTCGGTGGTCGTATAGTATAACTATCTAGTTAGTTTACTTTAAAAAAAGGGGTAGGGGGTAGGTTCTCTTTGTAGTTTAAAACGCAATAGAAACGACGAACAAAATATTATCTGTCAGTGGCACCCAGAAAATTAATATTTTTTTTTTACTAAATTTTCAAATATTTTTCACTTTAACCAAAATTTACGTTTTTAAAAATTTGAGAAATTCTAATTTTGATTCAAGATTCGAAAGAAAATTAAATATTCGGATTTGAGAAATACATGATTCGATCCATCTCTAAATTATATGTATATCAGTTTTCAACTTGAACAATTTTGTTGTTTTTGTTTTTAGTATGTATTTTCAAAATATTTCAAAGGGAGGGGCAATCAATCCCCTCAGCTCCCCGGCCGGATCATTCCCTCCCTTGTCTTTGTGGTCCTGGGATATCGACTTCTTGTAGACACGCAGGCGGGTAACATCAGCAAACGAACCGATGCGATTATACCGAACTTCTCTTTTCGTCTATTTCTGGGGTGTATGAAAGGGGATGTTTTTCTGCAAAGGGAGGCTCTACTGACGTCATAGTTTGACGTCATGACCCGGGCCTAGTGACGCACCGCGCTTACCCGCCTCGCCCTTCACCTGAGTACTACGTGAGTTTTAAAAAGCGGAGACAATGACGCAGCGGGCGGGCACGTGTGCTGTTTAACACCCCTCGAAGGGGTCAGGGACCTTCTTCCCCTTTTTGATCTTATCATCTTGCTCCCCCACAGTAGGTGACCCTGCTATTTTAACAAAGAGCCACCTGCTTTGGTGGTCGATTGGTTTAATGTTGGTTTTGTCAATATTTTTACAAGAGAGACACCTTTAAGGTGGGATGGAAGAGGACACTAGGAATAGGTCAGTGTTTTTACAGTTTTTATAGCAAAAAAAAAATATATTTTTTTTTTGGAAAAACAAATAAAATATTTCTCCAGTAAAAACATAGAATTTAATTTTTTTTATATGGTAACTTCAAAATTTCTTGAATATCTGTCAAGGGTGTCCTGGAATTTAATTACAACTTTTTCTCTTCATTTAAAAAGTTTCTCATATAATGTCGCTATGCTCATGACAGATATTCAACAACTGTTGATATCACCATGTGAAGAAAACTAAACTCTATATTTGTACTGGAGCAATATTATATTTATTTTGACCAAAAAAGGTTTTGCCATAAAAAACTGAAAAAACACACTGGCCTTTTCTCTCGTCCCCTTCCATTTCACCTTAAGCCGCATTTACACTGTGCAGTATGTAACAATGTTATATAACAAAAGCTATATAGTCATGATATAGCTTTGTTATAAACATTTACTAAATAAACTTTTAGCAGAAGAGGAACATGTGCTATTAAAACTTTTAGCAGAGCACGTGTTTCTGCAACAAATGTAGTTGTTTCTTTAACGCCGCATCTTACCACCTGTTCTGGTTATATGCTTATATACTAATTACGTTAATGGTTTTAGGGATTAGGAACGTTATATTTATAGGAAGTGTACCCACATTTGTACGGAGGGAGAGTAGAAAACAGTTTTGGAAAAACTACCCTCACTACACTCGACCAAGATTCGAACATTAATATTATCGTCATCGGCAGTCTAGTCTGGACACGAGAGTAGCACGATAGACCATGGGGACACCGAAGCGTGTAACAACAACAGAAACGAATTTAATTGAATTCAAAATTATGAGTAGAGAGGAGGGAATTCTCACGACTCAATTATTCGATTGAACAGTAAAGATGGATAACCTTTTTCTTGATATTTAGCACAAAAATCTGCTATATAACAGTGTTATATACCATTTTCCAGTTCACTCACTTACTTTTACAGCCATGTCATATAACATTGTGTAAACGCAGCTTTAGAAAGTAGAATTCATCCTTTTTTTGTTCACGTATCCTCAGATAAATATTATATTTTTTCAATTTTGTACCCCCAAATTTGTTTGTGTATAATGCAAATTATAAATATTCTATAGCCTACATATAAAATAGTCAACCTCGTTGGTCTTGGGTTAAAATTCTCGCCTCAGGACCCGATGCTCGTCGGTTCAAACCCATCTGAGGTCGACGGATTTTTCTTGGGCATTAAAAATCCATATCACAACTTCCTTCGGAAGGGTAGTAAAGCCGTTGGTGCCGTGCCAATTGTGGAATGTAAAATAACCCTAGAAGCTATGTGAAATTACCTTTCCCAGTAAAATTTGTATGTCCCTTCGCTCTCGCTCATAGAAATTCTCGTGTGTATATATAATCAGTCAGAAAGTGCACGCTAAATACCTCAAATAAATAAATACATTCATCAGAAATTAATAAATTAAACTACATCCAACATATGTACATATGTGTGTATTTTTAAAAAAATTTTACTTACCCTTTAATGTGTCTTCACCATTACCCTAAGACACAGGGCTACCCACTGAAAATGTATGGTATCCCTGATATGAAACTTTCTTATGTCCAGGTGTATAGGAAGTCATCCTTAAACCACGTGACACTTTTTCCTGATCTTTTTTTTTTTACCCTCACCCCATTCTATTTTGGTCTAGGTACTCAAAGTATCGTCCTGTATTTAGTATAGCGCCGCACTTGAGGCGCACTCAGTCTGACTACGAGACTGGTCCTATGTCATTATTTCATAGGGAAGCTTTTGTGACACTAAAAGAGGGACTCGGGGTTTAATACTACACTAGTACCGGGTTAATCCGAACTAATTGGGACCGAAGCTTGTTCGGACTAGCGAAAATTCGGATTAAGCCAGATAACACAGGGGATACAATACATTCACGAATTTTATATTACAGTTGAATGAGTTTTATCAAATTTTCATTTATTAACTGATGTAATTTTCTTTTAACTATGAGTTTATTAACCAATAAAATATATTTGATCTGACTTAATTTTTCTCCACGTTTTCCGAAAAGTATTCTCAAATTATCCGGAATTTCAGACTACCGGAGTTTGGTTTAGCGAGGTTTGACTATTCATAATCTGAATTTATCTATAAGTAGGTTTACTAACGGTGAAAACATGAACAATAATATTATTTTTTCAACATTAGATTTAAAGTATAAGATCTGTGTCACGTAGCTCTGTGATGTATCCATTTTCCCCTTGTGTAGCACCATGTACATATTAGAACTCCTCCCCCCTTCCCTTTCCCGCTTATTAACGACGTTACGTGGTTGATGGATGAACCCTAAATGAGTTAGAGTCCGCCTCACGACCAATTACCGGGAGATTAGAAACAATATTTCACTTCAGCTAGAAAACGTATTGAAATGTGGCTACCTGCAATATTTATATTTTAAAAAAAATCGTGATTGGAATCCATTTAGTCATTTTTGAATCTTAAAATAATTGTCTCCAATTTGGTAGTATTTTAAAATATAATAGGTACAGGAGAAAAGGGGGAAAACCACATCACACACATTCATTTTCCAGGACAACTTTTATATCTCAAACCACATAAGAACCACAGCAAATATATAAATTAATTTAAATATGACAGAGACCTCTTTTAATCATAGTCAAAGGTGCATTATAAAGGTCTCATGATTGTCTAACAGATGGCAGCACTAAATCAATTAGAGTTAAAATTGGACTTTCCCCCCTTTTCCCCTGTACACTTCATATGATTCAACCGTTTCTTAATGTCACTGTTTTCTAAAGTAGAATACAGGAAACCGCACAACGATGTAACGCCTGATTCGATCTGTATTACCCACCTAAGTAACCGACCTCGTGGTGTAGTGTTCAGTACACCTTGCTATAAGCCTGGATGTCTCGGGTTCGATTCCCGGCTGGTACCTTGGATATTTTTCCCGAAATGGGAACCACCCCAATGGTCCCCAGAGTTTGGCTAATTAGTCTTAAGTTAGGTTTAAGTGTTTCCACGTACTCACTATCACCCTCACCTCATATCATCAGGACATGGAAAGAGCCTCCACGTAAAGGATGTACTATTAGTACATTCGGGCGTCCCCTGGGCAACGGTACATTAGTACTGGATAATCTTTCCACTACTGGACAGCGATTGATGTAGCGCAGACTCTTAAGGAAATAATTATTAAAGGACTTATCTAAAATATAAATACTATTATATTATTAAAAGTGTAAATTAAAGTAACACCGATTTAATTTAAATATTTAAAACGTGAATAATTTTCATTCTTTTGGAAGGTTGAATTTAAAGGGAGTGTACCTGCATTCGCGTGGAAAGAGAATTGATAATTTTTTTAAGGTAAAAAACCTTAGTACAGCCGACAGAGCATCGGCAGTCGATTTTATTACGAAAGTGACGCCTTAAACCATAGGTCCCTAAGCTTTGTGTAGCTTAAACTACATTCAAGACTAACGACAGTTCGGCGGGCACCATTTTATTTTTTCAGGGCAAATTTAGGGGGGGGGGGGTGATTGTGGTTCAACCCCTTCGCACTTTAAGTTGACAAAACAAACTTGCTTTATTTACAGTTTTTAACGCGATTAAAATAAAGATACTATAAAATATATAACTACTCACCACCATTTTAGTGTTTAATTAGGCTACCTGCTTTTTAAAATATTTAGTTATTATGTGCATTGATGAGGCCAGTGTACACGAATTGCGGAACAACTTACACGAGCGCACACGAATTGCGGAACAACCCATACAGGTGCACACGAATTCCGGAACAGCTCATCCGAGCTCGGTAATACCCTCACACGAACTGGGGGGTAAAAATTAAATTCATAATTACTCTGTTCAAAACAAAACATGGAGGTTAGGCTACGTTAGGTTAGGTTAGGCCATGTTAAATTAGGTTAGGCTATGTTAGGTTAGGTTAGTGGTAAGGAGTTGAATGGGATTACAGGTTGTCCCGCAATTTGAGTGCGCCCAATGAGGCGACAAAGAGGGATAGACCAAGATTAAATAATGAAAAAGGAAAGAGGAAGTAAGAGGATGGAGAGGACGGTGGAAGGGGGGTAAGTCTTTTGAGATTAAGAAAAAGCAAAACCTTTCATCTTGAAGCAGTTATTAGGATGTAGTCCCGAGTACACGTGGCAAATAAGTCCGCAAAGAAAGAGGAATGAAAGGGAGCGATTGGACAAGCGGGGTGGATCGGGGAGGGGTGGATGAGCTCTTGATAACAGCATACCTGGAGATAAATATATACACGGCTTTTCGTCAGGAAAAAATGACAGCTGAATAAAACTGTTGATCAAAAACTTATCACGATGGATTAAATAGACAAGATATTATATTTGTTAGTTACGGTTATAGCCGCTTCTAAATATCATATTTGTTTGGATTAAAAAAATGACACCTGGACACGGAAATTGAACCCGGTACCTTTAGCTTTGTATGCCAATGAGCATTGAGCTGTGTCCCCTGTTCGGGATCATTCTCCACTCATATTTTAAGGCGGAGTTATGGTAAAAAAAGTTACGGGCCCACGCATAAAGGGTCTTTGAATTTTATCTCAACTGTTCGATCTTCAATCCCACTGGTATCAGCGTTGACCAAATCACTGTGAGGAATGAAGTAATTACTGTTAGGCAGGGCGCACACCAACGAAACTAGTTTCATGAAACCAGTTTTATGAAACGTGAAACTTAAGTTTCATGTAATTATTCAACGTTAAAACAGATAGATGCGCACACAGAGTTTCACGCAACTATAGTTTCATACGATTGCGCAACCGTGGTTTTATGAAACTCGCCAGAACGGTTTCAGGAAGGATAGTTTCATTTGAACTACAGCCAAGACCAGCAGTGTGCAAGTGTTATTCCTTGACAATGGCAAAAGAAGACACCATTTATAACACCAAATTGGTAGAAGCTATTGAAAAACATCCGTGCTTGTACGATTACAATTTAAAGGAGTAGGAGTGCTCCTAATGCCATCCTGTAGTTAGTGTCCTTCTTCGTTATTTGAGGGCCGACTTTAGACACCAAGTGCTCAAAAGCTGATTTACTCATTCTATAAAATCTTCTAAATTTATCAGGGTCTGCACACAATTCTTTGGCTATTATATAACTGCAGTGTCTCCTATCAGATATAAGAGGATGAACCCAGTACCTTAGCTTTCTTTTTTTATTTCGAAACCACCACCAAGATACAAACACATCCTCATCATCTGACATCTTGACTGAAACTGTATAGTTTCGTTTCACCTGTTTGCGTGCAGATGTGAAACTGATTTCATGAAACGCGTTTCACGAAACTGGTTTCATGAAACTTGTTTCATGAAACTAGTTTCGTTAGTGTGCGCCCTGCCTTAGGGTAATCAATACGAATGGTACCCCGTTTCTGTGGCCGCATGGTCTAGCGCATTACTCTCGCACTACACTAGACTTCCGATGACGAGGAGATCGAGGTTCGAATCTCGGTCGGGTGTACTGGGGATGGGTTTTTCCAAAATTGTTTTTCATGAGTCCTAAACGCAAATTTGGGTACACTTCCCATAAATATAACCTTCCTCAGCCATAAAACCATTAGCGTAATTAGTACATAAGCCTGTAGCCCGAACGTCTAGTAAAACATGGTGTTTTATATATATAAAGTCCGACACCCTAGCTCAGTCGGTAGCGTGTATATCTATTGAGCTAAGGGTCCCGGGTTTGATTACTGGCATGGTCGAATAATGTATCATTGGTGAAATGTAGGTTTACCTTTGCACAGTGATAAATTAGCGACCTGGGACTGGTTGTTGTGCCTGTCCTAGTCTTAAGATAGATTATAAGGCATATGAGGCTACGACAGGCCTAGCAAGCCGTTAGTGGAAAATATTTGGCCTGAATAAAAAACTGATCCGGGTCACAGGCTGGAAACAATAATGGATGTAAAATACATATATATCAATATTGACCTAAAAATAATATGTTCGCCCTTCCTACGAAAATTGGACTATAACAATATAAATACAAACGAGATCTTTCTCCCAGGGAGGTAATTTTTTTTTCTCCTCCTCCGTTTGATGACATTCATGATTACATGATTTAGTGAGAATGTTTAGTTGGAGAGGTAATCCGACAGATAATTAGTGAGAGGTGCAATGTTCGGGATGGCGGCCATCTTGCCCCTGGCCATGATTAATTACGTGCGACGAGTTGGGCAGGAGGGGGTGAAATTAGGGAGGAGTGGGGCATACGAGACTACATGTCAACATTTTGTTCAAACCGACGTGTATGCCGGGCTGTTTGTAATCAGCCAAATGTACAATCTCGATCACAAAATGTGACCACCTCTACAATTTGAGTGTCATTTATTCTTGGCACTTTTTTTTTGTGGCTGTAATTATTATCATACACATAACAGTTGACTAACTTTATATGAGTCAATTAACTAATAATGACACTTTTTTATGTATGGCATTTTATAATAATCTTCTTACTTTAACTGCAGCAAAGTCTTTAATGACATCACTATAAGTCAATACTGCGTGATACGTTGTGTTCTATAGAGAGTAGGGTTAAACTGTTAAGAGGGTCTTGTAGCACCGAAGCTCACATGTAATTTTTAATCATAGAAATATTGCTGAATGTTCGCTCACCTTCAGAACTGTTATTGGGAGGGCGCAAAAAATTCTTAGTGCTATGCACACCTCTGCAAAAAAAAAACCTTCTAGTTGAAGCTTATGTATTGTATTTAAAATATAAAAGGGGGCCAGAGACAGAGCTTGCTAAGTTTAAAAAAAGAATCCTTAGCGAAATATTTATTATTTGTTTTTATTTCAAGACTACTAGATAAAAAAATAGTCCTTTAGGACGGCCGATGGGGCCCCCTTTAGCTCGGGGCCCGGTACAACATTCCCCCTAGCCGCTTCCCCTGCGAACGGGGAATAGAACGCAGCGCTAAAAAAATTGTAAAATTTTAAAATAATATTTCAATGTTGTGTTTAAAAAAAATAAGGTATGACTGTTCCATTGATCTCAATTACTCTCTTTTTTAAAGAAGAAGATAGAAAACCCGCACCACGATGCAATGTATGGTTCAAACTGTTTTAAAACTATATAAGTAAGACGTTACTGTGGATTCACACGTTCGCTGGAAAACGAGAGCAGTGCTGAGATTGGATCAAGAGACAGCTCTAATCCAATCACAATAAGTCTGCTTGGCCAACGTAACCCGCACTGCTAGAGTAGAAATAGTTTCAACTTTTCCAGCGCTTCTACAGAAAACCGACCAAGAAGACCCGATCAGCGCATGCGCAAACTTTCAAACATGCGTTGTTTATAAAAAAACAGCACATTTTCAAGATGATGTATCTCAAAAGTGATGATGAAAAACGACAGTTTATTGGAAGCCATGAGTTTTATCGATGACAAAATCAAACCCAGGCAGCAAGTAAAACATATAATTTTATTTTAAACTAGCGGACCCGACAGACGTTGTGCTGCCCGAACGTTGGCTTTTCGTTTGGGGGGCATATTTGATTTCGATAATAAAACAAATACTATGTGATCATCACAATTACAAATTCACAATGAACTCCAATTAGTGAGTTACACAAATATTACAAATTCAGTGTTTGTCTTCAGAAGGTTTTAACTGTCAATTATTGACGAACTTATGATTTTTTAACGGTCAATTATTAATATTATATTCATTATTATAAATATTGGGAGGGTAGTGAAATTTTGAGGTTACATGTTCTGATATGCAAAAAAATCTAAAAAAAAACAAAAAAATTCCCTAAAAAATAAAAAAAAAATCCTAGAACCTGATTGCAGCGCCACCTACCGGGTCCAATTGTGAATCTAAACCAACCACGGACCCACTCAAACACACACAAAAATTTTCATCAAAATCGGTCCAGCCGTTTAGGAGGAGTTTCAGTGACATACACACGTACTGAAGAATTATATATATTAAGATACTGTACAGTAACTTGCACTGATTGTAATATTTTCGTTTTTATGTTTAACGTTTCAATGCATCATGGGTAAACAGAGATGCCCAACTTTACGCGAGCGTGTGAACAGCTACACCACTAAGAGGTGGCGGTATCACTTTACTGCTTTCAAATGTCAGCGTACGTGCGAGTTCACCTTTATCCATAAAGCGAGACGGGCTCCACAAAGGACTTCCGCGGTGCGCCAGCGATACCAACTCTTCAAAGATTTCCCTCCAGTTCATTATTTCGCCACAAGGTTTGATCCTTCTTTGTTTGAGCTTTTGTCCTTTCTCCTGTGAAGTGTGTCTGACGTCACATCCCCACGTCATAGAGAGAGTATGATGCGCAGAGATCAAAACCCGCAGGACCTGTGCTTCTACCGGGGCCAAAACTCCACCTCCCCCTTTTCCTCGACTAAGCGCGGCACGCTATGACGTCATCACAGACAGATTGCGTGACCCTTTGACCGGGCTGATGAGTGAGATGCGTAGCCGCCCATCTTCGCCTTGCTTCCAAACCCTCGTATGTTGCATTGTCGTGAGGCCCATCTTGCTATACAATCCAATGTTCATAGGAAGGATCTTATCTGACAGCTAATAAAGTTACTGGATTTACAGTCCAATATTCTTATGAAGTATCCTATCTGACAACTAAGAAAGTTACTATAATTGTAGTCCAGTTTTCAAATGAAAGGCCTTATCTGACAGAAAAGCTACTATAGCTATAGTCCCTAGAAATAAATTTGTGACAACTGTTACCTATTAAATATACTATCACGTATTCATACGTCAAGTCATGTGATCTGAAGCGATCATATATTATCAAATATATTATCAATATATTATCAATAACTATAAAATTACACTTTATTATAATTTTTTAGCACCGTATTTTACTACCCGTTCGAGATATAAGCTTATATACTGTTTACACTGATGGTTTTAGGAATTAGAAAGGGTATATTTAGAGGAGGTGTACCCGAATTAGCTTGGCGGGAGAGTGGAAAACCAATTAGGAAAACCACCATCATTACACCCGACCTAGATTCGAACCTCAATCATCCCGTTATTGGCAGTCTAGTCTACTGCAAGAGTAACGCGTTAGACCACGCGGCCACCGAAGTGAATAATATAATATTTACTTATTTTGGACCAAAAAAGGTTTTGCTATAAAAACTGCAAAAACATTGCCATTAACAAGCATTACCTACACTCTCATCTTAAACATATGTAACATGTCTTCCCTCACAATAGTCAGTTTAATTAAAATTGAAATGTTTTATAACTTTCTTAAATATAAGCTACCTGGAAAAATAAGAATTCATTCTGGAAAACCCGGAAATTTGGTAGTAAGAAAATAATGGCAACCCTGAAAACGTCTCTCTCGTAATAGAATATACTACTGATGACAAGGAGATTGTGGTTCAAATCTCAGTCGTGTGTACTGATAGATTTTTTACTAAATGATTCTCCCACTCTCTTTCTACACAAATGCGGGCACACTTACTCTAAATTAAACTTTCATAGTTACTAATACGTTAGCGTGATTAGTACTTAGGCCTATGGTTTAACTCGAACGGGTAGTAAGACGTGGTGTTAAAAAAAAATTGAGGGTTAATAAATTGAGAGGGATGGCTTTAGACACAAAGTAGCTAACAAAACTGATTTTGTAACCACTTAAAGCAATATTAATGACCAGAAAGCGCTGCGCAAAATTTGACGAAATTTATGTTCCTCTAAAACGTCGTTACGGCAAGCCAATGGGTCACTTCCCCCTTAATTTAGTTGAGTTATAGAGAAGGGATGGGGGGTGATAGTTATCTCTTTGACATCGTCACTAGTAGGTCAAACAGCGTCAAATACTGTGCGTCAAATTAATACACCCGCATAACGTTGCTGTAATGTGGGTTGCAATATTTCCCCCTTTGATATGGTCACTTTATCTTCCTGAGGTCAGGGCACCCCGGTAGTCTTGTTCGACATATAAGGGATGTTTGAGGGAAGTAGAAGGGAAACCTTTTGACACCCAATTTTTGAAGGTTTTCAAGTCAATAAGTCAATATTTTCTTAGGAAGCACCTTTGATCAAATACAACATACTTTTTTTTTTTTTTAGCAATAAAAATAATTGATAACATTTTACCATATAATTAGTATAATTTTAACCCGCTTTGGTGGCCGCATGGTCTAACGCGCAACTCTAGAACTGCCGATGACGGGAATATCGAGGTTCAAATCTCGGCCAGGTATTTTTTTCCAAAACTGCTTTCCACTCTCCCTCCACGCCAATGCGGGTACACTTCCTTTAAATATAACCTTCCTAATTCCTATAAACAATTAGCGTAATTTGTACGTAAGCGTATAACCCAAGCGGGTAGTAAGACGCAATGCTAAAAAAATTAATATCAAATATAGTTCCAGTATAAACATGGAGTTTAATTTTCTTCACATGTGATATCAACAGTTGTTGAATATGTCATGAGCATAGAGGCATTAGATCATAAACTTTTTAAATGAAGAGAAAAATTGTCAGTAAATTACAGGAACCCTTGACGGATATTTAACAACTGTTGAGGTCACCATAGAAGAAAATTAGACTCTTTTAAGTCTATACCGGAGAATTATTGGATTTCTTTGGACCAAAAAAGTGTTGATGTAAAAAATACTGCAGTTAAAATATGCTCCCTAAACTCCCACCTTATAACAGGATGATTTAATATTGACGAGTAAATAACATCTTTTATCACTTCACAGCCTTTGTTTAGGGGTTAATAGGACATGTTTGTATCAACATGATTAATTCTTAAGTTCACTTTTTCGTTCATCCAAAATCCTAATTTTTAAGCTTTCAATGAAATGTCCAGATTAACAAAAAAATTCCGATATTTTACTTGATTTTGAAAAATCTCTTGTGTTTCTACAAGTTTTTTCGGACATAAAATATTGCCTGTATTTTCCCGGCTCTCCAGGTAGCGTAAATACACTTAGCCTTAGACCATGCGGCCACCGAAGCGGGTTTGAAATATTTTGTTCGTCTTTTATATTATTTTCTAGCTGTGTGACACTGGAAGTAATTTAAATCTTCGCCACAACGTCATAGAATTATTAAAATTATAGTTAACAATTTCCTCCAGTACTCTAAAACTTGTTTTTTGTTTTTTGACAATGGTGGTAAATAATGGGAGCTCTTCAGGAAATAAAAGTAAAAATATTTGCATTAAATAATACTCATTATACAAGAAAATGGGCAGTTACATTAAAAATCTCATAAAATTTACTAAGGCTTTCAACCAAACGGAAGATTAATTGGCCTATTCAACAATTACATATATTCACTGCAATATATAGTCCAATTTTCATAGGAAAAACAGTTTAGAAAATACAAAAACATATTTTTTGCAGTCAACTAATACATTACTAATATTATATTATTAAAAGTATATCAGCTTCAAATACATACTCACTTATGATATATTAAAATTAATAATATAAACTTAGCACGGTCTTACTACCGTCGGTATACGTTACATAATACATTAATGGTTAGGATTGAGTTATTAGGAATGACCATTTGCGTGAGGAGATGAAATCATTAGGAAACCCCCCCCTTCACCCGACCGAGATTCGAACTCGATTCCTCTCGCATCGAGTCACACGATGCGCGTTAGCTAACAGCCACGTGGCGGGTGATACATTAATGTTAGCAGATCTTGTAACTGTTAAATACCATTCCTCCTACCAGAATTCTACTATAGGTGCAAATGTGTATTTTTTTTATCTGTATACGCTATATTTTATTTTATCTGGGAAATTTATCGTGCACTTTCTGAACCTGAGTATATCAGTACACGACTCACAAACTGACTAAAATATAGAACACACACAACACACACAGCCCTCCATTCTTCACTGTGAGAGGGGAAACCAACGTTTCACCAATAATAAATTTTTTCGACCACGCTAGGAATCAAACCCGGGACCCTTATTTCAGAGAGCAGACGCGCTACCGACTGAGGTAAGGTGTCAGATTATTTATTACAAATAAAATTGGATAGTAAAATAGTGGTTGCACTGTTGCCCTCGAGTATTTTGTTTCTAAAGACAATATGTCATCCTCCTCTTAAGGGCGCCACCTACTTTAAGGAAAATATTCTCATACTATAGTATTTCATATTAAGGGTACAGGGGGAAAGGGGGAAGTCACGTAACACTCATTTTTCAGGAAAACAAGTTTTATATCTCAAAAATCATAAGGACCCCCAGCAGCTACTTTTGTTTTTAATTAATTTAAATATGACAGAGAACCCTTTTGACAGTAATCTATCCATCTTATTCGGTAGCCGCGTGGCCTAAGGTGCTATTCTCGCAATAGACTAGACTGCCGATGAGGGGGAGTTCAAGGTTCGAATCTCGGTCGGGTGTACTGAGGGTGGTTTTCCAAAATGGTTTCCCACTCTTCCTCCATTCAAATTCAGGTACACTTCCTTCGTAATCCCTCTTAAACCACTTTCGTAATTATACATTAGTGTATAACCCTAACGGGTAGTAAAGCGTGGTGCTAAAAACTAAAAAATTCCAACTTTCCCCTTTTTCCCCCGTACTCTTATATGGTATTGAAAAGCTACTAAAACACAAAAAAATCCTCAATATGTTATTGTCTGTTTAAGAAATCTATATCTGTATATCTTAAACTATTTACAATGATCTCAGAAAGGCAACTTTATTCATGAAGTATCCTCGAAAATAGGCTAATTTCAATTTTTAATTAATCATTTAAATAATAAGATTTAAAATGTAAGGTTCTCAATCCTCTAGGGACATTTCGATACCTTTCCCCCCTATTTAAATGTGAACAATATCCATAAAAAAAAAAACACCTTCTTAAATAACGCGGGATTGGTGGAAGTCTTCAACGCGCATCAGCACTAAGATATGCGGCACCCTTAATTGTCTCGCCTTACTGTGGATTCACACGTTCGCTGAAAAACTAGCTCAGAACAGAAACGTGATCACGTGACGAGCTCTAAGCCAATCACAAGGTTTCTACCTTATCGGCACGAGCTGTTCCGCTAAAGTTAAACTCATCTCTACTTCATCCACCCTGCTGAGATTTCGGCACGAGAAATAATACCAACCAACCATCTCAGTATCGGCGCGCATGCGCTTGGTTTAGAGCTAGAAGCAAGCAGACACTTCTTCGGCCGTTGGAAGAGATTTGAAATAGCCCGTTAGTTTAAAGCGTGTATGTATGTATTGGATTGTGCCACGGACACAGTGTATAATTTGAAAACATCCATCTGGAGAATGATTAAAATATATGTATACCCACTAGAAAATAAAAATGTTGATAATCAACTGTTTTAAGTTACGTTGCAATGATCATGGGTCAACAATCAGCTTGTGAATTGCTGCGCTACTGAGGCAGATTCGCTTTCTATTTTATGCGAATGTGTTAATAAAGATTTAAGCAGCGTCCAGACTAGCGAGCCGAGCCTCGTTAACGTTGTATAAATGGGTTCGTCGGAATGCCCGCAGCAACCCAGTGAATGTCGGTATTTCGATGAACATCAAAAGATGTTACGAGGCTCGGCTCAAAAACACATGGACGGCGCCGCGAGTCGAGCCTCGAGCCGAACCTCTTGCAAATTTAAATTATTTTTTATTTCTAATTAACCTTCCGTCACACGCGCTTTAAATATTAGCTGAGTGGTTGCGTGTTTTAGATTTTATTTACTACAACTTAAAATTTTGTTTGAATTTTTTTTAATTTTTTTTTTATCTACCACCGCGTCTTAATACCCGTTCCGGTTATACGCTTAAGTACTAATTACGCTGATGGGTTAAAAATGGAAAAGGTTGAATATAGATAAAGTGAACCCGCATTTGCATGGATGGCGAGTGGAAAACCATATAGGGAAAACCTCCCCCAGTTCATCCGACCGAGATTCGAATCTCAAGCTCCCCGTCCTCAGCAGTCGAGCTCAACACGACTAGCGCGTTAACCAACTACGCAACCGAGGCGGATAGTATTACAATGGTCTTAAATTGTTTTGCAGCCAGGACAGAGTTTATACTTAGCACCGCGTCTTACTACCCGTTCGGGTTATACGCTTAAGTACTAATTGCGCTAATGGGTTAAGAAGTGGGAAGGTTGAATGTAGAGGAAGTGAACCCGCATTTGCGTGAAGGGAGAATGGAAAACTCACCCCGAGTTCACCCGAGCAAGATTCGAACCTGGATCTCCCCATCCTCGGCAGTCTAGCTCAACACGAAACTAGCGCGTTAACCAACTACGCCACCGAGGCGGGTCAGGACACAGTTGGTTATTGTATTATTTATATGCTCAACGCAAGGGCTAGTTTATTATTATTATTAGCACCGCGTCTTACTAACCGTTCGGGTATACGCATAGGGGGTGGAGGAGGGGCTATTTACGACTCGATCTATTGGGGTAAGGATGAAAAGGGAAAGGCGTGTGAAAACTGTTTACTATACTGTAGTGACACCAATAAAACCCATTTATAGCAGCAATTCCGACCTAAATTTTCAAGTTTCAGCTTTATTTTCTTTCTAGTATTGCAAGTGGGCCATCACGGCCATCACACGAGAGAGAAAACCAGTTTCTACACCCACATAAAACTAAATGAAACACCGGAGTCATACTGTCTTAACATTTTTGTTAAATGGGCGGGAGGGGGGGGGGGGTCATCCAGTTCAAAATGCAAAACTTTGCGGTTTGCTCGACTGATAGAATGATTAATTAATGGTTCTAATTTATTAGAAATAATTTATTTTAAACATAGTTTATAAGCTCAAGAAAACGGTTTAATCTTAGACGTAATTTTTCAAAAATTTTAAAAGAGGTTGTAATTTAATTACGTTACCTGGACCTGCTCAATATAATTTAAAGGAAAGTTTAATTTTGTTTACGTCATAGATAAAGACCGTAGTTTAAGAAACAGTATAAATAGTTCTCTGTACCCTCAAATCTTAGAAGTGGGGTAGTTAGTGTAAAAAAGGGCATAAAATTATATAATTTTTATAAATATTGATTTTTAATATATGTAATTAAATTATAAGATTAATTGTATGTAGCCAAATTATTGGACTTAGCCAATGTAAAGATAGTAGAAAGGTCGCGTCACTTGGATGAATTTGATTATGTTCATTGCTTATGTCACCCAGTAGGCCTACACAGCAGTTACGCGTATATTTTAATACGAAGACCTCCTAACATATATATTTAAAAACATAAGTAGAATAATGACGTTTGTTGGACATTGGTGTGTATTTTAAAGGTATATTTATTATTTAAGGTTCCAAAATGTGACCTGATTTTAACAATATAGTTTGTCTTCCATATAGCTTTGTGTATGTAACGCGCTGGCTTGTGTACTGAGTGACGTCACACACTCAGCCAATCAGATGTCTTTCTCCATCTGGCTCTACCATCTATTCTCTTTACGTTGTACTTAGCCTCCTATACGAAAAAAACAACACTACCTAAATATTAGCTGACAGCTTGACGTAGGTGATGCGTTTTAAACGTTGTATTTTCACTGAGACCCGTCTCAGTGGCCGAAAGGTCTAAGGCGTCATTCTCGTCACCTGCTGATGACGGGGAGATTGTGGTTCGAATCTCGGTCATATATATTAAGGGTGGTTTTTTCCTAAATGGTTTCCCACTCTTCTTTGACGCAGATTGGGGTGGATTATCTCTAAAATACTTCCTTCCTCATCCATACCCCGTTAGAGTAACTATCATGTATGCGTATAACCTGAACAGGCAGTAAGACGGTGTGATAAAACAAATAAAAGTGCTAACAGTCAGATTAGATTCTTCCTATGAAAATTTTACTGTATTTGATCACGATTTAAGCTATTCCATTCAGGAGATGGCTCATAACGCTCCATATTTCAGAGCCATCTTCATCTCAAACCACACATTTCAATAGAGTGAAACAGCACACACATATATTTATAGACAAAAGACATAAAATGTTTGTGAAGCATCACGACCCAAAACAGCGCGCATTTCACGCTAATGGTCTTCTCGGTGAAATGCGTCATTAAACTCTCCCACAGCACATTTCTAGGAGGGCGGAAAATGGGGGGGGGGTAAGCTTAGAGGCGAGCCCCGGTTTTAATGTCGTTATACTTTAGACAGGGGATAAAGGGCTACGTACTGAAAGCCCACAGGCTGAATTTGTGTACCTGCTTTGGAGTATATTAGACGCACCCATTACTTAGATTTTAATGTTGAAAAATTAATATTATTGGTCATCATTTTAGAAAACATTCTAAAGAAATTTTGAAATAAGAAGAGTTACTAAGATAAGAGAATAAGACTTTAAACCAAAGTATTGAGAATGTATTGTAATAAAAATTAATTTAATAGTATTAAATACATTGAGAATTTATAAATGAGTTCAAAAAGATTAAATATGTATAGTAAAGATTGCACGGATCTAAAACTCAAGAAATTAAAATATAGTTTGTTTAGTAAAAACGATTGTAAAAATACATTAATGCTGAAAATAAATAGGTATGATTTGAGTTTTACAAAAAAATTGAGAAATAGTTATTTTGAAAAAAAATTATTATCCTATTCAGACATTTAAGACAGTTAAATGAACAATAAGGAATGTCAAATACAAAAGCATAAATGGTACAATTAATATAATATTACATAAGAAGTAAAATATCATAAAATTAAAAAGAATTTTTTAGCACCATGTCTTACTACCCATTTGGTTATATACCTATGTACTAATCACTCTAGTGGTTTTAGGAATTAGGGAGGCTATATTTATAAGAAATGTACCCACATTTGCGTGGATTGGGATTGGAAGACCATTTTGGAAAACAACCCTTAGTACACTCGACCAAGATTTGAACCTCGATCTCCCCGTCATCAGCAGTCTAGCCTACTGCGAGAGTAGCGTGTTATACCACACGGCCACCGAAGCGGGTAAAAGGCATTTATTAATAATGGATTATAATATGTAAATTACTTGAATTTTAGACATAAGTCAATAAATAAAATGAATCAATCATGCAATGTGAAATTTTAAGGTTTTTAAGAATTATAAATTTGATATATTTTGATATAAAACGTTGTATAGTTTAATGTCTTATTTATTCAATCTTTTTGAACTCATTATAATTTGTATTTAATACTGTCTAATTAATTTTATTACAATACATTTTCAATTAGTTTAAAGTCTTATTCTCTTATATTATTGTTCATGTTTTCACCTTTAGTAAACACACTTATAGATAACTTCCGATTCAGAGTAGTAAGTTATTTAATCCAAGTCACTTTAGTGTCACAAAATCTTCCCTATGAAATAGTGACATTCACTCTCGATGTGACAAGTTACATAACACAGGTTGGTGGGGGGAGGAGTCAGGATAAATGTCTACATGGTGTTAAGCGGAAGAGGGAGAGGGTAAAAAAAAGGAGGTATTATAAAAAGCCTTGCGTGGTTAATGGATGAAGCAAGAAAGTTGGTTTGAACGAATTTTTGTCTGATATAAAAGTTTGAGTATCCGAATTCCGGAAATGAAAAGGTAGCGTGGATTAGCCGTTTCTTAGGTTGAAAATTATTTTATAACCTTAGAAAGATGGTATCAGTTTAAACAACTTGTGATTACATATAATTAGCTTTTATCAAAGTCGTGATTATTTTTTTTTAAATTGAAGCTTATTTAAAATATTATTCAAGACTCAGATTAAACACCTGCGGTACATTTTAGTTCTTGATCTGACAGCTTTCACAGCAGTCCCTCTCTTTATTTTTATTTATTTGAGGTATTTAACGTGCAACTTCTGAACCGACTGATTATATCCGCACACGAGGATTTCTCTGAGCGAGAAGGAACGAGCCTCCAACCAATTTCACCGGGAAAGGTGTTTTTCACATACCTTCCAGGGTTCTTTTAGACGCCACAATCGACATGGGGATCGACGGCTTTACCTCCGCTCCGAAGGAAGCTGTGCTGGAGTTTTATCCCTCAAGAAAAATCCCCCCGGTTGGGTTGGAACCCACGATCATCGATCTCTGAGGTGAGCACTTTACCTCAAGACCACCGAGATCGACTATACCCACTCTTAATATCACGTCTTGTCGCTCTCACTATTGAAGAAACGTGGTTTAGTTTGACGTTGACGTGTCGTTGCCATGACAACTCTCCTGGGGCATAAAGGCAGGATATATGTGTATTCTTCATCCACGTTATTTCCCGTCCAAGATGACAGACAGCTCATAGCTCGATAAAGTTATATATATAATCTAAAAATACATTACGGTTTTTTTTTACTACGCCTTTTACTACCCGTCTGGACTAAACGCGTTTTAATTACACTGATGGTGACCTGGTGGTCTAGGGGTAAGGTGTCAGACTTCTGTGTTGAGGGTCCGGGGTTCAATCCTCGGTCCCGGAACAGATTTATCTGATTGCCAAACCCTTCCTTCGCCTCAGACAAGACGTGTATTAATCACAACTTGTGAATGTGGGGAATGCCAGGCCTCCACCGTGGTTCGGATCCCACGTTAAACTGTAGGTCCTCCATTCCATCTCACAATCACCTTAACATCACACATTAGCGTAAGTGCGTATAACGCGAACGGGTAGTAAGACGCGGTGCTAATAATAATAATAATAATAATTAAACTGATGCGGTAAGGACGAGGAAGGTAGAATTGATAGAAAATGTACCCGCTTTTTTCTCAAGGGAGACTGATAAACCATTTAGGGGAAAAAAAAAAGCTTCCATACAACTGACATTGATTCGAACCCCGACCTCCACATCCCGCTGTGTGACCACAAGCGCGGATGCCTCGAGCTTCAAACATATACCTATGGTCACGTGGTATACGTTGTTAAGTTCTTAGTAGGTCGGATTGCCAGTGACTGGCAGATAGAAGTTTCAAATATCGCCACGGGGGGTGGGAGGGTGGTAAGGGGTTTTGAGGGGTTTCATACATTTTTTAACAGTCTCCTCTTTGTGTCTGCTAATGCGTTTGCACTTTATCTAAAACCACCTTCCTCGTTACTACTTCTTATTTACGATGCCGATGTTTTCATACTTAATTTGTTAGATAATATTGTTATATTCGAATAATTAAGACACCTGCTTCGGTGGCCGAATGGTCTAACTTTAAGGCGTCACTATCGTGTTAGATTGTATTGACGTCTACGGGAAGATCAGGGTTCGAATCTTGGTCGGGTGTACTTCAGCTGGTTTTTTCATAAAGTGTTTACAATACCACCTTCACGCAAGTGCGGGTACACTTACTCTATATTCAACCTTCCTTATCCATAAGTATTAACGTAGTTAGTACATATGCATATAACCTGAATAGGTAGTAAGAAACAGTGCTTAAAAAACACACTTAAATGTTGGAAAACTTGGTTAAGCGCTTAACAATAACAAAAGAAACATTAAATATATTTAAAATTGCTCGTAGAAAACCTCTTCGGTGGAATTTGTGAGAAAATATGAGTCTATCCACTATTCTTTCCCAAAAGCCTGTTCCTTGTTTTAGTTAAAAGTATCTCCCGATTCGTAAAAGAGACGTTCAGCAACCAAACGTTTGTTTCTTTGGCTGCCGTTTTATAGCGAGGTACGAGAACTCATAAATCAGGGAAAATATTGAAACAAAAGTATAGAGTGAAAAAAGTATTAGTATCGAAAGGAAAATATCGATATTAATAAAGTATAGGACACTTTTTCATATCCCTACGCACGAGTTCCAATGTATAATTAATTTGTTTTGCCAATAGCCGCCATGATTGTTGCTCGTTCACATAGTAATAGTTGACTTGTATTGAATTCAGTATTGAATTATGTATGAAAACATCGCCTGATTGTATGGAGCATTATATTAAGCTACTAATAAACTTTGTTTTGAACGTAATTATTAAAAGGATGTTCCGTGGGACATGAACTTATTGTTTTTTTAATCACCGTGTCTTACTACCCGTTCAGTTTATACGCATGATAATAGCTCTAATGGGGTAGGGATGAGGAAGGAAGCCTTTAATAGGTAATCTACCTGCATTTGAGTGGAAGGAGAGTGGGAAACCACCTAGGAAAAAACACACTCAGTAGATCCGACCGGTATTTGAACCTAGATATCCCCGTCTTCAGCAGGCCAGTCTTAACACGAGAGTGACGTCATAGACCGTTCGGCCACTGAAGTAAATCTCTTGCTCTTCTTGCTAAATAAGACTAAAGTATATTGGACGTGTTTCACTTACAAGCTTTCGTCTCGGGTTTCACCATTTTAAGTCTGTTCGTGAGGCAGTCAGGGGTGCGGGGGGGGGGGGGGGTTTGTAATGGAGAAGGAGGCATTGAGCCTGTTGGCCTGACTAGCTTAACGAAGTTACAAGGTAACGGAGTAACGGGTAAGAAAGAAACGGTTTAGGGTTCATTGCGGGCCTCTCCAAGAGGGGCCAATTAGTGAGGGTGGATATAATGAATCTTTAGAAGTTGAGGTCTAACTAATTGTAGCTGTATCACAGAATATTTATCAAAGATAATTGCTATTAGAATGTATAGACTTATGGTAGTTTGGTAAATACTCACTAGATACTTTTTAATTAACTTTCTTTTTACAATAATCCTATTTATTGACACCCGTGATCTCACAAATAAACGTCTATTATCTTGCCCTAGTAAACCTTAACTTAGTAGAAATTTGGTATTAGTTTTTAGACTTTGATTAAATGCTACCTGCTTCCGTGGCAGCATGGTCTAAGGTGTCACTCTCACAATATACTGGATTAGATATGACAGAGAGATTGGTCGGGTGTACTGAGGTCAGAGTCTTTAAACATATAGATTTTAAATTTAAAAAAAACTTTAATATGGGAGTGTATGGAACGCGATAAAAGGGCAGTGTTTTTTTAGCAAAAATAAATAAAACATTGTTCCAATAGAGACAAAGAGTTTAATTTTTTTCACATCGTAATATCAACAATTGTCGACTATAATATGACAAGGGTGTTCTGGGATTTAATACCACTTTTTCTCTTCATTTAAAAAGTTTCTCATCTAATGCCGCTATGCTCATGACAGATGTTCAACAACTGTTGATATCACCGTGTGAAGATAATTAAACTTTATGTTTCTAATGGAACAATATTTAATTTATTTAGGACAAAAAATGTTTTACTATAAAAACTGCAAAAACACTCATCTTTTCTCGCGTACCCTACACTCCCACCTTAAAGAAATACAATTCACAAAATTGCTGTTACATTTTCTTACTTTTTTTTTACACATTAAATGCTTTGCTAAAACTGAAACGATGGCAGTATTTTTCCTCCTCCACTCCTCCTGTTTCCTCCTCCATCTTATCGTTCAGATTTACATAACTCATTAAAAGTTTGTAGGAGTTTTCCTGCAAAAAGAATCGATCATCTTTCTTGAACCAGGAGTTATTTTTTAATTAAACACTATAACGTGAATTTGTATCTGTAAGGCATGGTAACTATTGTTGTTCAACCACCCAAAATTATGCGATACATTAATTAAATTGGCGGCATACATCCCGGACGGGTAGTAAGAAACGGTGATGAAAAAAACCCCACAAAAGTCTGCCATTGTATAAAACTGGCTTCTATAGAAGCAGCTGTGTTCATTCGTTAAATGCACCCTCTTAAGAGTTTGGGGGGAAATCTTGCATTCCTGATTAAAATTTAGAAAATATTAAATTAATATATAGAATAATTATAGTTAAAGGAAGATTATGGTTTATCATTTTACATTTAAATCATAATACATGTTGAGACAACTTCGAACTCTCAAAAAATTTCTTTTGGAAAAAGTAAAGGGACAACTTTTTTTAAAGGCAAAATAAAGGTTTTTTGTTAGTAAAATAGTATCGATAAGGAGTTGAGATCCCAATGTAAAGATGTAAGATACATAAAACCAATATTACAGTGGTAACATTTTAATATAATATTAGTGTTATTTCAAACCGTCTCTGTGGTCTAGTGGTAAGAGTTCCTGGCTACAGATTGAGAGGTTCTGGGTTCGATCCCTGGCGCTTACAAAATTTATCTGTGAAAGCAGTGGGTCTGGAACAGTGTCAAACTCAGCCTCATGAGGACAAACAAGAAACTACTTAAGGAAAAAGTAGCAGATCCGGTTTAGAAAACTGAGATTGACGGCCGCAGTTATCACTGTGCCGACCACATGACACACACTATCCACAAATGTTGGCACTATCACCGTTGACGGCGGCGGCCGCTCGGTCGGTGTAGCTCGCTTGCGGGCTGACTCCATGGAGTTTTATTATATCAATGTTATTTCATACGTAGTCGGTGACCTGGCGGTCTAGGGGTAAGGTGTCAGACTTCTGTGCTGAAGGTCCGGGGTTCAATCCTCGGTCCCGGCACAGATTTATCTGTTTACCAAACCCTTCCTTCACCTCTGACAAGATATGTATTAATCACAACTTGTGAATGTGTGTTTCCAGCCTGTAGCTGGGTCAATTTAGTAAACTGCCTTCCTATTCCTCTATCCTTCCACCATTCTGCCTCCTTTAATTTATTCCATTATTCTGCTCTCATTTTAACACTCTCTGTTATCTGCTCCTCCCATCCCTTTCTTAGCCTCCCTTGCGGTCTTTTCCCTACATACCTCATTTCCAACATTTTATGTGGCATCCTCTCTTTTTCCATTCTCACTACATTATATTAAATTATTTTATAAGTATTGATATTATATATTATCAGAAGTGACAGCTGCAGATCACGTGCCTGGAAGTATTAATATAATAAAATAGAGCTAGTACCTTTCTATCTGTCAGTTAAGGCCAGTTCTATGAAAACTGAACTGTACTAATATTTAACTAATTTTAGTACTTTTCGAATGCTTCAAAGTTAAACTTTTTTTGTTTTACTTTGAGGTGAAATATTTTCACATTTTCTGACATTTCATACATTTACGAATTCAATTGTGTATGTAAGTTTTTGGTTACATTTTCATCATATGCATATATTTTAATTTTGAAGTGTAAAACTTGTCTATAACACAACCGCTCATGGAAAACAATATTACACTTTCCACACTCGCGAATTAAGTTTCTGTATTGCCACGCCGGCCAAATATTAAAAAAAAAAGAACCATTAAATCGAGTAAAAGCTGCTTTGTCCGAATTGATAGCGGCAATTCCACTGTGTTCTCAATTCCAACACCATCCTAATTACTAACGGTATCCTCTATTGAGGGAGCGCTCTAACAATCTGATGCGCGAGGCTACTCTTTCAGGAACAGTTGGCAGCGATGCAAGCGAAAATTGATAAAGCTACCATGTATGTGTGTACATGCTACAGAGCGGATAATTCAACGACTATCCCATGGGTTTGATAGATACATTGTGCAAGAATAGTATACCTACTTTTTAATTAACTTATCTATAGCCCTTTTAGGTGGTCGAATGGTCTAAAGTATCATTCGGCAACCTACAGCCCTTGGTCCGGATCAAGACCACCGACTGATTTTATCTGGCCCGCAAAAGATCTAACAAATAAACAATTGTGTTAGTAAAAAATGTGTATAACTAATAATTGCTATATGATAAATGTAAATTTGACATTATTTGCTCGATAATTTTTTTTCAAACCAGCCGACAAAAAATATTTTTAAATCCATACGGCACGCGAAATAAAAAAAGGCTGCCGATTCCTGGTCTGCCGAACCTGCCATTTAATGTACCATGTAATGTAACAGATTCGCGTAATTGGCACGGGCCTTCGATCACGGAACGGACATGCCACGGTAGATTCGTGAGAGGTTCGTTCCGATCCGTCGAGAGTCGGTTTTTTGGAACGAACTCAAAGGGCTTATCAGTTCTAGCTTGGACGTCGTTTGGTATTTTCAGATAAGTGTTACGTACCCACGAACCTCTTGCGAATATTACGAGCTGCTGGACAGAGGAAAGTTCATTGCAGTTGGTAGATATTTATAAAAACTATACTGTTCTGTGAGACCCGAAAGACAATAATTATCATTAAAAAAACTTAAAGGAAGATGCATGGAAGGAAATCGCTTCTTTAATAGGACAAACTGAAGAAAAGTTCAAAAGAAAGATGATCAGTTTACTAGCATACTACAGGAAAGAGAAAAACAAAGTTATATAATTATTACATAAATAATGAGCAAATACTAACCTTTCTTGAATTGAGATTGGAAATGGAAAATGTGTTACCTTTTTGGAGATTTTCTGTCCTATTTTGTCCAACAAAGTTTCAAAATCTGTACGAGACATCGTGGTTAAAGTTTTTATACTGTCCACTAATGTTCTGAGACTTCAAATTTAACATTAGTTCCAAACCAGCCCGTTATTTATATAGTTCAGCGCGCCACCATCGTCGTTTTTGTTTTTAATTAAATTTGCTATAGATAAAGTGGCGCCACTAGCCGGAATCATCGCTAACGTTTCCTCTTGGGAAGACATGTCCGACCAGCACCCTTGCAAATACACCACTGAATTGTGTATCACTGCTGGATGTTCGTGAAAACAGGTCGAATCCAGAAGGTTCAACGAATGTTCTCTGGGTGTTCGTTCTGCGTCCCAACTGACGAGCATTCCATTACACGGTACATTACGGGCCTGGTTCGGCAGATGTATACGCACCTTAAGATATCACTCTCAAAAGACTGGCCTGCCTATGATGGGGAGATAGGGGTCAAGTGTAATGTGGGTGGCTTATTTCTAAATGTTTTTCCACTCTTGCTCCACGCAAATGCGGGTAAATTTCCTCTAAATTCAATCTTCCTCAGCCATAACTCACTATCGTAACTTGTGCATATGTGTAAAGCCTGAACATTTAGTAAGATGCGGTGCAAAAAAAAATCACATTGAGGTTATGGGCATATTAGTTACGCGATTTGGGTAGGGATTAGGAAGGTAGAATATTATAAAAAAAGTACCCGCATTTGCCTAGAGGGAGATAATGGCCTCAGTATACTCAACAGGAATTCAGACCCTGATCTCCCCATCGCCGGCAATCCAGTGAGAGTGACGTACTAGAAAACGCGAACACCCAAACGAGTACGTCTCTTATTATTGTTTTAGTTCGTACGATCGGAGTCAATCACGTCTGCGAAAGAGATCAAATATGATTCTTTTGCCGATATATTTCCTGCCACGGGAAGGAACGGAAACAAAGTGGATGTCTACCGTATTAAAGTTTCATCTTACGCCGGTTCCAATACCGATGGGGGGGAGGTATTCCCCGGCGCTGAGAGGAGGAAACGAGATGAAGTTTCAAGATCCTGACAGGGCTGAGGATGGGCTAGACTCAAGTCAGAACAAGGGGTAAAGGGGGGGGGGGGCGGAGGAGGCTTCATCATTTATTAGAAAGGAACTGAGGAGACGTTGATGTTGATGTTGATATCTCCCAGCATTCCTGAGAACATTCGCTTGACGGGGACACGATGTTGAAAGAGAAATGCGAGTTGCGATGTTTATTGAGGAATTTTGGATTTAATTAATCCTAGAGGGTAAATGTTGCTATAAAATATAGTAGGATTCTATTTATGAAATAACTTTTATAAAATATAAATTTTTTCTGTCAAAATTATTAACGGTTTTAAGAATAGTATAGCCCAGATCCATGGCTCCAGCCCCTTAACACCCCGAAATATTTACCTTATTTTTTGTTAATTTTTATGGAAAATTAAAGTGTATTTGTGACTTGGCTGCAATTTTCCCTAACAACTTTGAATCATCAATATCCGAGTTAAAAGATAAAAATGATAAAATGTTGATTTACTCCCATTTTCTCTTCAACAGAATAAATAAAGTTGAGTTTTCTTGTGAACGAGTGGTGAAGCTATCATTATTTTTTAGCGCCGCGTCTTACTACCCATTCGAGTTAAACGCTTATGTATTAATTACGCAAATGGTGTTAGAGATGAGGAAGGTTATATTTAAAGGAAGTGTACCCACATTTGTATGGCGGGATGGTGGGAAACCATTTTGGAAAAAAAATACCCTCAATACACTCGATCGAGATTCGAACCTCAATCTCCACGTCATCGACAGTCTAGTCTTCTAAGAGGTTAGCGCCTTATACCACGCAGCCACCGAAACCAAATATGTTGTTTAATTACTGAGAAAAGTTTCTGGAGTATAGACAAATTATTCCTGTCAAGGCCCCCTTAAACTTACCTCTCCCTCTGTTGTCATAGAATTTTGAAGATTTTATTTATAAAAAAAATGGTTAAGTTATTATCATAAACACGTGTGGGAAGCAAAATTAAATTATAATATTCGGTGCGTTGTTCTACCCAACTGACATTTCCGTGAAGTTTCTCTACCTGGTGTGTATCCATGACTCAAGTTATTAGGCCTTAGTTGTCGGAAAGTTAGGTACTTAGCCGGGGGCTCATAAATTACCTAAGCATACACACAGTCCGGAAAATACCCCCTTTGTGGAGCCAGCTGTATGTTAACGGTCTATAAGATTTTCAGGAGCTTATAACGAATACAGAGCACAACTGAAACAATGACTATAAACTATAAACATACTTACATAGGCTACATACGAGTTAAAAATAATTTAAGGGAAATTTACAAATAACTGATTTTTGGAAAATTTGAAATGTGTTTAAAATATTTGAACGATTTTGTTTAAAATTAAACATAGATATAGTTTATTTTGATTAACACGATGATCTGTTTATTTTTCAGATGAAAACTTACTTAAGATTAGATTAAATAGCTAAGCTGTTATATTTGTTAGTTACGGTTATAGCAGCGTCTAAGTCTCATATTCTCTAACGTGAAAAATGACACCTGGACATGAGAAACGAACCTGGGACCTTTGGTTTAGTACGCCAATGCTCTAGCCACGGAGATATGCAGAAATTATCCCTTGCTCAGGATCTATCTCCGCTCATATTTTAAGCCGCGTGATTTTAATTGATTACATACTTGTAGCCGACGATTTCCGCACGTCCATCACAGACTCTGCCTTAAAATATGAGTGGAGAATGACCCTGGGCACGGAATGACTCCTGGATAGCTCAATTGTCAGATCATTGGCATATTAAGCCAAAGGTACCTGGTTCGATTCTCGTGTCCAGGTGCCGTTTTTCAATTTAAAAAAATATTACTTAGGGGAAGTTTATTAAAATCCTATTCGGGTTAATCCGTGTGACTCACGTTACAGTGACAGTAATATTTTCCAACTTTAAATTAACACACAGACTAATCAAATGTGTTCAGAAAAGACATTATTAAAAAAATGTTGTAGCTACATTATTAATATAATTATCTCGCAAAAAAAAAATGGACAGGGTGAATTTTTATAGTCCTATGACTCGTGTTATAATGAAAGAGACATAATAATTTAGAACAAAATATTTTTGCTCACAATGTTCTTCTCTTTGAAGTAACTTAGAACAGAGATATATTCAAAATAACATACAGAGATTATATTTGAACTAATAAAATTAAAATAAATTCACTCAAATCAATCAATTTTTTTTATTTATATTTTTTTAGTCGTGACTCGTGTTACATTTTGTTTGTATGTAAAATCAAAATTTCTTTGCAAATAAAACAATATAACTAAAAATAAAATTTAATATTTCAATTTGAAAAACATTAAATTAAAGTAAGCATTAGTAAAAGTCTTGGAAAAACAAAAAAAAGTAAATAACAATACTACAAAAATAAACTATGTAGCTTGGAACATATTTTGGACTAATTCAAGCTAAACTACCCTTGAATGACCTTAATTTATCAAACTTAAAGTGTCTACGAGTCATTAACCGCAGTAATTTCACATTACTCAATTAGGGGATGTCAACAGTCACTTGTTTGAATATGTAACAATAACCTACAATAACCTACGGCTATTTACTAGCTTAAAAATAAAAACCCTGCAAATTTATCAACTTTTGTTTTTAATATTCCATGTCCCATATTTCATGGAACTACCCATTTAAGGAAATTTAGTTCCGTGCTTTAATACACTATATGGACTATTTGAAAAAGTTTGTGGGATTTTGTCGTAGTACAATTTATTTTCTCTGAACTTAGATTTCTATCCAGATGCACTAAATGGGTTATTTAAAAATTAAGATTAGTGTTATGTGACAACAACAAAAACTTTATCTTCGACTTCGGCTTCAACTTTAACTTTAATTCCATGTTTCAAGCTCCGGTTTTGCATTTAAAAGATGACTTTTTTGAACACCCCTAATTATATCCCTATTATTTTATGATATGTCCACAACCGAGAATTTTTATGGACGTAAACGAACGCTTGTACAATTTAATGTAAAGTACATGACCAACGAAGCTCACAAGAAGGATAGGATCATTAGTTGCGAAATTTGAAAAATTACACCTGGACACGAGAATAAAACCCGGGACCCTTAGCTTAACGCGCCAATGCATAAAGCATTAAGCAGAGTCGATCTCCGTAGTCTTAGGGTAAAGTGCTCCCCTCAGGATCCGATGTTCATGGGTTCAAACCCAGGTGGGGTTGAAAGTTTTTTCTTGGGAGATAAAAATCCGTAGCACAACTTCCTTCGGAGGAGAAGTAAAGCCGTCAGTCCCCATGTCTAGTGTGGCATGTAAAAGAACCCTGGAAGGTGGGTGAAAATATCTTTCCTGGCAAAATTGGTTGACCCTTTCACTCTCGCTAATAGAAATTCTCGTGTACTGATATAATCAATAGTTTCAGAAAGTGGACGTTAAATACAACGAATAAAACAAACGAATGAAGAGTCACCGGTTGGTGTGGTATCTGATGGCTCATTGTTAGTTGATTATATCCACACGTCTATCACAGACTTTGCCTTAAAACTATGAGTGAAGAATGACCCTGAATACGGGATGAATACTGAATAGCTCAGTGGTAGAACATTGGCGTGCTAAGCCAAGGACCCCGGGTTCGATTCCCGTGTCTAGGTTTCGTTTTTCAAAATTATCAAAGCAAATTCTTAGATAATTGATGGTGGATTTAGCGGTTTTTAAAGATTCAGAACTTCCATTCCAGTAATAAATTCCGCAGTGTGAGTATATATTTTTCCTCCAACAAGGCGACACCCTTAACGTTGCCTAACGAAACTATCTAATATAATTTCCTTCTTTTAAAAAAATAGACTCAAAAAACGAAAGTGAATATCTAAAATCACCGAAGAAGAGCGAAGTCAATTTCCCTCTCAAAACTTACGACAACTGAACACAAACGTCAACATCCTGGGGGTAAGAACGTCACATTATCGTCCCAAGAAAGTTCTCCAGCGTCCAACACAAAGAGACGTCCCAGACGTGTTTACCCCGAGCACACACGGGGAGGAACGAGAGGTGATCGAGTTGGCGACGGTCGAGGTTCCTCCTCATGTCATTCAACTCTCCCTAAATGAACATCGCGCCATTGTATGGACGCTCTGTAATTGTTTCTATAGCTTCTAGAGCTATTTAACGCGCACGTTCTGTTATTATTATTATTATTATTATTATTAGCACCGCGTCTTACTACCCGTTCGGGTTTTACGCACTTACGCTAATGTGCAATGGTAGGGTGATTGTGAGATGAAATGGAGGACCTACAGTTTAACGTGGAATCCGAACCACGGTAGAGGCCTGGCATTCCTCACATTCACAAGTTGTGATTAATACACATATTGTCAGAGGTGAAGGAAGGGTTTGGTAATCAGATAAATCTGTGCCGGGACCGAGGATTGAACCCCGGACCCTCAGCACAGAAGTCTGACACCTTACCCCTAGACCACCAGGTCACCTCGCACGTTCTGGACGGACTGATTATATCATCACCGCGTGTTACTTAGTATCATTTCATAGCCGTCCCGGTGGTGTAGGGGTCAGTGCGCCTAGCTACGAGCCCAAGGATCTCAGGATCGATTCCCGGCTGGAACCTTGAATATTTTTCACGAAAGGGGGAACTATACCAACGTTCACCAAGGTTTGGTTAATTAGGCTTAAGTTAGGTTGTGTTTCCACTGGTTTCCCACCTTCATACTCACTATCACCATCATCTCATCTCATAGGGACATGAAAAGAGCCTCCAAGGAAAGGATGTATGATTAGTACATTCGGTCATCCCTTGGGCAATAGTACATTAATAGGGGCTAAAAGGAATAATGTAGCCAAGATGCGCAAACTTACTACCTGTTCATGTTATACGCATGTAGCTCTAATTGGGTAGGGATGAGGAAGGAAGCATTTTGGAGGTCATCTAATCATATTTGCATGGAAGGAGAATGGGAAACAATTTATAAAAAACCCACCTCCAGTAGACCCGACTGGGATTCGAAATCCGATATCCCCGCCAACAGCAGGCCAGTCCAACGCAATAGTGACGCCTTAGACCATTCGGCCACATAAGCTGCTCCGCCCGGTTGTTAGCTCATTACTTTAAACGGGAACATAAATACACCAATAATAAATTGTTCGGCCATGCCGGGAATCAAATCTGTGGCCCTTTAACTTCTTAGACAGACTGTCTAACGATTGAGTTAAGCTGTCCAACTCTTCTCGAATCTTTTATCGATAGTTATAGCGGGAAATTTGAGTTTTGATACATTTTAAAATTCATTTTTCTATCTTTGGCGTTTACTTACCAAGCAACGAGCTACATCATCGAACACATTCATTCATAAGAAAAACTCACAACAGAAATTTTTTAAGATATTTGAGAACTAGCAGCGACCTTTCCTCTTCTACCTTGAGATAAGAAGTTTAGTAATTTTTCTTTCCCCTCTTTCTTATTGAAATTACAGAAGGTGGTTTTAGGTGAAGAGCAAAAGGAAGTATAAAGATGAAAAGAATAGAGAAGTAGTTAAAAAAAAAAGGACACAAACCATTGTATTTCAAGCCATGTGGGCCTGACAATGGCTGATACTTTCTCGCTGATCCAAAGCCTGCGTTCGCAGAATAGTTTCGAACTCACCAAGTTAGCAGTCGACCTCGGTGGTCTTGGGGTAAAGTGATCGCCTCAGGACACGATGTTAATGGGTTCAAACCTAACCGGGGTTGACTGATTTTTCTTTAACGATAAAAATCCGTGGAACATATTTCTTCGGAGGAGGATTAAAGCTGTTGGTCTCATATCGATTGTGGCATGTTAAAGAACCCTGGAAGGTATGAGAGAATATTATTAATATTATTAGCACCGCGTCTTACTACCCATTCGAGTTATACGCACTTACGCTAACGTGAAATGGTAGGGTGATTGTGAGATGGAATGGAGGACCTACAGTTTAACGTGGAATCCGAACCACGGTGGAGGCCTGGCATTCCACACATTCACAAGCTGTGATTAATACAAATCTTGTCAGAGATGAAGGAAGGGTTTGGCGATCAGATAACTCTGTGCCGGGACCGAGGATTGAACCGTGGACCCCCAGCACAAAAGTCCGACACCTTACCCTAGACCGCCAGGTCACCACGAGAGAATACCTTTCCCGAAAAAATTGGTAGGCCCTTCTGCCCTCACTCATAGACATTCTCTTGTGCTGATATAATCAGTAGGTTCAGAAAGTGCGCGTTAAATACCTCAAATAATATATATAACACGTAAGCAACGTCGTTAAAAACGACCAGACGTGTATCAGGTGTTTACGCGGGTACAGGATGGAGGGCACGGGACGGGAGTCGACCCTAGAACACCCGCACGCTAGTATTGATCCGCGGAACCAGCCAGGCTCCCCATCTCTCGGAGCTGCGCGCTCCACGCAGCAGCTCAGCTGGTTTGTCTCGTCTGGACCAGGCGTCGCTCGCTCGGCGTCATCCCTACACATCTCTTGTGATATCGGCGTCACGACTTCTCTGACGCCCGAGTCTGTCCTGTCTGTCTCTGTCTCTGTATTGTGGTGTCCCTTAAAAACATCAGACCTAAACGTATTATTGTTGAATGCATCGCCAAGGTCGGATTATCCCCATAACGATATTGTGTAAGGGATTTTAAAAAATCAGGGCTGCCACCCACCTGGAGAATCGGGAAAACAAAGGGGAATTTTTTGTGTCTGGAAAAAAACAGGAAAACACAGTGAATTGAGCAAAATTTAGTAAAAATACTAGAATATTTGTTAATTTGAACATTTAGCTGATAGCTTAAAACGGTAGATCTTTTGGGTGGATGAAAAAGTGCACTGAAGAATTAAGCAAGCTGATTCAAACATGTCTTACTACCCCTTAAACAAGGAGTGTGAAGCGACAGAAGATATATTCCCCATCAACCTTAAATCATCCTTTTCTAAACATAAGTTACTTGACTTAATGCCAGTCAGTTTGAGGAAATATTAAGTTTTATTTCGCTTATCTTTAACATAAGCTGTCTTGAAAGATGGGAATTCTTTTTGGAAAACCTGGAAAACACACGGAATTTGGTAGAAATAAAATAGTGGCAAACCTGAGAAGGTATAATTTAGAGGAAATACCTCCCCCCACCCCCATTTGCGTGAATAGAGATTAGAATAACATTTAGTGGGGGGAAAAACACCCTTATTACAACCGGCAGGGATTAGAACCCCAATCTCTCCGTCATCGGTGAACAAGATTAAATGAGAGGGTGGCAATGGATTTTCAACAACCGTAGAGCGCAAATAGGCACCCCCTACGGCACCTTTGGTTTTTATTTTGACTAGCCATTTTGGGACCTGTAGTGTCAAAATATAATACAATATTGGTGTTAAAAATAAAATAACATAAGGTGGGAGTGTAGTTAACGAGTGTTAAGGGCAGTATTTTTACAGTTTTTATTTCAAAACTTTTTTTGGTCAAAATAAATCCAATCATTATACAGTAGAAATATATAGTTTAATTTTCTTTACATGGTGATGTCAACAGTTGTTGAATATCTGTCATGAGTATAGAAACATTAGATGGGAAACTTTTTTTTAAAATAGGAGAAACAGTTGTCATTAAATTCCAGGACAACCTTGACAGAAATTCAACATCTGTTGATATCATCATGTAAAGAAAATTAAACTATATGTTTCTACTGGAGAAATATGTTATTTACTTTTGATACAAAAACTGCGAAAACACTGACTTAACTAGCGTTCTCTACACTTCCATCTTACAGCATCTACCCACGCACCCGCCAATCCAAGATCACGTCCTTCTTAACCGTTGCTCTCAGCACTTCCGAAATCAATAGCCTTTCCTTGTGGCGTTTCAAAACCTTAAGTCTCTGACCGGATATTACATCCCGAAACATTTCGCTTCTTTGTGTACATGTGTGTGTCTGCGCGCCCCTGCTTCTTACTATACATCCGGCCTATCCGCATATTTATGTTGGGCGCAAAACCTGAAAACGGACAATGGATGGATTTTTTTTTTCTCAATCCTAGGATTGATCGTTTTAAAATGACCAAAGCCCGAGGTTCTATTCAATTTCGGGTCTTGGTCGTCTCCAAGCAGCCAAACCTAGGATTGTGCAATTATTAAACGACCAAAGCTTGAAATAACATTTTAGTTCGTTTTTCGACCATACTGAGCAGGTGGCGCGCGCACAAATTCAAGCAACCGCATGAATTAAAGAGGGCAAATGGATCGCATTGATATGCAAACAGAACCAGACAGAGATTACATATTAATTTTAAATTATCAAGACCACCTGACCAAGTTTGTTTTGAAGCCTAACTTAACCTAACCTAGACTAACGACTGTATGTTGAACGTTGGTCGTTTAGTAGTTGCACAATCATAGGTTTGCTGTTTGGAGACGGCCAAAGCAAGAAATTGAATATAACTTCGGGCTTTGGTCATCTTAAAAGGTCCAATCCTAGGATTGAGCAAAAAACCCGTCCATTGACGGTTTTCGGACTTTGCATCCAACATTTACACAAATGTAATAGGGATGAGGAAAGTAGAAGATACAGTCCAATTTTCATAGGACCCTTTGACAGAGATAAAAATTACTAAATCTACTCTCATGTGTTCATACGTCAAATCACATGATCTGGAAATGTCACTTAGTATATACATATACAAACAATATCTATAAAATAACACCAATAAAATATAGAATGTTATCAATTTTGGCCACAAAAAAGTTGGTATTTCCTAAAAGGCTATTCATATTAAAATTGGATTGTAAGGGAAATGTGCCTACATTTGCATAGAATGAAAGTGGTCAGCCATTTAGGTTGAAGAACACAACTTATACCTAGCCGGGACTCAAGACACAACCTTCCCATCACCGGGAAACCAGACCAGACAAAACTGACGTCTAAGTGAGTGTGGCCATTATTTCGAGTAACAATTTTCTGCCATTGGGTTGGATAAGTCCCTGTCTAAATTGTCTCGAGATTTAATTAACGCTGCCAGTGGGTAAATAATTCCCTGTATACGTTGTCTCGAGATTTAATTAACGCTGCCAGTGGGTAAATAAGTCCCTGTCTACGTTGTCTCGAGATTTAATTAACGCCTGCCAGTGGGTAAATAAGTCCCTGTCTACGTTGTCTCGAGATTTAATTAACGCCTACCAGTGGGTAAATAAGTCCCTATATACGTTGTCTCGAGATTTAATTAACGCCTGCCAATGGGTAAATAAGTCCCTGTATACGTTTTCTCGAGATTTAATTAACGCTGCCAGTGGGTAAATAAGTCCCTATATAAGTTGTCTCGAGATTTAATTAACGCTGACAGTGGGTAAATAATCCCCCATCTACATAGTCTCGAGTTTTAATTAACGCCTGCCAATGGGTAAATAAGTCACTGTCTACGTTGTCTCAAGACATAATTAACGCCTGTCAGTGGGTAAGTAAGTCCCTGCCTAGGTTGTCTCGAGAGTTAATTATCGCCTACCAGTGGGTAATTAAGTCCTTGACCACTTTCTCTAAGTTTGGATTGTCACCTGCCAGTGGGTAAATGCGTCCTTGACTATCTTGTCTAGAGTTTTAATTAACGAATAAAACCAAACAACACTTTTATTCAACCAATCTGGAAGGCTATAATGTATAGTACATTAATTAAATTACTATAACTTTTTAAAAAAAGTTGTGTTGATTAGTCTGTGAAGAAGCTAATTTTATCTTCTATATTATTAAAATGGAGAGTGTTTGTCCATCATGAACACTACGCGATATCTACCGTACACAGATTTATGACATTTAAAAAATTAGTAACCCCTGTGCACGAACATATCCACAGTACCTCAAAGATCGAATTTTAAAATTTAAACTAACCTTCCACGTACAAGCATTAAAAAAAAATTTATCTCGGGCAACGCCGGGTACCTGAACTAGTTGCGAATATAATTAAGAGTCAGCCTATGTTTGATTAAATATTTTGAATTTGGTTCTCCTTTCTTTCTGATTGTGTGTAACTGAAATTAAATTGAGGATTTCGGTCAATTTAGGTCTGATAGAGGGAGCGTTCACTAACTCGGTAAAGCAGTTGAAAAGGGGTGAAAAGAGTTGTCAAATCAAGTGTGTTATATGAGTGATGGTGAAGATGGGTGGGTTTAGTTTGAGCTACATAATACCCTTGTTCATCTGGTGAAATGAGCACAGCTGTTTTCGATGAATAAATCACTATGGATTTTACTTTCTAGTTGGTGACCTGGTGGTCTAGGGGTAAGGTGTCAGACTTCTGTGCTGAGGGTCCGGGGTTCAATCCTCGGTCCCGGCACAGATTTATCTGATTGCCAAACCCTTCCTTCACCTCTGACAAGACTAGTATTAATCACAACTTGTGAATGTGAGGAATGCCAGGCCTCCACCGTGGTTCGGATTCCACGTTAAACTGTAGGTCCTCCATTTCATCTCACAATCACCCTACCATTGCACATTAGCGTAAGTGCGTATAACCCGAATGGGTAGTAAGACGCGATGTTAATAATAATAATAATAATAATAATAATACTTTCTAGTTATAGTAGGCCTCTAATGTTAAAATAATTCACACAAATATATTAGTACTATTACCTAATAGATAAAATACCCACTTCAGTGACCGAACGGTCTAAGGTGACAATCTCATACTATAATGACCTGCTGATGACGGGGAGATCGGGGTTTGAATCCCGGTCAGATCTACTCAGGGTGGTTTTTATTTAGGGTTTTCCACTCTCCTTTTATGTAAATGTGGGTAGATTACCTTTAAAATGCTTCCTTCCTCATCCCTACCCCGTAAGAGTAATTATCATATATGCTTATGACCAAACAGGTATTAAGACACGGCGATAAAAAAAAGTAAAGAAATTAGGTAACATGGTTGGAAGTAAGCGGATACAACATTATTAAAGTGCATTTTATGAATTATTAAAATTTCTCAGAGGCTAATTTGAGCAGCACGTTTTTAATTTAATAAAACTGAAATCTAGGTGCACCTATTAAAAAAAAATATGTTTGAAACTAATATTTGAATTATTTAGAATGGACTTTAAAAAAGTATAATTTCATAATCCCATCAATAGAGCTCATAATTTTAACAAATACCTCTCCAAAAGTCACTGTACAATAAAAACCAATACGTATGATTTGAATATTAAAAATACACATACAAATTACTATACAACTCGGGCGTCATAAACCTAACATTAATGAGAAATTCCACTTTGAAGACCAAAATACTCTTTGCTTTCTCTCTATTCCTCGAAGAGAAAAGTAGTGTGATCATAAAAAAATCGAACTCAAGATTTTTATGAACGACGACCCCCTGAAATCAAAAAGTTATTTTCGCGATGCCGTCTGTCTGTTTGTACCTCTGGCTAGAACCGAAATAATTGTACCGATGGGACTAAAACTGGGTATCTAATATTTTCATAAGGTTTCCCCAAGTAATTTTTGGACTTAGATATCCAACCCTAAAATTAAGGGTAGTTTACTGAAGGGCAAAAAAAGGAAAAATGTATTTTATTGAAATCCACTTTAACAATTTTGATTAAATTTTGTGTCTAGGCAATTTTTTATCTACCAACAAAATGGCAGTTCTCGGTTTACCATAAAAACGAATTGCAGTCGTCGTATCGTAGAATATCGCACTCTTTCAAAAATACCAGGTGTTTGTAATAGCCAGGAATAACCCATAGAACATACCTAGTCAACAGGTAGAGAAATATCGAGTATGGTACATAAACAGTTCAGTGGAATAATTTGGCTGTAGTTCGGAAACGAGGTAAAATGGGACACATGGACGCGATGGTGTTACGCGACGGTGCTGCGCTGCGTTACGACCTTCTGTTGCATGTCTGTACGCACCTGTTTGGACGGCACATCGTAATAACGATGACGTGACACTGTATCGCAACATCGTAACATCAATGCGTCCAACTGTCAGTATTTTGGCACCGCGTCAAAGAAATGTTGCGCGCTCATGTCACACCACTTGTTCTCTGTTTGGACAGGACTGTGCAGCATCAGAGCGTCTCAGCTTGTAGTTAGTTATAGTTGTTCGCAAATATGGAGTGGAATTAAAATAATATTCCATATTTTATCGAACTATATCGAGAAAAGGCAATTTTATGGGATACAAAGCATCCTTCATATTATAATAAGGTTAAGTGGAAAGAAGGTGTTGCAAAATCGAATATACTACAACAGATGAATTGAAGAAAAAAGAATGCTTTACTGTCAGCGCTTAGGCGGGAAAAGGCAAAAATAAATATTGGGATGGCATTATGTTCGCTTAAGTTCGCGCAAGCTATACGCGTCGGTGTTACGTTACCATGTTCTTTATCATGTCCATACCGACCTTTAAGGTGCGTATTCACTTGATCATTTTACTTCGAACGAGCAGAACAAGCCGAACACCCCGATTGAGCTCGAACAAATGATACGTCCGAATACTCCGAGCATTCGGACCGTTTGCTGGTGCTCGACTTGTTCCCGCCAATTTTGCCGAGAACAGGACAAGAACTGGAGCTCAGTTTCAAAATATATTTGATAGTGGCAGCAGGTTCTTTCTTTGTGCTTTGTACATTGACTAAAAGGAATAAAAAGAGGGACAGGAAAATCTGGATAAGACGGCTGTTTTGTAGGCGGCAAAATACAGAACTTTTAAGGGGATTGGACGAAGGAGATTTCTGAAATTTCACCCGTCATCTCAAGAATTTGAGATTTTGGTTAACCTAGTCGGCCATAAAATTGCGAAGAAGTACACAACGTTCCGTAGAGCAATACCAGTGAAAGATCGTTTGCCACTAACATTAAGTTTTTTAGCAATTGGGGACTCATCTTCAAGCTTGCAGTGTCTGTTCAAGATTTCAAAACAAGGTATTGGTGTTATAGCTATGGAAACTTGTGCCGCATTGAACGAAGCACTCTAACATTGCATCAAGGAAGGCATACTTAGTTTGTTAATGTAGCACGCCCATGATAGGAAGGAACCTGGATGAAATACGTTACTTGTTACTGTATGTAGCAAATGTTGCTAATTATTATTTTTAATTTCTCGCTATCTCACAGATAGATAAAGTACTGTGATCGTTAAAAAAATCGAAATCGAGATTTTGAAAATCTCGACGTTACATGACCCCCCGAATCCGAAAAAGTGTTTTTTGAATTTCCATCTGTCTGTCTTTCTGTACCTCCAGTTAGAATCCAAACTATTTTATTGATCGGGCTAAAACTTGGTATCTAGGGTTTTCATAAGGTTGCCCCGAGGGGTTTTGCAATTGGATATCTAACCCTAAAACTAAGGGTAGTTTACTGAAGGGCAAAAAGAGAAAAAGTCAATTTTCTCAAAATCGGCTCTAACGATTTTGATTAAATTTAATTTCTAAACATTTATAAATATTACAAACAAAACGGATACCCTCAATATTTCGGCAAAACGGTTTTAAGAGCTCCGGTCTGATGCGTAAATTATTATTTTTTATCATATTTCCAAAACTAATTGAGATATGAAATTACTCATCATTGCAAATATGTAAATCTATTTATAATACAAATATTTTATTCGAAGCATATATTTATAAAACCAATAACTTTCAAGCTATACGAAATATTTATATTTTTTAACATTTCGAAAACAAAAGGAAAGTATTGCGACCGTAAAAAAGGATCCAACTGAAATGTTGATGGATGTCGACGTCTTATGAACCCCCAACCATAAAAAGTGGTATTTGCAAATGCCGTCTGTCTGTGTGTCTGTTTAAACTTAAAGTTAAGAGTAGTTTATAAAGGGCGAAAAGAGAAATAATCAATCTTATCAAAATCGGCTCTAACAATTTTGATTAAAATTCGTATCTAGGCGTTGATTAAGATTATAAATAAACTCGCTATTTTCATTTCTCATGAAAATTGACTATTAGGTACTTTACAGAAAGAAATTTCCGTATCTCCGCAACTATTTGAGATACTAAATAACTTATCATTACAAAATTGTGGTACTATAAAATAAAAAAAACTTTTATATAAAATATACTTTTATAAAACCAAGAGTTTATGAGATATTGGCAAATATACTATTACAATTTTGTGAGCTTTAGTTGTAAAGAGATACTACTTAAGTTTTGACGCAATTCCATGCTAGAGTAATTAAATATAAGTAAGTCTCTCAAAAATGTATGTTATTTTTCCTTAAACATTCTTAAGAGAAACGCTGGTGGCGTATTGGCTACGCCTGTGTGTGAGCTCAGCCAAGGACGGAATCGAGTTCGATCTCGGTCAGTGATGGAGTGGTTTCTAATGTTCACTCTCCCAGCAAATGCGGGTTCATTCCTACATTAACCTCCTCAAATCCATTTGCGTATTAGTATTAGCGTCAACCGAAGGTTAGTAGATCGGGTGCTTATATTTTATTATTATTTTTATTATCTTAAGATAATGTTTGTACAACGATGATCTATCTCCATTTAGACTCAAAGTCATATACTTTTTTAATCAAAATCTTAAAGGAATTTAACAGCAATGTGAGACATGATGATGCAACACTTAAAAATGTCAAATTTAACTGAAAGTCAAATTTTAATACGAAGTTTTGACCTTGTGGACCCAATATTGATCTTTTTTATTGGCAAACATACAAATGAGAAAATTTATTCTTTAAAAATAAAATTATAAAATTTAAAACTGGACGCAAAATTTTTTTTACATAATATAGTGCAATTTATGCTTGGGTTTGTAGTCGTATATTATTTCGTTTCACATATATTACGAGTTTTGAGTAAATATCTCAATTTTTTAAACTAGAGCGAGATAGTCCGTGCGGAGTTCCGTACCATTTAATTTGTTACATTATGGAAACATATTAAGAATACGATAGTTCCGTTATGAAACTGATAGAATATTATGTGTCATAGAATATCGTTGAGGTTTGTAACATCCGGGTTGTTCCTATTGTGGATAGACTATATTTTACTTTAGCACAATTGATATAGAGACTAATGATACAATTAATATGTAGAGTAAAAATAAAACTAATTTTATCATTCTAATGTTTTTACACTATGTGATTTTCTGGCAAGTATTACAGAATGTATACACAAAAATACTGTACTTAAATGTAGCAGCTCATGTTCAGTGTTTGTTTATGAGTCTCCATGGCGATTAATTTTGAGGTGCATCAATCACAAAACTGTGTTATCTTCCTTGGATTCCTTTAATTTCTGCCCAGCCAATGAACACGGGAATCGAACCCAGATATTTGGCTTGGAACGCCAATGCTCTAACCACTCAGATGTCCAAGAGTCACCCCATACTCATGGTCATTCTTCACTCATAGCTAAGGCAGATTATATAATAAACGTGTGTGAATCGTCAGCTACAAAAAAATTATGCGATTAATACACAGAACGGTTTTCTTCATAGATATCTATTAACCTCAAACATTCTTCTGAGTACCACTCCATCGCAGCAAACACTCCGAACGGTCCGAACAAGTGCGAAAACACGTATCCACAGGCGAACAACTGACTCCCTTTGAGCATTCCCAAAAAAACCAACATTTGTTCGATAGCGTTCGGCTCGTTCATTCCGTTCGGCGCCTGTTCCTCGGACAGGTATTCACTTGAGCATGTTCTCCGAACGAACAGAACGCGTACGAACAATGCTCAAGTGAATACACACCTTACGATCACGCGGCCAACGAAGCGGGTAGTTGTTTATCAAATTCATTCCATACAAAAGTCAATAGTTTAAAAGCTTTAACTTAATTGTTATAAATGAATTATTCAAACGTTTTTATTTGGGTTATTTTTTGCGAAAATTCTTGTGATTTTCCTCTTCTTTTTTTTCCGGACAGAAATATTCCTTGTGTTTTCCCTGTTTTCCAGGTAATTAGCAGCCCTGAGGATGAGATGAGCAAGGAGAGAAAAATATCACGAGATGTTCCGAAAATTAGGGAATCTGCTCATTGAGGAGGACGCAAGCCATTGTGGGTAGAGTTTTTTTTTTACTGAGTTTTAAAATTAAATATTCTCTCTAATTAATGGAGGTAATAAAGAGAAAATGAAACTTAGGATGCCACTAAGTGCTTGTGGGAATAAACTTACGTAAGGAGGATAAATCTGAAAGAATGGATGACTAATTAAGAGCTTCAAGAAAATTTATGAAAAGAGAAATATTACGAAGGTGATTCTACATATAAAGGCCAACTACATTCCAATTTTCATAGTAAGACAACTAAAACAGTTACTAAATATAAACTCGGTGGTCTTGGGGTAAAGTGCTCGCCTCAGGACCCGATGCTCGCGGGTTCAAACCCAGATGATGTTGACGGATTTTTCTTGAGCAATAAAAATTCGTAACACAACTTCCTTCGGAGGGGAATTAAAGCCGTCGGTCCTATGTTGATTGTGGCATGTGAAAGAACCCTTGAAGGTATGTTAAAATACCTTTCCCGGCAAAACTAATAGTTCCTTTCGCTAATAGATATTCTCTTGTGCTGATATAATCAGCCTGTTCAGAAAGTGCAGGTTAATTACCTTGAATAAATGAAAAAACAATTTAAAAATTGGATGTTAATTAGATAATTGAATAGTTTCACATCACTTGAATATTATTTATTTTTCAAATTCCAGCCTCAGCACGCAGACCCACGATTCACTGGTGTAGTGTCCCTTTGACAAATCCCACACCCCGTTTAATAACACACTTGACCAAGTTCTTCAGGCGAGCCAATACGACGGTCGACCAAGAGAGTAACTGGTGCAAGGGGGTTGAAAGGGGTTGGCGTGGGGGTGGACCCACCTCCTTGTACCATCTCTACCAGAGAGTGAAAGAGAACGAACATCTGAGAGCGAAGGGAAATGAGGAGACCTGCAAGTCGAGGGGTTCGATATATCGACCTCGCTTGGGGAAAAAAAACAGTTCTAGGTAAATGCGGGCATTTGTTATCTTAAGGGCCCCTCTTTGTCTTTACTTTACACTTGTAGGGGCGCTTTCCTCGCGTTATGCCAATTATTTGAAGGGGTTAAGCTTATCATCCTTAATGTCTCTCGCGACGCGATCCCTCTATTGAAAAAAAAAATAGGCTAAGAAAGTTTGTATGCTGATTATAATATATTTTGTTCTCAGATTAATCTTTTATATTTTACGAAATTATTTTTTAATTCTATAAATTTGTTTATTGAAATAATATATCACTCTAATTATAATGATAATGAAACACAAACACTAATTATAGCTGAGAAACCGGCTTAGTTTTTTAATCACCTATTCAGGTTGTACGCATTTATTAGTCTATTCGGGTAGGGATTAGGAAGGAAGAGTTTTAGAGATAATCCGCCCGCATTTTCATGGAAGGAAAGTGAGGAACCGTTTAGGGCATAAACACCCATTATATAACCGGCCGGGTTTCGAACCCCGATCTCCTTGTTTCCAGCAGGCCAGTCTAACATGTGAGTGATGCCTTAGACCATTCTTCCATTGAAGCGGGTTAAAATGTTCATTATTTTACATAAAAAAAATATTTATTGAGTTTTAATTGCGCATTCCTAAAACCTTACTTTTTTGAGCACCAGGTCTTACTACCCGTTCGGGTTATACGCTTATGAACTAATTACACTAATGAGTTTGGTATTAGGGAGGTTGAATTTAGAGGAAATGTACCCGAATTATCGTGAAGGGAGAGTGAAAATCATTTTGGAAAAACCACCCTCAGTACACCCGACCAGGATCGAATCCCGATCTCCCCGTCTGCGGCAGTCTAGTATATTCCGAGAGTAGCGCCCTAGACCATGTGACCACTGAATTGGCTGTAAAACCTTACTAAACTTCAACCAAATACATTAATTCATAACAATAAAAACTTAGAGAATGTCTTCAAATAATGTGTATTTAATACCAAAGCGTGTTTAAACACGAAAGTACAAATGGTTTCCCTACATTTTTTTAAAATAGTTCAACAGTCTCCTTAGAATCCATAACTCGCAAGAGAAGGGTTGTTTCTAAAACACACCCATGTATCCGCATCGGTCCATCGCATTGTGTTGAGAGAGTTGCCTGTAAGCCAGGGGGAGATTACTAACACCAAGTGACACGCGCTCCGACTTTCCCCTCCAAGTTAGATAACATGAGTTGACGTGGTGTATGGCGGGAGCCGGCTTCATCGACTCGGAGCTTGACACAATTATTATCAAGGAACACTTCGGTCTAACGTGGAGCGCCTTAGGATCTTCTTACGTAATGACACAGTCCAGTTATCAAATGAAGGGTCTTTTATAAAATAATTAGAGATGCTACTCTTGAATCCTCGATTCACTTGATTGGGATCCTAAAGATTTGGGGTTTTTTTTTGCGCACCGCGTCTTACTACCCGTTGGCTTATACGCTTACGTACTAATTACGCTAATGGTTTTAGGGATTAGGGAGGATATATTCAGAGAAAGTGTAGGCCTACACGCTTATACTTGGAGAGTGTAGAACCATTTTGGAATAACCACCCTCAATACACCCAACCGAGATTCGAATCTCGATCTCCTCGTCATCGGCAGTCTAGTCTTCTCAGAGAGTAGCGCGTTAGACCATGCGGCCACCGGAGCGGGTCGAGATTCGTTAAAGATCTCAAAAAGATAATTGGAATACAATTCATGAAGGCCTTGACTTTTAATCCCAATTTTAAGCAATTGGTAGAATAAATTGTATACATACTTGTGTAGTTGGTAAAATAACAAGATCAAACAAAAGGATGAAGTTTAATTAATAAAATTAATTTAATCAAAAAGGGCTATTTTTGTTTATTAAGAAGTAATAGACATGACAACCAAAATAACGTCTGTCAGTGGTATCGAGCCTATAGGAAGTATTCAAAATTCAATTTTAAATATTAAATAATAAATAAAATTTTACATTTTTAAAGATTCGAAGATTCTACATTAAATTTAAAATTGTTTTCTATGAATATAGGGTTTAACCTTTCTCTAAAAATAATACAAACTTTATTTTTGAAGTCAACAGTGATAACTTTTACTATATTACTACCCGCTTTAGTGGCCAAATGTTTAAGACGTCACTCTCACAATAGATTGTAACATATATCACGGGAAGATTAGAGTTTGAATCCCACATTAGCGTAGAGCAGGTATTATTAATATATCAAATGTGACAGCTCCATATCACAATTACTTGACGTATGAATACGTCAAAGTAGATATAGTAACTTTTCTATCTATCACATGAAAGCCCTTCTTATGAAAATTTTACTCTACATACTTGATCAAAATATAATGTGTTTTCATTATAAACAACATTTAAAAAATTCGCTTATCAATAAACTATACATGTAATGATAGTATCAACAAGAATGATGTTGATATCCGACGATTCACACTTCATGTGCTGTAAATCCTAGGCGCACTTAAGAGGCGTACTAGGGAAATAAGGAGTGAGGTAGTTTCCGTTGTTTTCCAAACAAACAACCGTGTTTCTGAAGGTACTATTGCACATCAGTCTTCCAAGTCCACCAACTGACCGTACAAGCGACACCTTCACTCCATTCATCACAAGAACTAGTTATATATTGAGTGTTATTACTAATATAGTTCATACCTCTTGCCACTTTCATATTTGTCAGAGCCATATTGAGACTGAGGCAGAGCAATCAAAGTAACAACTTGCAATAACTACCCTTAAATACTGGTTCCTCATACAATGCCGTGTGTGTTTTTCCTGCTTCGTCCTATATTCTAAAGATAGCCAATCAATTCACGAGGTTACATTGGTTACTACTCGCTGAGTTAATTATTATTATCATCAAACAAGCAAGGTCATAGGTCGCACGATGTTCTCTCATCAACAGGATATAATTTTGTATTCTCAAAGGATGTTAACCCAACACTGCTTGATTTCCAAGTAAATGTACAAGCTTGGACTAAAGTCTTTGCCAGAAATAAATATAAAATAATATTTCCTATTACACATAGCTAATATCATTATTATCTGAAAGCGTAAACAATTTTTTCTTTCTGGGAATAATAAATCTACTCAAATTATTTCCGCGCCTGAATGAATGTTTTCTACCTCGACTAGCTGGAAAAATAAATAAGTAGGTCATAAGCGAGCATATTTCTCAAATGCGAAGAAGATTACACTTCATATCATCCCTGAGGGAACAACACTGTTACTATTGGGAAACAGCTTTGTAATTCTCTCGTTTTCATGTGGTAAATCTCCCCTAAAATATAAGACAAAGTTTCGTAACGCTGGTTAGTCGAGGTTTCCAGTAGTTTCCCTTCTTACTCCAGCACACCACCTTCAGACATAACTGAGAGCGAGTAGATAGAACGGTCTGGGGTTTGGATGTTGTGTTTGATCCTTTAAGTTAGTTTATAAGTCATTGCTGATATAATCAGTAGATTAAAAAGTTCATTTTAAATACCACAAATATAAGTAAGTTTTAAAACGCAATAATAAGCATAGGCTATTTAATTGAGATAACTATTAGAATTTTCACTTATAAATCATTCATTACTTAACAAATTGTTAAAAATTAAATTCTCTTTTCACATTAATAACGTAATAGAATCTTAAAACCACTTTTGACTGGTAATTTATTCAATATTGTCGTCCATTTTTAATTATACTTGATTGAAGTTGTTTACTTGTATTGCCACGACAAAACAATGAAAATAAAAATATTTAAGTAGATTACTAAATAATTGAATTATTATTTTTACTATTTTTAACTGGTCCTTTCTAAAATAATGATTTATGTTAAATTAAAAATGTAATATCAAGAATATATTATTATATTAAATGATTTCAAGCTTAAGATATTTAAAGCTCGTATTAATTAATACGTTTAGCTACAAAACTAGCACTAATTTAGTTAATATTTAGTTAAAGAATTATGTTGGTTAACCTGTCTAAAAACAATGTTGATCTTATTTATTGCAATACATATTTTAACAAACTTACCACAATTTATATTAAAAAAGCATTTACTATTTAATATTGTTTGTATAAATATTATTTTAGTCATATTATTTTTAATTTTAAAGTATGAGCATCAACCTTTATAGGCATTAAAAATTGAATTGAAGTAAATTTCTCAATGAAATAATGTCTAACGAGCACGTACAAACGCGCATGTGCAAATGCGCATAGGGGATGGAAATGGAACAGAAGACGTTGATCATGCACGATTACACTAAGGAATAATAAACGAAATACGAAACACTCAGTGGCATGTGGTCAATTCTGGACAAAGGGAAGTAATGAGGCTACAATAAAGGGGGTTGATGGACGCTAGTTTAATAGGAAGCTCACACTGTTTTTTTTATATAATTTAAAGCATTATGGGGAAGAAGTAAAGGGGGGTGACACAAACTATGCATGGAATAAAACAAAATAATTGGTGATCTTAGAAATATTACTCAATCATTAAATTATATATATATTTAAATATAGCTGTAGTTTTAACTCAAATAAAAAAATAATAATAATGGTCAATTTACGATTACCGAACTTTTTCTTTGGGTTGTGGCCTGCGAATGATTATGAACTTTGGCCTGCCTTATAATAAACTTTAAACTGGATTTATTCTAAGCCATTATCATTAGTAAATAGTAATGTCACTTATATAATTTTCCGCCAAACCAACACAACGATAATTACTATACACTTTCATAAAATTAAATATTGAAACGTCAAAGTTTTCTTTTTATATAGGTTGCCTGAAGAAAGTGGTAAAAAAAAACCCCGGACGAAAAACTATGCATCAAAATATTACTTATGAATTTTGACACAGCAGCCCCCCCCCCCCCCCCCCCTCCCTCTCTTCCATTGCTGCACTTGTTGACACACTCGTCATTCTACTATAATACTCAAAGAAACAAACCGCTTCCCTTGGAGGATCAAACAATCGTTAATATTTGTAAAATCAAACTAAACTTACTGTAATTTGCTGATAAATACATTATTTTGTAATAGTGTGACCATAATTATATTTAAAAGCAACTTAAAAAATAGGATTTTAACAGGATTAAACGTACGATTATACACCTATCAAGACAGTAAACTCATGAGCTAACACTCGCCTAGGGAAACGCTGCTTCCCTTGAGACAAGTGTGTTTGGTTCTATCTAGGCCTAATCTATCATTTAAGGTTGACTTCCTTCACTATCACTTACCTTACATTATTGTGCAGTGTTTCTACACTATATTATTGTACATTTCCAAGCCATCATGCAATTATTAATTTTATTACTTTTTTTATAATTGTTAGTGTCATTTTAATGTCCTTAAAGACATGAGTGTTGGAACCATTTTAATTCTTTTTTTCTACTAGGCCCTGTATATTTTTTCGAGTGTGTTATTATTTTTAAATTGTGTTTTTGTAAGATTTTGAAAACATATATTTCCATTTACTAACTTTTTACTAAAAGTATTTATATTTATAAAAATGAGTGTTATTATATTTTAAGAACATATGCTTTAGTATATTTTTTTAAATCTGAAATTTTAAAGATGTGATACCTATTTACATTTAAAATAAACAAATATATACTCTTAACATTTTAAAATTATTAATATTTCGAACTAGACTCGAACTCGGGAGCTTTTAGAAATACTCGACTCAAGTTCGACTCGAATGAAAAAGCCCAAGCTCACAGACCCTTAATATTCATACTTTTATCTTGTTATAACTGGCCACCAAAATAATACAAGTGTTTTTTTTATAACTTAGAGAAAGAACCATAGAAAATATTTTGTAAACAGCGCAGGAACACAACCGAAGACGGTTTATATGACGTCATCAACCGCCTTGTTCCCTGGTTCACCATCTTAATTTACGTAATATAAGTGAAAGTATCATTTTAAAAGTTCAAAAACATCTTTAAGTGAACCACAGACGTCGCTACCTACACACACACACACACACACACACACACACACAAATCAATCATAAGTTCTTGTTTTAAAATAATTTAAGGATTGTTAAAAGAAAAGAAAAATGTTTGTTGTGAATGTTTTGGCTTCGAAATGTGACAAAAACCTCAACATATGGTCTGGAAGATCATATAGTTTGGCGGATGGAATATATATGGTAACTTTTCCTAGCTGTACACCTACCACCCTTCCGACCACTTATGAGCTATATAGTGGTATCAACAGTTTGTCACGAACATAATGGCATTTAATTAAAATAAAAAATTGCTGATTAAATTAAAAGATACCCATTCAAGATATTTGAGATTACCATGTGTAGAAAATTAAACTAATGCATATCCAGAAACAATATTTTACTTATTCGGCTAAAATATTTTTTTGTCATAAAAAATTGAAAAAATACGGATCTTAGCTCGCCTTCTTTTAAATTCCACTCAACTTCTTTGTAGTCATTAAGCCTTCTGATTATTTCCAAACGCACAAATTTTCTCCGTTCCAATTAAATTATCTGAACGGATGCCGAACGTGTAGATGAGTTGAAAGTTTCTATGGATGAAACAATCCCGCGTACTATAATGTTCGTTTCATTTGTCCTTCTATTATATTATCAGCGGTATGCAACGCATGTATGTTGGCACCACTGATTCACAACCTCATAACTGCCGCGTTGGTACGCCTGGCTATGCTCGTCCCTTCAGGGTGCATTGTTGCCCTTGATGAATACGATCACACGGTCGGTTTGAGTACTAACTATTGTGCCGCGTTGCAACCGTACCATTGTTGAGCCCTTCGGAGGCGGCGACGATACACAATAATGGATTCATATTCGTGCTTGGAGTGTCTTTTGAACATTCGAGAATTGAAACTACCAGGCTGTTTTCACACGATTACTAAGCCACGAATATATAATTCTACTTGTATTAAATAGATTAAAATTGTACACTAAAAGTCGACATGGTGTCCTAGTGTGCCGCCTCACATCCTCGTGGTAGTGGCACAGACAAGGCATTCTATAGTAGGTATACTGGTTTTTAGGAACAGTGCTCAGGGTAATACTGACCAACGGTTGTACTTGTGATATACTGGATAAAATGTACCAACATCGATCGGTAAAGCATGTAATGATCCTGTTTTGTTACATAGCTTTCTGGAGTAATTATATTCAGTTCGTGTAAATTTATTTAAGTCAGACTGTACTGTTGTTGCTAAATTTCCGTACACGTGCAAAGACTACGAGTTAGGAACATTCAGTTTGCTTGTTTCTAGCCCTAGATAATTATTAACAAAAAAAACTCGCAGTGTGAGTGCGAGAAAGAGAGCAACATATTTCATATTTAAAAAAAAAGTAGTTTTGCTTGTGCTCGCAAGAGTTCAGCAGCTCTCGGGATCAAAATTAATGGTATAGCTAGTAAACTGATGGGGGGTATTAGTTTTTTCTTGACTGGTTAACGAGGTGTTCAAGGAGGTTGGATCGCGACAAGCATCCTTAATATAAGCAGTGAATAATGCTATGGGTGTTGGTTACGATCAAGGCTAGTAAACTAGTCTACTCCAATGATTATTAAAGAAACTGTACAATATTAGCCTTGGAGGTATGTAAAAGCCCACGTACAATGGGCCATGGCTGAAAATCCCAAAGGGAAATAATTATTCATTATAGCCTATCCTGCCACAAAATGATTACCGTTACTTGTATGATTTTTATTTGCCAAATAACCACTTAAAAAAAATGTAGCTATATGAATACGAAACAACAAACAAAACTACGAAAATAACTCACTGTATTCTAATCTGCAATTTTCTCTTTGGCTTTGACATTGGAGTTTCTATTCTAGTTTCTGCTTGCCTTAGAAGTACAAATAAAATGTTGACGAATTAAAATTATTAAATAAATAACATTTTACTTTTTATCATTTCAACTTTGCAAGCTTTGCATACCTTCTTGAGTGGTTCCTCTACATTCTGTAATTTCGCTAAATTTCAACTTTCTAGCTTCTTGAGAAGTACTAAAATTTCTCTGGACAGATATATATATATATATATATACCCGAGTGCTTCCAGAATTATTCTCTGGAGCGGTCTATAATGGCATCAAACTCAGCCTCGTGAGGACAAATTAGGACTTAATTGAATGAAAAAGTAGCGACTCTGTTCTATAAAACTGAGATTAACGGCTCACTGTGCTGACCACATGACACCCTCTAACCTCAAATGTTGGCACTATCTTCACCAACATGCAGTGTCCGCTTGGTTGGTATAGCTCTTTTGTGGGCTGACGCTTTAGAGTGTTTATATATACATATATAATATAACTTAGACATGAGTTTTTCGTTAAGCTATGTTACCAATAATATTACACAACTTTGCTCAAATATTTCCCTCAAAAATGTTTTTAGTTTGGCCGAAGAAGGGGGAGGGATGAGGTTAATCACGTTTTGTTTATGACATAAAATAATGCTTAAATATTTATTATTTTATTATTATTTGTGAATGATATTTATTATAAATGCATTTGCTTTCTTTCATAAGGATTTAATTTTAAAAAGGAGGGTCACACTTCTCAAAGTATATCTTAATAAGACATCCTTAGCCATCAAATTAACAAGCCGGACCGAGGGTGTTCTAAATGTCGGGCTCATTAAGTCTAGTTTTACCTTGATGGGGGATCGCATCTCAGCCGGGTTTATTGAAGGTGGTACTTCCTAATCTGTTTCCACCCTTCCTACCCACAAATTCTGGTACATTTCCTCTAAACTCTACCTTCTTCATTCCTGTAATATTAGTGAATTAATACTGTATATAAGTAACCCGAATGGGTAGCAAGACGCGGTGTTGGTGTTTCTTAACCCCCCTCTGCACCGGTGTTTATACGGGCCAAGGCGTCAGGTTCACAATGCAATGTACTTCACATGACGTGGGAGTTCGAGGCTCGAATCTCGGCCGAGTGTACTGGCCTTGGTTTTCCAATACCTTTTCCACGCTAATGCTGATACGCTCACTCTATATAGCATTCCTCATCCTGTTCCATTAGATTAAACCATAATAATAAACTCCATGGCCTAAAACCACCGCATGTTGGTGAAGATAGTGTCAACACTTGCGGTTAAAGGTTGCCATCACAACGAACCCTAGGGCCATTAATCTCAGTTTTCTAGACCGGGGCCAATATTTATTCATTCAAGTAGCTCTTCATTTGTCCTCACAAGGCTGAGTTGACCCCGTTCCAGGCCCACTGAGTTACGTCTTAAGTAAAATACTTGTATAAAACTTATTTTTCTCACCAAGGACTGGACCTCTCCCTATAGAAAATCTGGAAGCGCCGGGTATTGAACCCGGACCTCTGGATCTGTAGCGAGGAACTCTGACCACTAGACCACACATACATTATGTAAAGAGTTTTGCATTTCAAATTGAGTTCTTTGTAAGCGCACCTTATAAAAACAGTATATATTTAGTGTATACAAGGTACGGAAACTACCGTGGTTAGGCAACTTGGAATCCGACATGTGTGACAGGCCGGCATGCTAAAGGTAGCCAGGGGACCAAATACAGAAGCCACACCCACTGATTTTTTGTTCATCTAAGGTGGGTGTATAAGAGAAAGCGAGAAAAGTTAAGTGTTTTTGCAGTTTATTTATATCAAAACTTTTTTTGGTCTAAGGAAACCCAATAATTCTCCAGTAGAAACACAAGAGTTTAACTTTCTTCACATGATGTCCTCAACAGTTGTTGAATACTGTCAAGGATGTACTGGAATTTAATAATAGCTTTGTCTTTTTTCATTTAAAAAGTGTGTCAACTAATGCCGCTATCTTCATGAGAGATATTCAGCAACTGTTGATATCACACATGTGAAGAAAATAAGACTATATGTTTCTAGTGGAAAATAATTTGATTTTTTTTCCGATAAAATGTTTTACTATAAAAACTGCAAAAATACTGACCTTAACTCGCACCCCCCTGCTTTCCACTTTAAGACCAATGGTTCCTAAACTCTCTCTAACTGTATATCACTTTTGTAGACATGGCCTATCTGAAGCACCCTTTCCAGTTCTTATTATACATATATATATATACATACAAATAAATACCTTTTATTTTGTTAAGTATTAACTTTCGTTCCAAATTTTAGTAATTTTTCTATCAGTTAAGCTTTTATAAATTTTTTTATTAAAACCCAATGGTTCACGTACAATTCGGAAAACATTGGTTTGGATCAAAGCAGTTTCCGATCAAATTGCCTTGGACATGTTATTCGGAGGCGCCATTGTTGACAGCTTAATTTAGTTTATAAAAGGAGGGAGTGGAGGAATTTAATTTGTACCTTAGGCCTTTCCGTAAAAACGAAAACGTTCATACGCCTTTAGGGCCAAGACTTATAGATGAATCGTCAACATTCTGACTCTTCCATTAAGTTGTTTTTGTTTTTTCTAGCACCGTTCAGATTATTCGTTTTGTCGTTTTGTTGTGTTATTGATTTCGCCACTTTTCGGCGCTAGTTTTGACTTTCATGGGAGGAAAATACCAATTATTTTCTCTTAGTTACGAACAGTAGTCACATTTTAATAGGAAGAGCTTTTTAGAAAATACAAACACATATTATTTCTTTAGGCCAAAATTGACAACATTTTCACTATAGTATTGGTGATATTTTATAGATATTGATAATATTTATCAAAAGTGACCACTGCAGCTCACATGACTTGATATATTAAGGCGGGGGTGTAGGGAACGCGAGAAACGACCAGTGTTTTTGCAGTTTTATAGCAAAACATTTTTTGGCTAAAATAAATAAAATATTGCTTCAGTAAAACGCGGCGTTTAATTTTACTCACATCTTAATATCAACAGTTCCTGAATACCCGTCATGAGCATAGTGGCATTAGATGAGAACCTTTTTAACTGAAGATAAAAAGTTGTAATTAAATTCCAGGACACCCTTGGCAGATATTCAACATCTGTTGATATAACCATCTGAAGAAAATTAAGCTCTATGTTTCTACTGGAGAACTATTTGATTTATTTTGGCCATTAATTGGTCGATGAATTTCAAAACTGTCCTATCCACCCTAAGTCATTTTTGGTAAAATGCAAAAAAAAATTCCTACAATGTTGATTAATTGATATTATTTAATGGATTTTTTCTAGTGTTGATTACATTTAGTTATCATTAAAAAAACCTAATTTGTCAAATATATGCATTGGATTTCTTTTAAAAAATAAATATTTTAGATAAGGAGAGTTTTGAAACAAAACAGCGGATGAGAGATTTTTGCAAATAACCATTTCGGAAAAGGAAATGTTTGAAATAAAACAAGGTTAGGTTGGATTTGCTAAAGATTACTGAATTAGACTATTTCAAACTAGGGTTTTATTCTTACAATAAAAACAAAATCATAATAATTTTAGCTTGTAGCTGAGTACGTAGCCTAGAAATAAAAAAAATAGTTTGTAATGAAAAAATAGTTTAAATGGCAATTTGTATCAAAATTACAATTAAAAGAATAAATGATAAAAAGAGGGGGGAAGTTAGGCTACACTATGTCAAATTGCACAAAAACGTTTTTAAAAAATTAAGGAATAGAGTATTGAATTTTAAGTAGTGCAGTATTATTGTGGAAAAGTACTGCATCTCTTAGACAACAAAATCTGGTGCTTCATCACAATTTTCTTAGCCATCAATCACTTTACTGTAGTAGACCAGGTCTTCACGTTCTCTCCAGTTGGTTCCAAAATATTTTGCTAGAAGATTAGCAACATAATTTAATTTGGCACGTTTAGCAGGAACCATGTTGTTAATCTGAACAGGTTTCATACTGCTTATACACTTACCCTTCTTTATTATCGATCCTGGAACTTCACAATCGCATTTGAAGTTCACTTCACCCTGGACCTTAGCATTTCCGTTGGTGTTCTTAGTTAGGATGAGCCTTTTTTTACACAAAGACATCTTAAAATGCCACTGCCCAGTAAGTTTGACTACATCTTGAACGGCAGACTTACAGTCGTGTACAGGCACTTCTGAACCCAGCTTTTTAACTGTCCCAAATCCTTAAAATAAAAAAAAAAAATAGTCATGTATTGGTTAGGCGTCTCGATTGTACTCCAATTAATTTTTTTTTATCCTTCCGAAAACCTTGTCGGGCGGTAGGAAAGAATGGCCTACGATATGGAACACAAATTCGACCTTCTTTACTGTACTTGGCGCTTCTTCTTTAAACCACTTCATCATCGCCCCAATCACCGTCGAATTTTATTATGTCCGGGACAGCCGTCTGAACAGAGCCGGATAGAATCAAATTCTTCATTTTCTACTTTTGTATTCCTCAGTGTATCAAGTACAGCTGAAACGATTTCATTGAAACCTTTATATCTCTCATTTTCCATCCAGGCATAGATAGTAATTGTGTCCATATTCTGTTATGCTTTTGAGTGCCCACGACATACTGTAAAATTATAGTATTATAGTTGCCTACTATAGTATGCAGCCTGGTCGGGCACTCGGGGGAGAACCAAGTTTTTTTGATAGTCGTAAACAAATAAAAGCACTCTGTTTCTTTTTCATTAAGTTGGTTGTAAAATGCTTTGGCTTTTAAATTATGAACCCTCAACTGGATGTTGAGATCAGATTTTATCTATGAGCCTGTACTGGCTTGTTGGATTTACCTTTAAAAGATAACCAAATAATATGTATATATAATCCAGGAAAGAACAAGGTACGTTAATGTTATTATAAATCATTCCGTTTACGGAAACAGCAGTGTCGCAGTAAACGAGATGAGATACTGCAAGCTCTGGATAAGGACAGTTTTGAAAACACAGGTGTAATCCGACTTAGGCTAATACAGAGAAAGGAAAGTTGTGACAAATAATTTTTAAGGTGAATAGGGAAAGTTTTGTTGAATAAACTTTCTTGGATAAGGACAGTTTTGAAAAAGACTTCATATTTTGACAATAAATAAATAAAGGATTATAAAGGTTTTGAAACAGTTGACGGGCATTTTTAGCTGCAGGTATGCCAACTGAAATCGTAATCCACCATTAACCCAATTTTTTTGAATTTAGGATAAGGACAGTTTTGAAATTCACTGACTCAATTATGTTTTGATATAAGGGGGCGAGGGGGGGTTCAAGTATTAGGTAAGCACCTTGGGGAGGGGGGGTTCAAGCTTTGCTGAGGGAGGGCAAATTGCAAGCCATTTGGACTTCGGGGTAGCTTTAGGCAGCCATGAAGATTCTGAGTGGCTAAACGAGGAGTGGAGTGAAGAGGCTTTCAGCCAAATCTTGAGTGACTTAGTCACCCAAATAGAAACATAATAATTGAAAGTGTTGAGACATGGATTCAAGGACCTTGGCCATCGGATCAAATGAACTCAGGGTGTTTTTTTTAGTAAATATAATATTACTGTATTCACTAATAATACTATTTTATAACTTCAACTAAAAGTAAATTAAAATTTTAAACTTGTATAATGTTATTACTTGTTTTAATTTTACCTGTTCAATAAATTTAATTTCATTGTATACCAATGTTAACTGTCAATTATTTAACAATATTAATTTACACCTCTATGTTAATAATTACTAGAACTTTATAAATTGAATAAATTCATAATTTTTTAATCATTGCGTCTTAATACCTGTTCAGGCTATAGGTAAAATGGCATGAAAAAAAGAAAAGTTATTCCTGTGAACAAATGAAAAAAGTTGACAAATCTTACGTAAGAAAGGGGGGGAAGACATTTTATTATTTTTGCTTACAAGAGGGGGGAGGGGTTAAAAATGGCCAAAAGTTTGCTTACGTAATACTTGAACGCCCCTAAGATAATAACGGCAAAATACTGCCCTTTTCTCGCGTCCCCTACACTCCCACCTTATACACGAAAGTGTGTATATATATATATATTTATACACGAAAGTATATATATATATATATATATATATATATATATATATATATATATATATATATATATACCCTGATTTATTAGGCATTCCGTTCTCTAAGGTGTTTTATCCTTCCAAAATACAGCTACACAGTAGGATTTTGTTACGAAATAAGACCTTCCAGGAAGAGTTTCCTACCTAAATCAGGGTATAGTAATTTTTCCGTCAGGTTCTTCCGATGGAAATTAGACTGCAGGTGAGTTAATAAATCATCGCTTACTTGTAATATTAGTTTGGTCGAGGTCATCAATGTCCTCGTCCTCGTAGTCTTCCTTCTCCCTGGCGTCGGCCGTTGAGGTAGTCGTGGCTGTCGGCCGCACGTCATGACGATCCGGGATCCGACCGGGTTTGGTGACGACCACCCCTTTTATCAGCACCGCGGCGGCGGCGGCGGTGGTGGACGTCGGTGTCGCAGGAGTAGTCGTCGTCACCACCACCACCACGCCACCGCACGACGCGAGGAGCAGCGAGACGAGGTAACAGCAGCGACCTAGCGATAGCGTCCTGTCCGCAACCGGCCAAGTCATCGCCTCACCATGTGAAGAAGACACGGGCACAGGTCACCCGCCCAGCCCCTCCCCAAAAACGCTGCCGGTGTCGTTGTCTCAGATCCAGACGTAGTGGACCGGCGACACCAAGTTTCATTATACCTTGCGAGGTCGACCGACGACAGGACAGGTGGCGAACCGGCACATTCGGGGAACTTTCACCCAGCTCCAATATCCTCAGATATCTTCCTTTTATGCCTTCAAATCAATACAATTACTGATCTGACACATTCGGAAACTAATCAATCAAGTCCAGCTTTAAAAAGTTACTTAAAATGGTTAATTTGTATATTCTAAACACCTTTCTATCTTTAATTTGTTGTATATTAAGTAACGTCAAACGTAATGTTACGCGTGAAAAGGTTTTATTTTGCTCCTTCGGTTGATTACTATCCCAAGAAAACTTTCTAGATATCACTGATCAGTCATTAAAAAAAATCTAGGTTATTTTGTTTAAACAATAGTAACACCGATATTACTCGTTTAAGAACATCTAACAGACAATACTATAATGCTTTATATTTGAAAACGTTCTATATACTAAAAATCTCAAAAGTTTTAAAATATACCTTCGTTCACTGATTATTACTATGCAACAACAAAAGTTGACACCAAAATAAAATTTTGTCACTTAGATTTACAACGATTATATTTTTCGACATATAAAAATAGCGGCACATTAAACACCCAAACACAGCAATGAATATATCATAAACTATCAAACAAGTTACATAATTACCAAAATGGCAACTTATGTTTCGCCGCAACAATGGTGCGAGTCCGTGTTAGAAGGCTGCTAACAATGGCGATGGTGCAGTGTGTGTGTGTGTGTGTGTGTGTGATGTGAGGTGACGCGATGCGCTCTTGTCCCTCCCACTGTGGCACTGCGACGGTTGGCAGCATTGCATCTCGGCAGTAGTACCGTTGCGCGCGCAGATCTTTTATCCCTTTTATTAAAGTTCGCCAAACGAGATCTCGATAATCTGCTCCATCTAGCCGTGACTATCGGCACCAACGAATCTTTTTCAGATTGGACGAGGGGGTTAAACTTCAGTCTCTCTGATACGAGGGCGCAAATATCAATTTTCAATCGGTTGCGTCATGGTTAGAACTGGTAGTTGTAGGAGATTTCTAGACCTATAATAAAACTATTTCACTATTTAATTTGGCTTTTTTATTAAGTTTTTATTAGGTGTTCCGTCTTTCAACAGGTCAGTTGCCTTGTCCAAATCGAGTCCTCCAGAATGTCCTATTAGCAGCCTTTTTTTTTATCCTTAAAATTAATCTTCTTTCCTTATTTAAGGACATTCATCTGTTGCATTCGTCGCCTCCTTTATACTTTGCCTTCTATGACATCACTTAATAAGCCATGTAATCTCGTAGTGTGAAACAATAACTTGACCTTTCTTCGCAGAATCCTATGAAGACCTGTTAGTTTTCCATTGACTTTGCTTAGAACTTATTCATTATTCAGCTGACCTGTCCACTTTACCCTCTCTTAAATATTCTAATAAACCTTTCTATTGTGATGTTATTTTTGGTTAAAAGAGTTACTTACAATAGAAATCTAATAATCAGTTGATTAAATTCTTCAAATATATAATATCGTTGTCAATTTTACTGTTTATTTGATTTAAATTTCATTCAAAACTCCTAAAGTTTTGAATATTCATTATTTATTCATTTACAATTAAAATATGTGTTATACATATAATCTACTTACCTTTATTTCACTTTATTAAATCATCTTTCTTTATTTTTATTTTTATTCATAAACTGCCAACCCGCCATGTTTATTAATTTTGTTGGTAGGTGATTTTAACGCTATCTGCTCCAGAGAGTGGTTTATTTCGGAACTATTCGATTCGTTTATTTTTATGTTCTTGGACACTTATAGCATCTGGCTCTTGAAACATTAATTGCCCCTAGCGGAAGAAATTATTATTCTCGTTTTGTTTTTTTTGTTTGGTGCCAAGTTTAAAATTAATTCTAAAGATGAATTATGTTTCTTTGTAAAAATGTATCATTATCTTTTTAGTAATACCCCCAATCTCTAAATAATTAAGATTGTTTGCTTTATTCTTGCATACAAATCCCGGCGAATGTTTTCTCCTAGGCCGGTGATTGTTTATTTTAAACAAAAATAACGTGTTTGTGTTTTGTCTTAATTATTGGTGTGACTCTCTAAAATTGGCGTCGAAAGTGTAAGGAAGGATCCGATCGGCGGATCCTTCAATTATATTTTTTTTAAAGGTTCATGGTAATGTTATTCATCTAAAACTTCTAAAAGCTGTATAAACTCGTGAAGAAAGTTGAGTGGAAGCACTCAAAGAAGATCTTGGTGGAAATTTAAGGTCAGAGAGTTAAATATCGACGGAGCTTTGATTCAACATTTTTACCAGAGCAAGGACATTTTCGGGTGAGATCCAATCCATCTGTAAACATCCTGTTATGGATGTAAATAATTAGGCATAATCCTTAAAATTACTAAAGAAGGACAAATAATTTTCAGTTTCCAAACTAGAATTAATACCTTTTGTCCACCTCAGAACTATTTTTTTTTTGTTTATTATTGTTACATGTTATAAAGAATAAATTTTGTTGTTAAAATCTTATTTGCTTAAAGAAATATGTATATTCAAATATACTCACAATTCAAGTGAGAATTTAACAATTTCAAGTATTGCTTAACAATACTTTTAATAATATTATAATATACGAGGCATGCTTCATAGGTAGGGTTCATTCAAGAATATCATTCACTTCAATAATTAAAATTACTCTTTAAATTTAATTGTTTTATTGTTATTTACATCAATGTACATTGTATTTTCTTTCGAACTTGCATCCCATGTATAGCGAAGCTCAGTAGAGTGGATTGGTCAAATCAAGAATAATAACCTGCATCAGGAAGTCTTCGGTTGTAAGTGTCCAACTTAAGTCCAAACTTTAGGTAAAGTCCAGGGGTCTTGAGAGAAAGGGTTTTCGTATTACCGCTGAGCAGTTTATGGGGATAAATTTATTTAATAATCAAAAATCTACCTATCTCACAAAATAAAAGGGGTTGGTAGTTGGCGCCCAATAAAACACAATACAAGATTATATATTATAGATTATCTAAAATTAAATTAATTCTTTCATTCAAAATATAGAAATAAATACAAACACACATATATTTTTTTTATTTTTTTTCATTACAGTGTCGCCTTAACGTGGGGCTATTGTTATACCTAAAGTTTTTTTTTTAATGACTGTAAAGGTTGAGGCCTGATTACACTAGGGCATATTTGTGATTTGAGAGGACAGTAAAATATATATTTTGAGGCCTGATTACACTAGGGTCTATTTGTGACTTGAGGAAGTAGTTGATGTTTCTTTGCGGCCAACTTACACTAGAGCGTTTTATTGACAGGGCTAGATTACCTCAGTTAGGTTTTTGGTCATTTTTACGTCGTGTAGAAGGTTATGCCAGAGGGGCAGTATTATACATGTAGCAAGGCACGTAAGCAGCTCAAAAAGATAAACATGGATGCCCAGCAACCATCTGTAGGTGGAGAAGCAGAGGCGTCAGAAGGGGAGGTTGAAATGCCTCAAGCCGAGCCCAGAACAGAGCAATAGGATGATAGTTGTGTCACAACGTTAGAGTAAATAGTTATGGCAGGTTTACAACCAGTAGTTCCACACATGGAGGATGGTACACCATTGGGGGCAGATGCCCTGGATAGCAGTAGGAGTATTTCAGCTGTGGAGAAGTTAGAGGAAGCTCCAAAGACAGTGAAGGAATTTACCATGTTTGACCTAATGCAAGCATTGAGGGGGGACCTAAAAAAAATGGAGAATAGCATGAAAAAGATGGAGGAAAAAATGGAGAATAACATGAAAAAGATGGAGAATAACATGAAAAAGATGGAGAATAACATGGAAAAGATGGAGGGAAAAATGGAGAATAGCATGGAAAAGATGGAGGAAAAAATGGAGAATAACATGATAAAGATGGAGAATAACATGAAATCACTAAGGGATGATGTTATCTCAAGATTTGACCATTATAGTACCGAGTTTAGGTCAGTCCACAACCAATTGGCGGAAAAGGGGAAAGAGGTCGAGGCGCAAGTACAGGACTTGTCAACGACTGGGGAGAAACTAGTGGCAGCAGTGGAGGAAGTACCAGAGCAAGTGGTAATAATGCCAGTTAAGGACCCTTCGACGAATGGTTCTTATATTTACCCTTTCATATATTTAGGTGCCTACTACTACAAGAAATGCGATTCACAATTGTGTGAAACCCCTAATGAGTACTACATAAGTCAGTCACGTGTTCCAATAATGGGTCATTCTCGCAGTCATGTGAACAATTTTGACTGGGAAGTTGACTATGAAGTCATGCAGTTTAAGGAGTCGGATGAGTCATTTAATGTAAAAACAAGGGTTTCTGAAGCACAGAAGTTATCGTGCACTTTGTGGGTAAACGATGAAGTGTTATTGTCAAGTTGTTTTGGTGTGTCGTCAAATGGGCCCACAGAGACAAAACTTGTAGGAGATGTCTTGTCAGCTGCTATGATAAGCCAGGATACAAGGAGAATTATAAGAGTGGAATTGCAAACTGAAGCTACTGCCATTGGTAGGAGTGTTCTTCACCAACACCGAAACAATGAAGAATGCCCTAAACATTTTGATGTTCAGGATGTATTATTCAATATCTCCTCGCATCATTGGACCAGGAACCAGGTCACACGGCAGTCATCGAATCAAGATGATACCTGCAACAAGAGCAAACCAAGGATCAAGAAACGAGACCTCGGTAAAAGGAAGCGACATGGATTTCTTCCAGATCTAGGAAATGTATGGCTAGTTGGAGGAAGTGGAATTAGGCCCTCTCTTCCACAATCTCAACCTAGGGATTGTAGGAGGACTATTTTTGATCCTGGAATAAGTTTTAGGACATAGTTTCAAAGATTTGTGGGAGTCGAGAAATCCCTGAAGCTCGGGTTTTGTTGGAGGAGGGAATGTTTCAGAACAGAAGAAGGTTGTGGGAGTCGAGAAATCCCTGAAGCTCGGGTTACTGTTGGAGGAGGGAATGTTTCAGAACAGAAGAAGGTTGTGGGAGTCGAGAAATCCCTGAAGCTCGGGTTACTGTTGGAGGAGGGAATGTTTCAGAACAGAAGAAGGTTATGGGAGTCGAGAATCCCTGAAGCTCGGTATGCGATTGGAGAAGGAATAGTGTGAACAAAAGAGGTCCCTGAAAAATTTCATTTGAGGCACATGTCTAGGTGAAATAATACACATTTGTTTACATATAGGCCTAATTCTGTTTGAAGAAAACAAGATCATTTTTTTTATTACAATTACTATTTATTTCTACCTTATTATACGTCGAGGAAAAATATATTTATGTCACCAAGGACCATAATTTGGTGAAAATCACCAAAGAAATGCCAGAGTACACCCCAGCGCTCCAATGAAGATGATAATTATATGTATAGGAGGTTCTACGAGATGAGAAGCGATGAGGAGAGTAATGTTTTGGAGTTTATGACAGTTGTCAATATGTTTGATGCCCTATAAGTCCTCACTGATAACAAGACAGTGACAGTACCAATGTAGAGGTGATTTTTGTTTATTTGGAGGAGCTACGTCTGATTGAGGGAACTATGATACTCAATTATTTTACATAAAGGATCTACGGTTTATGGGAGAAAGCTATGTCTGATTGAGGGAACTAAGATACTCAATTATTTTTCATAAAGGAATCTACGGTTTATGGGAGAAAGTTATGTTGATTGAGGGAACTAAGATACTCAATTATTTTTCATAAAGGATCTACGGTTTATGGGAGAAAGTTATGTTTATTGAGAGAACTATGATACTCAATTATTTTTCGTGAAGGAGCTATTTACTCTGTTTTTCCAACAGAAGTAATTATTATTAAGTGATTATCAGTTACTAACAAGGTCAACAATGTTATGGAGAGCGCTGGTATGATAATCTGTATGCAGCATGGTGTAACAAAGCCAAAGTTCAGTTTCGTCTAATTTTATAGACTATCTATTATTTTGTCTCATTTTTCCTCTAAAAAATTATGAGGCCACTCAGATATTATACTATCAAAGAAAAGTCTATGGTAGAGCCTTAAATACCTTCATAATGTGTATTTCATCCTAATAAGATCTTGAAGACAGGTCGATCAGTTGATCTTGTGCCAATATAAAGTAGGCCAAGAGTTGTTTCGCAGTGGGACCGAATGTAGCGAAGAATGCTAGAACAGAAGAAGGTTATTTATGTTATGTTATATTGTATGTTATTTGTAAGAAGAGTGATCAACTTGTTGTTTTGTTTATATATCAAAGCTAAAATCTGCATTTGACTGTGAAGGATTGAAGAGAAAAGAGTTAAATCCATTTTAACACTTTAAAAATATATGATTTTTGGTTTAATGAAATGTTATTTAAATATTTCTTTTTGAGAACTGACATTAATATTGAGGGGCTGTTGGAAAGTACCCCATATGACAAGTTTGAGTAAGTTTAAATGTGTATACAAACATTTGATAATACTCAAGTTAGGCGTGGGCCTAAATTTTCAAATATTCTATTTCCTTTTCAACTATTTTAAAGGGTTATTATTAATATCTTTAAATGATACTTCTATATTACCTTGAAAAGAGTTTATAATAACTGGTTTCACTAAAAGAATTGAGAAATACAAAGAAATAAGGGTTAGCCTACTCTACGTTCTGTCAAGATGTAAAGAAAATGACTCAGAGAGCATTTGCTTTTTCAAGTTTTGAGGAAGAAATTATGATTATATTTTAATTATTTTAACAGGAAAGCTGAAGAAGAGGATGTATTTAATATATTCATTAATGGAATGAAGAAATTCTAACTTTAAGGTCAAGGCCTATTCATTTTTCTGTGTCCAAGTGCCAAAACCACTAAAGGATTTGTTTCCTTTTTACAATTTAAAAGTATAAAATGTATAATTTTGGCAATGAAAATAATTTATATAGTTAAATAATATCCTTAAGTTAATGAACATATCCATCGGAAGTTAAAATAGTTGGTTTTAAGCCATTTTATGTGGCTAAAGAGAATGACTACAGGTGTCACAAAGGTTGCGATAACTTGAGTTTCCACACCTACATTTGTTTTTAAAGTTTAGAGAGAGAAATATTTGTAATTTTCATTCAAGACTTCTACCTGATTTGAAGAAGGGTGTCTATTTGCCATATCAATTGAAGAAATTTAAGGATTTTAATGGAAAGGGTTCTAGGCCCTCAAGTTTTTATGGGATGAGAAGATTAAACTCAATATAAGCATGTTTCTTCTAAATTATTTTGTCTTTAAAATATATTTAAGTATGGAGAATACTTTTGTTAAGTAGAGGATGTCTCTAAGCTGCTAAGAAAATAACTGTGAATTCCAAATATTTGATTTTTCATTAAGTTATGAATTAAAAGGAAACAGCAAGTTTTCCAGGAAAACGTGTATTTTTAACTATATCGATTTAAAGTGAGTAGTTTGGTTATTTACCATAACCGTGGCATTAAATTAAATATATTATCACATGAAGAAACAATATTATAATCACATATATTTAATAGATTCTAACCTTACAAGCCGAGTGACCTTGAACTTGAATGTTCAATGTTGTGAAATGATCAGCTGATGTTAACAGCTGACAAACATGTGGCATCTCTAATATTTGGGAAGTTGTTGAAGTAATTCGTTCAGAACCTGGAAGAAAATACCATACCAAGAATATTTGAAGAGTTTTAAGTAAATTAAATAAACACACATTTTAAACCGTAACCCGAACTAGAGAGAGTAGGGTGCATTTTGAGTCGGGATGTTGAAATTCAAATCCACTTTCATTAACCAGGAGATCAACTGAGCGTCTAAGTTTGATATCATAAAATAACATCTTTTAAGTAGATACTACGCTCTTAATATAATAAATTAGATTAAAATCGTAGCATCGAGGGGCATTTCTGTGATGTTATTTTTGGTTAAAAGAGTTACTTACAATAGAAATCTAATAATCAGTTGATTAAATTCTTCAAATATATAATATCGTTGTCAATTTTACTGTTTATTTGATTTAAATTTCATTCAAAACTCCTAAAGTTTTGAATATTCATTATTTATTCATTTACAATTAAAATATGTGTTATACATATAATCTACTTACCTTTATTTCACTTTATTAAATCATCTTTCTTTATTTTTATTTTTATTCATAAACTGCCAACCCGCCATGTTTATTAATTTTGTTGGTAGGTGATTTTAACGCTATCTGCTCCAGAGAGTGGTTTATTTCGGAACTATTCGATTCGTTTATTTTTATGTTCTTGGACACTTATAGCATCTGGCTCTTGAAACATTAATTGCCCCTAGCGGAAGAAATTATTATTCTCGTTTTGTTTTTTTTGTTTGGTGCCAAGTTTAAAATTAATTCTAAAGATGAATTATGTTTCTTTGTAAAAATGTATCATTATCTTTTTAGTAATACCCCCAATCTCTAAATAATTAAGATTGTTTGCTTTATTCTTGCATACAAATCCCGGCGAATGTTTTCTCCTAGGCCGGTGATTGTTTATTTTAAACAAAAATAACGTGTTTGTGTTTTGTCTTAATTATTGGTGTGACTCTCTAAAATTGGCGTCGAAAGTGTAAGGAAGGATCCGATCGGCGGATCCTTCAATTATATTTTTTTTAAAGGTTCATGGTAATGTTATTCATCTAAAACTTCTAAAAGCTGTATAAACTCGTGAAGAAAGTTGAGTGGAAGCACTCAAAGAAGATCTTGGTGGAAATTTAAGGTCAGAGAGTTAAATATCGACGGAGCTTTGATTCAACATTTTTACCAGAGCAAGGACATTTTCGGGTGAGATCCAATCCATCTGTAAACATCCTGTTATGGATGTAAATAATTAGGCATAATCCTTAAAATTACTAAAGAAGGACAAATAATTTTCAGTTTCCAAACTAGAATTAATACCTTTTGTCCACCTCAGAACATATTTTTTTTTGTTTATTATTGTTACATGTTATAAAGAATAAATTTTGTTGTTAAAATCTTATTTGCTTAAAGAAATATGTATATTCAAATATACTCACAATTCAAGTGAGAATTTAACAATTTCAAGTATTGCTTAACAATACTTTTAATAATATTATAATATACGAGGCATGCTTCATAGGTAGGGTTCATTCAAGAATATCATTCACTTCAATAATTAAAATTACTCTTTAAATTTAATTGTTTTATTGTTATTTACATCAATGTACATTGTATTTTCTTTCGAACTTGCATCCCATGTATAGCGAAGCTCAGTAGAGTGGATTGGTCAAATCAAGAATAATAACCTGCATCAGGAAGTCTTCGGTTGTAAGTGTCCAACTTAAGTCCAAACTTTAGGTAAAGTCCAGGGGTCTTGAGAGAAAGGGTTTTCGTATTACCGCTGAGCAGTTTATGGGGATAAATTTATTTAATAATCAAAAATCTACCTATCTCACAAAATAAAAGGGGTTGGTAGTTGGCGCCCAATAAAACACAATACAAGATTATATATTATAGATTATCTAAAATTAAATTAATTCTTTCATTCAAAATATAGAAATAAATACAAACACACATATATTTTTTTTATTTTTTTTCATTACACTATAAAATAAATTCATTATTATATATTGTATTGGCCCTAGATCGTAACTACACTCCATATAGGTTGAAGACCAATTTAATTTAATATGGCCTAGGGTTGGTAAGAATATTCTGATATGTTACAGTTATACGTGGGTCATTGTGGAACTCGAGTAGCATTACATTCCTAAAAGGCTGGTAACATATGTGATTCATTGTTGTTTTAAAGTGCCAAGATTTTCTTGAAAGAATGGAGGCAAACGCGGTTTATTGTTGATCTAGAGCAGCAAGGCTCTCCTTACATTTCGGAATAAACTTTATTCATTGTTGCTCTAGAATGGCGAGATGCTCTTAATAGTATATATGATATTACAGCAATAATTTTATGTTAATAATAACAGGCAGCAAAATATTTAACAAAAGGCAGGGGTGCACAAATAAAAAACAGCTACATGGATTTGGTCGAAAACAATACAAGGATACCAAAAAAGTAACACCTTTGTTTAACTGCATTAAACTGATCCCCTGCAGTTCAGCCTACTGTGAAAGAGGATTCAGTCTAATGAACCTCATTATTACACCCACCCTTACGAGAATGACAGTGCCACATATGTCAAGTTTGATGTTTGTTAAACTTCACGGCCAGACCCGCCGCGTGTGAAGTCAGCGCCCGGGGCAGACTTGAAAGAAGCGCCCACCCCTCCCCCATACCCACCACTCACACCATCTTGTTTTCACACCATAATTCTAAGGGTTATTGTTATGAAGAAAATATCAAGCTGCGCAGCCTTTACTGTGGAGAGTGTCACCAATCAAAACACTTTTTAGATCATCTAAAGGTTATGCTTTGCACTTTTTAATTATGTTTTTAGCTCAAATATTCATAATTAATTCATTAAACATATGGTACCTGTCACCTGAAACCATGGCTGATAGGCCCAGCCCAGGAGTACATCTCAATTTTTTATTATTGAATAATAAGGTTACATAAATATATTTGAGTGTAAATACGGTAATTTATTCACACAGTTCGAAAAATCGAAAGTAACACATAATAAATTGTTGTTGTAGTTGTGAAATGTTCCGAATATTACTACGTAGTCATTCACTATCCACTTTGATAAATCATTATTAATACAATCAAAATATTTATTGATTTGTATTTTAAATGTCTGTCTATTCACTGTGTCAGCCAATTTATTAGAAGCAAGTGGATAGTGGAGAGAAGGAAAAGGTTCATCACGAGGCCTGTGACTCACGGGCTGTGAGATGAACGAATTCACGTCGTAGCGGTGCCACCGGCTTACAATGGTTGCTCTTTTCACTTTACAGATTTAATTAAACTGATGTTTTCTAACACAACACATTATACAATTTTATTTTCAATGTTTACAAGACATATTTAAAAAATTTGGCAACATTATCCGTTGGAATCTGTTCTAATGCCCTTATAATATATACAATCTTTACATTTTTAAAACGATTTACTAACACAAATGGGTACGAGGAGCGCCTATCGGCACCCCCTTAATCACGGCGCCTGGGGCGATTGCCCCGCTCACCCCCCTTAAGCGGTGGCCCTGTGCACAGCCCAAGCTTGAGAAACTGGAACCCAGAGCCAAATATAAAAACATGGTTCCAAAAACACTGGACTTCAGACGGTACCCGAACGAAACGAGCAAAACCAACCACTTTGGAGAACATCAATTAATTTGCTAAGTTTTTCTAACTCTATGGACATGTGGGCGTATCAAAACTGGACTGGTGACCTGGTGGTCTAGGGGTAAGGTGTCGGACTTCTGAGCTGGCGACCGGGGTTCAATCCTCGGTCCCGGCACAGATTTATCTGATTACCAAACTCTTCCTTCACCTCTGACAGATGTGTATTAATCACAACTTGTGATGTGAGGAATGCCAGCTCCACCGTGTTCGGATTCCACGTTAAACTGTAGGTCCTCCATTTCATCTCACAATCACCCTACCATTACACATTAGCGTAAGTGCGTATAACCCGAACGGGTAGTAAGCGGTGCTAATAATAATAATAATAATAAACTGGACTATTTAAATGAATAAAACATTTGTACTCTGATGTTTCAACTATTAAATGTTAAGTTGTTCAAATGTTCAAGAATTAGATGTTTTTCTGGATATTAAAATTGTTTGGTTTGATTCCTAACCCTCACTTCACTTTTATTGATATGTTATAAACAACTTATGAACTGATAAAAAAAATATCACCTAAATTATAAAAATCAGACCGCACGAAAATGGTCCTTGCTTTTGGATATCCGTAGGCAGACGGCGACCAAATAAGTCGCTAAAAATCGAATTCACGAAAATAAAGTTAAACATTTGACATCAAAAAGATAAGTTTTGCTTCTTATCAATGTAAACATTGAAATTAATGTGCATTTTCCATAACTTTGTCATGTAGCCACCGAACCATATTCTTGTGGTCTGCTATAATACAAAATCAAACGTTCTGGTACTGGAAAATTTACGAGTGCACCCCTGACAAAAGGGTCTTAAAATTACTTATACATTTTCAAAATAATTATTTTGTTTGAGATAATTAAATATGAATGTACAATGTAACGTGAATTTAAGGTTATTATCGCTGATGTCAGCATGCTTATCAAATCTTAACTTGGGGGTGAGGAGGAGGTATCCATCTTCTAATTCTCAGAAGTGGGTGCTAGACTAAAAATGTTGAGTACCATTGCTCTCCTATAGGGACAAGACGCCAATAATAGTTCAACCGTTTGTGATGATTCACAGGCAGCAGCGGGAGATTAATAACGGATAAAAGCCGGCTAAACTTAAGCTCGAAGCTTCACAATTCCAACATCCATAGCTGTTTAGCTTTTAGCTTTGAATTAACCGGTGATCTCTATATTAAACTGGATGGACATAAACATTCGCATTGCCAAGGTCCAAAGCGTGACGCTCAAGTTTATTGTCTGCTACGTTGTGGGGGGAAAAGATTTAACGGGTTCTTTCAATGTTCTGATATGAAAACATGTATCTGATAAATAAAAGTGTTATTATTTGAAAATAGTGAAGTATTATACCACACTTGCATGAAGAATCATTTACATTAAAGGATATGCAATTCAATTTTACAGGTAATACTGTACAAAAAACAAATAAAATCTTTAATATATTTTAGTATGTAGTTATCGTCCATGTTGTTTGCAGTCTTCCAAGTCTACACTTATATTTAAAGTTGGATATTAGCTTTTATATTGGTTTCAGAAACCATATTGTATTGAAAGTTCGATAAATATAATTAATAAGATATATTAAAACTCGATTACATTTGTTTGAGTGAGTGTTTGTGTAGTTGCCATACGTTCAAACTATCACTTAGATTATAGGCTTGTAGAAAGAGTTATTATTTTACCTTTTTTTAAAAAGTTGTCTTTAATTTTGTATATTGATTTCATAACCCATATTATGTTGAAAGTTCGATAACTATAATGAAACAAGTTAGCTAAAACTATATTACGGTTGTTTGAATGACGTACTTTGTGTATAAGTCTTACGTTCAAACATTAATTTAAGTTATAGGCTTGTAGGAAGTACGGTATCTGCTAAACCTTGATTTTAGTAGGAATTCCAATCTGTAAGGCTTTATTTCGTATCAGAATACTATCATATTTTGGTAGGATAAACGCCCATTTAGAATGGAAGTAGAAATTCCCTTCTGCAAGATCTTTTATCCCACCTAAACACTGCTATAGGTTAGGATTCTGGTACGAGATAAAACCTCCCAAACGAGCTTTCTTCAAAAATTATCTTATATATTTGCCTACATCAACTTATTTAAAGAAAAAACTCACTAGTTTCGAACTTTTTTGTGCTCTTCAAAGCTTTTACTAACACATGTATTTCATTTAATTAATCACACATTAATGTCTCTCATATATTCAATCAAATTAATGAACGATGTCAAAATGCCACATTGCCTTGTATGGGTGTAGGAGAGAAAAAGATACCTGCAAGTTTCCTTCTCTCTTACACAATGGTATGCAGACGACCGCTCGAATTTCAGCCACATATATCCATCCATCCAGTTATATTATAGAGATCAATGGAATCAACTCACATTTCTAGCGCTATGTAAAAGAAGCTGGTAGAAGAAATTTTTCTTGATTCTAAGAATGGTTCATTTGTTTTCAAAATGGCTGCAACCTAATATCTATTCGAGAATTATTAAATAAGTTAAATAACAATATGAATTAATGTTACCGGCTTCAAATATCTATGAAATTTAAAAGGTATAATTTGTAATCTTTTATTACTAAGTAATGCTATGACCCAAGTTCTAATTTTTTATTAAAATACGTTCTTCTCTGGTAACTGGTGTCGAGGGCGGAAGGTAGCAGACAGTTTAAATATTTTATTATTACTCTAGTAGGGTTGTTGTCTGTTCTTAACAGTTTAATAAACTTGTCGCCTATATGTGCTTTAACAATTTCTCTTTTTTTTTATTCGTATCCAATCACCACTAGAGGAAATTTCAAACCTTAACCTCAACCATGTTCCATTGTTATGGAATAAATAAATTAGACACTTATTTGAGCAAGGGCACTAAGGATGTTATATCTTTTATTTTCAAGTGTTATTATTTTCTAACCATCGATGTAAACATAAAATATAAGTATATTTATTAAGAAGTTTTTAGCAATATGGTCAGCCTAACACTAGTCATCAGAAACCCTTAACTACTTTTATATTTTTGTAAGCATGGTCGGTTCGCAGTTTCTTATGTGCGCAAAGGAACTTCACAAATATAGAATTTTATTTGAGCTTATATCTTATATTTATTTATTAATGTCAAAGTATGTTATGGTATTTAACAAAATTTGGAGCATTATGGGGCCTATTTTCTATTCTGCACAGACAGCGTAGGCTAGGGCTGGCATACTATTTTGAAAGTGTGCTCCCAACATGCTTTCCTATCATATTCTTCTACATTATTTTTGAGTTTTGAGTTATTAACAAAATGTACTAATATGAAAATTGTTAATTATTATTATTAATAATATTATATATTATAGGTAGAGATAGGGTAAATTCGCTTTTGCGAAAAACGCGAAAAGAAAAAAAAGGGTCGCAAATAGGGTAGTTATAAGTTTTCTTTGCGTTTCATGGCATTTGAAAGTGTTTAAAGCGATTTTTATTTCGCGAATTAACGCGAAAAATGTGATTTTGAGAGTATTTTAGCTAAATTATTCTATTTAGCGAAATAGACGTGAATTCCTTGAAAATGCTGTGCATTTAAATAAAATGCTGAGAATTTCTATAAAACGATGTTTTTCAGCGGAAATAATTGATTAAAAAATCATTGAGTTTCACTCGTCTGTGTGCTTCAGCTCGGGTTTTACTTGCATCCTGTGCCTTCCACAGCCCATACGGCTAATCGCCACATTCCGTTAGTCGTTGCTTTTATCATAAATCCTTTTTATAGGCCCTAAAAACATTGACGAAAGATATTTTTACCTATTTTGCTACAAAATGCTAAATTATGCCACAAAACGCTAAATTTCCAATAATTAATGCTAAAAAAACTTAAAATTAATGCTATTTTACCCTATCTCTAATTATAGGGTCTAATTATATTAGGCTATATAGAACTTAAATATTAAGAGTTATGCTGTAATTTTTTTTCTTACCGAACTATAGAGCACAATTATCAAAACGTTTTAGGAAACCTTTGGGTGGGTGATGTTTTTGAAGATTATTTATCAAATGAATAAGAAATTTTTAGAAATTACTTTGCCTATTAGGTCTCTAAAATAAGTTAATTAAAAAGAGAAAATGGGGATAGAGCCAACTCTGTTTATATTTTGGTGAGTTGTCTAAATGCTGTAAAAATAAATAAATTTTTCAAATAAATATAATTATAGTGTTATTCAATTTGCCGTTTCCTTGTGAGTAGGTGATAGTGTTAAAATTTTAATCTTAAGTAAAATACACTTATCATAAGGTTCTTAAGCAATGTTTCCGAAACAATATTAATTACTTTATGATACTAACAATGAGGGACTGATAACTAGTTTGCACTAAATTAAGATAACCATTTTATTTTAAATAGTTTTATAGAAATGAGCAGCATTGAATACCACATTCAAAGAACATTTTCTTGCTATCCTAGATATTATCTCAAAACATATAGGGCCTAGTTTTATCAAAAGCATTTTTGTGGAATATTAATTGGTAAACGTTTGTAAATTGTTCTCTGAATCTTCCTTGACTGTATTTTGGGCTCTTAATACAATTTATTGAGCAGCATACTTTTATTAGATCTAGCAATCTGAGCTATGTTAAACTTATAATATTTTAATTTATCTACCATTCCAGAATCTTTTATTTTATTTGAGGTACCTATTTAACATGCACATTTTGAAGCAACTGATTATATCAGTAAACAATGTATACATTAACTTAGACACAACGCCCGGACTTCTTACCGTTAATCCATCACTGTGGAAGGGGAAACCCACATTTCACATAGGCTAAATAATATATTTTTCAGTTGTGCTGGAAATCAAACATGGAACCCTTAGCTTAGTAGGCAGACATGATATCAACTGAGCTAACACCCTCCTCGGTGGCGTAGCTAGCTAACGCGCTAGTAGTGTTGAGCTCGACTGCCGAGGACGGGGAGATCGAGGTTCGAATCTCTGTCGGGTGAACTGGGGGTGGTTTTTCCTAAATGGTTTTCCCCTCTCCCTCCACACAAATGCGGGTTCACTTCATCTATATTCAACCTTCCCAATTCCTAACCCATTAGCGTAACTAGTACTTAAGCGTATAACCCGAACGGGTATTAAGACACGGTGCCAAATAAAAAATAAAAAAAAAACTGAGCTAAGGTGTCAGACTTTTTCTATAATAAAATAAGTAGGTACCTATAGGTTTAGTTATACTTATATTATAAAGAAACTTGACAATCTTCCCATTATTAAGTTGACTGAAGTTGAAAGGCTCCAAACATAATCACCATGGGAAGCATTACAAAATAGATGCATTTTCATTTTTATTTTTAATTTAAACACACTCTCAATAGACTAGACTGTTGATGTCGGGGAGATAGAGGTTCGAATCCTGTTCGGGTGCACTGAGGGTGGTTTTCCCTAAATGGCTTTGCACACACTCTTTCCATGCAAATGTGGTTACACCTTTAGTAAATTCAACCTTCCTTGTCCTTAACACACGAGTGTAATTACAGTAGTACATATTCTAATAACCCAAACGAGTAACTTAAGATGTGGTCGTAAAAAATATAAAAATGATTGTCTATGATTCATTATCATTACAATTACACCAAATATCACTAAATCATAAAGATATACGATTTCAATTTTGATCCTCTTGAAGTAATAATTTAATGGCTGATTGCTTTTCTCGTAGGTTGCAAGTTTCACTTCAGCATGATTCGTCACGTCCCATGGCTCTGTCGACGAATAATAATGCGTTTCACTGTTCATGCTCATAACAAAAGCTCTTCAGCTCCAACAGTTGCTGCATTAACTTCTGTCCCTTGTGGTGATTCAAGTACAACCGATAAAAATGTGGAGTCTACCCATTCTAATGAAGTGAAATCTGAAGAAAAGGTTGTCGTATCAAAATCTCAAACAATTCTTGGTAGCGGTACTTCAGACTCGGTAAAAAACACCAAGCTTACCGGAAAAAGAAACAGTATTATAGAGACTGCCTTTGCTTCGCTGAAAGAAGCGGACAACACCACATTCACTCGGCATAAAAAAATATTGTCTTTGGAAGATCAAATTGAAAGGGCTGACTCCGTGGAGACCCTCCTAACTCTTGTAAATAACTCATCGGTAACACGGCGGAGTGCGCTTCGCGTGGTGTCGGTCCTGGCCGACTGGACTTCAAGTGGCAGGGTTAAGTTGGCTGACTTTGAAGGTAATTCCTTGTTAGGGGTCGTCCATAAACCATGTAACTCATTTAAAAAAACTTTTTTTTTACCCTTCTCTCTTTTTTCACATAAGCGTTTTTTTACATCCATTACAGTTTCCACCCAGTGGCCTGGATCAGTTTTTTATTCAAGTCATATATTTTCCACTACCGGCTTGCTAGGTCTGTCGTAGCTTCATATGCCTTATAATCCAACTTAAGACTAGAACAGGCACAACATCCAGTTCTCGGTTGTTAATTTATCAATGTGAAAATATAAACCCGAATTTCACCAATTATAAATGTTTTGGCCATGCCGAGAATCGAACCCAGGACCCTTGGCTCAGTAGACAAGACACGCTACCGACTGAGCTAAGGTGTCAGATCCACATCAAGAGTGAATGTCATTATTTCATAAGGAGGCTTTTTGGGACCCTAAAAGAGTGACTTGGATTTAATACAGCTCGGAATCCATTTAAAATCCTGAATATAAATGATTTCAAAGAATTTTATAGCAATACTCTATTATTTTTACTTATTTACTGCACATAAGTTACAGATGGGTATTTGTAAAATTAACAACCTTTTTAAAATCACTTTTTGTATCTCTAAGTAGGTACATTTCTGCTGAATATATTACATTTAATGGACACAAAACATAAAAAATAATTTCTTTTCAATATTGTAATCTATGTATAAGATTTGTATTACATAACATTGTAATGTAGGTATCCCCCTTCCCCCTTATGTAACACCTTGTAGACATTAGAGCCTCTACCTCCTCTCAACATTACTAGGTTTATGGATAAACCCTAATTCATATTATAAAATATGTATTTACAATGTATAACTCCCTTCATTGGCCGCAGGGTCTAAGCCAGGCAGTACTCTTATAATAGACTAGACTGCTAATGACAAGGAGACTGTGGTTTGTTCCCTGTTGGATGTACTGAGGGTGGTTTTCCCTAAATGGTTTTATTCTTTCTCTCTCTACCTCTCTCTTTCTACCTCTCTCTCTCCCTCTTTCTCCCTCTCTCTCTCTTTCTCCCTCTCTCCCTCTTTCTCCCTCTCTCCCTCTTTCTCCTTCTCTCTCTCTTTCTCCCTCTCTCCCCCCTCTCTCTCCAAGCAAATGTAGGTCAACTTCCTCTAAATTCAGCCTTCCTCATCCCTAGCCCATTAGTGTAATTAGTAGGCTACATAAGCATATAACCTGAATGGGTAGTAAGATGTGGTGCTAAAATTTTATACAACATGAAACCAATGGTAAGTTTAAAATCCCTAAGCCATTATTATGTTAATACACATTTTGTAGGTCTTTATCTTTTTAAATTTGTATATAATACAATAAAACTTCTGTTAGCCGGAATAAAGAGGGCTGACCCCTTTTCAGATAAGCAAATTTTCGAATATGAAACTAAAACCCCCCTGAAGAGTTAAAAGGTAAAAAAAAAATTATAAATTACATAATATACATTTAGTTACATAAAAGTATTTTTGTATATATATAAATACATTTCATCTAGTCCCTGGTTGTTAATTCATTACTATGATAGGATAAGCCAACATTTCACAAATAATACATTTTTCAGCCATGCCGGGAATTGAACTCTGGACTAGGGATGTGGTATCGAAAGAAAAGTATCGATACTGTACTCATTAAAAGTACCAAGAGAAAAATAATGATATTAGTAAAGTATTGCTACTTTTTTCACATTCGTACCTGGGAACCTTAGCTCAGTAGTAAGACCGACTGAGCTAAGGTGTTGGATTATATGTATGTACATACAGTTGCTAAATAAATTATTATTCACTATTGCAAAGTTAAATACACAACAAAATTAAATTTAGCATTTCTTTTTAAATAAGTTTTAAAATTAATTTTTATTCTTTTTTTAGATTTGTATATCTTTGCCAAATAAAGGTTTATGCGATGTAAAAAAATTTTTTTGCAGTTCAGCTTCTGAAAAAATATGCATTTAATCATTTCATATATGTTGGGTTTCGATTATTTAAGGTCCAGATATGGGAGGTTTTATATTAATATAATTGATTTTATTTCAGATTAAATAAAATAATATTTGCTTAACAAAACTACAAATTTCAAAACATACCATACTTAAACTATTCATATAAGTAGTTCATCAAAACTCAATAATTTATAACTTATTTGTAAAAAATAAACTAGATACCTGAAAATCACTGTAAACTTATGTAAAACTCTATTTTCTGTCGACATTACTCATAAACACAAAGATCTATTGTAGGTGATCAGCGGTTCGTGAAAATGTGCAGACTTCTTGGTAAAGGATTTACCTCTTCATCCTCAAAAACTGCACCCGACATGGGTGGTTTTGGAGACCTAGCCATGGTTTTGGGAGTCACGGGCGATGACGAAGCAGCTAAACTGGTTGCTGGTATTTCGCTCAGTCAAATGATAAGGGTGAGTTTTTATAAACCAAACCATCCCAAAAGATTGGCTTATCGTCTATGCATATGATGGGTTAATGTTAATGGAATATTTATGGATTTATCTTATTACTGCACCTACTTAATAATATTTCTTGATTTAGGTTTGAGGGTTTGGAACTAAGGGTATTATTATATATTGTAAGCAATGTACTTATTTTAAACTGTATTTGGAAATGCATTCAACATAGATTAACCCCAATTAAAAACAAAATTCAGTTTCTCAAAAGCATTTGTTCGCTTCTCGTCTAGGCTACCAACATTTAATCACACTAATGGAGCAGGGATGAGTATGGTAGATCTTTAGAAGAAATGTACTAATATTACTTATGTGAAGAGAGAGTGAGAAATAATTTAGGAAAAATCACAACACCTTTCTTGCGATTCAAACTTCTACCTGCTCGCCACCTACAAATCAAATTACAACTAGCTTGACACCTTTATCTGCATGCCTACCATTGCAGGTCTTAACAACCAAGATGTTTTCTGTCTGATGCTTGCCTAGGTGTTGTCCACTTTGGCAAATAAACGTCGCCGGTCGACGCCTCTGCTTCGCTCTTTAGCGTTCAACATTGGACGCAAGACTGAGCATCTTGACATGAAGCAGGCCACCGACACGCTGTACGCCATGGCTGTGCTCAACTTTCCCGACGAGGTACTGCTCGAGAAAGTGGCCTCGGACTTGTGCGAGTGCGTCCCCAACAATGACAGGTCGGCAGTGGTCGGATCAGTCCTCACTAGCGTGGGCCTCATGAGATACAAGCACACAGGTGGGTCTCGACATACTTCTAGCACCAAGAAAAATTTCCTGACTCTATTGGTATAGTTGCTGCTTCAATTTGAGCAGGGCTGTAGAGTTGGTACGCCAAGCCTTATAATCTGACTCCTCTATTTTTATACTGTCTGACTTCGACTGCAACTTCGAATCCAACTCCTTCATAAATTACTAAAGTATATTAATTAGTAATAGCAAATTGATGGCAGTAAAGTGCTTCAATACAGATGAATTCATGGGAAGCTTCTTTTACATTGTAAATTTATATTTAAATAAATTTGTCAATCTAAATTACAAATTTTGGTCCTAAATAATAATAAAAAAGTATAAAATATTTTTATAATATTATAAGTTTATATTTTAAGCCGTAGTCTGAGTCGGTAAATTTTTACCGACTCCGACTTAATCCGAAATTGATTCTCACTCCACAGCCCTGAATTTGAGATAAAATTTTGCACAAGTAAAGAGCAGGCCTTTTCTTCTTCAAGCTTAACTCTCCAAATGTATGCCACAGTTTACAATCTCATCATCATTATTATCGATTGTTTCCAGCCTATGGATGGCTCATTTTAGTAAAATTTCTCCATCTTACTTTATTCATCAACCACTCTTTCTCCTTTAATTTCTTCCATTCTTCTCCTTTCACTTGAACACTTTCTGTTATCTGCTCCTCCCCTCTCTTTCCTGGCCTCCCTTGCAGTCTTTTTCCTACATACTTCATTTCCAACATTTTCTTTGGCATCTTCACTTTTTTCCATCCATCATTACATGTCCATGCTGTCTCAGTCTTGCTTCCTCTACTATCTCATGTATTCCCTGTACCCCAACTCTTTCCCAGATAACTTCAATCCTAATTTTGTTTCTGCTCGTGACAGCTAGCATGTTCCTCAAAAACTTCATTCCCATGGCCTCCACTTTTCTTGTCTCTTTTACATTCAGTGTCCATGTTTCTGCTGCATATGTGACAATAGGTACAAAGTATGCCCTCTTCAATACTTCCTTACTCTTCAAGGGGACTTCCCTTCTCCATAGTAGGTCTCTTACGCACCTATAGAACAACACTCCCTACTGTTCTCTTCTCATTAAATCCTCTCTACTTCCACCTTTCCCCCCAATCACACTTCCAAGATATTTTATGTTCTGTACTTTTCTCAGCTCTATTCCATCCAACTTTATAGCTTTATTACCTTCTTCCTTGTCATTACCATCACTTCACACTTTGCCGTGCTAAATTACATTCCACACTCCTTCACTTCCTTTTTACCCCCCATACCAATAAGTCATCAGCAAACTTCATGGCTTTAATTCTTTCCTACCAGAGTTTTCCTGCCACTTTGTTCAAGCCACAGTTTACAATATAAATAGTCATATATTCAATTATTAACTATACATCATCATCAACTGCAGCCTGTAACTAGGTCAGTTTATTAAAATGCTTCCCTTTTCCTTTAACCTTCCACCATTCTTCTCCTTTCACTTGAACACTTTCTGTTTTCTGCTCCTCCCATCTCTTTCCTGGCCTCCCTTGCGGTCTTTTCCCTACTTACTTCATCTCCATCTTTCTCTCTGGTATTCTCTTCCTTTCAAGCCTCATTACATGACCATAAAATTAACTATACAGGTGTAACATTTCCTGTCTTTCCTGATTCCAATGCTCGGTTTTGATTATTAAATTTAAATCACAATTGAGGGCTTTGGGGCTAAAACCTGAATACCCTCATTGATTTAGATGGGATATTTTCATTATTTAAACGTCAATAAAATCCTGAAATATAGCTATAAAAAATAAGTTAAATATTCGTGGATATTAGTTATTCTCACGATCTTGACTGACTATAAAACAACTTATAGTTCAAGTGGTATGCGACCAGAAATCACTGCTAACATATTTTGTTGGCAAATGAGGGTTATCATGTTTTTACCATGACCCCCTCAATTATCTATTATAATTCATTAACATTAATTTTTACTATCTCAATCATTTTACATTCATCAAAGTTCACATTCAAATATGTTATATATTTATATACCATATTCTAATGTATTTATTAACAACAAAAAAACAGTTAAAAAGTATGAATAGTAAAAACATATTCAAATGTCTTTGATTTGTGCAAGGTCACTAGAACACAAAAGGTCATATTGAGCACACTTACAATACTAAAGTTAAACAGCAAAAAAAACTAGTAAGGGGCTGTCCTTAATCCTTTCACTGCTATAATTGTTCATAAAAGTTTGCTGTATTTTTCATTGCCCATGCTATTAATGTTTATAAATGTTTTCAAATTTCATTCACCAGTGCTAAATATGTTTATAAATACAGCTCTCTAACTCTCTGTACTGTTAATACCATCTATTGGCAATACTTTGGAACTATTATGAAGTATGTACTGCGATTTTGTATACACTTCTCGTCTAACTGATAGATCGATATTCGTTGCCAATCACGCAACTGTTTACTATGTAATGCATTTTCAGTCATGTTTTCTTTAAATTATTAGTTTAGGAGTTATTTATTCATTCTTTCGTTTATTTTTATAAATATATTCTCAGAAGTTTCATAATTTAGGTGAACATTTATAATCGTCAAATGGGTACATTTAAGCAAAAAATTATTGTGGTTCAAAGATTTTTCCTAATTCAACACATACATGTAGGCCTCTACAGGATATTTTCCTAATTTAGCGGGGAAAGGTTTAAACTTTATAAGTGTTTTGGGGGGAGCAGGGGTCAGTATCCATATTACATTAGGTTTTTTGATCAATGTTTATGGTGATACGAAATCTAAAAAAAGAAATGTTTTTGTCAGAAAATAAAGAAATAAATTATACAGTTTCACTTATATTTCATTTACTTACAGCAAATAAAGTATTCTAAGATATTCAATCTTTATGTCAAAGTATAACTAAATGACTAAAATAATCTGAAAATAAATACTGTTTAATTTAGAAACTAGAACTTTCTGGAATTTGAGAGCTTAGAAATATATATATATATTAGAATTGGGCCAAATCCGAATCTCCAATTTACCTTTGCATCCCGAATCTTAGAAACATATTAACATAAGAGTAAATATAAATATATAATATAAAATACAAATAGTAACTAAATACAAATACAATCAGTTAAGTGTTAAACTACTGGTCTCGGGCCTGGTTGTTAAGTTCATCCTATAATTTTGATTGGTTCTGAACCACCAATAAACTGTATTCAAGCTTCAAAACAAATTTCACTTGAAAAATTGAAGAATTTTTTTCTTTTTTTAAGAATCTGATTCTGGAATTTGAAATTTTCTCAAATCCTCAAATCTCAAATATCCTTAAGGATTCGAGGGCTCGTCTCTTTTCTTTTATTTGTGTGTGTGTGTGTTATATGTTTTATGTGTCTGGCTACATTCCTCAGAGTCCATTTTGTGGAAATAGTTTAGCCAGTACTAATGTATCGGTATCCAGGGGAAGACCGAATGTACTAATTGTAAAGTCTTTCCATGGAGGCTCTTTCCATGTCCTGATGAGATGATATGATAGTGAGTATGAGGGTGTGGAACCAACAAAGATCTTAACCTAACTAAACCTAGCTAACAAAACGCTCGTGACCGTTGGAAATAGTTCTCCTTTCATGAAAAAATGCCTATGATACCAGCCAGGAATCAAAATCGGGACCCCTAGGCTCGTAGCCAGATGGATTGACCCACTATACCATGGGGCCAGCTATATGGGTAGTTAATATACTGCATGCAAAATTATAGTTTTTGTTTATTTTGTGTGTTTATACTTTTTAATAGCGCAGGTCGCTTGGCCATTATTTGAAACAATTTTTTTTGTCTAAATGGGCTTTATAAATAATCGCATATATTTTGCTTGATAAAACATAAGAAGTTTTTAATTCTATTTTGTTATCATCTTGGCTCTTTTTATCATTTTAAGCTTGATTTATTAAATAATCATAATGAAAAAAAAATTAGTAGGGCTGGGATGCTAGAATTTTCGAATCTCGCAAATTCTTTAGTATTTGAGATATTTGAGACGAATACAATTTCAAATATCAACTCAATTAATTTATGCAATTTGTAAAATAAATTATATAGACTGTGTATTTGGAAGAGTAAAAAAATAAAAAAAAGAACAAAACTGTATTAATATAATAATTTTTTTTAAATGTGTTATTTTGTTATTTATAGCTAGGCTCACCAAGCCTTAAACAACTGTTTTAAATTAAATTTTAAATATTTTAACTTTAACTAAAATTGTATATTTTAAAGATTTTTGAGGATTCAAATTTGAAAGAAAATTTAAGCTTGAATTCGAGAAATATAGGATTCGACCCATCTCTTAAAATTAAACAAAGAAACGTATAAATTTTAATGTTGCAACATAATAAAGCAATAACAAAAATAGTTATTTTTTCATAAAATTGTAATATATAAAATCATAAATTAATATATTTTATCCTTGTTAAAAGTCACTATTTATATGATTTGTTATGTGATTGCCAGAACTGTTGGATGTGCTGTCAGATTGGGTGACAGTTAACATAGATACTTGTCGAACTCAGGACCTTTGTTCCCTCCTCCAGACTCTGGCCATGCTCAACTACAGGCCTTCCAATGAGAGCCAGTTATTTGACGTAAGTGAACTTGTAATTTTACTAAGGGCCATAACTTTTATATCTTCACCAGTTTTGGTGGTCGCACAGTCTAATGCTTCACTCTCGCAATAGACTGGCCTGCCCATGACAGAGTGATCGACATTCAAATACCTGTCAGGTATACCGAGAATGGCTTTTCCTAAACGATTTTCCATTCTCCCTCCATGAAAATGTGAGTACACATCCTTTAAATTAAACCCTCCTCATAACTAACACATTAGCACAGTTAGTACCCAAATAGGTAATAAAGCAGTTTGCTAAAAAAAATATACTTTGTACAACCCAAACCAAACTATCAAATTAATGAATGGCTGTTTCGGTGACCCGTTGTCTAACACCTACTTTCACGGTAAACTAGACTGCTGATGACAGCGAGATCGAGGTTTGAATTCAGTTAGGTGGAATGAGGTGATTTTTCCTAAATGGTTTTCCACATCCTCTGTGTAAATATGGATACATTCTTTAAATATAACCTCCCTAATCCCTAAAATCATTTGCATAATTAGTACATAAGCGTATAACCCGAATGGGTAGTAAGACACATGCTTAGAAAAAAATAATAGAAACATTTTTTCAAGTGTTGTTTTAGTCACTTGAGTAGAAAACTAAGTTAACATTAAAAAATATAACCAAAAAAAACAATAAAGATGGGTGGTAATTTAAATATCATATTAAAATTCACTATTCCAGTATCTTGGATAATATTTACTCATTCAGCTACTCTTTATTAAATTATTTTGTAATCAATAGAAGAAGGTACACAAAAGAGGGATATAAATAAAATAAAAGGAACAAACAATTGGATGCTTCTGTAAACAAAGATGTAGTGACTTCCTCTTGAAGAAAATCAAGCGGTACCCAATCCTTTGGTATAGGTTTCATTTTATTGAAACTTTTCGAGAGGGATTGTGGAAACAACTTCTTAAAAGAGTAAACCAAAAAAAAAACAGTATTAAAAGGAATAATGGGAATCATTATTTGTTTATATCTTCATTATATCTTAATCATTCAACATATAATACTTGTTTTCTGACACTAATATTTTTTTAATATTCAAACTTTGATTCAGCTTCGGGAAACATTTACATTATTTGATTCAGTTTAGGGGATGTTTCATATATTAAATTCCGAGATATTTTAAATTATTAGATTTGGGTTCGCTTCGAATTGAAGACGTGGACTTCACACACCCCCTACTTTCTTCCATTTAAAATAAAATGTATCATCTCTCAAACAGTGGAAATAAAATTTTCCTTAAAGAGATATTTATTAAATAATACTTTTATTCTCCTGTTCATACACTTATGGTAGACATAATTGCAAAAAAAAAAATCATATATCTCTTTATCATACAAAAAATGATCATAGTGCATCATATTTGTCCCAGGTGCTGGTGAAACATTTGACTGTGGCAGCTGTACCGAACTCTGTGGCCTGGCTGGATGTTGTGTGGTCTTTGGTCGTACTCGACAGGGCAACAGCTCAGCATGTGACATCAGTCCTCTCACCCGAGTTCCTCGCCAAGTTGACGATAGGCAGAGGGGGCAATGACCAGGGTAATATTTAAATGGTTCATAAACACACACACAAAAAGGAATGAATTTTAAATAAGAAAATCTACTTTCCACAAAATATGTTAAAAATCACATTTGAAATTAAAAAAAAGGTAATTTTTCAAGTTTAAAGTAATCATTCTTACAAAGATATTTATAAATACACAAAATAAAACAATTTAAATATTTATTTGCAAAATTACAAATTTTCAAATGAGTCCTTATATTTTTAAACACATTTTATGTTTATTACTCAATAGATTACATAAATAATGTTTGCAGTAAGCATTTGTTTAGATTTTAAAAATAGTTTCCAAGCTTTTTGCCATATTTCATTTGTAAGTTAGGCTTTATTGCAATATTTTTATCTGAGATCATGTAGCTTTTTAAAGTAAATCTCTTTTTTTACCTTATTTCAGAAAAGCAAGACATTAGTTTTGCATCAAAGCTAAAACTTTTGAACATAAATGCGGCGGCACAGTTGAAATTGGAAAAGTACTCGGGTGAGTTTAATGAACATTTTTAATCTTTAGTAATGACATAAAACCCTATTGATTTTAAAGTTTTTGAATTTCGATTCAAAAGAAAATTTAAGAATAAGGATTTGATAAATTTAGGATTCGGCCCCATCTTGATGTTAAAACGAATTTTGGAATTGTCTTGGAGCTTTCTAATAGGAATTTTTAAAAAAAATATTGTATGAAATCAAGAATAAGAAAGATGATATATTTATTTTGTTTTAGGGCCTTTACTTCCAGTCGATGTTGACACATACAAAGTATCATTGACGAGATCTCGAGACAAAAAACTGTTGGTTTCAACCATATTTGATTCATTTTCGAATCTCCTCCCTTCAAGCACATATCTGCGGAAAGATATCGACACAGGAATGGGCTTCTTATTAGGTAAATGACAGGTAGAAATTTTAATTCACATTAAGAAATATTAAGGTTATTTGGAATATAGCACTAGGCTAAATCATGGTTTAAATTAGGAGGGATAGCCAGCACACTTTCCTTGGTGATACTGGAGTATAAATTGTTTAGATAGAACACTATAAAACACACAAACACATTTTTAAGGACAAGCTTTCATTGTTTTCTTCATAGTTATTTTAATTGGAAGTTGTCTAGACCTTAGTGTTAGGACAATAATTTGATTTGACTTTTATCTCGGCAACGGCTGGTCCAAGTTCTAGGCTAAATGACTCAGATATATTAGATTATTTGTGCCTGAAAGTGACTCTGATACCACTAGTGTTGACAGTAACCCAGATCTTACGACTTCATGGAGATTTTTTTTCCAAACACAGGCGCTGACTTCAAAATTGTAAGTACTGCCCCATGTACATGATTTTACAAAAAGTCATATAGTTTAGAATCAGACAAACCTACAAACACCAAACTTATATAAAATTTTATAGAAATAAATGTTCTTTCTTGCAGGATGACTGATGAAGGAGGAAGATGTGAAAAAAAGAGGTTTTTTTTAACTTTGAATAATACATTTTAATTCAAGTTTTCAAATTTCAATTTTTTTTTAATATCTAAAGTCAAATGATTTATGGAATTTTTTTTTCTTTCTAAATCTTCAATGTTTATTGTATAAGTGTGAGTTTTCCATTTGTATACATTGAAAACTTTTTCAATAGGAAATTTTAAAATGTATAGAGGTAAATATGTGAAAACTAACCCGAGTTTTTTGGATAAGCCAAGTGAAAATGTGTTGAGTGCAAAAGAGTTAGAAAAAAATAGTTTCCAATTTTTCTTCCACAAACTCTCGTTCTTCTTCTTCCTTTCCCAACTTTTGTTTGTTCTTAATTTTTTACTACACACTCTCATGTTTGTTTAAGGACATGTCAAAGGAAGGACGTTTACGCTCACCCGTGAAATAATACGCCTATGAATTGACAGATAAAACGATGATCTGGATAACGTTGCTTTTGTGTTATTTTCAGACGGAGAGTGTGTTCTTGATGCCAAGTGTAACCCCATACCGGTCGTGGAAAAGGCTCAAGCTAACCAACCAAACAATCAAAAGAGAACTAGGTGAGTACCAAAAGTAACATTTATTTACCAGTAATATATTAGCTTTTTATGTAGATTAAAGTTGACCAGATCTTTGAATCAAATTCTATTTTTTTTTTTAATCTCCTTTACACCACTACTTTAAACAAAAATTAATTACAAACATTTACTCGACACATATCACTCTCACATAACATTGAATAACAATTTAACATAAATAGGAAGTACAATCACACATAAATAAGGGTTTCTTTGTAAACCATTACACGTTACATAAACACACCCCAAAACAAAATAATTAGTTTTATTAGTTTTTAATTTTTTATCAATATAAAATGTAAGCTATAACAGCATTATACCCATGTGACAGTACAATAAAAGAAATACATCATGCATTAGATCTAGTACAAAACCTTGGAAAAATAAATAACCTTTTAATGGATACCATATCATGTTGGTATTAAAGAAAATGAACAAGCTGATATCTTAGCAAAGAAAGGTACCCGAATTAAACAATTGATAACTAAAAACATGATATATCATTCTTCCACACTGTGGATAAAGTATAAATTTAAGACTAAGCTAATGGAAGAGTTCAAAAACAATTTTGCAAGCAAAAAATGGAGCATAATCCTTGAAAATAAAAACCTTATTTCCCACTAAGAAAATATTTAAAGATATAAAGATTCGAATTAACCAAAGGACATGATTATTTAGCTGCACAACATTTATACCTTACACCATTGCAAACTACCAGATACTATCATGAATGGAGAACACTTGCTTCGGTAACCGGCCCCTTGGTGTGGTGGTCAGTGCACCTGACAATGAGTCCAGGGGTCCTGGGTTCGATTCCGGCTGGTACTTCGGGTATTTTCCCTTAAGGGGAATTATCCCAACGGTCACCAGGGTTTGGTTCACTATGCTTAAGTTAGGTTAAGACTCACACTGGCTTCACAACTTCATTATAACTATCATCACTTTGCGGTTACAAGTTGTAGACAACCTCCATAGGTGTACGCTGGATAACGCTCTGAGCGGCAAATAGTCTACACATAAGGCGACCGAACCTGGATTTCATGTCCCTCCCGGTCATATATGCCATACGATTTAAAAAAACATGCTTCACTGTCAAGCAATAACCAAAATACAAGGATACCAACCCAGCTAATGAAATACTATTGGGACGCTAGATGGAGAATGGAAGAAATACTAGCTCCAGAGCATTATCAAACAACAACTTATAAGTTATAGAAAATTGATTTTGATTATTTTGATTCGATTCGAATCTGATTCTTAAATTTTCTCCTTGAATCTTTAAAAATGTACAATTTTGGTATATAGAAATATTTAAAATAGATTTTGAAAGAATTGTCAAATGCACAGTCCCACTGACAGACAATATTCTGTTTGGCACCTTTCTTACATCATAAAAACAAATATAACCCTTTTTTGAGTAAATCAATTATTTTAATACAATTCTGTACCTTTTTGTGATTTTGTTATGTGCCCAATTACACATTTGAATTTATATACATAATTACTGTTACCAATTGCTTAAAAGTGTCAAGGTCAACTAAGTCTTACTAAGTGTATCCGAGCTACTTTTTGAAATTTTTATGGATCTTGAATCTCTCAAATGCCATAGGATTCGAGTGTCCCATTCATAACTTCAACATTATAACTGTGATAAAATTCAAAGCAAAAAAGTCATCATCAACCCCATATTTAAATATTTAATAATTTGTATTTTACGAACTTGTACAAAGAGTTAATACAGGTTTAATAAACTACTCGATATGTGAATGTGGTTCCAGGATAGGAATCGTGGCTTGGGACTACCACGACTTGTGCCGTGGCGTTCACAACGAACCCAACGGGATGGCGGCTCTTGGTGCTCAGTTATTGGAAAAGAAAGGGTACAAGGTCATGGCCATACCTCACACAGATTTTAACCCTCGCGATAAGCTCGTGAGAAGAGTGCAATACTTAGAGCAACAATTGAAGAATTTGGTTAAAGATAGATAAAATAATAAGGATGGGGTGGCTTAGTGTTTATAGTAAGGTGACCTCTCGATTGAATATTTAACTAAGCATTTCACATGTCATTTGTTACAGTTCCTTAGTTGGTTTATTTTGTAATCACGAATAAAACTTTCCAAAGTTTTTGTTATGTTGTTTTGATAACTTGAACAGCTCCATGGCCGCTCTTAGCATATGTGGGGATGTAGGAAAACTTTGTTTGGGGGGGGTCCCCAGTCATCTGTCTCTAATTAACAACATTAATTGTTTCTAGGGATCTGCTGAGTATTCAGATATTTGAGCTGGTTCTCTAATAGTTACTCAAGCTCGAGATCATGTGTTGGGATTTGTTTTGTGAAATAATGCACAATTAGAGGGTAAGGGGGTAAGGGAGGGGGAGGGCAAAGTGTGAGAAGATCCCAACAAAGGTATTGTGCTGATAGTCATTGAAATGTCAAGGTCAGCAGCTGAATACTAGTTGTTGAGTTAAGGAGGGTATGAAGAGTTGATAAAGAAGAAATAGGAAAGGCATCTCCCTGTAAAGCTTGATTCACAAGTTCGCCGAAAATAGATAGCAGAACTTGCTTGAGTAGTGCAGCAATTCACACATTCTATGTTGACCCATGATGCATTGCGACGCAAACTTAAAACAGCTGATTCATGGTGTACAGACAGGAAAACAGGGAAAACCTGGAAAAGTCAGGGAATTTTTGGATGACAGGGAAAACAGGGAATTTAATTAAAAATATGGATAAGTCAGAGAATTAAAAATATGTTTAAAATTATACCATAATTTCACAACTAAACACCAAACAAAAGTTAATAATACCTAAATAAATTAACATTTTAATTTTAAAATAACTGATAAAACTGTTTATGTTTAGTAGATACAAACTTTTTTTAATATATGATCAATAATAAATAAAACAAAAGTCATCATCCACCATTAAAACGGTAAAAATAGTCGGGGAAAATTGAAAAATGTTGCCTGGAAAACCTGGAAAAGTCAGGGAATTTTGTAAAATATGTTTGTAGCCACCCTGTGATTATCAACATATATTTAGATCACTATCCCGATGGATGTTTTTTAAATTATAATGTTGTGTTGTGGCACAATCCAATACACACTTTAAATTAACGGTTATTTCAAATCTCCTTACAACGGCCAACGAAGCTGTCTGCTTGCTTCTGGCTGTAAAGCCCATGCATTATCAAATAGGCATGCGCACTGATTTGAGATGGTTGGTTCTGAGATTTGATTGTTTTTACTGTGCCACAATCTCAGGTAGAGCGGACAAAGTAGAGATGAGAGGAACTTTAGAGGAACATCGATTAGTTGGAAGTCTTGTGATTGGCTTAAAGCTTGTCATGTGACCACGTTTCTGTTCTGTGCTGGTGTTTCAGCAGACGTGTTAATCCACAGTAAGGCTGTTAGAATACATATAAGAGTAGTGCAAGATAGTATCAAGTAGAGCTTGCAAAAGTGTTCTATGTACATCTTTAAAATCATTAATACTCTAACTTAGCTCTCTGGTAGGAGGTCCAGAGTGAACAGCTGTACTCTAGACAATGTTGAATTGTGTCAAAATTAATGTTTATGTGACTATCAGAGTATATTTCAAAATTAATTCTAAAATGTAGTGTGGCTTGATTTTTTAACTATTTAAAAACTAGTTTAAAACATATTTTATTTTAAATTCAGGTCTCATATTTCATTCAAAAAATAAAAAATATTAATACATATTTGTTTTCTATTAACATAAGTTAAGTTTTAAAATTATATATTTATTCAACCCAAGCTCAAGATCAGCTCGATATTTGGAAACTTTATAAAAAGCCCCCTCAAGATTGAATCGAATTAAAATACTTGAGCTCATAGACCCCTAATTTTTATTTAATGTTATTACAGTAACTACAGTGCAACTATATACTAATTTTCAGTAATATAAGTTATCAGGAAATTCCCTAAAAAGTAAACACATGTACTTTGATAAATAATGCTAAAAGTCATGTTTTCATAGATACAAGGTGTGGCTACTAAATAACCGGACTCATTTTTTTGCTACTTAACTGAAGTCTCAGTAACAACCAGCAGGGTCAGATATTGATCTATGTTCTTTTCTCCCTCTACCTTCCAAATTTTAAGGTTGTGCGACCGACAGTTCAACCGTAGCCTTTGTTCGAAGTGGACTGTGTATCTGAGCTTTGTCGGAATTATGTTGAGTGTAAAAGATGAGCAGCGTGTTAACGTGAAGTTTCTTGTAAAACTTGGGAAACCCGCTACAGAAATGTACAATTTGTTAAAGGAAGTTTATGGTGACCAATGTTTATCTAGTACTCAAGTGTTTGATTGGTTTAAAAAATTTAAGAAGGGGGAGGCGGAAGAGATCCAAGACGATCCGCACCCCTGCCGTCCTCGCACATCAAAAACCGATGTTAATATTGAAAAAGTGAGTGAAATTGTTTGAAAAAATTGATGCCTGAGCATTTACTCACCTAATCTAGCCCCGTGTGACTTTTTTCTGTTCCTGAAGATCAAGTCTGCACTAAAAGGGACCCGTTTCGAGTCTGTTGATGCTGTGAAGGAAAAAGCGACGAAGCTCATGAACATCCTCTCAGAAAATGACTTGAAACATTGCTTCCAATAGTGGAAGATTTGTATGGTGAGGTGTTGGGATCGGGGAGGGGACTACATTTGAAGGTGATAACATGTCCATTGAGTAATTTTGTAAATACAATTTCTTAGAGCATCATTCCGGTTATTTAATAGCCAAACCTTGTATAAGGGTTAATTTCTCCCCAACCCGTCTTTCGATTTTTTTCCCCGACAAACTTGATCTTTATAAATGTACAAAGATCAACTGTGCCAAGAATTAAATTGGTTGATGCATTCAAAAGTTATTGTGACACATATTCACCTCAGACGGATAGACAAATATAAACTGTTAGAGTTAAATTGGAGAACTCGCTTCACTTGTTCAATAAATCAAATTACATGATTATATTTTTATTTGGTTTTTTACACTCTGACAACATTTTCTAGATTGCCTATCTAGGGAGCCCATTATACGAGCGAGCAAGCAAAATTTTCCCACTCCAACTTGTTTTTATCTCTGTCACCTAATCAAGTGCGGGACTCTGTGTGGCCACACCATTTGCACATCCCTAAGGGCAGCCCTGAACAGCTGATTAGCTTATGCATTGTGTTTACAATGTCCAACCACCTTGGTAAGATTTTGGTTCATATCCTGGTGGTGTTAATTAAGTCATCTTTATAGAGTGAAAAAGCAAGTTTTGAGGAATTTGAAGTTCACCATAAATACTGGGGTGTGAGAAAGTTACTTGTTTTTACATTTGAAACAAAACTTTCAAGGAAAGTTTAAGACAAAAGCTAAGAATTACTTTTTTTAACTTTCACTTTTTCATATTATAAAATAGATTTCAACTAAGTTTATTATGAAATTATATTAGAATGAAAATATAAACTCATCAAATGTACACATCTGAACACAGCAATTTAAATTGAGAAATGATAAAAATGAAATATTTTATGACTAGTTTTAAAGCCTTGGTACACAATGAACAAACTGAAGTATTAGAAATTTTATAATATAAAATTAAGTAGCTAATTAAAAATACCACAAAGTTAAACATGTTTCATGTTGGTTGAGTTTCATGTGATGTTAGCCAAATCTACCCTTTATTTGCTCAGGAAGGTATCAGTCCTGGATCTAGGCACGGGCCAGGTGGGCCCGGGCCAAGGACGTCAAATTTTCTTGGATACAATTTTTAAAACGTGTGTCGAATCGGATGTACAAAGCTCCAAATAACCAGAAGTATGAAACTTTTTAATTTTAAAACAAGAATCAGTGAATTGGGAAGTTAGCTGAAATGGCCGGATTTTAAAGTTTCAAAACGGATAGAAAAAAAAATATTTGTGGTTTAATATAAAAGTGATATATTTGCAAGTAGTTACAAAGACCACACCAGATAATCAAAGAATACTGAAAATTGGTTCCTAAAATAAGGCATTTAAAATTTCACAATCAATTAGAAAAAAAAAAACTGTTTGGTGTAGGAGAAAATCGAAATATGGCCTGTGATTACAAGGACCCATATGTATCTATCATGTAACAGTCCATTATTTCATTTATGCTGTTTGTTAACCTTTGATGGTCTTTTTTTTTTTTAATTTTTAGTAACAATTATAATATATCCTTGTGGGCCCCACAATGGGCTACAATTTATAGCATATCCGCACCCATGATAGGCTTTAATGGCTATGCCTTGTGATTGGGTGACAATTTATAGTGTTATGTGAATATATGGCCCATGATAGCTTTATGCTATGCCTGTGATGGGTGACAATTTATAGTGTTTGTGAATATATGCCATGATAGGCGACAATTATAGTGTCTTACATGAATATTGCCCATCAATTTTATTATTATTTATTGAAATTATGACTAATTAACCATTGTGATATCCCCAACCGTTAATTCATCCCTGTGAAAGGCTAAACCCACATTTTACCAACGATTAATTTTTCAGCCATGCCGTAAATCGAATCTGGGACGCTTTACTCAGTAGACAGACATGCTACCGACTGAGCTAAGATGTCAGATTAACTATTTAGTACAGTGGAACCTGGATAATTTGAACTTGAAGGGACCAGGGAAAAATTCGAAACTATCCAAAAATTTGAATTAAATAAGTTTCTTAAAAGGAATTGAAAAGAAACACAGTTAAGTTTGCAACCAAGCTCAAAAACTTTATTCAATGTATTTGGACATAATCTGTTCACGATTTTTTTAAAAAGTCAGAGATTTTAATCTGTTTTCCTCATTTAAGTCTCTCAGTTATAGTGTATAATTCTAATTGATTTATTGACTGAAAAATTGAATCCCGTACACAAACACTTCTGTACAGTATGTACTAAACAAAACAAAATAAACTCGCACGTCACAAGAATATCGCTACGACCAAATCACTAATAACAGCATATGTAACTGTTCAATAGGTTCGACCTTAACTAACGGAGTACAGAACTGTACTTGTACACAAAGACGTATGGGTGGCATAGGAGGGTGGAAGAAGGGTATTGACCGCATTCCAACATCAACTCCCCTGTTTCCAAAAATAAGCAATGCGGCACCGCAACTAGAATTGGGAAAACAATACTACACAGTACATTACAACCTACGAAAAGTTCAAACTAACCAAAATTTTAACTACCCACAATTTTTTAACATTGTTTTAATACAAAATTCACAGGACCGGGTGAAAATTTTTAATTAAAGACGATTCAGAATTAAGGAAGTTCGAACTAGTCAGGTTCCAATGTATGCATCAAATATATAAAAATAGTGATTTTTTAAAATAATTTAGAAAAAAAAAAAGTTTTGTTTGATTTCATTTGATTGTAGAAAAAAGGGACACAAAATATTTTGGAGCCCATGGGCTTAATGACAGTCAAATCTGGGGCTGTCCAGGGTAAATGGTATGTACAAGTTTTTAATTTTTCTTCAGATTGATTGTAGATATGCGAAGAAAATTGTGGATTTCTTAGTCAATGCCAAGAGATGTTGGCAAACCTTTGACTTTGATTTTTCAGAGTTTTTCACATCACAAAATATGAATGCAACTACAGTACAAAGTAAAACCCACTACTTGTTTATAGGATGTAAAAAAAAATAAAATAAACACACAACTAAATTATTGCATTGCAAAATACTCTAGTTGTATCATTTTACATTCATTGCTGTTTCCAACCTGTGGCCTGGGCCAGTTTTTTATCAAGCCATATATTTTATACTACTGGCCTGCTAGTCTTGTCGTAGCTTCTGTATCATGACCTGCTTTGGAAAAATCAAGATACAGAAAATTATTTATTTGTGTTGGAAGTATTTTATGCCCTTCAAGTTACTTAGTAAAGTTTTACTTTACAGCCTTAAGCAGCTATACAGTACTTAACCTATGGCAGTGGTATTCAACATGTTTTTTTTTTTCATGAACCGACCCCACTCTCTCCTCCCCCAGATATAATTCATCCTCAACATTGTACCCCCAGAGTTGTTAGGTGCATAATACAAGTTATACATATATATTATTTTTTATATTTTAGGTACCCCCTAAGATATCTTTGCTTACTCCAGGTTGAGTATCACTGGTATATGGTATTAGGAACTCAAAGGTTCGTTGCCACACTTACAAAAGTATGCCACATATCCTTAAATTTGAGCTAGTTATATCCATTCCAACTCATTACACCCTTTTTCTTTCAGGTCCATTTTAATAATATTCTCCCATTCGTGATGAATGTCCTGCCAACTGTAGTATGCGATATTTTATTATCCTAACAATGTCTTGTGATAAGTACAGGATATTAACTCATCATTATGTAACCGCCTCCATTCCCCATTATCATCATCCCTTTTTGCACTCGATATCTTCCTAAGCACTAGCTATAAATTACTGAAACAAAATCAACTTAAATTGAGTGTCTTAGTCGGAAATTTAAAGGGTTTTATGCGTTTCCTTGTTTGTTTTGTTTTTCTTCAAAATGTGTTTCAAACTCATAACCTTAGTAAAAACTATTTCTTTGATTCAATATTGTATTTCAAACTGATTACTAAACCATTCATTACTATTTAAATTATTAATATGAAGTGAAAAATATAATATAAATCTCTAAACTAATTCTGGTTACAAAGGTTTGGGAGTTTTTAACAAATCAATGCTAAACTTTACTAGCTTTATAGAGCCTACAAGTTAACAGAATTATTTGTTTAAATTTATAATGGAAAATGCAAGCTAATTAATTCATTCATTCATTCATTAATTCAGAGATATGTGTATAAATGATGTACTTCAAAAGTAAAAAAGAGGTTTCCCTTTATAAAAATGAGTTCCAGAAGTAGTAAAGATTTTCACTCTGTCTATTTTTGTAGATTTAAAGCTATAAAATCTTTTTTGTTTTATAACAAAGCACGACCAATCAGAAGTGAAATTCAGAAATTTATTTTATAATCTCACTCTTAATATTATAATAAATTGCACACCACTAAAAAAAACATTAAAATAAAGTTGCTTAAGTATTGTATATTAAACATGAAATGCTTGTAAATAAATTCTAAATTGGTTGTCTGTTTTATTTGTGTTTTACTTTTCCTATAGACCTAATCCCATATCACTTTTATAAAACTGGGACCTAATAAAGATTAGGACAGTGCCGATGCCAATTGCTGACACAATCGTTGTCATTTGACTATGTCACAATCAGTTAAGCTGATGATTGAAACCCGATTATTTTCGCTTATCATTTATAGAGTGAAAATGAGAAAGAAGGTAGTAATGACTCACCAATAGGGGTGTGCGAGATTGACTTTTTTGGTTTGAGACGAGAACGGTATTTAAAAATGTAAAACTAATTATTTCTAAATTTGCTAATATTATATACCTTAAAACACTGACAATATTTAATTTGTTAAATGAATACATAGGCCCTAATAGAGGAAATTTGAACAAATAAATATAAAGTTGAAAATTTAAGCAATTTTTAGTACTTTTGCTATAACTTAGCCTACTTCCATTATAAACATTTATGAAACGCATATTAAATCTAAATTTACATCTAGAATAGGTTGACATGCATATTTATATTCAAATAATAAATAAACATGAGAAGCAAGTTTAAAAATAAATTAAATATGGAAAAAAAAAGCAATTCCCAAAATTTTCAGGATTACAGAATATGTTTCCCGACAATCGGTCAGGAACAAGAAATATTTTTTCCCGTGGGAATCCCGAAATTCGAAAATCCCGCACAACCCTATTCATCAGTTTCAAGCTGAGTAGCAGACAACTGGTTCTTTGTTCTATTTTATCGCTTGGCAACAGGAAAATACAAGTGGATATTGGAGGCTGTTTACTCATTACTGGTTAGTGAGGAAAAAACATTTGAAAGGCTAATCGATGACTCATAATATTGGTGGCTTGCAAGTGAGACAGAGATAGGGTAGATTTCAAGGTCAACACTTTGTGAGCAAAAGACTAGTGTGAAAGAATGAGAGGGTAAATTTAAGGAGCGATAGTACCAAAAAAAAGTCAACACTAGTTCATGATAACTAGACTGCTCAAATAATTTTTCGCCTTAAATACTTATTTTATAGGTATAAATTGATGACTAAATTTAATGACTTTAAAGAAGATTTTGCTCATCCTTCCCTTATTCGATTCAAGTATATTATTTAAGATATAAATAGTAATTTATTTTTACCTGATCTTCATACAAAATATGAAGACAGGTAAATGGAATCTTAGCCTTAACTTTGTACTAGTTATGAAATAATTAAATTATTAATAATTTATTCTTGCAGTTGAGCATTTTGGATTTACAAAAAGGTCTCTAAAGAACTTGTCTTCCCTGTACTTTTCCCTATGTCTTTTTAAAATGGTTGCCACATCATATTTTAAGTTTATTATTGTAATTGTGTTAATGTGTATTAATATTTTTACCAATAATTTAATGGGGGAAAAAAATTATATAGAGAATTAATGTGTTACGATTTGAATATTGCCTTTGTAATACAGTAGTATCTCGGAAACTCGGCATTCCGTGTAACTTAACACATGTACAAGCACACAGTTGTCAGTCATCACAATCCAAGGTCATTCAACTGTACCTCTCAGTTTGTTTGTGTAACTCGTGCTGTGGTGTTTTTACAAATGTTGTGTTTGTTATTTTTCCAATTCATTAACATGTTATTTGAATCAATACAATATATGTACAGTACTGTACTGCATCTATATATATTACACGTATGTATATACACCATTATATTAACACATAATATATTGTACTGTACATATATTACTGTTACTGTACTGAACAATACTATAGTACAGTACAACTGTATCTATAATATGCAATACTGTACTGTGATTCATCCTTGTTTAGTAAACATGTATCTTATGCACGCTCATTCTTAAAACTCTACACCATCTCAGTCCACATTAGGTCGAGTTTCCGAGACTCTACTGTATTGTAAATAAAATTAACTTAATGATTAAGACTAAACAAGCTATACATATTATTCATTATTAGTTTGAATCTCAAATAAACTATTAGGGGATGATTTTTCTAGTATTTTATTTCCGCTCATCACTCCAATGTAATGTTTGTGTATTTAATACGATTTTTATGATCCATACATATTAACATTTTTATCGATTTTTTTTATATATGTAGCTGCAGATTGTTTATATACCCTGTAAATTTTTTAAAAATTATTATTTGATAATTAATTACATGATCCAAAGAGCTAGCTAGAACTCACTTATAGGACTATGAATTTATAATAATGGAAATTTTACATAAGGTTAAATTTTAAAAGGTTAGAAGACATAATGAATATTATATCATGAAATAAAATTAGACAAAATCAAAACAAAAAAATTTAGCAAAATACACTAAACGTAATAGACAGCAGTACCAGTACAATGTTACAGATAAGATAATTTTGAAATATGTGTGATAATATTGATTAATACATTTTATCAATAAAGGAGATAAACATTAAAAAAATAAAAGTAAGTTATATATAAAAAAGATTTAGTAGCAAATAATTAATAAGATAGTATTTTTAGATAAAAATAAAGGTTGCGGAAAATTAGCTAGTATTACAGTAATAAACAATATATGTAGATATATACATGGAAATAATAATAGATTCTAAAATGTTTACTGATAAAAGATGACTATTAGAATAATTGTGATTGAAGGCAAGTAGATAGGATGAGACTTAAGTGAAGTATTTTACAGTAATGTAGACCTATATTAATCATAGAGGAGAGGTGGTTAAAAACTTTACTTAATTTTGGTATGTTGGGTTTGAAGTTATTCACTGGCAAAGAAAAAATGTACGTTTTTTAAAACATGTCAGTTCAAGTAAGCCAGTAATATAATATATATGTTGCAATTGCATTATATATTATAGTCACTTTATTTAAAGTTGAATTTGTTCCATAGTTTACAGAGTTAAAAGATTCATGATATATTTTAAGTAAGCCTTTAGTATGATCTGACTGAGGGAATTCTAATTTGTGGGTACTTTTAAGTTTATTTTTATTTATTTTGTAAGCAAGAATGCCTGTTTGGTAGATAATCAGTTTATCAAGAGGCATTAAATCCAGATATTTATAAATTTCATTAGTTCTATATTCTTTGACAGGTAATTGATATTGTTATCTAATAATTCTATTTTGGAGTGCAGATAGTCTTTTAAGTCTCGATTTGGTTGCAAAACCCCTAATATTACTCATATATATTAGTTATGAGTGTACCAAAGAAAAATAAAGAGTTATTTTTACTGGATTAATTAATTCCTGCAATATGAATTAGTTTTTTTTGTTATATTATTTATGTGACTGTCCCATAAGAGATGCTTGTCAATAGTTAGGCCCAGATAAGTAATAGAGTCTACATATTCCAGTATCTCATTTTCCATGATTATTTTCTTTTTATTATTCTTTTGTGTAATAAAATAACATGTGACACATATAGTGTTTTGATTTCCTCACTTACATTGTACGATATGGCTGCTTCGCAGAGTCTATATATACGGGTCTGGCTACTCTTTAATTCCAGTGATTAGACATTGAAGCCAAATTGCGTTAGTGTCGTTGCGGAATAGCGCGCGCGCAATTTAAACATCTAAAAAAGGTTTAAACCTCCAAGTTTACATTTTACTGGTAGAAAGTAATTATTTTATTCCGAATGTGATAACTAGTGAATAGAAATAATAATTCACAACAAATGATAACATACAAATTACAATTAATCATTTGCTCATCGATGTAAGATAATTTAAATTACTGTGTTATGAACCACATGCTAATTATTTATTTGGTAAAATTTTATCATATAAACATGGCTATAAATTATTATTAAAACAATTTATTGATGTATGAAGGGACTAAGGTATCAATTAGTTTTACCATCTAGCTCATAGTATCTAAGGGATTTTGGATTTAATCATGATGAGTAGCATTTAGGGTAATTTGTCTGAATATGAAAATTAGAGTCTTTCCTTCAATAAAGGGATAAGGCAGAATGCAAGAATGAAATAAGCAAACGTGAAGAGTAAATGAGAAGTATGATCTTTGAGTGGATTTAAAAAATATTAATTCAGATTCGAAAGTGTGAGTGGTGTTAGTTAGCAATCTTAGAGGGTACGTTTTTGCAAAAGGCTAAATACCGAGGCAAATAAATATCACTCACCTTTCACTTTTACTCATATCGTTCTTGCTTACATTCTATAGAGTTTCAATGTTGTTTTATTATTTAAAATATTAGATTTAAACATAGTACTTTGGAGCTTCCGTCTTTATTATGGTCCCAGGTTTGTTTCCAGCCTTCAAGTATACATTTTCCAAATACTATAATTGACTTAACCGCCAAGAAAATTATTACTAGTATCATCCCTAAATATTATTTAATTAAATTACTGTAGTAATATTACTTGCAGCAACATATCGATTGTTACTACCAAGCTGGAGTACAGTCATATTAGAAAGTTTCGGTCTTCTATGAATAATTTAATAATTTAGTGGCAAGTGCCATCAAAAAAATTACACAAATATTGTTACTTTTTAATGTGATGTTGTCAAATACTTTCGAATATAAATAATATAATTTTAGTTTCTATCAACTCTCCATAACTTTGTGATCAATTTTTTTTAATATTTAACAAAAATAAGTGAAATGTGTATGGGTAAGGCTTATGAGCATCGTCCCCTTCTTACTTAACCTTTCTAAACTTTGATGTGCAAATAAATGCCCTTCGTCTGGATTTTGATTCTAGTGAGATGTCTGAATATCACAAAATAAAAATATATTAAATAGGCCTAAATATGATTATAGTATCATTTGATTTGCCGTTTGCTTGAAAGTATAAACGGTCATAAAAATGTCTTAATGATTTGCTGTTTTTAGAAAATACAGTGTTTTACTTGTATCAGTTCTAGAGCCCCATCCTCAATTAAAAAAACTTTCCAATGTGGAAATAATTAAGAGAAAAACTAATCTTCAACTATAAAAAGCAATTCCACACTTCCCTTTTGCAAAATTCTTTCATCACTATCTGCTACAATCCACTCTCGTAGAATATCTTTTGGTCAAAAATGTTTTTCACAAAATCTATCAATAGATTTGTTTTTATTTTGAAAGCTGTTTTTATTTTGAAAGTTGTTTTGACCAGAAAGTTTTCTTGCAGTTTTTTTTATTACAATCATGTCTCTTGGAATTTGAGGGCGTATAAATGTAGACACGTCAGTTTTAAAACCATCCGAAAACTTATATTTATTTTTGACATGTAAAGCCATTTTGCAGAAATAAAATCTTATAAATCTGAACAGCTGTTATTATAAAACGTCACAACTATCCGCAACGATCACATCACTTTCCGATATAGAGGCAAATCGTGCAACTAAAAAGCTTCAAACTCTGATCAACTTTTATATAAGGTCTTGAGTAGAGTGTCATAGGGGTGCTGCTTACTAATAATTTTTCATGAAGTAAAAACAATTACATTAAACGGTTACAGTCCAAGCCAACAATTATGTAAGCCATTCCTTGGACCTTATTTAAACAAAGGTGAAATTCTATGCCTTCAAATACTTTTTTATTTTGGAGATTGGTAGGATTGCTAAGATTTACTTAAACGTTAAAGCAATAACATCAAAGATGGCTGCCGTACCGTTAATGTGGAGCCCTGATAAGAAACACAGTGATAGAGAAAGGTGGATCTTATAATTTTAATTCGCTTTAATATTAACTTTTCTAGAATATATTTTTACAAATTTGGCCGTTCAAATCTTTCATCAATATCCTCGTCTTGGTTATTTATCACACCATCTGTTTACCTAACCTATCCTGTCAGAAAACTTATTTCTTCTATTGTGTGATTCTATCCTAAAAATTAAAATAAAACTATTTTGTTTATTTTATAATAACTATTTGCTATCTTATTTAAAAATAATTCAATATTTAAACTAATCAGGTGATTTATAATTAATTATTACCTAACCTAGGCCTCTATGATAGTAACTCCTCTACATAGAGTCCGCACCTCTTGTTGAGCCGTAATTTTGACTGTCTACATGAATGTCGCAATCGCAGTAGTAAGTTGGAATTGTCGATGAGATGAACATAGTCCATCTCTTGAGTTGTGACACCTTGCGTTCAGCCAATCAAACAATATGGTGGCACTTCTAAAATCAATTAAAATGAATATTATTTAATCTAGTATAAGTTCCCTATTTCATGAGAAAATATATATATTTTTTCTTTCCATATATATATTCTTTTTTCCATAATAATAATATATATATTTTTTCCATATATATATATATTTTTTCTATATATATATATATATATATACATACAACACACTGCATTTTTTATTTCAAAACAATTCTTGTTTTAACATAAATATATTATATTTTAATTATTTGAAAATATTAATCTTATGACTTTAATTATATAGTATAAGCTGTAACAGTATGGTGTATTTATTATTTTTGACTGTTTATGTTTTCTTAGTTCCTATTGGTTAAAATTATGTGCCACGATATTTTATTGTAGTAAGGAACTACAAAAATGACATGGTAACCAACACGTTACTGCTCCGACGCCCGACAAGCGGGTACAACTCTATGTAGACGAGCCTTTAAGATCTTGAAGTACAAAGGACCCACAATTTTAGTAACATTTTAGAATAATATTAAGACCTATTTTAAGAATTAAAAAATAACCTTTACCACAATATAGCCCTTATACAATTACGGTAATTATGTGCTCATAGATTAGGTCACTGTGGGCTATATTTCATAACCAACATTAAAATACTACCTATTTTTATTTATTGTGGGCTAATAGATAGTTTAGGGTACCTAACGTTTTATTTTATGCTTCTTGCACTGTACTTAACAGGTATCTCAATATTACTATTTAGAAAATAAATAGGTACCATAACTATACTCTTGCCATTTGTGATGGCTGGCATAGTGTAAAAAAACTAAAATAATTCAATAAGCTGTAAAATGATATCATGCAATGCTTAAGAACATAGGGCAAGGCATTTGAGGCAATTCTAGCAACATAGTAGTGGTTGTTTCGGTGAGTCGTCTCTCAAAAGCTATTTTAATAAAAATAAAGAATTATTTATTTTAGACTCTAGTATAGATCTTTTTTGGACTTATGAATTAACATAGTTTAAACATGTTGATTAATCTACAAAGCTATTTTATTTATTTCAGATGGATTTGTATATACCCAGCTTATATAAACAGCAAGAAAACACTTGCTGAAGGAAGGCGTATATCAAAAGAAAAGGTAATATTTCAATATTTGTTTTTCAATGAAAATATTTTCATCACTTATAAATAAGTGGGTGCAACACACACTACAAAAGGCTATAAAGCCCACTCATCATAGTGGGCCTAGATCGGTAACCAAAATTACCTCCACATGGTCCGACACCTTAACTCAGCAAGTAGCGTGTCTGCCTACTGAGCTAAGAGTTCTGGGTTCAATTCCTGGCATGGCCGAAAACTTTATTACTAAACAAATTAGAGTTCTCTCTTTCACAGAGAAGCATTTATGGACAAGGGAGCTGGGTGTTTTGTTTGGGTTTTGGATTTAAGTTAGTAAGTTGTGTACTGATATAGTCTAAAGTCGATTTTGGAAGTGCATGTTAAATACTGCAAATAAATTTAACATAGTTTTAACTTGTCTACATCTAAAATATTAAACTGCTCTTAGAGTATATCCTCGATTCTAAGACGCCATAGATTGTAAGACGCACCTTAATGTTTCAATACCACCAACACAGGGGTGCAGAATATGTTCAGAGATTCAATATTTCCCCAGAACATAACATTTTCATGAAAAATTTCCCTGAAAACCATAGCACTTAAAATAATAACCTTGAATATTTTATAGAGGCTGAAAGGAATAAGGATTATTACCTACTACATAGTTTGGAAAATTCAAATTTAAATATATTTTTAATCATAGTTATGTTTATAGTACCTACCTTATAAAAAATTTAGCTGTCTCCCAGAAATAGCAACCTTCCCATTTCCTTGTGTGCATTACATATTGTTATTAATTGTTCATTGATACCAATAAGCTTACCGGTACCAACATTTAATTTTATATCTTGAGAGTAAGAGGCAATGGAGTGTAATGCCGGGAGGCCTTGGTTTAGTTGTTGATTTTGATAGACTTCATTTTTTCGTAGATTTGCCACTAAGAATTTAATTTTCTTCACTTAGTAATGTCAATATGGAATATCATAATGACAACTTTTTCTCTTCATTTGAAAAGTTTGTCATCTAATGCCGCCATGCTCATGACAGATATTCAACAACTGTTGATATCAACATGTGAAGAAAATTATTTTTGTTTCTACTGGAGCAATATTTTATTTATTTCAGCCAAAAAATGTTTTACCATAAAAACTGCAAAAACACTGACCTTTTCTGGCGTTTCCTACATCCCACCTTAAGCCGAATGAATTGAATGCAGTTTATCATTAGTAAAGATACCTTACATTTACCATTTAAGCTAATATAACAGTTTCATTGGTATTCCTATTTAATTTCAAACTATAGTTTTACTCATTCATTATGTTAGCTGGGGAGGAGATTGCTTTATAAACTATCTGTGTTAATTTATTAGGCTGTGGAAAACCCCACCCACCAAGAGATCCGTGATGTCTTGTCTGCCGCCGGGTTGAAGATTGGCGTCGAGAACAAACTGTACAGTCGAGAGCGCAGTAAAGAGATGTTGTACCGAGGTCGCATCAGGGTGCAGATTAAGAATGACGACGAAACTCTGATCAACCCCTCTTTCCAACTCGTGAGTTATGAGGCTTGCGTAGCTGACTGGGTCTTTATAAAAAGCCTAAGGGCGGTGTACAAGAATGTTAGTGAACGCTTAGGGGAAATCGATAGCTATGATGATGCAAGCAAACCCACACTAGTGTACACTTAGCATCCACTTAGTCAAGTTCTTACATACAGCCCTTAGATCTAAGAGACTGCAAAATTCTTGACACATTTACCTCGTCGCAGATACTGATCCTTAGAACTTATCATCCATCATCATTAATTGTTTCCAGCCTGTGGCCGGGTCAGTTCAATAAATGAAATGCCCCCATCTTCCTCCTTTATTTGCTTCCATTCTTCTCCTTTCACTCGCACACTTTGTTATCTGCTCCTCCCATCTATTTTTTGGCCTCCCTTGCTGTATTTTTCCTCTATACTTCATATCCATCATTTCTTTTGGAATCCTCTCCTTCTCCATCCTCACTACATGCCCATACCATCTCTGTCTTGCTTTCTCCACTATTTCATGTACTCCTTGCATCCCAACTCTTTCTCTTGGATAACTTCATTCCTAATCTTGTTTTTCTTAGTGACAGCTAACATGATCCTCACAAATTTCATTCAATGATGGTTTTGACAAGGAAGAGGGTAAGGCTTAGTAAAGCTATAAAGTTGGATGTAGTAGAGCTGAGAAAAGTACAGAACGTAAAATATCTCGGAAGCGTGATTGAGGCGAAAGATGGAAGTAAAGAGGATCTAATGAAAAGAAGACAGCAAAGAGAGTTGTTCTAAAGTGTGAAGAGACCTGTATGGAGAATAAAGTCCCTAGAAGTGTAAGGAAGTGTTGTACAGGCACACTCTGTACCCGTTATCACACATGCGGAAAATATATTACAGAGTAGTAGATCAATTAACTGGAGAAACAATTTCTGAAAATTTTTTTTTTCTTTGGTGTTGTCTGAACATCATAATGTCAAGAATAGGAAACATTAAGGTATTTCTTTCTTCTTAAGGAAAATGGGGCATTTAAATACGCTAAGCTATTTTGTATTAAAAAAAAAGAATCACTGTTTGTTATGAATATGTTTATTAAAATGTCTGCATACTTAAATACATTTAAAACCACTAACACTATGAAACTAATTAATATTTTTCTAATCATTTTATAGGACATAAAATAATGTTTTTTATTACAATATTCGAAAAAAGTATCTAGTTTTTGGAAAAACATTACCTCAAACCCTAGCTTGGTTAGTTATGTATCTGTCAAGTGATTTTGAATTAAGAGTACCAAATTTTATTTCTGATATGGCTGGATAATTGATTGCATTGCACTGGTCATCCATCATTGGCAAGGTTCAAATCCTTGTTTAATCCATTAAGGATCCTTTTCCAATCCTCTCCCCATGCTAATGCGGGTTCACTTCCTCTTATCTGGGGCTCTTATCTCTACCTCATTAGATTGTTGTTAATAAGTCCCTCTGTAAACACATTTATAAAATAGAAAAGTCCCATCAGCTCTCTCATTGTTTAGAGTATTAATCATAGTAAAAATAATAAAACTTTTAAAATAAATTAACTGTCAATGAATCACAAAATTGTTGTAGCCTAGTGGCTTAGACTCTTGAATCATATTTGGTAGGGTTCAGTTTTGATTGTGACCAGATTATTTTTCTTTAAAATTAGTGCTTGTTTGGGAGAAATTTTTTTGTTCTAGTTTGGCCATCAGGGACTTATTATTAATTCTAATACATAATTGTTCCATAATAGTGATTAAATTTAAAGTAAAAGTAACTAAGTTACCTTAATCAATATCACATAAGTTATTTTTCATTTTTAAAAATCTTTTGTTGTTAGTCATGAAAAAAAGTAATAACAATTAGGGCTGGGCCGACCATCCCGAAACCGATCATTTGTTGCCAATCACCAATCACTGATGCTTAACATTAGATTTTTTCCCCTTACAATATAATAAAGGTAATACTATGCAAATCAACATGCATACAATTTTTAATACAAACAGTTTTTTGTTTATTATATACTTAGTAAAAATATTTATAAACATAAAAAAATCCTAATTAAAAACTTAAATATTCTGTGGTAACTATTTGTAAAAGGGTGAGGGGGAAGTAGGTACTTGGAAAAAAGTGTTTTGACCTCTTTGATATAATATATCATATTAAATCCAAAATGTTCAACTTTGAGCATAAATTATTAATAATTTAGTTCTTTCAAAACTTGCACAAAGTTATTCAAAGGATAAGATTCTGTTTATTTGTTTTTATATTTCCCATGAAGAATAGTAGCAGACATTATTATTTATATTCTAAATATCATACTTAAACCAAACATTAGTGATAAATGACCAAATAAATACTTTAAATTCATTAATTATCAGTTAATATTTATCAAATAATTAAGGTGACATATTATATGAGCAGTCCATTTGTCATTAACTAGGCTTCAATTTTTTTGATACTATCACCCATTAAATTTTCACTTTCGTTCTTTTATACTTTCTTTTGTTTGTTGCTCACAAAGTGTTGACCTTGAAGCCTACCTTCTCTCTGAGCCAGTCTCATAGACCTACTTAATACACCTCAAGTGCTGTACTATATTATATACAGGACAACGACATCTTCCTAGTCCAGAGTTTAGGTAGGTATCATCTTGTATTTAGTATAGCGCCGCACTTGATGTACTAAGTCTGTCTATAAGACTGGCCCTCACTCACTGTCTCACTTGCAAGCTGTCAAGTATGAGTCACCACAAACTGATCATTCAAACATATCCCCCCCCCCCCTCACAAGTAAACAAACCGCTCTTCCTATTCTTCTTTCCTCTCCCTTCTGCCTGACAATTCCTTCCCTGCCGCTAAGCAATAGAATAAAGGACAAGGGTGTCAGCTACATAGCTCAAAACGGGCGAGTAATCAATCACTACCAGACTTCTTGTTGTACACAATTCAAAAGATTGGCGAAAATAATCGGTTTCAAAATGTCAATCATCGGCTTAACCAAATGTGCCATAATCAGCCAATGACTGGATTGACACGCAACATAGGCCCAGCCCTAATATTAATGTAATTAATTAATTTTGGACTAAATCTCTACATTTTGCAAATAGGCTAACTTTTTTTTTTTGACTGCTTCCAATTGAAAAAAGGGGATTTGGCACATCCCTAGTAAGTGTATAATACATAAAATAGTGCTTAGAGCATGTAGTTCAAAGAAATAACATTGACCTTTGCTCTGTGTCAGGTGATAGTATCTTGGTGTATCTGGGACAGATGATCCCCAAGCTGAAAAGTCGTTCGGGCAAGCAGGGGGGCAGTGAACAGAGTCAGGCGCAGCAGTCGGGTGCCACCAAGAAGAAGAGCAAGGGAAGGCGCTGAATAGCACTACAACTGCGCCTTGAACATTTCCCTCCTATACTGTTTCATATAAGCACTGGTCTAATGGCACGAAACATAAATTATCTGTAAAGTGATATAATTAATAAACGTGACATATTTTGATAAACAATTGTATTGAATAAACTAATAACATAATTGTCATGAACTATTTTAAGCCTGTGACCGGCTCAATTTATTAAAATGCTTCTATTTCCCTCTCTCTTTCCACAGTAATTCTCCCTTACTCTCGTCTGTTATTCTTTTCTCTTCCCTGTGGTCTTTTCCCTCCTAACTTCAACTTCATCATTCTTCTTAGGATACTTTATTTTTCCATCCTCAATACGTGTCCTTACCTTTTCATCAACTGATGATATATGAAAACAAATTCAAGTTTAATTTCACAGCATTTTGGAATGGTGTTAAAGGGGAAAGTTACTTTTGTAAGCATTTATTTGTTTTCTTTTTAATAGTACTGTACAACACTTGTTTATTTCTTGGTTTTATAATTTGATTCTGATAAATAGAACTTTTTAGAAAAGACAAGCACATTTATTTTGCGATTAGCATTCACAACATTTTACTATATTGCTAATATAAATTGACCCGCCAAAATGGGTACACATTTAGATATCAAATTCTTTTATTCTGGTTTGACGGAGGGACCGAGGTTTGAATACCGGCCGAGTACAGTGAGTTTTTTTCTCCTAAATGATTTTTCACCCTCCCTCCACACCAATGCAGATACATTTCCTCTAAATTATTCCTTCCCCGTCCCTACTACATTAGCATAATTAATATGTATATAACACAAACAAGTAATGAGACACAGTGACAGATACAATCCGATTTTTATTGGAAGCTCATTACTTGAAAAGTGGAAACTCATCTTGTCACAATGGCGGGAAAAAGATATTACGATCGTATTTATATTATTATTGGTAAATAATTTAATGCAAAACAATACATCAATTCATAAGGAAGTATTATTGGAAACTTTTAGAATATTTTTATCTCTCTTTAGATAAACTTTATAATAATTAATAAATCAAATAAGACATATTTCTAGGATGACAAATTTTATTCACTTTCAATCAAAGTTGGTGGTCTTAACAGGGGATTCTTATAAAGATCAAAAGTTTAGGTATCGCTACTATCTATTTAAAGTGACTGTAGATCCCACAATATGACATTTAAATCCATGAACATCATTTGATTAAATTTTGTAACTCGCTAAAAAGTTTCTTCCTGTCAAAATCTGACTTCTACTACTACTACTACTACTAATAATAATACCATATCACATTTTGGCATTTTACTTTCTTTTCTTGAGTACTAGAGTTTTTTTTTTCGGCCACTGGCTTACTAAGCCTGTTGTGGCCTTCACCTCAGTAGAGGGGCTGCCGCTCATAAAAAGAATGGTGAAAGGATAGAGGAAGATGAAGGAATTTTACTAAACTGACCCGGCCACTGGCTGGAAACAGTTGATGATGATGATGATGATGATGATGATGATGATGATCACTTCTTAGGCTATCGAAAGTTTGAATTCTCACCTATGTATCAGCAATGAGCATTCCTTTTGAATAAAACCATAATATATAATGTAATGAGTTTTGTGATAAAATATGTGTGATGTATTTAATTAAAAGAGAAGAATTTTAAAACTGGATATACTCAAAACTGGTTTTTGATTTTCTGTTGGGAACTGCTTCCCCTCTCCCCCACCCCCTTTACCGCAGGCTGAGGTATACCCCAATGCTCATAGGAGTACCGCAGCTAAAAAAGTTACTGGATAAAACTTAGGCTTATACATACATCAAGTCATGTGATCTGCAGTGGTTACATTTAATAACCTTTTTATATATATATATCTGCAGCAGTTTTATATATATATAATTCCATGGCGTCAGCTTGAGCAAGCCATACCAGCCAAGCGGCCCCCGTCTTTTGGCGAAAATAGTGCCAATTTCTGCTGATGGAGAGTGTCATGTGGTCAGCACAATGGACCCTCTGGCTGTTAATCCCAGTTTAAACCAGAGCCGCTACTTTTTCCATTCAAGGATCTCCTCATTTGTCCTCACGAGGCTGAGTTGAGCCCGTTCCATACTCAACGGCTTCACAGAAAATCTGGAAGCGCCGAGGATCGAACCAAGGACCTCTGAATCTATAACCAGGAACTCTGACCACTAGCCCAAAGGCAGTCAAGATAAAATAATTACCTATAAAATAACACTAATAATACATTAAAATGTTACCGATGATGGCAGCAAAATTATATGTTTATTTTTTCTCAAAGGCTTTTCCTATGGAAATTTTATATTGGGTAATACATTAAAAAACATAATCAAATAAATGTACTGACATCTCTTAATTTTGTTCAAGTACAATTACCAAACCTTTTACCCATAGTTTACCACTAAGTAAATGGACCAAGGTTGCCACACACCTGAAAACTGGGGAAAAACCAGGAAAACGCATGGCATTTTGCAAAATCTATTAAAAATACTGGTATATTTGGGACATTCAACTCGAAGATTAAAATAGTAGGTCTTTGGATAAACTAAAAAGTGAACAGAATAACTAAGAACACTGATTCAAACATATCTTATTACCTTTCAAACAAGGGCTGTAGAAGCGAAGGAAGATATATTTCCCCATCAATCTTAAATCATCCTGTTTTAAACATGAGTTACATTACTTCACACTTATTCAGTTTGATGAATAATTACATTTTATTAATCTTTCTTCAATCTAAGCTGCGTGGAAAAAGGAGAATTCCTTCTGGAAGATACATAGAATTCGGTAGTAATAAAATAGTGGCAACCACGTTGAAACAATAATTTTGAATGGATCCTGTTTTGTCTTTCACCTGGAATCAATATTACGACCCTTAAGCAAAATCTTAATTTTTTGTCACATGGAAGGTTAGGTACCTAAGCTAGGTTGGGATAATTTTTAGTAAAAAAATTACTGTGGATGGATATTTATTTTCTCATACTGACGAATAGTAGTGTCTGGGATTCCCGCAGGAAAAAAAAAGTCTCGTTCCTGACCTGATTGTCGAGACAGAAATGCTATAATCTCAAAAATTTCAGGAATTGTTCTTTCACTCATGAATATAGAAACTATTGGGTAATTCAACATATTTTTATGTTTCTGAAAATTATATCTAGATGGAGAATTCCTCACTAAAAAGTTTTGGCTATTTGATTCTTAAATACATTTTTATGTTTGCTATTATTATTTGATTTGATTTATTTAAGGTATTTTGTTTAGTCGGTTTATTTTACATCTCACTTAGGTATTCATTTAACAAATGAAATATTGCAGTATTTTAAGATAGGCCTAATATAAAGCAATAATAAATTATATATTTTTAATTTCCGTTCTTGACCCGAAAAGATTCTAATGTTCTCGTTCCCGATCTCGCACACTCCTACTGACGGATGTTTTTGAGGCATTGTTGCTCAAAATGGCTGGACCAGGCCCTTATTTGAGTAGATATTTGTTTTTTAAGTAGGTCCTAATTTATATTTTCTGATTTTAATACTGGTAGAATTCAAATCTAAGTTTTTTGCATTTATAATAATAATTTATTTTATTGTGACAAAGAAAAAAATATTTCCAATGGGATGAAGTTTTTTTTGCTCCCCAAAATGCGTGAATCTCATAGTCACGTCAGTCATCACCACAAAGAAAAAGTAAAAAAAAATTCTTTTGATATTTATTTTCATTGGTTTAGGGAGACCTATCTCTCTTTTGATTCACTCATCAACTTCCGTTTGGTTGGATGGCAACCACACGAATTATGTTTACTTGAATATCGTCGCTTTTGTTTGCTTTGTGGCAATAATGTAACCGCGCGCCAGTATGATTGGCGGCTAAGGCGCCTTACAGTAACTGCGCCACTGTCAACAGTACCATATTGTTGATAGGCGCTGCCGTCAGCTGCGAGAGGGTACGCTCTGAGACGATACAAATGGATACACAGTACAAATTTGCTACAACTACAATTCAAATTTCATATAAAGGGCCTCTGGCAGATAGAAAGTACAATAACTGCTTAATGTATTAGTACGTCAAGTCATGTGACCTTCAGCTGTCACTCTTGTTATATATTATCAACTTTTATCATCAATATCTTGATTTAACGACTTGTGTTTATTTTAGAGCCCTTGGTGAAATAATTCTAGTGACACTTGTTTTATTATTTCAGCTAAGGTAAAACGTTTACTTTATCTAAAACTACTATAAAGACAACCAGATATTTACTATGTGCAAATTGATACCTTCCCAAGGTAGATCTGCGTTTACGTTCCACTACAATATAAAAAATACTTTTCGTATATATATGTGTACGCGTGTGGAAGGCTATTTGTTTTCTCGGTCCTATATATAAATTTTTAACCAAACACTAGGACCCATTCTTCACACAGAATGTGTTTTGTATCAACTATTAAAAATATATGTTAATTCCCTATGTTTAAGGAATTGTATATTTTTTTAACAGAAAATGAACAAACAGCTGTTAAATATTATAACAATATTATTATTACTGGCTACGACCCGGCTTCACATAGCTCAGGAGTTGGATATTTGGACGGGCTAATTGGCCTAAGTTGTGTATGATAGCTACCATTTTCTTTGAAGATGGCCGTCACATTTAATTAATATCTAGAAAACCTTCAAAGTTGGTCCGATGAAAATCCTATTAGCAGTAAAACGATATAAAGCCCAAAAAGTAGTGTTTTGAAGCCGCCATATTGAAAACAAAATTGTGGACGTAATATTAATTAGTTTATTAACAAGAAATCCGAGTAATGTAACACATTTGAAGGTGTTTTTGTGTGAAAGAATAACAAACGCCACCTCATTTTGTACAAACAACCAACCTAGACATATTTATAATAAACAAAAAGTCAACTACTACTCTACTAAAAAATCATTCGAAATAATAAAATGCACTAACCTAAAGTTTTAACTTAAGTTTGCCTCAACTAAGCTAACTAATACTTTAACATGATATTGAAACATCGGTCCTTATATAATTAATTCCGTTATCATATCATTAGTGTTAATCAGTTGGTACAAATTGATTTTTAATTTCTAATTTAAAGTGAATAAAGTTAGTTTGTACCCCTCAATAAAATTAAAACCAACGACGTCAATGGCTATTTCTCACAATGTCCGATTATTATTATTACGTTCAAGACCAGGGTTATTGACCGATTAATCTAAGCAGAAATGTTGGAGAAGGTCGTTTAGAGGAAGAAATGTACTCTCATCCTTTTACACAATAATTAAAACAACAGCCATTTACTCTTCACCGCGACTTATTATCCGTTCGGGTTATACTCATATATTAATTACGTTAGTTAAATAAGGATGAATAAGGTTGGCTTTTAGAGGAAATGTACACACATTTGCGTGGAAGTAGAGGGGGAGGACATTTATTTAAAAACACCCTTAGTACACCCAACAGGGATTCAAACCCCAATATCCCCACCACCGGCAATTTCAGTCTAACACGAGTGTGATACGCGTTTTCTGGACATAAAGTGACGTGCAGCATTGGAATTTAGTTTAGTTTGGTTTAGTTTTATTGATTGTATGACAAACTACATACATTTTCACGGACAAAGAATAACACAGATTCCAACAATAAAGTTTTAAAATGTAAAATTTTCATGCTCTATGGCTTGGCCATACCTGTAGCTACTAAATCACACTCAAAGTGATAAAACCCATTATCTTACTCGCGCGTCTCAGTGAGGTGTTGTGAAATGGATGCACATGCATCCAGTATTTCCAAAAGTTTATGTATCCGTTCTAGTTCGTAGAAACACTTGACTTGTGCTACATCTTAAGATTGGCAAAAGGTAGTACAGAGATTATTAAGTTCTCGACTTACGTGGATTCAAGCTACGTGGTTGTCTTCGACTTATTTCTAGTAACGCCACTTTAAATATAGATGGCGTTCCTAGTAAGTTGACTCGCAGCTGATACTGCTATCATCATTTTGTTTGCTTTTACCTTGAACACAACTTGTGTCTTGTTTGTGAACCTAAGTAATAAGCATAATCGGTTTAGATTTAATTATAGTTTGAAACGAGCATGCGCCATGTCGAAAATACATCGTATTTAAGCACCATTCGACTTACGCGATTTTTCAACTTCCTCGTAAACTTTCGAAATGAATTAACTACGTTAATCAAGAGTTTGCTGTACAATCTCAATGTATAATGTATTGACTCTGTCATGTTTTTATAAAAATAAATATATTTTACCTCATTTTCGGCTTATTTTATCACCGCGCCTTACTACCCGTTCTTGTTATACGTATATGTACTAATTACATAAATGTGCTAGAGATGAGGAAGGTTGAATTTAGAGGAAGCGTTCCCGCATTTTCGTGGAAGGAGAGTAAAATCAATAAGTGGAAATCACCCTCGGTATACCCGAACGGGATTCGAAACCCTATCTCCCCGTCATAGGCAGTCTAGTTATTGAGAAAGTAACGTCTTAGACCATTCGACCACTGAAGCTGTTTTTTTCTTCTTTTACTAGTTGTAGCACTGGATCCTAGTATACCTCCCCATTGCGCATGCGTTCCTTTCACCTCACGGGGTCTAGGTTTCATAAGACAAGAGTGTACGATATAAACGTTCCCAAAATAACGTGTTTTGTGAGGGGCCCACGTTTATGATCGTAACGCGGCGAGGAGGGGAATGTGCGGGCCCCAATTTGTTATTTTATCCGAGCACTCAATGGCGCTTTACCCATATGGTGCTTTTCACACCGCTTGTTATAATTTTATTTATTGATTTTACCCTTAATAGCCGAAATAAATACAAAACACTGAAATGATCCTTTATTACGTATATAATGTTAGATACCGTTAGAGTAGTAGTCGTCAATCAACGGCCCTTTGTCATATTTCGTGCGACCCTTGGTGACATATTGCTGGTTTTTTTTAGCACCGTGTCTTACTACCTGTTCAGATTATACGCATTGAGTTAGGGATGAGGAAGGTTGAATTTAAAGGAAGTGTGCCCCAATTTTTGTGTAGGGAGAGTGGGAAACAATTTTTGGAAAAAATCACCCTGAGTACACCCGAACAGGTTTCAAACCCCGATCTTCCCGTCATCAGCAGGACAGTCTAACATGATAGTGATGTCTTAGACTCAGAGGTGGGCAACATATTTTTTAATGTAGCCAAAGGTGTGGCGAATGAGAAGTGAAATTCGCCACACAATGTGAAAATTTAGAAATTGTTGCTGTATCGAACAATTAAAACAACTCTCACGGTTTGAACAAGTTTCTTAAAAACATATAACCTTTGACTAATCAGCTACCACCGCCTCAGAAGTAAATTATAAAAATCGTTCAGATTGAAAATGTAGGACGATTTGATGTTAAATTTGACAATCCTTTTGTCTGACAAATTGCAGAAACATTGACTGAATATTTTAACTCAATGCATATACGGAATGCTTCCAATGACATGCAGGAAATATAAAGTTACAATCAGCACACCCCATCAGGAAAAAGTTTATTTTACTGTGAGAGTTGGCAAACTCAAATTCGCCACACTTTTATAGCCAATTTGCCACTTGTGGCGATTGGCAACAGGGTTGCCCACCCCAACCTTAGAGGCTTAGACTATTCAGCCAATGAAGCGGGTCTTGATTTTATTATGACAGAGTGTAATCGCGTAGGCCTATGTTTAGTAAATGAACATGCAGATGAAATATAAATAAAATACCGAATAAAAAATAGATTATGTGGGTTGCCTATATATTAAGATAAAGAAGGGGGTTCATTTGTGAGGACTGGATCCGCTCTTAGTTTATGGATCACGATGTAAGATGGAGGATTCACTTGTTTAACACGCGCACAAACTAGTTTTTTTTATGTGGTTCTATATCGACTATTACTAAACAGTAGCGTTATCTATTAAAGCAATTTAATGCCGAGAGTAATCTAAGCGCCTGAAATGTCAGCATCCCGCCATACATCAACTAAGCCTCTAGCCCAGGAGTTTCACAAACTTTTTTGACTGAAGGGGCCTTTCCCCCAGAAAAAATGCATTTGGGAGCCTCATAAACTTGTTTACACAAATATAATGGTTATTAAATTACGACAGTTAATTTTGATTAATTACATTCTTTAACTCGAAAAATGACACCTGGACACGGGAATCTAGCCCGGGACCTTTAGTTTAGTATACTAAAGGTCTAACCACTGAGTTATCCAGGAGTCATCACGTACCCAGGGTCATTCTTCACTCATAATTTAAGTCAGAGTATGTGATGGACGTGTGGAAATTATGAGTGAATTATGAGTGAAGAAGGACCTTGGGCACGGGTTGACTCCTGGATAGCTCAGTGGCTAGAGCTTTGGCGTAATAAACCAAAGGTCCTGGGTTTGATTCCCGTGTCCAGGTGTCATTTTTTAATTTTACAAACTATGATATTTAGATGCGGCTATTACCGTAATTAACGACTATATTAGCTTGGTTTTAACCCATCTTACTTACTTATGCTATTTTATAGTGCGAAAAATGAAAAAAAAATACTTTTTTAATCGCCTCACGGTGTCGAGGTGTCGAGAGAAAGTATTATTATTATTATTATTATTATTAGTACCGCGTCTTACTACCCGTTCGGGTTATACGCACTTACGCTAATGTGTAATTGTAGGGTGATTGTGAGATGAAATGGAGGACCTACAGTTTAACGTGGAATCCGAACCACGGTGGAGGCCTAGCATTCCTCACATTCACAAGTTGTGATTAATACACGTCTTGTCAGAGGTGAAGGAAGGGTTTGGCAATCAGATAAATCTGTGCCGGGACTGAGGATTGAACCCCGGACCCTCAGCACAGAACTCTGACACCTTACCCCTAGACCTCCAGGTCACCCGAGAGAAAGTAAAAACAGACATTCATACAGATTTGACTGTATTTTTTTTATTAGCACTGCGTCCTATTACCCGTTCGGGTAACACGCCTATGTACTAATTACATTAATGGGCTAGGGATGAGTAACCATTTAGAAAAACCACCCTCAGTGCACCCGACCAGGATCAAACCCTGATCTCCCCGTCTTCGGAAATCTAGTTCAACACGAGACTAGCGCGTTAGACCACGCGGCCACTGCAGCGGGCTATCATTAGTGTTATTTTATTAATAATATACGAGTATATCAAAAGTAATAGATCAAATGAATTGACAATAGGTTTTCAATCATTTCTAGATGTTAGATAAGGCTCTTCCTATGAAAATTGGACTGTAAATTTTATATATGAAACACATTTAAATAAATATGCTGTATTCACTGCTGGATAGACACTTTCATTAATGTCCTGCTTCGACAAGTGACAGGTAGTTAGAATATTAAGGTGGGTGGCCCACTATTGGGTAAAGTTTGGGAAACGCTGGTTCAAGGAGTCAATCTAGTGTTAGACTGGTCTGCTGAAGGCGGGGAGTTAGGGACTGAAATCCTGGTCGGGTCTACATTAAGTGGCTTTCCCTGAATGGTTTACCACTCTCCTTCCACGCAAATACGGGTACACTTCCTACAAATATAACCTTCCTAATCCATAAAACCATTAACGTAATTGGTACATAAGCGTATAAGCAGAACGGGTAGTAATATGCGGTGCTATAATATAATATGACATATTAATCATTGAATGTAAGTTGTGTATACACTTATAAAACTCGATTGCTTGTTGGCTTAGAATGTATGAAGTAACATACTCGAGAGGTTTGCAGTAGAGCACTGACAATTCATAACAATGTTTAAGCTAGCGAGCCCGAAAGGGGTCCATATCGTGGTATAAAATACCTTTACTTTTTGGCAAAAGGGGGTCACAGTTCCATCTATCTCACTGGCGTCACGCTGCCCGACTCCTTATCGATACAGACAATCTTCGGGTCATGATAGTATTGGTACTTATAGGGCATCGTCAGAGCCCAGGTCCTGGGATCGAGTTCTGTAGAGGTACACGCTAGTAACAGTCAACTTGGTCGGTCTAAGCACTTAATTCTTCCACAAATCACGGGTGTCCATTCTTCTCACTCTTTATTTTAAGACCAACATCACATTTTGTAGTATCCTTTAGTATCTACTATTAAATCAAAATTCACAAACCTACATTATTATTTCGAACCCACACAACTAGCTTGCCTGCAACCTTATCCCTCCTGCAAGCTATCCTGACAGAACGAGCCCATGGGGGGGAGGGTTGGCGATATATACCTATATTTTTGGCCGAATAATTTTTTTTCCATAAAAACTGAAAATAATACATACCTTAACTATGTTTTCCATCCATCCCACCTTAAACTATCGCTGGGTGTTATAACCATGTATAACGTATACTAAAAATTAATAGTGCTAGAGCTGAAATTTTCCAAGAAATTTTGAATTGGAAAATTTCCGCAGTGGTGGCTTTGCGGTAAAGGGGTTAAATTGTAGAGGAGGAACTTAGAGTCTATTATATACGAGTATACTTCAAAATATGTGTTAAGAGACGAGAGATTTAAATAAGAAAAGGGTGGAGGGAACTTTAGGTTGGGAGGAAGGGGTAGATAGGAAGCACGGAGGATAGTGGGGGAGATAAATGTCGGGTCAGCTTTAAAATTATTTTAGTTAACTTAAAAAATTGAAATATTATTTATGAACATAATAGGTTTACAAAGATCGCATTCATTTGTTTCGTTACTACTTTTTTTTTAGCACCACCTGTTCGGGCTGTACGCTTATATACTAATTACGATAGTGTGTTAGGGATTCAGAACGTTGAATTACAGGATTTGCACCAGCATTTGCGTGGAGCGAGAGTGGAAAACAATTTATGAAAAACTGTCCTCAGTACACCTGACCAGGATCGAACTACGATCTCCCTGTCATCGCAGTCTAGTTTATTGCGAGAGGAGCGCATTGAACCGTGCGGCCACAGAAGTAGGTGTTTCTTACTACTATTACTACTATCACTACCTCTATATTATTATTATTATTTTACTATTATTATTATTCTTAAAACATTTAAATGGTAATAAGGAACGAATATACAATACAAGATACAAGATTAATTCAATTTTAATAGAATGGGGATTGGTGTCTGTGTCAAGTAGATACAATTTGTCATTTCTAAAATGTATCTACTTGCACAGACACCCATCCCCATTCTATAAAATTGAATTAATCTTCTATTATTATTTATTTCCATTTAATCAGTTGAAATTAATCTACAGAAATATAATTGAAAACCCGCCTAGGTGGCGTAGTTAGCTAGTCGCGCTAGTCGTGTTGAAAACGACTCGAGGACGGGGAGATCGAGGTTTGAATCTCAGTCGGGTGAACTGGGGTGGTTTTTCCTAAATGGTTTCCACTCTCCTCACGCAAATGCGGGTTCACTTCTCTATATTCAACCTCCAATCTACCATTAGAGTAATAGTATTAGCGTATAACCCGAACGGTTAGTAAGACCGTGCTAATTAATAATAATAAAAAAATAATTGAAAATTTCGCTTTGGAAAATTTTCCGGAAAAATTATAGAAAATTTTCCAAGACGTAAATTGTCCTTATCACATCTCTAATAATGCGTAGTGCGCAAGAAATTAAAACTCTATATGTAGCCCATTTTTGATATAATTATAGAAAAGGAAAGCTTAGGAACATACAAATGGTACAGGAAAAAAACATAAAACGACAGAGAGCAAAATGTCAGAGAAGGCAATCTGTTTTATAGTATGATGTAATGGATAAAAAAATATATAAAATAAATAATTAGCTTGCAGGAGCCCAACTAATATAGAAGTTAATTATGACCAATAAACCAGGAATTCAAATAGTAAGCAACATTGGTTAATATACCCTAATATTAAATTTAGCCAACTATTCAGCCTGTTTGTTGAAGTTCTGTGTCATTAAACGGTTATGTTTTGTGTTTTAATTGATAAGTTATTGTGTATAAATAGTTGAGAAATAGTTTTAGTAGAATAAACAATCCCATAATAACAGAGAAATATTCCAAAATGGAGTACAAACTTCAACGGCTTAGCTAAAGAAGACTGGGCAGCTTAAAGGAAGTACCATATGTACATAAATAATATAGTAGCTTGAGTAAAGTTATAGTGAGATTAAATAAACAAAACAAACAAAAGGTAAATTTACTTTTTTTTAGCGCCACTTATTAATACCCGTTTGGTTTTTTACGCTTATGTACTAAATACACTAATTGTTTTAGGGATGAGGAAGCTTATATTTAGAAGAAGTGTATCCACATTTGAGGAGGGAGGGTGAAAAACCATTTTGAAAAAGCACCCTCAGTACACCCGACCTAGATTTGAACCTCGATCTCCAGTCATCGTCTAGTCTAATCTACTGCGAGAGTAGCGCTTTAGACCACGTGGCCATCGAAGCGGGTCTTAAGTTTATGTAACTTTTCTTTTTTATGCAATATGCATGGACTTGAGCATAGACAGCCCTCGTATCAGCCAATGAGAATGCGAGTGAGAGGAGAAGCTATAGCCAACTAAATGCCAATACACACAACAGATGGAATTTAGCATATATGTTCTTGTTTGAAACGCCTTGTAGGGGTAGCCATACTTGTTTGTTATCAACGAATTTTTCTTGTTTCATCGTCAACGATTATGATTTCATATTATGAATGAAGATAGAGGGGGGGAAATCTTACATTTTTGATTCTGTTGCTGTCAAGTAGCTCTACCATAATATTCATAAAAAATAATAAAATCAGAGCCAAATAAAAATTTGATTTAAAAGTACAATCACCACTTAAAATTAGGTTAATTTCAAGTTTCATAAGAAACAGTTAAATTATTGCTTTATTTTCCGAGTGAACCCTTTACTGAAATATTAATATAATATTCATAATTCGATCTTGGTCATTCCTAAATGTTTGTTAACTATAGCCATTCTACAGTTGAAATTACAATATCTACCAAAACTGAAGGGATGTGTCGTTTCTCTAGGAGCTTGTTTCAATATTGCTACCTACACGCTACAACTGTTAATACCACTGACTATTAGTCACTATTTAATTAAATGTTAAACCCACTTTGGTGGTCGATTGGCGTAAGGCAGTGGCACTTGGGTACGTGAAAACATCTTAGGTTGTACGTAAAAAAATAGTATGAACATCAATGTTTTATTAGCTCTGATATTTTTCTACTACGTCTAGAATAAAGGTAAAGAACGGTTTCATTTGAGGGGTGGGAAAACGATGTAAGTTTGGATAGTGAGTCATCGGCCATACCAGCCAATGAGTGACTCCTCAGACCACAAGAATACCGTTGTAGACTTAATAGGGCTGTACTAAGTATCACACTTGGATTAGAACACACTTCAAGTCTACTAGAATTTTAACTACCCTCCTCCAAAATATCTATAAATTTGAGATTAGACCCATAGATCACAAGAAGGAAAAAAAGAGTTTTTTAATATTCATTTTAGGGTTTAGTACGGAATGTATCGGCATCCCCTTTAATTGAATTAACAACATAAATTTCAAATATGCCATACGCTAAGAAAAAAATAAAATATGTATTAGTCAAGGTTTGAACCATCAATATTGATTCCAGAGTCGGAAACGCTAGCAATGAGCTAGCTTTGTTAGTTGATTGAAGCTGGTATATACACATTATTGGAGTTGTTCCTTTTAATCGAGTATTAATATTTTATAACTAAAAACTACCACACTATCTCGTCCGCCTGTTGGCTAAGTAAGTAGAACTTCTGCTTACGGTGTCAAGGGGCCCGGGTTCGATTCCTGGTACGGGCAGGATTTTTCTATTCTCGCACAGGGTTTTTTCCCTGTGCGCGAACGGAAAATAGTGCTTGGAGGGCTGGCCTGTTTTGCTCCCACGGCACAGATGTGGGGGAGGGGGGAGATATAGACATAACTGAGGCGAAATGTAAGTGTGTTTACAAGTTGACGTCATCTACTAGTGATGGTCCCATTTGATCGACTTGAGCTGGCGAACTAACACTAACTATAAACAAAGAAATGTTGGTCGACGCGGGAGTTGTCTCAGTTTGTAGATGGTTCTTGAAAGAGTTGGACGCTTTGAAGTTTGTGTCTAAACATGGCCACAGCTTGCGGTACATTTTGTGAGGAGGTGCTTCACGAATATCAGGTTCGTAGAAGAATTATATATTACATTTAACACATTTCTTTTTTAATTAGTTTGGGCTAGCTTTCAAATAACATGCATGAATACATTATGGAGGTATGCATGTTCCAGGTTATTTAATTTACAAAATGTTAACCATAAAAATGAACTAATATTAACTATAAGGATTGATCTAAAATTATTGTTGATTTGACCAGCATATTTAATTTTAGTTTGGTAAGACATCATTTGACAAGGTTACTTTACATCCATTACTGCTTACAGCCTGTGGTCTGGGTAATTTTTTTAAATTGAAGTCATATGTTTCGATTACCGGCTGGCTAGGCCTTAATATATAGAAACAAAATGTTAAACTAGCAAGAACGATATTGGATTGGAAGAGAATACGATCGGGAAATGTGTTCCATTACTAGGTCAGTAAGTTGGGACATTTTGCTTGTTTTCCAGGAATGTAAAACTTGGAATATACTAAACAATACTTACCTTACATGGCGAAAATACATTTAGGGTGTTGGTGTTTAGCGAGATTTGGTCCAAAAAGGGATGGGTTTAAATTTTCTTTACGCTAATAACTAGTTATTTATATTAATTTTGGAAAATGTTTATCCCCCCCACTCCCCTTTTCACCAATTCACTCGTAGAAATTTCATTTTTAAAGATTTATTGGTTTAACCTGCTGTCAAATTGGGGAACCCAGCTCATATATCCGATTTTCTTGATGACCACAATGTTCCAACCCCAGTTTCACTTCCTTTGCGTTTAATTTAGACAAACCCCTTCCTATTGAATACGTGAGACATCCTGTGAAAATTCTAGGTCCAGGTAGGGGTTCGGGAGATAAGGGCTTTCATCTTTATAGAAGACATACCACAAATATAATTTAAACTTATTAAGACTGCTGATGACTAAATTGAGGTTCGTTTTTCACAATCCCTCCAAGTAATTGGATACACTACCTCGAAATTCACCTTCTCCCTTCTTTTAACACATTAGCGTAATCAGTTCAAAGTGGATTTTTGAGATAAGAAGATTTCGACAAATTTGGTATCTCCTTCATCGTTAATTTTCAGGGAAGGCGGGCGAAGGGAGCTCAAGTATTTTTACAGTTTTGATAGAATTGAAATTTTTTGGCCAAAATCAAAAAAATATTTCTCCAGTAGTAACATAGTTTAGTTTTCTGCACATGCTTAATATCAACAGATCTTGAATATCTGTCAATGATGTTCTGAAATTTTTAACTTTAAATTGACAAAATTCCAGGACACCATTGACAGATATTCAATATCTGTTGACACTAGAATGTGCAGAAAACTAATTCTATTTGCTACTGAAGAAATACTTGATTTATTTTGGCCAAAAAACTGTAAAATTACTCGCGCTCCCTTCTGCCGCCCCTAAAGATAATAAGATAAGTTGCTCGTGCTTTACGATAAACCATTAATATCATTAGTTTATCTGCTATTGTACGTAGTATAATACTATCCAAATATTATAAAATTGCGATTTCCTTTGTTTTGTGGGCTAGCATTTGATTGTTATTCATCCAAAATAATATTTTAAAAAAAAAACAACTTCACACATAGTGAGCTTATTTTATTGTTATGTGGCAATCTTGAACACTTTAATATTTATTTACTTTTTCCACCAGTGTTGGTAGCCCTCGGGACTAGTGCGTATTGATGAGATGTACCTCAAATTTGCATGGATGAGAGTGGAAAAACGATGTAGGGCAGCACACCTGCTAGGATTCGGTACCCCGGTATTCTAGAACGAAAGTTGTGTTGGAACGTTTACAGTTAATAGTAAGCAAAGCAGTGATTCAAACGGAATGAAAGGAGGGTGGATTTTAATGACCCGATATCGCACTCGTTGAGAGATAATTATATTAAAAAAAAAAAGAACAACCTCCCTTCAGCATTATTGTCGAAGATAAGAGACAGTTACGCTAAACACGCAACCAGCCCTGCTAGGGTAAAACTTATTTTGAGGTATTTAAACGTACACTTTATGAACCGATTGATTTATATCGCACGCCAAACTTGTGAATGGAGGAATCCAGCCATTTACCAGTAGTTCGATTCCAAGTTAAACTGAAGGTCCTCCATTTCATATCACCATCACCCTACCATTGCACATTAGCGTATTAGCGTATAACCCGAACGGGTAGTAAGACGCGGTGCTAATAATAATATATCCGCACGCGAGAATTTCTATGAACAAGAGCGAAAGTGCCAGTAAAGGTATTTTCACACACCTTCCAAGGTTATTTTACATGCGACAATCGACATGTGACCGATGGCTTTACTTCCCCTCCGAGAGACTTTTGTCTCTCAAGAAGAATTCGTGACTCCACTTGGGGTGAACCCATAAACAACGAGGATGATATAATGGCGTTGTTTTTCCTTCTAAGACGAGTCAAGCTCCTGATAATACAACGGACTGGATACGTTTCAAACATAGTTCAAGTCGTCGTATCAAGGTGATAACCAAGACAATTTCCTTGTCACGGGGTTTGTAGAGAGACCTCAACCACTTGACTACGACATCGGGACAATAACGTCCATATGTCCCTCGAACGACGTAAATATTTTCAAAGGGATTTATTTATCATTTGTGGTTGATTTAAAACTACAAATGAGTCGTGAAGTGTCAATCATGTTCTCTTTACCTCAGGGTGGTCAGGTCACGATGTCTAACGTGTCAGACTCACCATCTCCTCAATGAGTAGATAGGGTTTCTAATCTCTGTTGGACGTACTAGACGAAAACTCCCCCTTCCATATGTTAATTGGTTCCACACTACCTTCACGCTATTTTCGTATAGTCCGAACGGGTAGTAAGAAGCGGTGCTAATAATAATTCACGCTTGTCAGGATGCACTTCCTCTTACTTTAGATTAAACTGTTAATAAGCCCTCATGTCGAGCGCAATATCTGATTTAATTAAATGTTATTGTATAAACTTCATGGCGTCACCCCGGAAATCCAACCATGGGAGAGCACTGTCTGTTGGCGAAGATATTGCTAACTTTTGCGGATTGAGGGTGACATTTGGTAAGCAACAACCTCAGCCTTTGAGCTCGTTTTCTATACTGGAGTCACTACTCTTTAATTGCAGTACTTTTTTTATATTTAATTAGATAAATATTATTTTAGCTTAGTCTTGAAATAAATAGGTCAACCTATCGGGAGGGTCAGGGGCTAAATTTCTTCACAAAATAATTGTGAGGCAATGCTGATTTTTAAAAAATAATTGAAAACTACTTAAAAAAATGTATATTTTAAACCCCACAGATAAAAATACAAACCATTTAATTATGTTTATATTTTATCAGGCTTAGGTTGAGAGCGTAGGACAGAATTACGATAATTTCATTTGGTATATAACCTACCCCTCACCCCCACCAATTTAACAACAGCTCATAAAACACTTGTCCGTTTTCTCCCCCAAATTTTAATTTAGACGGTTCCTTCTAGAGTTAAAACTTAAATTTGGAATTGCTTAAAATTAATCTCGCTGTTAGATTTATATTAGTTTAAACTCTCATTATTTTAGATTAAATACTAAACATTATATTTACTATCTAAAACAAATAAAAAAGAAGGGAGTTGTGTTTTGGATGGCAAGCCTGTACACGCATTTTGAGAAAACGTTTTTATTTCACATTTTTCTTAATATGGATCATGGAACGTACAATTTCAATAGTAATAATTTTATTTTAATGGTATGAATATTTATAGTTTTTAAGTATCAGCTTTTTATGCAGCTTTGATGAAACATGACATTTTAATTTTTTTAATAAATGTTAAATAATTTGTAATCTCAATTATTGCTCTAAGACAACAAAGAAGAATAGTAATCATAAACGTAAGTTTTTTTATTTATAAAAACATTAAATCAGATGCTTTTTACCCACGGTTAATGCCTGAATTTTTATCGAAAAACTTTGCCATGAATATCAAAGAAACATTGAGAATGTAAAAAGCGTCACGTAACAAAAAGAGAAACCTGCAGGTCTACTAATCTATACCACTACTGTAAATTTATTGGGGGTTTTGCCTTAACTTAAACAACTCTTGAAGCCAGTAACAAACAAAAATCACATCTAAAGCATGTTAATGGCTATAAGAATCCATCTCACAGGACCTTACTTTTTATAAAGGAATAATTATTATAAGGGTGACGTTTCTACAGATAGCAAAATTCAATAGTTTTTTTTATAACACATTTTGTCCTAGGAAAACTGATAATTTTTTTTTACTACGGAAAAAGTCCCCAAAATTCTTCCTACAGCATAGAAGTTATTGTAAAAAGTCGCCAATAACTCTTTTTTTTTAGGTGTAGGTTTGTCTATCATTTTTCGTAGAAGTGCGTGTGTGTTTGGTCAAAAAATTTCACAGTGCAAAAATAACACTATTTTTTTATGTTTTATAAACACAGAAGATATATATTTGTATTGATTATGTTTTGAGTCCTCCTCTAAATACACAGTATTATTTATTACCTCTATAAAGAAAATGCGTCCTCCATAATATAAGAGCGACACAACACACAACTTTTTTTAAAAGGATGGGTTTATAGTTCCAAGTTTGAGTTCACAGTACCGGGAAACTGGATAGGGACTGTTCACATACTCGCGGTCTCCCGCAAGTATTGCACTTCCGGTTCAGGTCGGTTTCCGTTGTTGGGTTCTTTTACGAGAAGAATGTTTACTCAAAGAGAGGGGGTTGAAAATTGGTCCATAAGTCACGCGTCATTCACGGAAACATTTCACGAAGTTCCAAGATTTTTTATCGGGGGTGAGGGGGGAAAGGGGGGGGAGGTTGGCGATCAACAAACAATGTGCCCATATTCTTAAGTCGACAGATTCATGAAACGGATGTTTTGGGACGACAATTAAAGGGTGGTACACTTTTGGGATTTTTTTTAAATAGCTTATTTCGTGTTGGTATCCTCGTCTCTCCGTCAAGCTTCCTTCGCGGTAACGGCCAATCACGTGGCTTCTCGCTGCGATGACGTCATGTTACCATCACAACGCAATCCGAAAGAGAAGGGGCTCTTTTTTTCCCATCATTGCTGAGAAAAAAAAGGATATCGATGGAAGAAGGGATTAGGTTTTTTTTTTTTAGTTTTTAGCACTAACTTAATATCGGCGAAACAACTTTTTTTATTTTTTGATGTATTTAAAAAATAGAGCAATAATATTTTTATTGCACTGCTGGAATGCCGGAGAGGTTGAATAAGGGATGTACTTGAAGCAGAAAGTGACGAGTCTCGTGTTCCTAACGATGCCAAACGTTTCAACCAGTTATAGAGGGCAGGAAGGGGCTCCCCTACTCCCTGACGAACACGAACTCGTTGTAATGGTTCCAGCGGTTCTCCTCGGAATCCACCCCCGGTTTGAGCTCGGCGGCAGGTCCCCCAGCCGTACCGGACCCGCAACTTCCCGCCAACTTGAACCCTTGATCTTGAAGCATGTCGAACGCTTGCTCGATGAACGCGTGTTTCAAAAAGAACCTGGAGGTATACCGGTCCGTTAGACCGTGGTCCGGGTCTCGACTCTCGTTCAAGGTCTCCCCGAACACGTCGCGGCACAGTGCCACCCTCCCGCACACCAGGATCCTCGACAGCTTCCTGAACTTGACGTCGGCGAGACCGTCGCGGCCGAAGGCGAAGCTTCCCCTGTAGCCGACAGTGATGAAACCGGGGGCGCGGGACTTGACCGGGGTGGCGTCCGACCCTTTAACCGCCTCCGTCATCCCGGGGAAGCCGAAGTGCTCGGCCTCTTGCCTCAGGCGTTCTTTCTCGCGGAAACTCTCTGGTAAGACGAGTACGTCGTTGCGCAGATAGTCGAGCACGTAGCGAAACAGGACGCCGTCTCGGTCGAGAAAGTACTTGCCCTTGGCGTCCCTGGTCGGAGGCGGCGCCTTGCCCGAGAACACGTGGGCGAGGAGTGAGCCGGTGTGTTTGGTGAGGGTGCTGAGGGCCGTCGTGTAGAACACCCCACCCACGTTGAGCTCGACCACTGGCGGGAACTCTGAGTCGTCCTGCATGTTTTTGACCTGACTAGAGGTGGTGACACCTTGACGCGCTCACTTCCTCCGTCTAACTGCGGCTACCGCTGATGTTGATCATCCTCTGCTCTTCGCAGCCGCGCGACTGAGGCGCTCTCTCCTCGTCTCGTCCTACCCTCCCCCTTCCCCCCACCCTTTTCGTTCCCCTGCCATCTTGTGGTTCGACCCCCGAGCACTCTACCCATTGACCGAGTCATCGTCATTAATCACGCGCCCCACGCTCTCGATGATAATTAAAAACCAAGTGCCGTAATTAAATCTGTTCTGGAATTAGCCCGCTCCCTACCTCGCGTCATAACCGCCCCTCCCTCAGGAGATACGACCTTAACTCCTGGACTCGGGCTCCAGCGCAGATCTATCTCCCAGCTCGGTCTAAGGCCACTTTCAAAAACTCGAGTCTCTTGCGTGTTTAAATTCTGTCAATTTTTGATATGCAAACTACAGATAATTTAGTAAAAAAATAACGTTAAATACTTTTTGAACTAACTATATGCTTTGGGGACTACCCACTTAGGTAGTCGAATGGTCTAAAGGTGTCACGATAGATTGGACTGATGGTGTTCGAATCCCGTCGCGTTTACTTAAGGTGGGTTTTCTGTTCTCCCGCCACGTGCATGCGAGTACATTTCCTCTTAATTCAACCTTCTATACCCCTAGTGTAATTAGTACATCGGTATACTGTTAGTAGGCGCGGTGCATTTGACGTTTTTTGTAGTTTTCTCGTCCTTTATCTTAGTTAATTAGTGTATATTATCGCTGAGCTAACTTCTTCCCAACCCATTCATCCCCATCAAGTCATTAATGACTTTTGTACAATCCAATATTTATAGAAGTTACTAAGTTAATACCTACATGAAAAATGTGCATGTGATCTGCAGCTGTAAGTTTTGATGGATGTACCGACCAGGATTCCATTCCCCCTACATGAGCGTAAAATGAATATCACTGGCTATATAAACAAATTACAACTAAGGAACTAAATTGTTCCGACACAATCTTACATTGTCTCTCATTTAATCTATAATAATAATATAAAATACAATTGTCAAAAATTTATTTTCCGTAAATAAACATTAAAATTAAAAGAACTTCCTCGGGGCTAGTTAGTTGACGCGATAGTTGGTGTCGGTGATTGGGGGTAGTTTTTCCTCGCCCTTCACGCAAATGCGGGTTCACTTCCTCTAAATGAAACCTTCCAATTCCTAACCCGTACAGACGTGTGTGGTGCTAAAACAAATTAATAAAAATACACGCCTGACAATCGTGCTAAACATTTTACAGATAGGTACCTATTTTGAACCAAATTGTTTAAGCGATTTTAAACTGACCAAAAAATCATTCATCAGTAAACTACGCTTGATATCAGAGCTAGAATCAAAATCACGAAATTGCCTTGTGGCTTATAACATTTAAATATCAATTTGAACCAAATATACCGGACAGATTTATTATAGCCCCAGGTACATGCAGGCAGAAAAATTAATATGTAAGTCACACTTTTTTTGGGGGGGTTAGGGGGCACATAGACGTTAAGACCCATTTATAATCTGAGACTAGAAATTTTCAGAATTTTAATACAGTAAAATGAAAACTTAACATGGTTCGGCTTTCCCTAGATTCAAACCGACAAAAATCTTTCACAGTTGTTAGGCAACGCTTAACCCGTAACTCTTGCTGAGAGTTATCTGATTGTAACGAACACACACTTAGGGTTATATATTTTGTCGCGTGTCAAACACGCTTCTCGAAGTATGTAAATGCCACCGAGGCCCCTCCCTCCCCTTAACACTTCAATCAATTTAAGAAGGGAAGTGGTTTATTTTTTGTTATATGGCCTAATAAACATTTATATCTGTTTTAAAATCATATTCCACCACATTTCTTAACTCGTTTAACACAACTAAATGACATGCAGGAAATATGATGTTATATCATGTTCTCTTACGCAAAGCAAGCACGAAAATTCACTTTGGTATTCGTAGCTAAGTTTTTTTTTTGCAGTGTGACCTAATACCCATCCAGAATATCCACATCTAATTCCACTTAAAGGGGCGAGTATGAGGAAGGTAAAATTTAGATTCAATATACCTCATTTTTTGGAGGAAGAAAGAGAAACCATTATAGTATAAAGCGTTTCAGTGAGCCGAACGCTAAGGGCACACTCCAATAGACTTGCCTGCTGATGGGGGAAATCAGGGTTCGAAATCCAGTCAGGTCTACTAAGGGTAGTTTTTCCTAAATGGTTTTCCCACTATACTTCTACGCAAATGCTGGTAGATCTCTACTAAAATGCTTCCTTCCTCATCCCTACCCTTTAGAGTAATTATCATACTGCGTAATTACATAGTGAAACGGTGATGTGAAAATATATAATTTTAACAATACGGATATAAAAAAATCAATGTACTTTCATATTTAAAATTATTTTTTATAAAATCTTTTAAATTCAAATTTAGGATTTCTCATTACATTAGGATAAAAGAAAAAAGTGTAAGCCACAATGGCTGCTACATAAAATTTATACACTTTCTATAATCTTTAAAGTTTAGGAGAAAATTTTCAAATCATATCAATAATATTATCCTTAAATAAATTGTTTCCCGCAAAAAAAGTATGCTTATGTATCATGTTAAACACTTCTTATATATTTATTTTGGTTAGCGCCATTTACGAACAACTTCAAATAAAAAAATAAAACTTCCGTAAATTACACTTTTTTCGCAAAAAAATAAATCAGAGTGGTTTTTCATGTCAAACACCAGATATTGAGTTTGAAAATTCATTAAAAAAAACTCGAATTTTCAAAAATTTATAATCATTAAATAGCCCATAATAGAGCTCAAGTTAAAATACCGAATTCATTATAAGTATATTGAGATATTATTTCCTTGAATATTCTTCGCAGCGATCTTTTACGTCACGTATTGTTCTGTGATGAAACGTAAAGGCGGTTTTACACCGAGGAAAGGGTGACCTAGCGGTCTAGAGGTAAGGTGTCCTCGGACTTCTGTGTTGGGGGTCAGGGGTTCAATCCTCGGTCCCAGCACAGATTTATCTGATTGCCAAACCCTTCCTTCACCTCTGACAAGACGTGTATTAATCACAACTTGTGAATGTGTGGAATGCCAGGCCTCCACCGTGGTTCGGATCCCACGTTAAACTGTAGATCCTCCATTTCATTTCACAATCACCCTACCATTACACATTAGCGTAAGGGCGTATAACCCGAACGGGTAGTAAGACTGCTGATAATAATACACCGAGGAAACATGGTAGTGCCTCCTGTTTCCCGTCGTAGAACACAGTTACTTGCGATTTCTGTAGTATGCCACAAAGAATTCGCGGTCTACTACAGATAGATTATCGAGAATAATTGTGACAGTATCTCATCTCATTCTTGCCGAACAGGTAAAAGAATCGTAGGAGACGAAGAAGTTTTATTCTCTTCTTCAAATTGGGGACGTCAACATTCATAGCGCTCTGACAGTTATTGGAAAATTACAACCCTATATAATATGTTATTCTTATCACTTAAATGTTGATCCAAAAGTATTTAATTACTCCTTTACCGTCTGATGAACTTCACTTTTACTCATTTGACTAATCCATCTTGAAACACTTCAACAATGCACTACAAACAATTTAAAAAAAACTCAGAAGAGCAGTGGTATGGAATACAACAATAGTACGCAAAGTCGCACGGTATTGTTGCCTTTGTTCCACTGCAAGGTAGGCAACACGCAAGGTCGCATGCGGCAGAACGTAGCCTGTGACATTAGCGCATGCTGACACGCTTCTTTAGCCGCGTGGGCTAACGCGCTACTATCGCATTGGACTAGACTTGCGATGACGGAGAGATTGAGGGTCGGATGTACTGAGGATGGTTTTCAACTCTCTCCCCACGCAAATGCATTTTCTATAACATACAACCTTCCTCATCCCTAAAAAACGTTAGCGTAATTAGTACACAAGCGGGTAGTAAGACGTGGTGATAACAAAAAATAGCGCATTATACATACTGCCTTGGTGTAGGGCCGCCTTACTGTGGATTCACACGTTCGCCGAAAAACTAGCGCAGAACAGAAACGTGGTCACGTGACCCGCTTTATTCCAATCATAAGATCGGTCGGTGCTCGGTGCAAACTGTTCTCTACTTTGTCCGCTCTGCTCAAGATGTTAGGCACAGGAGAACCAATCAAATCTAAGAACCAACCGTCTCGAAGTAGTGCGCACGCTCATTTGTAAACGCATGCGCTCTACAGCCAGAAGCTAGCAAACAGCTTCGTTGGCCATTGTGAGATTTGAAAATATAATTCGTTAATCTAAAGCGAATTTATTGATGTATTGGATTGTACCACGACACAGTATTATAATTTGTAAACAACCATTGGGACAATGATATAAAATATATGTTTATCCACTAGAAAATAAACATATATTGATAATAAGCTGTTTTAAAGCGCTGCAATGCATCATGGATAAACTTAGTGTGTGAATTACTTCGAAGATTCTGCTTTCTATTTTTCGGCGAGCGTGTGAATCAAGCTTTAGTTTATCTCTCTGTTGAAATGTAGCGTATTAATTTCACCGTCGCATTGAACGTTGTGTGATCTCCATGGGCGTGGAACAAATATCCTGTCGTTCCAATACACACCTCGTCTGCCTGTCGATAACGGCTACCGAACAATGGGCGAGTGTCGGAAACAGCTTGTGTCAAGCCACTCCACAAACAAGATAGAAACGAAATTAGTCGGGAAAGCGAATTAATTTTCACAAAGAGTTTTTATTACGAAATAAGCTATTGCCAGAATCTGGTATGAAGAACTTTAGAACTTCTGTTAGCATTCATTAAATTTTACTACCTATCTACATGTTTAAAACGTAAAGCTATTTCTTTTTAACAATGATTCTCGTTTTATCAACATAGATTTTCACAATTAAAGATGTCAGAAAACTAAGAAATTTTGAAAATATTCCAAGGAGAAACCTCAGTTTCGAGTTATTTAAAAGTTAGTTTTAGTTTATGGAATTATTTATTTCAAGGATTATCGTATCCAAATTTACAAATTCTCAATAGTGAGGCCGAAACTTAAACGAATTATACGGTTCTGCTGAAACGATTTAAAGGATAGATTATATTTCAAAGATGAACTGAATTTTAGAAAGTTTGAGTTTAAATTTCTAAAACCTGTCATCGCAAAATTGACAAAGCCAGCTAGTATTTTATATTAATACTAACCATAAAAAGTGGCAACTGCTGATCACATGACTTGGCATAAAAATAATGTATTTTGGTAGTGTGTAAATTTTGGGACCAAAATCTTACTAAAGAATGTATTTTGCAATAATTATCAGACGAAAAAAAAAGTTATTGGTTTTGAAAAACAAAATATTTGTGGTTTTTTTTTCAATATAATTCTGGCAAAGTTCAAACTTTTCTGCGATGCTACCTTTGCTCTTCAAGATTTCGGTATGAGCTGTATCCTTTTTCATACATTTAATTTTGAAAAATCCGTTATAAATTCCTTTGGATTTAATATTTTCCCATACATATTGTGGCCAGAAGTGTGTTTTATCAATATAATGATTGGTTTATTTGCTGCCCAACATAGCATACGCAACGGTAATCAAGGAGTCTAAGGCAATTTCTATTTGTGTATGTAGAAACGGAAGAGGGTCGGCAAGAAGCAATACATGCTAAAACAACGTGGTAGGCAACAGTATTAAACTAGTTTGTAAGTTTCATTCTGATATAGACTTGTGTTTGGAAAGCCCACGCTAGTTACCCCTTCACCCCCACCAAAAATTGGAAGTTTTAATTTCTACTTAAAGTAATAATTAAAAACGCACATATAAATATGTAAAACAAGGCAATTTATATACAAACGGGAAAAGGGGAGGAGGGGAACATATTCTCGACGCCTAAAATATAAATAAGTGAAGATAAAATAATATGTCAAGTTTATGAAAATGTCTCCAAAGATAGACAGAAACGATTGGAACGTCGACCTTTACCCTCACCCCCTTTCCCGCCAAACCATCCACTTCCCCCTATCTGCTGGTTTCTTTAAGGCGAGCGACATTGATCTTGAATACATTTCGGCGTGACCTACACTGATAAGAAGATATTATGTGAACACTTTACTACGCATATGAAGGTAAAATTTCCTCACACTCTAAGCTGGGGTGTAGAGAGTTAAGGACAGTTTTTTTTTTTTAATATCAGAACTTTCTTTTGGTCAAAATAAATCGAATATTTCTCCAGTAGGAACATAAAATTTAATTTTCTTCACGGTGATTAACAGTTGTTGAATGATCTTCAAGGGTGTCCTTGAATTTAATTACAACTTTTTTTCTTTATTTAAAAAAGTTTATCGTCTAATGCCGCTATGCTCAGGAAGAAAGAGGATTCAAATACTAGATGACTTGAAGAAAAATTCTAGGAGCTGAAGGAGGAGACAGAGGACAGGGTGCAATTGGAGGTCTTAAGTTTCACTGACAAAGGGAATGGACCTGACGTAAGACAGAACACATAAACATAGCTATGACAGATATTCAACAACTGTTGATATAACCACGTGAAGAAGATTAAACTCTGTTTTGCTGCAAATGCTGACCTTTTCTCGCGTCCCCATATATAACGTCTCCAAAGGAATTTAATTGGTGATTGGAATCGTCCCATTTAAATGGATGTAGAAATTTCTGAAAAAAAAAAACCTAACTTTTAATTCGTCTCTTGTCAGAAATGATGCTCCGAAAACAGCCGTACAAGGGAAAGGCTTTGTCGACACTGACCGCGACACGAATATTTGACACCTTTCTAGTAATTATACCGTAGTGTTGAAGGTCTCTAAAGCAAATATTCCATCACCCCCACCCTCTTCTCCATTTTTACCGAGTCATAAGACCAGCTTAATTTTTTTTTTAAAGATACGAAAACTAACATGTTGCCTGCAAGATACATATCCAAAACGACGATGCTGTTCCCCTTGAAAATGTTCGCGTATCTCCTCCCTTCCCCCTCATATCTCTTGGACTCGCTAATCCTCTTGTTGAGGCCCTCTCTACTAACTAGATGTCCTGAGGATCAATACTAGAGGAAGGTCTGGCTCAGAACATTGGAACTGCGCAGCTCGTACAGCGCAAGTGTGTGAATGTATGTGTGTTCTGTAGCCGACTGAGCCATTGCTCCCGGTTTCGCCATCCCAGCCCCTGACTCTATCTCTCTCGCTCGTTCGATCAATGAGGTCAAAAAGAGAACCGCTCGCCGCCGCCACCCCTGAAGGCTTTTTTTTTAAAGGGTATGGAGGATAGATCTCCTCCCCCCAACCACCCTTATACTTCATCAGCGTAACCCATTCTCTAACAGAGCCACTCCCCCCCCTCCCCTTCTTTTCAATGCTTGTCTCCTTCATTAGCAACTTTACTGCCCCTTGCTATTCTTCATTACCTGCGGCTCAATGCATCCCCCCCCCCCCCACGACAACCCTCTTGTTCCTGTCCTTTGTGCTCTTTACAGCTTCCTCGTCTACGTTAACCTTGGGGTTATAGTGGCTGAATTAGAAAAGTCTTGTAGAAGAATTAAAAATATACCAAGGTACGACTGACTTATATTTACAGTCGATATGCTACTAACAAAAAATATATATATATGTATGTATGAGAATTATTTTAAGGTGGCAGTTGGTAAAATTCGACTCATTCTTCGACAGATCATGTGGCCTTTTTTGAAGTGTTGTAAAACACACATTATGTTAAAAGTGAGAAGTATCACTACATCCTCCCCCCCCCCCCCCAAAGTACTGTATTGATAAATAACCAGAAGGGAGGGTTGTAGTATATTATTTACTATTTAGATTATTGAGTTTACAAGTACAGTCGTATTCTTAGCTCTTTTAAGACATAACAATTTTTTAAAAAGTACCACGTTTTACTACCTGTAAATTTACTAACTACACGAATGGGTTAGGGATGAGGAAGTGTACCCGTATTTGCGTAGAGGGAGAGTAGAAAATCATTTAGGGTAAAAAAACAGCTCTGTACACCAGACCGAGATTCGAACCCCGACCTCCCTGTCATCGGCACTCTAGTATACTGCGATAACTATGCCTTGGACCATGTGGGTGCCTACTTAATTGAATTAGTCATTTCGAAAAAGTTTTATTTCAGAAGAGAACAGCTTCGGAAATATGGCATTTTGAAGGGAATGTTCACATATGCAAGGGCGTAGGAAGCTAATTTGGGTCCACCAGGAAACTTTACTATACCGGGTCCATAAAGTTCCAGGGGGTAATTAGGACCCCCCCCACCCTGTTTCTACGCCTTTGCATAGTGAAAAATATATGTTCTCATGGAATATGAGACTTTTGTACTACTATTGAAAAGTGAAAGTTTTGTAATTAAAATAATAAAGTAATATGGGTTTCTAGAAATTGCTAAGTTAATTAATAATTATTATTCCCCCTGCAGTCCAATTTTTTTCTAGGAAAAGCCATTTAGAAAATACAAACATGTTCCCCGTTAAACTTAATAACATGTTTGGATTATATTTAAGTATTGATACTATCGATCAAAATGTTACAATACTTGTATGAATACTTGCAAGTAGATCCAGTATTTTTTCTAGCTTTCAGATAAAAACTTTCCTATTTAAATTAGATTATAATTATGAGAACACTTTTATTTTAATTTTAAAGTAGCTGAACCTCAAGCGCAGTTGGTAACTATTCTGAACGCTTGTTTAAGACTCCCAAATTCGATATTTAGTATGGCCAATAGTAAGTCATTTTGAAATTTAATTTGTTATATCTGCAAGTGGTATATTGACAATCTGCAGTCTAATTGTTGTGTGTCTCGCAGGAAAAATATAGGTAGGCCGGTACACTATCATTAAAGCATTTACAAATATTTATTTTAAGAGTTAATAGTACAACACCTGCTTTGGTGGCACATAGTCTTGGGCGTAACTCTGTAATGAAATAGATTTACATTTTGTAATAATTCTAATCATAAGTTCCCACTCATAATATACTTCAAATTAATAAATAATTTCAGAATATAAAAATAAATGCATCCACGTGTGTTAGGAAATTTTCTAACACACCTGGATGATCATTTATTTATTTTTTATATGTTTACAACTACTCTTTTGTTCTCAGTCGAGCACCCTATTGCAAATACTTGTGAAACATAACGACTTCGATAGCAGTTTATTTCTCTCCCCCACCCTTCTGGAACATAATAGAAAAATAAGGCATACACATGGTACAACCTAGAGAAAGAATGTTCCAGAATAGTTTATTTCGAATAATATACCCAACAAGAAGGCTCCTCTTCAGTCAGTCCATGACACATTAATTTCTGATTTTAAAATTCCACTTCCAACCTTGCTGTAAGAACGGTTCATGACGCGCTAAGCTATCGAGTCCAAGCGGCCGCATCAATTGTTCAAATTAAATAATTATGGGTCAGATATTTAAGTAATCAATAAAAACAAATTTATTCTGCGTTCACAATATGTAAGTAAAATTAAAACCTGACCCTTGTCATCATCATGCCCGATTAGCAAGACGGGTGTTAGTACAAATAATAGTAAAACAAGTTATATCAGAACTGTAAATAGCCCGCACCAAGTTGAGTGCTGTGAAGAGGATTTTTCCTAAATGATTTTCAGCTTTCTCTCCATGCAAATGCGGGTAGACTTCCTCATCCCTACCTCACTAAGCCCTAATATCCTGGTGACGCGTATAATATACTCGTAAACCTCCAATGTGGCAAAGATAATGTTGGATCAATTTACAGCAATAAAGAGGTCCCATTTTCTGATAACCCTGATGTGTGTAAAGGAAGATTGTATTGTAATACTCTGTAATTATTTGTATAGTCATATTTTCCCTACTTTTGAGTTATTAATAACTTTAAAGCACGTAGGACCTCTGTGTGATTGCATAGATTTCACAAATTGTTAAACGGTCATTCCGATAAATTATCAATCACGAGGGAGGCAGATAAAAGTTTGAATGACCAGCAACAAAATACATATTTTGAAGAAAAGAGGGGAGGATTTTAATTCTAATTAATATTACCTAAATACAATTTTTTTGCAGACAAGATAATAGAGGAACAGAATTCTTGTGAATACAAAATCGTCTATATATTTTATTCATTTGGAAATAAAGCTTTTGAGACTACTATTTTGGAGGCATTTATGTCATTTTCTACCATATAGAAGTAATTTATTAAAAATGTCACTCTGTATCTTTTAATACTTTGGTTGGTAAAACTATGAGGTTGTTATACGATTATTGTATTGTGGTATATCTGTCTATTTCGAAGATTGTAATGAAATACTTAAACGGCTTGTAAAAATTTCTCACCTTTAATTGGCACATAAATCTACCAACCTCATTTTGAGCTTTTTTTTTTTAACCATGGTAAGTATTCTCCCTGACAATAATCCTATATTATTTCATTCCAGTGTTAAAATAAGTGTGGGACTATCAAAGGCCCAAAAAAAATAAAAACTACGTAATACTCTAATAATTAATTAGCACTACTATTTATGGGTGTTTTGCCTACGTGCTGACTGCACTTTACTAGATTTTTCATTGTGATAAGTGGAAATGGATTCAATTAGCTAAATTTAAATTAAGGATAATCTTATGATACATTTCAAATAGTTTTGTTTCGTAATTTAGGAATTTTCTCGTTAGGTAGGCATATTCTATTATCTTGGAGAGTAAAACAGGACGGCGATGACTGTTATATATGAAAAAAAAACCTAATGGGTGATAAAGCGACCATTATGGCAGTAAGCTAAAGGAAATATCTTCAAATAGGGGTGCGTGAGTGCAGCTGACTACACACATATGCGAGGAAACTAATTTTGGAAGGATAATATTAGGGTATATTTGTCAACCTATATGGTATAATATTTTATTAGACCTTTTTTGGTGTAAAAATCTGTATTTCACCCTTGTGATATAAGTGGTACACATGTTCAATACCTACCATGAGCTTTGTCACAGTCATTATTTTGTGGGATATTCCTTTACAGTTTTGGTATAGTATTCTTTCTATATTTTTATTCACCTAAATAATTATGAATTCTTTTATAAAATAAATGAGTGATAATTTTTCTTAAGCTTAAGAGTTTCTAGAGATTTGCCAAAATGTTTGTTAAAACAACTAAAAACTACTAATTTTTTGAGTTCTGCGAACTCTTTTATATTTTCCTTAAATGAAAGTGTCCGTATACGCTTATGTTAGTCTACGAAGCAGTTAAAGCATCATGTTCAATTATTATCAACCGACTTCACGAAGGTTGGCTGTACTGTTAACAAAATGACTGCCTGTTGTGCAGGTGTTTATTAGGGTTATATTATTTATGTTTAAAAGTGTGTTTTATTTAATTTAACTTATATTCAACATGTGAAGTGAACATTTAATAAATTAATATAATTTGAAAATTTTGTACCACGTATTTTTGATATCAATCTATTCGTTTGTGGTTGCTTTGTAGCTTTTCTAATATCTCTGTGAACCAACAGGGAAAAGGCTGAATCTTAGGCCTTCCTGTTAAGACAATGGGAAACATTTTTATTGTATTCTGGGCCTGTACGTCTTGACAAGACATTAATACTAGGAATATAATTCGTATGCGCTTATTCCATAAAATGGGACCTCTAGTCTTTTCATTGAAAGGACTATTTATGACTTTAATATTGGTGTTAACATTCTGTTTGGGCCTGACTTCTATTTGGGCTCATTTAGGTGATGTGGCCCAATCCATGAGTAATTTAGAAAGAGAACAACTCAAGTAAGTACCTGGATCACTAAAGTATCCTATTCTAAAAAGAGTAGGTCAAAACCTATTTATTCTTTATTAGATTATACATAATTAAATCAATAATAGGGAATGACGTTTAAGAACCATACCATCTAATACACAGTATTTCACTTAGTTTTTTTTTTATGATTTGGTATCTTATCATTAAACTCATAAGGAAATGGTGAATTCAATGATACCACAGGCATCTTTATTTTTACATCATTTGGACAATTCAATAAAACACAAGCTTAAACATTAACATACTGGACCAACACGGTGTATGATTATGATCCTTTATATGAAGTCATATAAATCGTTTATTTTGTGAATATTAATTATTGAGACAAGGGCTGTATCCGAATAGTCAAGTACACTTGACTTGATGCAGTCTTGATAATTTTACACTTCTCGCGGTTTTCATAGCGAAGACTGCATCAAACTATTCGAACGGCAACACACTTGGGCCCGCAGTGCTTCTTCCTACCGAATAACTTAGAAACTATGTACATTTTATTATTATTATTACACTCTACTAAGCGGTATTTATTTTATATAGCAAAAACTATTTAAATATGCATATTATTTATACGTTTATATCTTAAAATATAACATGTAATTAATTGGCATACGTACATATTTTTTGCGATTTATTTTACAAAGACATGACGAGAATCACGAGACGAGAAATTCTATTAAACTTGTTTAAAATGGCACAAAACGTAAGTCGGTGCTCTAGCAGACGAAACTATAATAATAAAACAATTGCCAGTCAAACACCGCACCAACGTCGCGAGAAAGCCGCATAGCTCGTAGCTTTCCGTATCCATGGTTACCAAAGCCTCGAGAAGACTGCATCAGTCTCGTTCGCGACTATTCGGACAGATCTACACTTGGTCACGTGATTGCATATGCAGCTATCAACGCCACGAGCCAACGCGACGCCGCATAAGTAGACTATTCGGATACAGCCAAGGTTAAATCAAGTCAGTTGAGTAACTACAGTAATGAAGTTTGGAAATTAACAACATATTTAGCTTTATCTTGACAACGTTTTCAGTTCATTTCAAATGTGGCCTGTGATGCTAGTATAAATTGTATGTTTTTCAAGTTTTGTAGAGAAAAAAAAATCTATTTAAAAGGTACTGTATGGTTAGTTTTTGCCTTTTTAGTTTTTTTTAATCTTCTTAGTTGTAGTTTACTGTAAAGTTGAACTGACTGGATGATTCTAGTCTTGTTATGAGTGATAATAGCCTAATCTTATCTTGTTTTAAATGTCTGACTTAACAATAGGTAATAGGGAATTGCATGAAGCGAGGGTGGAATTCCTTTTTTTTTCAGTGTCACATTATTAGAATTATTATACTATACTCACAACAAGATTCAGAAGTTTCCGCATTACCCTGTATCAAAACAAACCTTGTCAAAAATATTCTAAACTCGCCTAATTGACTGGGTAGCACTGCGCAAAACAAATCTTTTTTAGAATAGTAAAGACACTTTATATTATAGCCAAACGGTGATTTTATATAATAAATACACATTAAGTGTCAACAAGCACTACAATATTATTTTTTTAAATAATAAATCTACTTTTTGTAAATGGTTAACTCTTGTTTTGTTATCTTTATTAAAAAAAACTTTGAATATCCTGTTTCGAAACAACCTGAAGCAAATCATCACAAAAGACAATATTTTCAGGTGAAATAATATTGCACTAAAGTGTTTTTTACTGTACTGTGGAAAAATAATCTATGTTTGCTTGGATGCCATGGATAATTGTTACTCTCAAAAGTTTGAAAATGTATTTTCTCAAAACTTACCAATTGTAAAATAGACTCTTATTCGGCTGCACGCTTAAATTATCTATAGGACCCATGCTTAAAAATGCCAATTAGGTGACGTTTCTAAGAATTTTTTTTCATCACGTTTGTTTTGCTATAGTTGGAATCTTCAGAATCTTGTTGTGCGTATAGTTGCTAAAAATATTCAATTTCTCATAATTTGACAGAGGGAAAACAATTCAGCCATAGGATCACACTTAAAGACAGGTTAATATCAAAATGTTATAATGAAAATCCTAAGTTTTCAAGGGTAACTGTTTGATTAATTTCTTGGTTTGATTCACAGGGAAGAAGCTCGTGACATGTTCTACCATGCTTATAGAGCTTACATGGTAAGTAATGGTGGATACACTTATTTTATATTTTACAGAAGTTGTTAAAACTTAAAAAAAAAATACTCTTATTCATTTGAATGCTGTTTCCAAAGTCTTGTGACATTTGTGTATTGACCATTTAATGTATGTAGGAGAACGCTTACCCGCCGACGAATTGATGCCCTTGAGTTGCCGAGGCCGCTGGAGAGGGGTAGAACCAAGTCGTGGAGACATCGACGAGACTATGGGAAAGTGAGTGTTCAATGCTGATTATTTCATTTCACTTTTACAAACTTTTCTTTATGAAACTAACCTTAGTTTTAATTTGGTAGGTTCTTCATTATATTAAAAATGAGGCGTATTTTTTGGTTTCAGCTTCTCATTGACGTTAATTGATGCTCTGGACACATTAGGGGTGAGTAGGTTACAAGCTTAAAACATTTGAAAGGGGAAACCCACATTTCACCGTGATAAAATTTTGGCTTATGCTGGAAATCGACCCCAATGCAAACATGCTACAGACTGAGCTAAGTTCTCAGAATAATTTATATATATATATATATATATTTTTTTTAAATGGCTAATAATTTTGTTCAAAACTGATAAAATAAACAAAACTACCTAGTGTATTTATTATAATAAATAATACTTATATGGGTTTTCGAAGATAAATTCATTTAAAGGGTAGTCCATCAATAACAGCTTTTAAAAAAATATGTGCCTAGCTACCGGTAACTTATAATGGACTATAGGAGAAATATCAATGATTGTGTCACACATTTACTTTACATCCATTACGGTTTCCAGCCTATGGCCTGAGTCATTATTTTATTCAAGATATATATTTTTCACTACAGGCTTGCTAGGCCTGTCTTCGCTTCACATGCCTTATAATCTAACTTAAGACTGGGACAGGCTTAACATCAAGTCCCCCAGCTGTTAATTCGTCACTGTGAAAGGGTAAACCCACTATTTGGCCATGCAGGGAATAAAACCGGGACCCTTAGACCAGTGAACACATGTTACAGACTTAGTTAAGGTGTACTGAAAAAGTTTTGTGGCGTCAAGCCTTAATTGAGTCATACTGAGAGTCCACTGCCAGTTATCGAAGATAATGCCAACTTCTTTGGATAGAGGGTGTCATATGGTCAGCACAACAAACCCCTATGTCACTAATCTAATTTTTTTTTTAGACCAGGTTCTCTACTTTTTCGGTCAAGTAGCTCTCATTTGTCCTAATGAGGCTGAGTTGACCCTGTTCCAGAAAGAAAGGGCTGGGGATCGAACCCTGGATTTCTGAATCTGTTGCCAGAAACTCTCACCACAGACACGGATGGTCTTGATTACATACAAAAGAATCAATTTTTGACAGATTCGATGTAAACATTCCAACATCCACTTCATTATGAACTAACAAAGAATGATTTTTTTTTGGTCAGGTGATCGGAGACCTGGAAGAGTTTGAACATGCAGTGAAACTGATAGTTCGAGACGTCACTTTCGACAATGACGTTGTCGTTTCTGTGTTTGAAACAAATATTCGAGTCTTAGGGTATGTATTAAAACATAAAAATTGAGGATTGGAAGATTTTCAAAATCCAAGCAATCTAACATAAAACTGCATGGTTTTTTTTTCCCAAACTTAGTCAGTATGTAAAGTATATTCATTCTACAATTGCATAGTGTTTTAGTTCAAGTCAAAAGCTTCAGATTTAAGTTAAAGATATGATTTTTGCTGTGATTTGAACCCACTGTAAACATAAGACCTTTACTCTATTAATTATTAAGTTGCTATAGTAAATAAAACATTGAAAGAAGAATAGAAGAGCAAGGCCTACACACTTATCAGAAAACTGTAGGCCTCAAAGTTCATCATTAAAAACACATTTTCATTGTTTAGTTTAATATAGCTCTTTGGCGCCATTTTTCCTAAGTTGCCTTACAACACATTCATTATAATATTCCTACATTTGGTTAAGTGGTAGGGCCCTATATTATTGATTTGGAGTACAGTAGTTAATTTTGTCCTTTAATTATGTTGAACAGTACAAGAAATATTCTAATTCAAAATTTGAAAAAGGATATTTTTGTATCTTGAATCCTATATTTTCTCAAGCTTCTTTTTGAGAATGTCTCTGATGCTATATGTTTTGAGAATTCTATATCTCTACTTTAAACAAAAAGTGAAATCAATTGTACTGTTAAACATTTCTTATGTTATCTGTGATAGGGGCTTGCTTCCGGACACATCTTAGCCGAGTACTTTCAGCAGCGTGCTGGTATACTGTCCTGGTACCGGGGGGAGATGCTGGACATGGCGAGGGACCTTGGCTACCGGCTACTTCCTGCTTTCAACAGTACCACTGGCATCCCACACGGCCGGGTACATATTTTGATACACATGTTCCAAATACACTTTTCTGTAATTTCTGAAATTACCCGACGGGGGCATGGTCTAAGGCACCATTCAAGACCGGACTGCCGTTTATGGGGAGTTTGGGGTTCGAGACCCGGTCAGGTGTATCGAGGGTAGTTTCCCCTAAAGGATTTCCCACCCTCCATGCAAATGTAACCTTCCTCATAACCTAACACACTAGCTTATTTAGTACATATATGTATAACACATTTGACCTGAAAGAGGAACAGATAGACGAGGTGCTTAAAAAATAATTCTGAAATCAAACGAATAAAATGACTCATGTCTAGTGTTTGATTTATAAAAATACATTTCATTTTACTTTACAAGAACTATTTACCAGCCTAGTGTGATAAATGTGATCACACTGTATGTACAAAACTTTGGGAATTATTATGGATAGTAATGCTCATTATGTATTTTTATTTTCCTCAGGTCAATCTTCGATATGGTCTCAAAAGTCCTCGGTTGGAGTCGTCTCGTGAAACTTGCACAGCTTGTGCGGGCACTATGATCCTTGAGTTGGCTGCACTCTCACGGCTTACAGGAGACCCCATATTCGAGGTATGCTGTACTCTTTAATAGTGCAGATGAAATGTGTAGCAAGAGTGTAAGAAACAGAGGAAAATAATCTCTGATAGCCTGGTAGGAATTTGAACCTTGACCTTGTTATTGGCTCACTGCTCATTTGTTTGTTTAGTACCTATTGTTAAAGTTTTAACTTTTAAAATGAGAGTTTGTTCCCACTTTTAACCATTTCTATTGTAACTTAATTGAGGTCAAAGTTGCCACTTTACTCAGAGATTAAGAAAAAACCTTTTTATTTTGTCACTGGAAAAATACAGATAGTCCTAAACAATTTTAAGCAAAAAAAAAAAAGGGCTAGTCCTTGAAAATTTGAGATAGCCTAGTTTTATTAACTGCTCCAAATCAACTAGATTTTTATAGCACAAGAAAAACTTTTTGATTACTTTGAATTTTCTATTTTTTTTCTTAAAAAAAAATTATGAGCTTAGTTATAATATTTAATAAGTATTACAGCTTATTGTCTTGGTGATATTAAAAATAAGTTAGATGTTTGGCATTCAAGGACGGTACGATTGGCAGATGAGCAGAGTATAATTTTATAAAAGTGTATATTTCCTGCCCCAAACTCCTATATTCTGTATACCTTTCTGACCATTTCCAGGAGAAAGCACACAGGGCCATGGACGAGCTATGGAAGATTCGTCACCGTAGCTCTGACCTGATGGGTACGGTTCTCAACATACACTCTGGCGATTGGGTGAGGCGTGATTCTGGAGTGGGCGCTGGTATCGACTCTTACTACGAGTACTGTCTCAAGGCCTACATCCTGCTGGGGGATGAGAGGTACCTGGGCCGCTTCAACAAGGTATGTGTTTCACATAGGGAAAATATAATAATTAGAGAGAGTGAAATTCACCATTTTACAAATCCCATTCTTAATTTTATCTTGAATCTCTAATTCATATTTGAATCTTGGAACAAATTATGAATTTAAAAGAAATTAGAAATGCAACAGGATAATAGGAAATATAAATATTAACAAATGCTAAAAAACTTTTTTCAAATTTCTAATTGTTTAGGATTCTTACATTTTCTTATACGGTAAATTAAGTTACTGAAGCATATTTTGGGGAAATATTATCTTATTAAAACGGCAATTTTATTAACTTTTTATCAAGACATCGTAGAAACTTGAAAGTGATAGGGAACGAAGCCAACCTGAAAGGATAGTTAAGTTAGGCCTAGATATAAACAAACACACTTTTCTATTTTCTTTCTAGATTTTTACACTTCCCACTTCTTCATACTTCCACAGTTGTACATTGCGTTGAAGAGACATTAATGGAAAAGTAATATTCCCGAAAATTCAAACTAATGTGCAAAAGTTTAAGAAGACATGAATTATTATTAGCACCGCGTCTTACTACCCGTTCGGGTTATACGCACTTACGCTAATGTGCAATGGTAGAGTGATTGTGAGATGAAAATGGAGGACCTACAGTTTAACGTGGAATCCGAACCACGGTAGAGGCCTGGCATTCCTCACATTCACAAGTTGTGATTAATACACGTCTTGTCAGAGGTGAAGGAAGGGTTTGGTAATCAGATAAATCTGTGCCGGGACCGAGGATTGAACCCCGGACCTCAGCACAGAAGTCTGACACCTTACCCCTAGACCACAAGAAGACATGAAGAGATTTCTAATTTAAAAACAGATATTCCACTGTTAAACTTTTTTTTTTCAATAGTATTTACTATTTATAAAAATGAATACCATTCATATTTTAGGAACATGTGTTTTAATACTCTCTTTAACATTTTAAAATAATGAATATACAATACTCAACTCGAACTTGGGATCTTTTAGACATACTCGTCTCGAATGAAAAAATCCAAGCTCGTAGACCCCTAAAATTTTTTTTATTCAAATCTTTATAAAATCTGTTTTTTTTTTTTGTTGACAGCACTACTCAGCTGTGATGAAATACATCAGCCAAGGCCCCATGTTAATCGATGTCCACATGCATCGGCCCCACACAAACTCGCGCAACTTCATGGATGCTCTTCTGGCGTTTTGGCCTGGGCTTCAAGTATGCAACACTTTGCTTTTGAATTTATAGAATAAGGTTTTTAAAAGATCATTGTAAAAAAAAAAGAAAGAGAATGGCACTAAACAACTATACTCGACAAATTTGATTGGGTAATATAAAATGGTGACTAAATGTAGACATTTTATGTTATAATTCATTAATATCACCTTAGTGTAAAATTAATGGGAGCTAGGTCCTGTTTTTTTAGTACTGGCTGAACCATAAACCACGTAAGGCTTTGATTTAACATTTTTTACCCCCACTCAACCCCACCCCACCCCTAAGTAGACATTTATCTTGACCCCTTTCAACCTGTGTTACATAACTTTTATGTTAAGAGTGAATGTCATTATTTCGAAGCTTTTGTGATACTACAAGGACGACTCATATTTAATACTACTCAGAAAAGGAAGTTTATCTATAAGTATGTTTACTAAAAGTGAAAATGTCAATAGTAATATTATTTTTTCAACATTATAATTTAAATATAATATCTCTGGTATGTAACACTTGTGTACCCTTCCTCCCCCCATGTAAAGATTAGATTAGAACTCACCCCGTTTCCCACTCTCATCAGAATTACATGGTTTATGGATAACCCCCAATAAGCAATATTAAGGCTATAAAACAAATTAAATCATTTATTTCACTCTTGAAACATGAAGCCAAGCTTAATTGCTTGTTGATGGCTTACATTCTCTATTGTGACAGGTTCTAAAAGGTGATATCAAGCCAGCCGTGGAGACCCACGAGATGTTGTATCAGGTGATGCAGAGGCATAACTTTATCCCTGAGGCTTTCACTACAGATTTTCAGGTAAACTTTTTTGAACGTCATACAATACTACATTCATAAAATTAATAGTCTGTTTTAGAATTATGTCACTATTAATCACCAAGCAGCATTTTGACTACCAAAGGAAAAAGTTTGAAATATATATTTTTCCTTCATCTCTTTTTGAATAGGAGAATTGTTAGAGATTATGTTTGAATTTGCACCTCTTGATAGGAAGCTGTATTATAAATACGTTTAGGTAGTTGAATTAATTTAAATCGATGTTTGGTGCAAATTTTCCCTAGTTGGTAATTTATATAAATGCTCTTCTAGAAGGTAACTACATTTCTTTCTAGTACTGTATTTTACTAGCCTTTAGGCTGTACCATATGTATTAAATACGTTAATGTGTTAGGGGAGAAAAAGGGTTAATTTAGAAGAAGTGAACATATATTTGTGTGTGGGAGTTGGGAAACATTTTGGGAAAACTACCACAAGTACATCTGACCAGAATTCAAACCCCATTATCCCCATCATTGGCAGGCCAATCTTTTGTGAGAGTATGTCTAGACTATTCGACCACTGAAGTGCATTTTAAGATATTTAAATTAGTAATGTATCATCATATCTCAACTGTTTCTGGGTCATTTTAGTAAAACATATGTTATATATATGTATACACATATATACACCAAAGAAAATAACATTTTATTTTAGCACCGCATCTTACTAGCTGTTCGGGCTATATGCTTGAGTACTAATTACCTAATGGGTTAGGGGTTTGGAAGGTTGAATTTAGAGGAAGCGAACCCGCATTTGCGTAAAGGAAAGTGGAAAACTATTTAGGAAAAATCATGCCCATTTCACCTGACCAAGGTTCAAACCTCAGTCTCCTCATCTTTGGAATTCTAACTTAACATGAACTTAGCATGTTAGCTAACTACACAGCTGAGGCAGGTCGAAAATGTAGATAAAAAAAGATCATAAAGGAGGTCAAGAAAGAGATGGGAGGAGCAGAGATAACAAAGTGTGCACGTGAGATGAGAAGAATAGATGTGATTAAAAAAAAGGAAGAATGGTGGATGATAGGGTAAGACGAGGCATTTTACTAAACTGAACAAGGTAAAGGTTGGAAACGTTGATATGTGGCAAAACAAAATATTTTACATATGGTTTTTTACTAGCCTTTTATAACAGTTACCGTTCAGCTTGAGAAGGCTTTATTTATAAATCTTGTATCTATAGGTTCATTGGGGTCAACACCCATTGAGACCAGAGTTCTTAGAGTCGACATACTTCTTGTACCGGCCACTGGTGATCCTTATTACCTGGAAGTGGGACGCAATGTGCTACGCAGCCTTCAGAAGTACGCTCGGGTTCCATGTGGGTACGCCGCTGTCAAGGATGTTCGAACAAACATGCACGAAGACAGGTGGGTGAAGCCAAGACGATCAGTAATTTCTTAAGTGATTTATTATCCACAATTCATGGTGGGTGAACTAATCGGTAGTAAATTAAATAATAAATCTAATACAAATGTGTGTTGTATAGTGATGTAGTTAACTGTGTTTGTGTAGATGTATGTTTAAGGAATGCAAGTATCAATAAAATTATCTGGATAAAGTAACATGAAAGGAGGATGATCTGCACAATTAATAAAATAAAAACAAAACCTGATAACACTGAATACATCACAAAAGAAAAACATTTTTGTGGAACTCTGGTCTCTTTTAACAACATACCATCAAGTGTTTTTAAATTTCATGCTTATTTTTCTAGAATCCTATCATTTCTTTACTACGTATTATATTTTGCTCAGTGTACATATTGTTTTTATTTTGTGTGATAGTGTTATAATCTAATCCATTGCGCTTATGTGTTTGAATTGTTATAGAATGGACTCGTTTGTTCTGGCGGAAACTTTCAAGTACCTCTTCCTGTTGTTTGCTGACCCCGCTGATCTTCTGTTGGATCTTGATGAGTTCCTCTTCACCACTGAGGGTCACCTTCTGCCCTTATCTCTTGCCAGAGATTCCAACTTCTCTGTAGTCACGTAAGTACATTTAAGGATTTACTGCTCATAAACCTGAGTTTTTCATATGCACAGTTGGATAAACTTCAACAACTCATCTTGGTCACTGGCATGTGTACCTCATCATACTGTTCTGTTTAAAGGCTGTGGCCAGGTCAGTTTAATAAAATGCTACCATTATTCCTCCTTTAATCACTCCCATTTTTATCCTCTCACTAGAACACTTGCAGCTATGAGCTCATCCCATCTCTTTCTTGGTCTCCGTTTGGGTTGTTTTACTACATACTTCATGTTCATCATTCTCTTTGGTATTCTTTTCTTTTACATACCATCTCAGCCTTGCTACCCTCTGCTCTCTCATTTTACTCCCTGTACCCCCACTCTTTATTGCTTTGAAATTGGATTTGTCAATTTCCTGAAGATAATTATAACGGGTTGAGGTAAATTCTGGTTGTTAAATCTTTTTAAAGAGCTATTTTTTTAAACTAATAAGTTAGAAGACTCTGATGGCAACTAACTTATTTACATTTTCATTTCTTTGTTACTTGTTCAAGATTTCAGAGCAAGGTGACCTTTATTTTGATGACGAGATGGAGTTCGCACGTTCTTGCCCCAACACCCTACACTTGTTCCCGAGACTGTACGTCGGCCTCTGAGAAACATGGTAAATGGTGTGTGTCCTCGGAAGATCATGAAACGAAAGCTGCATGCTTCAGATTTTCAGGTGAGAACATTTATTCGGACTATTTATTATTTAACACTATTCACTTCATCAGTAGAGATAAACTTCAGTACCTATATTAACAATTTTATACAAATGAGAAGTTTCACTAAAAATGCTAGTATTTTTTATTTTGTCTCACCACAGCTTACTATATGTTTTGGTTGCATGTATGTGTACTAACATTAGTGTGTTGGGAATGAGGAAGGTTAAATATAAAGGAAGTGTACTGGGCACCCGCATTTGTATGGAGAGAGTAAAAACCATTTAGGAAGAATGACCCTCATTACACTTCACTTGGATTCAAACCCTGATCATCAGCAATCCAGTCTATTATGAGAGTAATACCTTAGACCATGCAGCCATTGAAGTGGCTGAGTGTTGGTAATTAATAAATAAACAAATTATAACTTTATCATTGAATAGGGTTAAACAAGATATATGTTAAAAATTAAGGAAAATGTGAAAAAATATAGTTATTAAGAGTAACAAAAAAAAAAAGGAAATATTTAGACTTGAGAATTCAACACTTGTGGGTATGCACTATATGAATTATAAGTTAAAAAATAGGTTTTTTATAACTCTTTTAAGATCCCAAGTAATAGTTAATAACAAGTCTCTCGAAATGTTGGTGTGTCTAATTTTAACCACTCGGGTTGTCCACACAACTGTTAATTTATTAATGAAATTTAAAGTTGCAACATTATTTTTAAAAATATTTGAATGTGAGTGTCTAGCTTATATATTTGTGTCCAACTTTTTTTTTACATCCATTATTGTTTAAACTTTCCAGCCCATGGTATGGGTCAGTTTTTTTTATTCAAGCTATATATTTTCCTCTACCGGCCTGCTATGCCTGTCCTAGCTTCACATGCTCTATAATCTAACTTAAGACTAGGACAGGCACAACATCCAGTCTCCGGATGTTAATTTATCAATGTGAAATGCTAAACCATTCCACTAATGATAAATTTTTCAGCCGTGCTGGGAATCGAACCAGGGACCCTTAGCTCAGTCGATAGACACGCTACAGATTGAACTAAGGTGTCTGATTTCTCTCCAACATGATTTGAGGCAATTTTCATCTCTTACAGGCTGGAAGCTCAGATCATTTGAAACTTCTCAAGGACATGGGTATTAACATCCTCACTCTTGCTGATGGTCGTGTGCAGCTTCTTCATACGTTTGCTCATGTAAGTCTTAAAATTGTGTTAAACCATTTTACTTCACACTTGCATGACTCTAGCATAAAATAACTGGACAATAAATAATGAGATAAGATATTGCAGCCAGCCTCTAGTCTAGACGTCCCGGGTTCAATCCCCTGTCATACCACTGGGTTTTTTTTCCCCTGAAAGGTAATTGTAACTATAGTTACCAGGGTTTGGTTAGTTTAAGTGGTCTCTTCCCTACATACTTTGTATCCATTAATCTTCTTGAATCATCTTGCCTTTCATCCTTGTTACATTTCCATACTATCTCATCCTAGCTTCCTCTACTATCTCAACTCTTGACCTTGCATATTCATTCCTAGCCCTATCTCTTCTGGGTGACTGGTGGTCTAGGGGTAAGGTGTCAGACTTCTGTGCTGAGGGTCCGGGGTTCAATCCTCGGTCCCGGCACAGATATATTTTTCTGATTGCCGAACCCTTCCTTCACTCTGACAATACGTGTATTCATCACAACTTGTGAATGTGGGAATGCAGGCCTTCTACCGTGGTTCGGATCCCATGTTAAACTGTAGGTCTTCCATTTCATCTCACAATCACCCTTCCATTACACATTAGCGTAAATGCGTATACCCGAACGGGTAGTAAGACGCGGTGCTAATAATAATAATATCTCTTCTGGCGACAGCTAGCACGCTCCTCAAAACTTCATACCCATGGCTTCCCCTAATATGATCATTAACAAAATAATTTTTTTCATTAAAATACTAACGAGATCAAATCAATCCAATGTAGCCAAATGTATCCAACTATACCATTTTTAATTCAATAAAGATGTGAATATTGAATGATGATAATAATAATAGTGCCATCTTTATTGCAAATGTTGATTTAGTTTTACACTTTAATCTGAGGTGTGGGTTAACCTTGTGTTCATATTATCGTGCTAGGCTCGCTCTTCAGCCGACGCAGAGGAAGGACTCATGTTCATGCAAGAGATGGTAGAACTGACTAAATCTCAGTCCCAACAGTCGGACGCTTCCCCACAGGCTGTTGTATTCAAGGGGGAGAAGGGCGCAGACATAGTCATCAGTGCGGGACCTGCACACTTTGGGCGTGAGCTCAAAGGAGACAAAAAGGTAATACTGTCTATGCTGCTCACTTTCTGTTAATAAACTAGTATCGAGTTGTTCTATCAAACATTGTCGGATAGTAAAGATGATTTATTTTATACATTTTTATTATCACCAGGGACACTGAAAGATGGTGAGACATGTTTTTAGGAATATTTACTCAGCACCTTAATATTTGAACAACACCTTAACCCAGTTGATAGCATGTCTGCCTACTGAGTAAAGGGTCTGTGGTTTGATTACAAGCATGGCTGAGAATTTATCATTACTGAAATGTTGTTTTACCCTTTCATAGTGATAAATTAATGGTTGGGGAATGGATGTTGTGCCTTTGTCCTAGTCTTAAGTTAGATTATAAGGTATATGAAGCTACAACAGGCCTAGCAAGCCAGCAGCAGAAAATATGGTACATAAGGCTTGAATAAAAACTGACCTGGACCACAGGCTTGAAACTGTAATGGATGTAAGTAAACATTAATTTTGTAGTATTTTTGAATCTATTATATATACATGATTAGAAAGGTCATTGAGTAACTGATTATCTTTAAAAGTAATTCCACAAGGTTAACAAGCAAAGAGACATCTGAACATAAGGAGTCTGCAAGCTTGGGTTTTTTTTCTCAACGCTCCTGAGTTCAAGTATTGTATATTCATAATTTTAAAATGTTATAAAGTATATTAAAACACATGTTTTAAAATATGAATTACACTCATTTTTATAATAGTAATAATTTGAATAGTTGAAAAAAAAAAGTTAATTAATGGAAATATCGGTTTTTAAATTGAAAATAACACTGTACAATGCTGTAAAGTATTGATAGTGAAGGAAGCCAACCTGAAAGGATAGTTAGGTTAGTGCCTGGACAGGAACAAACACACTTCTCATTATTCTTACACTTTTACACTTTCCACTTCTTTAAAACTTCCACAGTTAGACATTATTTTGAATTTTCGGGAATATTACTTTTTTATCAATGTCTCTTCATATGAAAAATAAATATTTCTGAAAGTTAAAAACAATGTGCGACTGTGGAAGTTTGAAGAAGTGTAAAAGTGAAGAAAGAAAATAGAGAAGTGTGTTGTTTATATCTAGGCCTAACCTAACTTTCTTTCAGGTTAGCTTCTTTCACTATCACTTTACATTATTGTAGAGTGTTTCTACGCTGTTTTAATAAGCTAATATTTCCCCAAATATGCTTCAGTAACTTAATTTACCGTGTAAGAATCGTAAACAATTAGAAATTTGAAGTGTTTCACATTTAGTTTATTATTCCTCAGTGTAATTGTGCATGATTAGGGCTTCTGTTCCATTTCCATTCCTCTATGCGCAGTTGTACAGGCTCTCGTTAAACATTATTTTATTGAGAAATTTACTCACTTCAATTTTTAATGCTTATAAAAGTTGTTGGTGTTACTTTAAAATTAAAAATAATTTGACTAAAATAATATTTCTAGCAAACAATATGAGATAGTAAATGCTTTTTTAATTCAAATGTGTAAGTTTGGTAAAATATCTTATTGCAATAAATAAGATCAACATTGCTTTTAAACAGGTTAAACCAACATAATTCTTTAGCTAGAAGTATTATTTAATACTAGTTTTAAATATCTTGAGTTTAAAAATATTTAATATAATAATATATTCTTGATATTACATTTTATAATTTAACATAAATTATTATTTTAGAAAGAGACCAGGTAAAATTTGCTTTATGGGTTAATTATTATATTTGGAAGAAGGTACAGGGAATATGGACAGAAACGAAAACATAGCTTTTACAATGAAAAGAACTTAAACACAGTTCACACTGTACATTGCTGCCTCTTGAAGAAAATATATCCATTAACGTCCAATATTCTGACCTAGGTTTCATTCTATCGGAAATCACCAGAAGGGAGTGAATGAAACCTAGGTTGAGGGATTAGGCGTTAATGGATAGATTTTCTTCCAGAGGAAGCCATTAACTCTTTGTCCAATGACAGTAATGTAAAGTGTGAAGTGTGTTTGTTCCTTTCCTGTACCTTCTCCCAAATAAATCTTTAAAATGTAGTAGGAGCATATGATAAAGTGAATTATATTTAAATTATCTATAGTTTTAATTTAAACTTGTTTGTATAGATAAACCCGTTCTATTCTGAACAAAATAAAAAGGGTCCACTTGAACAGGAGTTTTTAATATAATTAATACATACTATCTTTGAAAAATTTAAAATTAAATAAATAAATTGATTGGCATAGGTACAATAGGCAAAATAGTTGATCAGCCCAAGCCTAATAAGTAGCAACAAAATGTTAACTTTTTTTTATGTTGGTATAATCCATTCATCACCACATTTCTTCCCAAGAATTAATAAGTTTCTATTGTAAGCCATTTTTTGTACCCAACCTCGGTGGTTTTGGGATAAAATGCTCGCCTCACAACTCATTTATTGTGGGCTCGGTCGACAGATTTTCCTTGAGAGATAAAAATCCGTAGCAAAACTTCCTTTGATTTGGTTTCTTGTATGTTGATATAATCAGTAGGTTCAGAAATTGCACGTTAAATACCTTAAGTAAAAGTATAATTTTTTTATTATATTCAGATATGGACTTAGCTAAATGAATGTTAGTATTTGGTAAATAGTGGATCTGACTCATCTCTAGTCAAAAGATTTGGGTCAGTACAGTGTATGTGATGTCATGTCATCCTGGTAAGTGTCTGAAGGAAAGAGGTAACAACAGGCTGGAAACTGTTCATGATGATGATTTTGACAGGTGGTTGGGAGAGTCGGGGTGGCTGACCCGCTTCGAGTGTGCTCAGAGCTGGTGCACCCAGAGAGAATCAAGGGACGAGTGGTCATCATGGAACGTGGAGACTGCATGTTCATTGATAAGGTACCTATATTCATGGGAATATCTTTGTAAATTTTGTTTGACGAGACAGTTCTGACTCTATTAAGTTTTATATTAAGGGTGTGCAGTTTTGAAAATTTCAGTTTATTGTCTTGATTGGAAGATTTTAACAAATTTCTAAAAATTTAAATATTTGGAATCTTCCATTCTATCACAGAAATTATAAGTTTAATTTTAATTTGATTTAATTTTATGAAAAACTTTTAAAAGTTCGAATTTATCTCCAGGCGCGAAGGATTGAAGAAGCAGGTGCACTGGCGGGTATCGTGGTAGACAACACACCTGGCACGTCTGCGGCCAACTCTCCTATGTTCGCCATGTCAGGGGATGGTAAAGAACCCCCTGTGAACATCCCGCTGGTGTTCCTGTTCTATCAAGATGCTTCACAGTTGCTGCAAGCAGCGGGTCTAAACCCGGCTCTGGAAGTATCAATCTCGGACATGGCAGTCGTCAAGGAGGGTGAGGGCCGTGGCTTGCTTGCAATGCTTCGGGACATGCTTCACACGGCCATGTTCTGGCCTTAACAATAAACTGGAGCTACAAATATTGCTTTAGATGGAATTGCAGTGAAATCTTATTTTTAAGTGATAGGAGTTTGCAATTTGTCTACTTTTTCAATGACAGGTCAATTTGACCAACTTATTGACCCGTAAGTAGAAGGCACTTCTCAAAAACATTATTTATAATAAAAGTAAATTTGTTATAAGATTTCACTGTGTTAAACTACTGAAAGCATATGAATATGTTCTAAATTTTCATGGCATTTAAATATTATAAATTCCAGAAAACATTCAGTATTTTTTTCTCTCCAATATTGTACATGAAGCGTTACTGGCCAACAGGGGACCATTTTGTTATTGGGAGTGTACATTCCCAACTATTAAAATCTTATTTTCATAAGAAGAACCTTTTTCCACATTTTTCATATTTTTATAGCTCACAACGCTACTAATAATTTAGTAATATGGTATCTTTCGGCTTTGACTGCAAATGTGTTTGTATTTTATAAAAGCTACTTTCTACCAATCTTACTATAGGTAATACGTTGTTAAACTCTTTGCGAATGAAATAATATTGCTGGGTGCCCAGTATTTTACTTGTAAATGCGATTTAAAATTTAAATGCTCATCTCTATTTATAGAGGCATGCAAAGTACACTTTTCAAATCTGAGTGAACTCTATAATCAAACATTAAATATTCTTGAAGCGGAATCAAAGTTTGAATATTATTTTTTCATGGATTTTATGCATGAAAATAAATAGTTATATTGTGGTTATTTGAATAATTTTATACGCTAAAATTACCTGGGGCATGTTTTATTTTATTCTGATAAATCAAGTCATCATCACAACTTACAATTCGTATACTTCAGATGTATTCATCTGAATATTAATTTGTACTGTATATAGCAGTTAAGAATGGCAATAATTTATAAAATGTTGAGAACTTAAAAAATTATCTCGTTACATTAATTTACTTCTTAATAACAGTTGATAAATAATAATAAATTATTCAATTAATTTAATAAACCCACCCTATTGACATTTAGAGTAGGGACCAGTTACAAAAGAGTAGTATAGTATAATTATTATGAGAGCCAAACTCACCAAGGTCCTTAAAACAAAAGAAAAATGGTGCCAAACGGCTGTATCGAATTACACATTGAAAGGAGGATATAAGACCAGACAACTGTAGGCCTCGAAGTTAACAACAAAACACATTTTGTATTGGCATATGCATCTTTGATTCAATTATAATCATCATATGCTATTTCCTTTCTTGTCAGTTCAGCTGTTAAATTCAATATATTTCTAGAATAAAATTTACAATTTAATATTAAAAACAATATGTAGGAACTAAACAGGATGTTGCTTAGATGGAGGCATTTTACTTAACTTTCCAGGCCACAGGCTGGAAACGGTTGATGGTTTGAATTGTCCATAAAAGTACTTTATGACAAAAATTGAACATAACTATGCATTTCAATTTTCAATACTTATCTCTAAGGAAAACTTCTGTTTTGCTTATTGAGGTAATGTTTTTTTAGAGAAAGAAGAATATGTAGCAATGAGTGCATGCTTTTATTTTTCCTTTAAAATGGAGTTTTAAGTTTTTGTAACTTCACACAACCCTCCCATGGATGTTTGGCTTGGTTTATAATTGTGCATAGCTTGCAGAGCACATTTTATGGCAAAAATACAAAGAATCGAATTTGATTTTGTTATCATTATTAATATTTTGGTAGACCTACTATTCAATAACAGAATGATAAATTTAATACTTCCCCATTATTAATGCAATTGTAGTCTGTAAGAAATAGAAGAGTTGTCAATGGTAGACAAGTATGGTATGGCTGCCACAAAACATGTACAGAGGATAATTTCAGTCCCATGTTTAGATTGGCGTTTAATTGACTAGAGCTTCTTATTGGCCGTCTATGTTGTTTATAATCATGGGCAAGAAGATGAAGTTTAAACAACTTTATGGATTATGCGATTCACTATATATTTATAATAGGCACCATCATTAAAATAATGGGTTTAAAGTTTATTTGCTACTATTTGTGTATAATTATAAACAAAGCCTAATTTACTTTTTGAAGTGTTAGAGAAAGTACAGAATCAAGGCACTTTTATTTAATAATCAAAGAGAATCTCTTTAGTGTGATTTAAGTTGTTTCAATTATTTCATATTTTATTTGTTAGTTTTGCACAGTTTCTTGAGAATTGTATTTTGTTTGGTTATAAAGGTATTTGAATAAATTATTATTGTTAACCCTCTAGTTTGTTGGGCGTTTTCTTTTGTTTATTTTTAATTTCTAGATTCTTTGGTTCGGTGTTGAGAATTCTTGCCTCATTTCTGTACAGTGACTCATTCGAGCCTTTCGCTAGAATTAACTATTTTACTAGGCAATGTATATGGCTCATGCATTAAAATTAAGGTGATAATTTTTGATTTTAGCCATTGTGGCTATTGAAGGATCTGAAATAGTCTCTTGCTCTTATATATATTATGTTAGAAAGTCCTGTATATACTTCTATGGGATTCTCAACACCACAAGTTTTTTAAATCACTATTATATAGAAATAAAGTTTTGGATCATAAGATAATTGTGCAGAGATACTCCTCTTTGAGCAACCATCTAGGGCCAGAAAGTAGGCTGCAGAATTTTAATTAGAGAAACTTACTGCATCAAACCAAGAATGCTGGCGCTATTTTAGACTATGGATTATGTTAAGTTTGCTAATTGCACCAGTTAGAACAATAAAGCTAGTAATAATTTATCACTGACAATCTACAGGACAATCATGTATGTCTTTGCCAACATAAACTGTAGGCCTTCTAACCTTAAAGGCTCTAACATAGTTAAATGTGTCAAGGTGGGCTTGGCTGCGAGTTTGCAGACCCTGATATACTGTGTTGGCAGTGGACATGCATATCACTAGCAGTCTGAGTCTTTGCTCTGCATCTTTGTTAAAACCTTATGCCTTGTGGGGACGTAGAAATTCTTGCCTTCTGTGTTTGGGCAAATGCTGGCTTGGTGATCATTTGCCGTCTGCAATATCAGGGCTTTGTGATTAAGGTGGGGCCTCTCTATTCTGTGTCCACATGCTCCTTTATGGTTTCATTGCTCTGGCTGCTGGCAGGGAAATTGTGGTTCAGATTCTGCTCTCCCTTCTCGCAGTGGTGGCCACAGATAGGGGGGACCTACTGTACATTTCCATTAAACTTTACCTTCTCTTCCCTAGCCTAGTGTGGCCTTAGGTCTGGATAGCCCTGGCGGCTGCCAAGATAATCAGCCTGCAATCAGTTCGTTAGGGTTACCTTGAGATTGTTCTTGTTTCTCTTAGTATCATTATAAATTGAAGCTTACTGTATATTTTATGTGGCTGTGGTCAGTGGAATTTTATTTAGGTTGTACACTTTTAATTGCTCTGGTGGAGGGTGGGGATGAAGGAGGGAGCAATTTTTGAGGTAGTGGATGTCTCTCTGTGGGCCCTGCTGGAATTCTAACCCCATCTTCAGTAAGCCAGTCTAAAACGATAGGGCCAACTGAAGCAGGGAAGAAAAATTGTAGTTTTCTTTTATTGCCTGACTATATTATTCTTGTCTAAAGATCCTAACAGATTAAAAAAGCCCCTTTGCGCTGTGGCTGCAGTTTTCTTGGGGCAGTCAGAAGATTAAGTGGTGATTAAAAAAAAAATTCTTTGGTGCATTCTCTGTTTTTGGATGATACTGCTGCTTAACCAGTTGGGTTTAGTTAAAAACTTTTTCCCTAAATATTCACATTTTTAGAACTAGTATTTTTATTACCAAGGAGAGGTTTTTCATGGGTATTACTTCGATTGCACCTTAGGATGGAGATGGTTTGGATCCTAGAAAATTTACAATTTTCAGTTTAAAAAAACAAATGATGGATGAGTCTTGGTGGCAAATTGCACTTTGGTTTGGTCATCTCTATTATGTCATAAACAACAATGGTGGCTTGTTAGTTAAAACTTTTCTTAGCACCACTTGATCGTTGTTATCATCTCATCCAGCTGAAGTAACCACACCTAGATGGTTACACATCCTCCGCTGTCGTAGAGGATCTGGCCAGCAAACCCTGGTGGCATACAATAAGAGAACCAGAATTTATTATATTAATACAATTTTGTTTCTTCCAACTACACAAGTCTATATAACTCCTTATAATAATTGTATTGGAGGGTACTTTTATTAATTTTGAATGCCATAAGATTCTAGAGGCCCATGTCATATTTAGCACGTTGTGTGTTGTCACACACATTCTTATATGAAAATATATTGTTACTATGGATAGTAATATAGTTAGGGGCTCATGGTCAAACGCTTCACTCTAACATTAGGCGGGATTGAATCCTGGTTGGTTTCCCAATCTTGCACTTCATGGAAATGTAGGTACCTACCCCATTAGAGTGAATGTACGGGTAGCAGAAAATATGTTTGGTTTCAGTTTTGAAACTCAAATTGGTTAATAGAGAGCATTATTAATACTTTGTTCAGCGGAAACAATGCCAGGTGTGTATTCCTTGTTTTCATCAAACCAACTAGTGTAAAGTCAATTCACAACCCTTGTTTAAATCGGTGTACTTAATTCATATTCTAGTGTGTTTTTTTTTACTAGATTTTGAGAAATATACCCCGTTATTTCCAGGTGTGTAGTAACCCTGACAAAATATTTTCTTTCAAATATCCACTCAATTATTTATTAATAACATATTGGTTGATAAAAATATGTCAGCAATGTTAAGGATTCTACACAAAGTTTATTCGATCTTTTCTTGCTTATTCACATACACTAATGGGATAAGTTGGATGGATGAAGTAGAATTTAGCTTAAATGTGTCCCTTATCAATCTGCAATATTTAATTTTTCTTAAAAGATAAAATTGTTTATTTGGGTTTTGGCTGCAATTTGCTATTAACAACTTTGAATAATTAATATTCAAGTTGACAGATAAAAATAATAAAATGAAGATTTCTGTTCTATACATTTGTGGGAAACATGTTGTTTCTTTTCGACGGGTTCAGCTACAGCTAGATTGTTATTATTATTTTTTTGTGCAAAAATTGGTTCTTGAAACTCATATAGTCAGTTCTAAATTTTCTCTCTAGGTGTGGAGGTGGCCACATCCCTAGCGGATGGGTCTCCGCATTTGGGAAACCATATATAAAAAACCCATCCTACCCAAATCTTGTCAATCCAGTCTAATGCAAGAGTGACACGCTAGGCCATGCAGCCACATACATCATTTTCATTCCATGCTCAAGTGTAATATGTCAAATGTTGCATTTCAGCTCAACAAGCTGAGAGTGTTAAAAAGAAGCAAGCAGCCAATGTCGGAATCTTGAAAGGGAATTTGCAAGAGCTAGCATTGGAGAAGCTCAAAGACCATGTACAAGAATTTCTCAACAAAGTGGAGACTCCAGCAAAGGTTCCAAATTTTAATTTATATTTAGTCATACATACATTGTGGAAATACCATGCACCTGTATGTATACAAGTCAAAGATAATTTTCACCTATTGTGAGTATCGCCAATCTTGTACGAGTGGCAATATAGACGCCAACCCTGAACAGTTCAATTTCTTGTCTGCCTACTAAGCTAAGGGTCCCGTGTTTGATTCCTGACATGGCTGAAAATGTACCATTGTTAAAATGTGGGTTTCCCCTTTTCTTTTAAGTATTTATAAAATATAATTTCAGTGATTTATTAATTTTTATTAGAATAGTATTTATATTAATCACATGAAAGAAAGATACTTGTTTCCTTCAATTACCTGGCTACATTATTCTTAAATTTTCATATATATAAAACAAAATTCTTTGCTAGATTCATGTTCCTCTCTGTTTGTGAAATAGTCAAGCCATCCAGCAGAGCGCTATTATCTCGTCAAACAAGGTTCTTGTTTTTTATTAAATCAAAAATATATATATTACAGTTGATAAGCAATGTGCTAATTTAACAAAGTCCATGTTAAAACATAAAAGGGTGCTTCTGGTTTAATATTGATGTATTTTGTGACCCAAGAAACCAATGTGTAATGGGGAAAGTTTTTATAATGTGAAGGTGTTTTCACTTCTTCGTTTGTAATTTCTCAGCCTACCTACATGGAAATATTATTGTGCTGGGTGACACTAGGTTTACCTTATTTAAGTTCAGAAGTGCATTGATTACCTTAGTTTGTCCTCGGCTATTTCTCTTGAGGGGCGAGAACTCCTCTCATCGAGACTACTGGTCGGTTGGTGGAGCTGGGTAGACTTGTCAGGATATTTCGGGATCGCTGTTTAGGCAAACAATAAGGCCAACAGGATAAATAAAAGGGGGGAGGGGTAACTTGCACTGCTGCAGCACCTTTCACTTCCTCCCGGGGCTGTCTCAAGGGGACCCCATTTGCAGTAGCCCTTACTTGAGCTCTGTCTATCCTTTGTCATGAACATCAACATGATACTACGCTAGATGTACCAGAGATACCAGAACATGTAAATTATTATAATAATTCAAGCATAACCCAGGAGTAAACTAAACCAAAGGTTTTCGCACTCACCAAAACTCAGTAGTGGATTAGAGTAAGGAGAACATAGCGTTAATCTTACCAGTATAAGGATTGATGTCTCAGGGCTTCCACTTTTTCGTGGTCCCGGAACTCCCTGTGAAATCTTCCTCTTGTATGCGAGGGTCTCCACTACTTATCACACAATTTGGTTTTGGAAACCCGTTCTTCACCATATCCGCCCCTTTTCAAAAGTGATGAGGATAGAGACCTATAAATTTATTTTTCGGCACACGTCCACCTTCGTGCAGGTGATGATGCCAAGTCTTCCCACTCCCGATCTTGTGACTTTTTTTGACTAAGTTCGCGCCATAAGCCTAACTAAGTTGCCCACCATAAGCAAAAAAAAAACATGGTTATTGGAACATTTTCAAAATAAAAATTAAAGCCAAAATCACTTGGTAAAAGGGGAAAAAAAATTTACTTATTTAAATACAACTAAATAATAAACTGTTCAATACATAAACAAAACAAAAAGTATGTTTCCAAACCCGGCAAAATGATATTTTCCCTAACTCTCATTGGCAGGACATTTAATAAATATTTACGTTCAAATTTCACGCGTGGCCCTACAGAGGGCAGCATCATTCTGTACCTTGATTTTGAGGTGGTCGGCAAAAAACAAATACAAGCTTTGCATACACTCCCACAGAGAACAGAACAGTCATTTAGCATATAACCTGAACAGGTAGTAAGACGCGATGCTAAATAAATAAAATAGTCACTTACTAATGCCTTTCCAGGTGAACAGTATAGCAATTCCTCAATAGCCCTCACTATCCTTATCCCCTTGGATTAAGATTCATATAACGTCCAAATGTTTAAGGGGCGGTATACTCACTCACCCTTCCTTGAGGCAAATACTAATACATTTCCATAAATATTACCTGCATTATTCTGTGTACTTAAATTAGTACAAGTTATGACTAGCTTGAAAGGGCAGGAACATTATATATATTTTTTAGTAGCGTGGATTACTACCTATATTTGCTTGGAGGGAGAGTGGAAAACCATTAGGATAAATCACCCGACCAGGATTCAAACCCTGATGTCCCTGTCATCACAATATTGCAAAAGTGACGGCGTGGGGCATTCGACCAGTAAAAGGGGTTATATTTATCAAAAACTCAATCCATACTGTTAATTAATTGCTCAATGTAAAATCTCTGCTCAGCTCTTAAGTTTGTGAATGTTTCATGTGTAGGGAAGTGTGGGGACTCCCGAGGTGACTCCGGTAGATGCAGGTGACTTCCACGCAGCCTTGGAGCAGATCGCCGGAGTCCAAGAGGCGATCAAAATACACAGAGAAGGAGAAGGACCAGAGGAGAGCAGCTACGAGCGATGGTCCAAAGTACGCAAGCTGATGTCCAAAGTGAGAGAACCGCTGGCCCAAGGCCAAACCCCGGAAGAGGTGACCATACCCGCCTCGGTTCTGCGGCTATACTATCAGCTGCTGAGCAAACAGGGCCCTCAGGCGAAGCTGCTGCTGGCAGAGTTGGCTAAGCTAGGGCTGACGGATAAAATTGACAATGGACTTGGCACATCGGCCACCGACAGTGACAATCTAAAGATTATGCTTAATGACGACTTGGTCATCAATTTTGCTAAAAACAGGGCTCCTGCTAAAACCAACAATTTAAAACTTGAGTCAACAGAAGACTACAAAATAGCTCATAAAGTAAATAAAGACCAAAAAAATGATTGTGATGGAACCGAGGAATTTTCGGAAACTTTGGAAAACATTGTAGACGGGTATTCATACTGCAGTGAATCGAAACATAACAGTGATGATAATGTTCCGGTAACATCAGGAAGTGCTGAAAGTAGATTAGATGGTTCTTTTGTTTCGTCCGCTAAAACTGATGATATTGTCTTAAGAGATGAACACAGGAACAACTTTATCGCAAACAATAACAATGTTTTAGGTGTCTCACGCAACACGGAAGATTATCATATAGATGGAGAAGAAGTGACCAAGAGAAAAGATTCAATAGTGAGTGATAGCGAAACAGAACAAGACGATGAAATAAAAAGGACACCTGATACAACCAAACACTTGGACGAGTTGTGAGTTGGTACAAGTTTTAATGTGTGGATGAGTTATACGTTTGAATGTGAAGAAAATACAATTAGGATAGTAAAACAAAGTGAGATATTTGAATGAGTGTCCAAAGATATATAAATATGTTATAAGATAATTGAAATATGATTAATATATATTAATAAAATTGGTAAAATACATTGAATAAAAAATTATTGCCAACCTTTATTCATATTTATTTGAAATTTAATCAGATATACAAAACAGCTGTGTAATAATATAAAATACAACAATAATTATATTATGTTTGATAATACTTTAATGTGTGTTTGTAGAAAGGGTAAGAGTCGCAAAGATGAGGATATACGTATCTGTATTTTTAACCTGTACATTCTTTTTGGTTGTGATTCTATACATTTCATTGACATTTTGTGGGGCAAGACCCTCACAGATTTCCTCAGTGCTTAGATATTGCCATTATGTTGGAAGAACGAATGTCAGTTGTGGTCTGAATATAAGAACCATGCCATCACGCAGTTTTCTTATATATATATATATATATGCGATTTAGCTGCTCCATTTATCACTATTTCAAGGACAAATGTGCTGACTCGTTTGATGTTCTGACCATCATTTACTCGGTACATTACTAGGAGTGTTCTTTAAAATCGAACTAGATGATCATTCTTGTTTTCATCTCTTCCGAATTATGGCCCTGGGCCGGGTAGTGAAATTCCAGCAAAAGAAGGCATAGGGTTCCCACAAGTGCCACAGGAAATAGGTCACTCAAAGCAGAGCTTGGTACTCCGAGAAGGCCAGGGATTAGCATGCAGATGGATCAGCTTGAGCTCAGCCCGGTTCTCAAACCGCCATGTTTGTGTGAGACTACCCCTCTTCCATGCAGGCCCTTGGCATATTGATCCACCTTGGCCTTGAGATTCCCCTTTTAGTCGTCTATAACGACAAGCGGGGAATATTGCAGGACAGTCCTAAGACCCAGCCCGCATGGAAATGTGTTTTACTACTTGTGTAGACTACGGACAGTTTTACACTAATAAGGTAGGGTTCAAGAAGGTGAAATTAATAGGAAACGTACCCATGTTTGTGTGAAGGGAGAGTCAGAAACCATTTAGAGAAATAAATGGCACAGTGCACCACACAGACTTTGTCCCGTATTTATCTTAAAATATACATTTACTAAAAGACGATTTGTGAAATGAAATAATATACACTGTTACTTAATCTATGGCATTAAGAACACTTGTTACAGAAAAAGTGAGAAAATAGAAACATCTTTGTCCACTAAAGAGTATAAGAATCTAATTAATTTTCAAAGACCTGAATTAAAAAGTATATATATTTGATCATAGCTCAGAAATATTGGTTTTAAAAATATATTTCAAATAAAAGATTTTTTTTCTTTAGTAGTACTACAACTTTATGGTGATAAGCTATTTCATACTTCAAATATATGCGAAGAAATTATCAAAATTTCCTCCATTTAAAGTAACCTCAAAGTCATTTTCATGATAAAATGAGAATTGTTTATAATGATTAAAAATGTCTAGATGTAAAATTTAATCAAAACAATTAGAAATAATTCAAAGAAATTTTCTTTTCTTCTCTTTTTACCTTTAGTAAACTACCCTTAATTTTAGGGTTAGATATCTAGTTCCAAAGGGACCTCATGAAAACCCCAGATACCAAGTTTTAAGTCAATCTGTAAAATAGTTTCGGCTCTTGATACGAAGCACAAACAGATGGCATTGTGAAAACAACTTTTTTTGGCTTTAGGGGGTCATGAAATGTCGACATTTATCAAAATCTCAAGTTTGATTTTTTTTTTGACAGTCACAATACTTTCTCTCTGAGGTGTTGAGAGAAAGTAGAAAACACCTCAGTACACCAAGCTGTAATTTGAATAATGACCTCCGGCAGATGAGACAATTTTAATGATTTTGCCCACTGGTGCGTGTCACTTATTTACAGCTATTTTATCTTTCCTTATTTTTCTCAATTTCTATATTTTGAGATACTATTGGAATTGGTCCTTATTATTGTTTAATATTTATGGATGTTTGAATATTTTACTCATTATCAGTCACAAGTAATCAACATTAAATTGATTAATACACCTTTTTGTAGACTAATTTAGTGGCCCCAGAGAATATTTACATAGTTAAATTAATTTTATTGATTTGATAATATAATAGGGTTTGGTCATAAATAAACTCAAGTGATTTATTTGGTTTTACATGGCCTATTGGCAAAATATTACCGACTTAATATTTCACCGGTAAATATTAATTTAATTTAATTTTAGCACCGCATCTTACTACCCGTTTGGGTTATACGCTTAAAAGTACTAATTACACTAATGGATTAGGAAATGGGAAGGTTGAATTTAGAGGAAGTGAACCAGCATTTGCGTGGAGGGAGAGTGGAAAACCATTTAGGAAAAACCACCCATCAGTTCACCCGACCGAGATTCGAACCTCGACCTCCCCATCCTCGGTGGTCTGACTCAACACGACTGGCGCGTTAGCCAACTACGCCACCGAGGCGGGTCGGTAAATATTAAGGTGTTAAGTTAATCTGATTTGAATTAAAAATAAATATGACATTAGTTTACGTTAAATATTTTTAACAATTTCCGCATCAAAGATTGGCTACAACTTTTTTTTCTTTCATGTGCTCAAATAATGTTACGATTATAAAAGCTCTAGTAAAATGTAAATTTAATAACTTTTACATAGGCATACTTATATTTTGTCAAATATTATTATTCACTACCACCAAATACAAAAACCCTTAATTTTGGAAAGTACATTTTTAATTTGTAATCAAAATCTAAAAAGTATGTAATCAATAAAAGTTTACACAAAAGAAATCTTCAAGCACTACCATCACACAAAATAATTTTACAATGTGTATGATTACAATCACAGCCATAGTTTTAGAACTCAAGTAAATCAATAGCAGGAAAAAAAAGGTAACTTTTTAAGTGAAATATATTGGGGAAAAGGGGGAATTCAAATTTTAACTCATATTGAGTTAGTGCTGCCATCTGTTAGACAATCATGAAACCTTTCTTATGTCCTTTAGATTATGGTTAAGCGAGTTTCTATTCCGGTATCACTCAGCTAAGTGCGCTGGTTATTCCTCCTAATTAAAACCATGATCTAGTCTAGTGCTTTATTCCAAATAACCTTAACAAATCTTAAGAATCACTTACTCAGACTTGAATAAGAAACAAAAGTTTAAAATAAGGCACAGCACATAAGCGACACTTTTCACTGCACTAAAATATATAATGTAAACAAAAAGACAATGTAAAATGAAGCTTTCTTGTAGATTCAAAGAAGAGCAGCAATATACTTGTTGCTGAATCTTACCCGCAGATTCCTCTTTGGAGATTTCTGTGGGAACATTAGTCACATTACTGTCCATAAGAAAGGGTGTAGTTTGTTCACTGTCTGAATTGTCTCGTGTCTCCCTCGTATATTGTTTGCTGGATACAGAGTCAAATTCTTTTGTTTGCTGGATATATTCTTCGGGGCAATTTTCCTGAAATAACAAAGATAATGACACCTTTGTAAGGTAAGTTTATTGAATACAATTATTTAAAAGGTTTATGAACATTTAAATAGCTCCAAAACAGCTGAGAGTGTCATTTTGTGTGATCTTTGAGACACCGATTGAAATACAGGCGGGGTTGGAATTTAGGGCTGTATTTATAGTCTAGACTTAATAGTCAAATAATCTCCTGGTATAAAGACTTGGTTACAATGTGGGTTGAATTAGTGGTTCTTATTTACGATACTTGGTTCCCTAAATAAAAATATAATTAACTCACTCGTGTTTATCTAATAAATTAATAAATTATTCTGAATCTCTAAGTTGCAGCTGGCCTAGACTATACAATATTGATGTTTGTACTTAAAAGAGGATTTACATCCCCCCCCCCACCCCTCACTATGTTTTACTACCTAGTCAGGCTATGAGCATAGAAGATAATTACTCTAATGGAGTAGGTATGAGGTAGGAAGCATTTTAGAGGTAATATGCCTTCATTTGTATGGAAGGAGAATGAGAAACCATTAAAGTAAAACCAGGCTCAATAGAACCGACCGAGGTTCGAACCCCAATTTATCCATCTTCAGCAGGCCAGTCCAACATGAGTGTGACGCCTTAGAACAGGAATGTGAAAACTTAGGCATACTTACAAAAGGGCCAAATAAAAAAAATTAATAACATTGGTAGGCCAAAGATTTTTATTCAATGATAAGTGAAACTGTGAGGAGGTGATTCTCAAGAGAGAAGACAGAAACTCATCAGTAAATCGGTTTATTATCACTTTACCTAAGTCTCGTGGTTGAATACACTTGTTCGCATGACTATGAGGATGCAAACATTGCCATATATTTTTTGGGCATGATTTACCAAGATAGGAAATGTTGAATTACACATGGTTTTATGAAAATAAAGTTTTGTTGTGTTTAAAAAAGAAAAGCTTGCTTCACAACGCAACACATTTAAATTATTTATTCCATGGACCGGATTGAACATACTGAAACTACCAAATTACGCGGGCATCTCTAAATTTTTTGTTTAATTAAGAATGATCTAGGATGCAATGGAAATTGTGGGTATTAACTATTGACCTTTCAAAGTTTTGCACAGCCTTACCAATAAAGCTTTTTCTAAAAACTAAAGCCATACACAATTAATATTACTTGTTATCATTTTTACAGGTTAAAACCCGCCTTGGCGTAGTTAGCTAATGTGCTAGTTTCGTGTTGAGCCAGACTGCCGAGGACGAGGAGATCAAGGTTCGAATTTTGCTCAGGTGAACTGGGGGGGGTTTCCTAAATGGTTTTCCACTCTCCCTCCACGAAAATGCGGGTTCACTTTTTCTATATTCATCCTCCCCAATTTCTAACCCATTAGCGTAATTAGTACATAAGCCTATAGCCTGAATGGGTAGTAAGACACGGTGCTAAATAAAAAATACTGGATCAACAGCTTGGAACAATTTATAGCATGAATAGTACATTAAATGTTCTATGATCATTCATCCATGATGATTGGGTTTGTAACTGAGTTAGTCCGTCAACTAGCATGTTTAGTTTCAAGCATAATAAACCCTCTGGCTGTTAATCTCAGATTTCTAAACCAGAGCCACTACTTATTTATTTAAGTATCTCCTCATTTGCCCTGACAAGGCTGAGTTTGACATTGTTTCAGACCCATTACTTCACAGATAAATTTTGAAAGCGCTGAAGATCGAATCCGGTATTTCTGTATCTGTAACCAGAAACTATGATCACTAGATCACAGAGGCAGTCTTAGTGTTACCATATAACAAGATATTTTAACATTTATTGTCTTTTGCAGGTTTTGCAGAGCTAGTTTCTAACTTTTCCAGTCACCAAACAAACATTATTTTATTAAGATCACAGTATGATGTAATCATATTTTTAGACATATACACATTCTGAAATTGTGTCACTTTATGAATGAGTTAAAGAGTTTCAGCCTAAAGTGATGGGCTATTGAGTATTGAGATCTAAGTTAGATTTTAGTGCTGATCATATTGAGACATTAAATAATACTAGCTTTGAACAAATACGATTTAAAATTGTTGCGAGAGGTATTTGAAGTCTCATGTATGCACATAACCATGACTAAACTTTGACTAAAGATTCACAGTAGAAATGTGAAAAGATGACATATAAATTACATATTAACTTTGAGAATTACAATTAGTATGCTCAACTTTGTCAAAAGAGATTTGTGGTGTGTATTAACTGGAAGCAAAATGTTATTTTGACTATTTTAGATAAAAGTTGTATATTTTTATTATCAAAGTAAATACGTGAAAATTCCATAAATTTGATAAAAATTCATGACTTTCACTGACCTTTGCAAATTCACTATCTTTTACGTTTTCCAAATTGCTTGACACCCTGTGTAACTACAACATTTAAATAAATAACTAAACAATAAAGTATAAGAAACTCTACCATGCATAGATTTAAAAAATAAGACCAAAGCAATTTATATGTAAACTAAGAAATTACATCCCAAAAAACTATATTTAAACTAAACAGTTTATTACTTAAGTAATTAATATCACCTTTGAGTCATTTTCAACAACAGTTAACTGTGAAGAAGAACCGGGGACTGGGGTACCTTCTTTGGAAGTGTCATGCTGTCGGTGAATGGAAGCAGTATCAGATATATTTGAATCCCTAATTGATTTTAAGGTATTCAAAGCTTTTCCCAACAAATCAAAAGGTTGTTCTGGAATAAAATCATGAGCTTGGTTGTTTGTTTCAACAAAAATGCATTTTTTCAAATTATCAGGGATGCGTTGAGATTTATAATCAATCGGTGGTAAATTGATTGATGTGTTTTCTGGAGGATATGTATTGTTGCCATCTTTTAAGGTTGGATTCGATTCACAGCTTTGGTCTAAGGCTTGCAGATTTTCAGTTTGGCAACTTTGTTCAAATGCTTTTAATCCTTCAGTTTGACAACTTTGCTCAAATGCTTGTAATCCTCCAGTTTGACAACTTTGCTCCAAACCTTGAGAACATTCAGTTTGTATGATTTTCTCAAACACTTGTGATCCATTCATTTGGTGACTTTGCTCAAAAGATTCAAAGTTTTCAAACATAAGTTGATTTTTTGTTGGAATATAAGTCAACTCACTTTTACAAGATTTTTGGCAAATGGGTAAAGATTCCTCTTTATTTTTATTCGGCACATTACTTTCAGTAGATGTGAGTGTTTCTTCAGTTTGTGCGTGTGCATCAACAACCTTCCGCGTGGTTGCTCCAAATTTCCCCTGAATGAGAGGTAAAAAGTGTTCAAGATCTTTCAAAGAAAGACTGTGTTGTGAAACCCCTTGATTTATATTAAGAGTTCTACCAGTATGGTATGAAACCAATATCTTAACAAAAGCTTTACTGTCATGATAAAAGTTTAAGCTGATGACATCACCGGTAATTATAGTTTGGCACTCGGCATTTTGAGATGACTTGGCCTTGGTTTTTGACTTATGTTTCTTTCGAGAAGGTCGTGTGACTTGATTTGAATCATTGTTATGATCCATACCTGTAAAGCCATTGCTGCTGGCAAAGTTTTGACTTCCTTCGATGGTATTTACCTCATTAGGCAAATGATTATCTGAAAATTTCAAATAGTTTTGGTTAATAATTAACAATATATTCTTGTAGATCAAGTAAGCTAGACCTAATAGTTAACTAAGAACACACTTTGATGGCCGAATGGTCTAAGCTAGTGGTATTCAGCCTGGGGTACACTAAGACAACTAAGTGGTGCATGAACCCCCCCCCCCCTCCCCACACAGGCTATATTTATAATTTATTCTTATATGCACCACGTCTTACTACCCTTTGGGTTATACGCACTTACACTAATGTGTAATGTTAGGGTGATTGTGAGATGAAATAGAGGACCTACAGTTTAACGTGGAATCCGAACCACGGTGGAGGCCTGGCATTCCTCACATTCACAAGTTGTGATTAATACACGTCTTGTCAGAGGTGAAGGAAGGGTTTGGCAATCAGATTTTTTTTAAATCTGTGCAGGGACCAAGGATTGAACCCCAGAACCTCAGCACAGAAGTCCGACACCTTACCTCTTGACCGCCAGGTCACCTATTTATCATTTAAAATGTATTAAATGTAATGCATTATTTTAGATCTAGTTTATTTTAGTTATTTTATATGTACAAAGTATGTATATCTACAAAGTCGAAGACAAATTTTTGGGGTTCACAAACAGAAAAGGTTGAATACCACTTTTTTAACCCTTTTGCTGCGTAATTAATTTTTACTTCTTACCTTCAGAAATGTAAATTATAGGTCAAAAATTTAAAATCTGAAAATTTGCTTGATGATCATGATTATGATTGAATAATGTGATTTTCAACTAGTAATGCATTTTAAATATTAAATTTAGCATCACATTGTCTATAAATCGCATAATAATATATATTTTATATCGATAAAATTGTATATGTCACATATTATTTATGTCATATTTTACCCAAATGCAATGTTATTCTGCTATCAGAACCATTCTTTATTTTACTTTCAACCCACAATAGTGTCAAACTAATTGCTAAATAAGGATTTGACAGCCCTAATATTGGCCTAATATGGTTCAAATGTAATAAAAAGAATTTAAAAAAAATTAGGTTACATCAACACAACTTGAACAATTTTGTGATACATTGGTACTTTTCTCAGTGTAGTGTAGTCTATAAAATCATATATTTGTCTTGGGCATGATTTCAAAATAGGAAATAGGTCAAGAACAAAAATAAAATAGCAATCCATTAATCCCTCAACAAAGTTTTCCGCCACATAAATATTGCACGTGTGCTACAAGTAATTAAATGCGGAAGTAAACAAGTGCTATATATTCAATTTACTACTGTTATGGTTTAGCAGCCGGTAACTGACCGTTCTCGAAATTAAAAACCAGATGTCAGAGGCGCACGTGCATGCTAGTATGAAAAATTCAGCGTTCTAACACTCTTGTGACTATTTCCGACTGTTGCAGCAAGGGTAGATAAAGTTTACAAGTCGTGGGGTAAAGTTGATTTCCGCAGTCAATGGGTATAATTCTGAGATCGGATATATCCGATTAACGCAGCAAAAGGGTTAATGCATCACTATCAAAATCCTTATCGGATGTACTGAAGGTGATTTTTCATAAATGGTTTTCCACTCTATAAGTTAATGGTTCTATAAATTGCATATTATTTACTCTAAAATTTTTGGCTCAAGAGTATTACTAAACATCCGGGTTGTACACAATTATTCACACTAATGGAAGTAGAAACGATAAAGATAGAATTGAGAGGAAGTGTACCTACATCTGCATGGCAGGAGAGTGAGAAACCATTTAGGAAAAAACACCTCATCCCAAGATTACGATCAACTTAACATTCACTTAATGTTTACATAACATAAAAGTTCTTGTGTTTTTAAATAGAAGTAAACACGATGAAGTTACTGTAACTTAACGTAGGCCCTACACTTAACTTAAAGAGTTGACCAGAGGGGAACTTTCATGTTACATTAAATTAGTGAAGGGTACTACATGTTCTAGGTAGCCAATCATTTTGAGAGCCACGTCAACAGAACTATTTAATACTTCATTTGTTTATTTATGGAATGAAAACAACAACTTTGATATCATTTGTCTTCCTCCTACTAACTCTAAAGTGTTGTAGACTCTTGTTGCACTTTATTTTGTATATACAATAAAGCTTCTATTGCAAGTAGGCTACTTGAAGTCGAATCAATCCAAATTTTTTGAGTTAAATTTTAGTCAACAATTGTTTTCAAACAGTCCAAATCCATTGTTTCTGTTTTGCTCGAGTTATTAGGTTAAATTATGTGAATCCTGATTCCACACTAGTTTATATTTACATTACATGAACGTTAAGTTGACTGTGATATCGGCATTAGGTTAAGCTAGGTTGGAAAGGAACCTAATAATATAGCTATATACATTGTTTAGCCTTAAATTATATATTACTTTATTTTAATATTTGATTTCCGGCACAATATGAGTTCCAGGGGGTGTGTCTGTTCAGATCTTTACTTTGCTTAGAGTTCAGTTCTAATGGAGCCTTGTGTGTTTGCTCGATATAAATTACAATCATTAGTTGCTATGCAAGAGTGTTGTCATTTGGATAAGAAAAGTATAGTTTGTCATTTCCAGAAAATTCTTCTGTTGCGAAAGAGTAAGTGTGGTCGCTGAAAAAAAGTAAGCCATTGCACATTAATTAGCTCTAATTACATAAAACTTAGGTTGTGCAGCTTTTCATTTTTTCAACAATATTTGCTTTCACTGAGGTGAGTTTAGTTTTGAATTGTTACCTTAAAATATTTTTTTTTTTAGAAAACTTGAATATGGTGTCATTGGATTCCCCGTATTTTTTGTGAGTGTAATGGTAGAAAATTTTGAGATGTTCAGTTTTTTATGAGAAAAAAATTAATCTAAAAGGTTCAGTTGTTAGGTTTTGTACCCCTTTTTATTACTATTATGACAAATAAAAAAGGTGTTTAAGCTGTTATTTATCTATTCAAAGTTTTTTTAAGTGATTTCGTTTCCTGAAAATTTATTTCTTGGTTGAAAAATTACGTACTTTGAATTATCACATGCTTCTTAGGTGAATTTATATCAATAATAGGCAAATTTGACAATCTTGAAGATGATAAAGGTTTGAGGTAAGCCAAATCATCATCTGTCTCAGATGATGAAAACGAATCCATTGGATAAATTATATAAGCAACTTTCTTAGAAAAATTTAAACTTGTTTAAGGCTTCAAAAGATTCATCAAAACATATATTAAGATGCAAAGTAGTGAGATTTTTCTCTTTTTTTTTTTTGTGAAATACAATTTAACCAACACTAGAGTCCAGAACTGCCAACTTTCTAATATAAAACAATATTCGATCAGGGCTACTCTTGAACAGGTAATAGTTAGTATACGGACCTGAAATGGATGGTATTTTGTCTAGCAGAATAGATCTAAAAAAAAAAAGTATGTAAGGGACTAAGGAACTTGCTTGTATATTGGTTTCATAAACCATATTATATTGAAGGTTCTATAAATATAATGGATAAGGTATCTTAAAACTTGATTACATTTGTTTGAATGACAGAGTTTGTGTAGTTGCCATACATTCAAACTATCACTTTGGTTATAGGCTTGTAGAAAGTATTATTATCTTACTTTTTTAAAAAAAATTTGGCTCATATCTTGTATATTGCTTTCAGAAACCATTTTGTTAAAAGTTCGATAACTATAATGAAACAAGCTAGCTAAAAACTGTATTACATTTGTTTAAATGATATACTTTGTGTAGAATTCTTACGTTCAAATGATAATTTAGGTTATAGGAAGTACGGTATCTACTAAACCCTGATTTTAGTAATAATCCCAATCTGTAAGGCTTTATTTCGTACCAGAATACTAACATAATATAATATTTTGGTAGGATAAACGTTAATTTAGAACGGAAGTAGAAATTTACTACCTAAACACAACTACAGGTAGGATTCTGGTACGAGATAAAGCCTTACAAGCAAGCTTCCTTAAAAATCATTGTATATATTAGGCTACATCAACTTATTTAAAGAAAAAACTCACCAGTTTCGAACTTTGTTATGTTCTTCAAAGCTTTTACTAATATATTTATTTCATTTAACTAATCACACATTGATTTATCTAATATATTCAAACAAATTAATGAACGATGTGAAAATGCCACATTGCCTTGTATGGGTGTAAGAGAGGCATAGATGCCCGAAGGTTTCCTTCTCTCTTAGACAATGATATGCAGACGACAGCTCAAAAATTTCAGCCACAGATGTCCATCCAGTTATATTATAGAGATCAATGAATAACCCTCATTGTTCATTGCATTGAAGTGTGCAAGTCTTTCAATGTACCATTTCAAGGCCGTAGCCAGCCAATAATTTCAGGGGGGGGTGGGGGGGGGTTTAATGGGCACATCCCTCAATTGCCGGAGGCTAGAAAAAAATTCTAAATTTCTAGAAGCTATCTTAAATGTTTTTTTTATGGCAACATAACCCCTTAACTGCCAGAGGATAGGAAAAATTCTAAATATTAAAGACCTCTAGAAGCTCTATGATGTGTTTTTTTTATAGTAAAATAACTCCCTAACTGCTGAAGGCTAGGAAAAATTCTAAATACTAAACACCTCTAGAAGCTCTCTGAATTGTTATTTTTAGCAATATAACACCATAACTGCTGAAGGATGGAAAAATTCTAAATATTAAACACCTCTAGAAGCTCTATGAAGTGTTTTTTTATGGTAACACAGCTCCCTAATAATTTATACTTGTATCTTAATTTTAATATTGTTTGAACCATAAATAAAGCCATATATATTTGTTTCATAAAATTTCGGGGGGTTTGAACCCCAAAACTCCCCTGAATACGGCCTTGTACCATTTATACATCCACCTTCTCTTCTTTTCTCTTTTACAAAAAGCCAAAAAAATGGCTACACAAGCCGCATGCATCTGTATTACTTGAATAAACTGAATTATTGTACGACATTCGATTGTTGAATAATTGAATTGTCTAGAAGAAGCGTTAGTAATATTGCAGCAATGGTTGCTTAATAAAGCTTTCTCAACCATTGGTCTTTTTGTAAAGTGGGTGTTATTAATTTTGTTTAACATTAATACCCTGGTATTTATTTTTCCTAAATTTTTCCAAAATAGTGTAGGAGTTCTCTTTCTCTCTTACATAGAAAATACATGAACATTTTCTGTAATGTTTGTATGCCAAAACCATAAGAAATAGTTAATAATTATTTTAAATTCCAAGCAATAGCGAAGAAAATTGAGCACTAATCAGCACTAACGTAACACAATTGATGGATGTTTAAAAAAAGTATGGATGTATTATTTCTTACAATTTGTGGCTAGCTTGACGTAAACTTAGCCACCTATAAGAAATCGTCAGTAAGTGCCTTGCAAATTTTCAGCACTAAATATGAAAATCAAACAATAACCAGCCCAAGCATAGCACAAATGATGGCAAATTTCCAAAAAATTGATGGTTATGTTATTTATTATACCGGGAGGAAAACTTTACATAAAATTAGCCACCCATAAGACATCTTTAGTAATTTTTATTTTAATACCACGTTTTACCACCCCGTTAATAATCATCTTATATTTTCCACACTAACAATGAAAATCGAGGGTTAGGTAGCATCAGCGTAGGACAAACAATGAACGTTAAAAAAAAAGTTTATTTTATTTCCTATACCTGATGGCTAAATTGACAAAACAAAGTCATCCATAATAAATCGTTAATAAGTGCCTTCAATTTTCAGCACTAACCAGCATTAACTTAGCACAAATGACGGTCGTTTTCAAAAAATGGATGGCTATATTATTTATTGTTCCGTTTGGTTAACTTGACATAAATTTAGCCACCCATAATAAATAGTTAACAAGTCCCTTAAGTTTTAGCCATAACGTTGAAAATCAAGCATAACTAGCACTAATATAGCAAAAAATAAGGCTGCTTTTAAAAAAAGATCGCTGAAGTTCTTATACTGGGTGACTAACTTGAAATGAACTCATCCACACAAAATAAATCGTTAATAAGTGCCTTAAATTTACAGCACTATCCATGAAAATCATTAACTAAACGCCACTAACATAACACAAACAATAGATGTTTTAAAAATGATGATTGATATATTATTTTTTACTCAAGGTGGCTAACTTGATATAAGCTAAACCACCCATAAGGAATCGTTAATAAGTGTATTAAATGTACAGCATTAACGATATCAATCCTACACTAACCAGCACTAATGTAGCACAAACAATGAATGTTTTCAAAAACTGGGTGGCCTAGCATCCATGTAGTGAAGTTCTTGCATACGGCCCTTACCCCTAAAAAGAAAGTTGTGGTTTTAATTCTATCCTAGCCAACTTCGGTGGCTGCATGCTCTAAGGTGTCTCTTGCAGTAGACTAGACTGCCAATGACGGGAAGAGTGAGGTTCGAATCTCAGTCGGGTGTACCGAGTTTGGTTTTTCCAAAATACTTTTCCACTCTACAGTCTCCCTCCACGCAAATTCAGGTACACTTCCTTTAAATACAACCTTACTCGTCCTTAAAACCATTAGTTTAATTCGTACATAAGTGTACAACCCAAACGGGTGGAAAGACATGGTGCTAAAAAATTTATAATAAATTTATCTTAAACATAAATTATAGTTTACTGATAGTTGATTTTTGAAAATTTGAACTCTTTCAAAAATGGTGTTTTTTTTATTATAATAAAAGATTGCATGATTATTTATCTAAAATAATTATTCATACAAGGGTAGTTTACTGATAAGAATATTTTTCTACTTTTTTTTTTAGCAGCGCGACTTACTACTCGTTTGGGCTATGCGCCTTTCTACATGTTGATTTTCACTGAAATTACTCGGATTTCATATTGTGCTTTTACACACTATGTTTTTTATCGTCATTTCTTATTGGGAATTTCACTTTACTTACGTCAATGAGAATCAAAGGCAACGGAACGTTTTTTGACTAGGGATTAGAATTAAGGGGGAAGAGATAATGCTATCTATGTCCATGCTAAGTTACTTAGGTTGAGTAAAAAAGAAGTATGCGAACATAACTTAGCACCACTACCAACCACTGAGCCATTATTTGATGGGCTCTGTGTGTACGTGTGTATATATATATATATATATATATATATATATATAAAAGTTTGGAACTTAGGAAGAACCTGAAGAAATGCTACTTTTAGAGAATCACGTTGAATGGAGCAGAAGCTTTGACTCTCAGGAAGATGGAAAAGAAAAACTTGGGTAGCTTTGAATTGTGGTGCTGGTGAAGACTTGAGAAGATCAGATGGACAGACAGGGTGACAAATAAAGTCCTGAAAAAAAAGTGGGTGAGAAGAGAACCGTTTTCAATGTGATTCTTCAGTACAAAGCAGACTGGATCGGACACATCCTTATTAAGGGGGCTACATAGGGGAGCCAATACAGTGTCATTCAAGTGTTCAGCTCTATCACGATTTTGATAAAACTATTTGTAGTATTGAAGTTTGGTCTTCACAGGAATGAATACAAAACTCTATTCTATGTTTCTATAGATAAGAGAAATCTGTAAACATGGCTTAAAATATGAAATTTTGCCCTTAGAAAAGTCAAAATAAGCGATATTTGAGTTGATTGTTAAATACCTAAATCCAAGTGAAATGAAAGGGCAATATTATAGGAACATAGAATGGAGATTTGTGAATCGAATTATATAATTTATTAGGGGGGTCACAACACAAAATTTATTGGCATTATTATTAACCTGAGAGGTAACTATCACTCGCCAAAGGACCGGTCAAACTTTGCTCTGAGCGAAGGAGGGGTTAGGAGAAGTGAAAGAATGGCAGACAAGCAGGTTAATCCTTCCCTCGCTTTCTCTTGCTGTTCGTACTTCCACCCGGCTCATCGCCTTCGGTAGAACCTTGTAGGTCGTGGCGCTCTTTATTTAAAAATACATTTTGACCACATTTTAGTAAGTGCAAGCTAAAAAAAAAGTTAGCGTCAACATGAACCGAGAAAATACAACTGCGGACCATAGAAGAGGGAAAAAAAGAAGATTATGCCTCACAGCCCACCGCAAGAAAAGAAATTGAAATAAGGGAAAGAAACTATGCATTACTGATTTTAGGTGACTATTTTTTTTTAGTATATATAGCAACAGTGAATTGCTTAAAAATGACACAGGCCTAATTATATTCATGCATTTAACGTACACTTTTTAAACAGCCAACCTAACTTAGGTAACAATGTGATCTGTACTTCACATTCAGAAATATAACCTAGATATTCACCATTCAGATAGAAGGACGTATCCATCTACAAATAGAAATTTTATTTTCTAGCACCCCGGTATCAAACTAGTGTCCTCTAGATGTAAACACTTAAACGTGTGCTACACAACCTGCATTTTTTAATTACTTAGCTACCATATTTATTAAGAGGTGATTTAAGTGCAATGGAGTGATAAGGTAGCTTAGCAAATGTGCACCTGCATCAGCATGGATTGAGCATGGGTAAACAACAGGGACAATTTAGATGTTGTGCATCTAGTTAGTATTCGTATCTTTACCTCTTCCTCAAATCAATCCAATTTCTTGAGAGCCAGAAGCATTAAATTTTATAACCACCAGTGCATGTGTTTAAAGCAGCATTTCCCACCACCGGGCCGTGGGGCCAAATCCCGAAAAGCTGGTCAAAATATGAAAATATTATTCATTTTGTATGAAATTTAGTACATAGGGGTTTTAAAGGTTGCTGATTGCGAATCAAAAGTCAGAATTGTAAAAACAAAATGGTGGACCCATTATGGCAGTTATAAATTCATAAAAGCCAGCAAAATATTCAAGTTTTATTCATTTTGTACGAAACTTGGTACCTAGGGGTTTCAGAGGTCAGTGATTAGGAAACCAAAGTCAAAATTGCAAAATAATAAAATTACGGATCCAATATGGTGACCATAAATATTTAAACATATACAATTTAGTCAAAATAACATATAATAGGCCCTACACCTTATTAACCAGGAAAAATTTAAGGTGTAACAAAATAAAAGATTTATTAGAAGAACATAAACTTTTATTTATATTGAAACCATAACCTATAAAGCCTATGTCTCAATAACCCACGATACCGGAAAAAACCTATTGTTTGTTGAAGCTATACACTAGAATTTATAAAAAACCTTTTACTCTAACCCAATAATACAATAATGTACGAAACCGGGTAGAACTTTTATTTGTTTTAGTTAAATATTTAAATAGTAAAAGTCATAAACCTTTAAATTAAATAATTATTTAACCCACGAAACCGAGCGAAATCAATTTAAGGAAAAAACTTTGTAAATAGGGGTGAGTGGGGCAAAGTTAACATAGTAATAATATTAATTTTAGCTTTTTATTAATTTTTATTTTTTTACAAAAATTGGCATTTTATTTAAATAGTAAAATAAATTTAGAAATGATTTGGAAACTAGTTACATTTTTTTTAAAACTGTTTACATTTAATCTGTCTTTAAAATTATACTTATGTACTATTTACCTTGAAATTAACTTTAAGAAATTATAAGATATTTGTTTCTAAAAGCATGTGTTTTACACTAAAAAAGAGTTCTTACGCAAGAGATTTCTTCCAATTCTTTAGAAACTGTATTCATATAGGGTTATAGGCCCTATTCTTGAAAATATTTGAAATAAAATTACAGCGATTTTAAATTGCATTTGATTTTAAAAATATATTTATTTAAGTTAGAGTATTGTCAACAAAAACATGATCTTCTTATATAAAACTGTAAAATTTTAAAGTATAATCTATGTTAATAAGTAAAACATGTATATTTACTATCTCTTTTGAAGTATTTTAAATTACACAATTAGTGATTTTTTCCATACATTGACTCAAATTTAACAACAACTTTCACGCAGAAAGATTTTGCAAAATATTTTATTGTACTATTCAATCAATGAGACTGAAAAAATTAAAACAAATAAAATGAAAAACTTAATAATTTAAGAATTAAATACAAAGTGAAATGTATAAAATAGATCTGTATTTATCAATTTTTTTTACATAATATGTAAATGAAAATTATTCATTGTCATCAGTTGAGTTACCTGTATCGTAATCAGAAGATTCTGGCATCGAAAAAGAAGTGTTGTAGCCAGCAGCATGACACATATAAATGGTTGGTGAAATTAATAATTCAACTGCTTCTGGTGACATAGATTTTACTTTTTTTTTTCGGCAATTTTCTCAAACTTGAAATAAAGGGATCGGATGCTACTAAAAGACGTAAAATAAACACGTCCATTGTTTTTGTGCTGCTGCATTTTCGCGCGAAGTCTTCACGATATCTTTTTATATATTTATTACAATATTCTTGCGCATCTTCAGACATTTGTCCTATCGGCACTAATGCATTAACTAGGATTTCAGTGCCATGGATTAAAAGTTTATGTAGAGAAGTTGGCATGTTAAACCAGGGATACAAATCTACAAATTTAAGAGCTGTTTCTAATGTGTATTCTTTATATTTAATTAAATCAATTTCATGGCCACTTGAAATGGCTTGCAATATAACATGAAATCTTTTAATTAGACCTTCATCAACGCCCGTTATAGAAGCGGAAACAGACAAATTTTCAAAAAAATTCCTAGCAGTATTTCCATAATTCGTAATACCAAATCCAGGCTTTGGTTGATCGCCAAAAGTTCTAATTGTTGACGGAAATCTTTTTGAATATTTTTTTTTCTATTCTCTGTTTTTCTTTATTTTAATTTCTTCGCACTTGCCACTTTTTAATCTCTAGTTTATAGGACAAATGTAAACAACATTCAAATAATCGAATCAACATGTGTAGTGTAGACAACCCAAACGATAAACTATCTCGATTTATCTTTTTTAATAAAATATCGTTGATATTATTAAAACCTTTGGAAGTTGATTAGCATAAATAGCAACGTTGAGTGGATACAGTATTGGTAATTGCATTACAAACTTTGCCATCTATCATCGTTAACACAATTTTATAATAAACTGATATTTCTTTTCCATTTCTTACAATGTCAAAAGGTACAAATTTTGTCTCTTGTTCTTTAACACACTCAGTCTGTTTTACAGTGTCTTCCGTATTTTCGTGCAAAAATTCAATTTTAATTGGCCGACAAAATCGAGGAGATGAAGGTCTTGGATTCTTGCATTATTAACTTCATCTTAGGATATGATTTGTAGTGGAACAAGTGAAGTGAAAAAATATTTTCATCTGATTTACTTCCGTCATCATCACTGAATTTTTGTCTATACGTACTTTGGCCAGAGCTGCTATCACAACCCCACTTGCAAATAAAATTCAAGTTAAGAAATTATTCAGAACTCAAGCTCCATTTGAGTCGACAAAATTTGTTTAACTGTATGGTCTAATAAGGCCTGTAGTTCTACTTCTGCACTGCATTCAGTTACAGTGATGCTTGATGTATCGGGATAACATTTACGTTTAGCCTTTAAAACTTCTTTATACGAGGGATACAATTTATAATTATTTTCTAAGCTTATATTTCTTAAACCCTGATACTGATTTCGCGATAATTTCTACTCAATTATAAGTGAAAGAGCGTTATCGCCGGAAATAATGGTTTCTGGAAAAAAACTTAAAAGATTTTCGATACCTTTGAGCTTTTGATGGGCTGCCCGATGTCACATCTTTCACAACTTCCGCAGTATACAATTTTCCTGAAGTTCGAAGGCTCATTTTGGTTGCATAGGAGAGTTCTTCAGTACTTGCCTGGGAACTAATTTCTTCGGTCCACCTTCGCTTCGTTCTTTCGCTGGAATCTATAAATTTCGAATATTGTAATATAACCTACGCAGGGAACATAATTCTCCTAAACTTTGTAGTATACGTGTAGTGAACATGATTTTCCTTTATTTTGTGATCTAGGCCTACGTATAGTGAACAGAATTTTCCTAAGCCTTGTGGTATACGTGTAATGTTTCATACCCGACTGTGATTTGAAAACCAATGTTCCCGTCATCAGCAGGCCACGACGATGATAACACGAGAATGAAGCCTTAGACCAGTGTTTCCCACATTGGGTGATACCGTCCTCCAGGGGGTATTTCTAGTTTTGTGAGATGTAAATAATTGCAAGGGAGCTGTACGGCAGCGTATGGGGTTGTACTGATATTGCAGGAATAATTTTATGCTAATAAATACAACCTATAGAATATTTAACAAAATGTTCTTATATTAAATACTGTACTTATGTTCTATAATTTTGACAATACGATCAAGTCCTTATTTTTATAACCATTTAACATACATTATGTTTTAACGTGTATTTTATTCATAAGAATTATAAATTATGCCACGTAAAATGTGCATTTATTTTGTGATCATGTTTTTTTCAAATTAGGAAATATTGACCTGTTGGAAAGATAGTATTTCTGCAAGGTTATTATCATTGATTTCAGAATGCATATTACATTTAACTTGGGGGTGAGGGCTGTAACAGCATCAAATTCTTAAAAGGGGCAGTAGGTTAAAAAAAAAAGTTGGAATTACTGCTTTGAACCATGCAGATAGTGAAGTCCCATATAGTTAACATTGTATTCCTTAATCGGATGCGTATACATGTAGTGGACATTGTAACCTTTCATCAGATGTACACATGTAGTGGGCATTGCCTCCCTCCATTAAAAGTACAGTGTACACAGTCATATAGTGGACATTGTTACCTTTCATCAGGTGTACACATATAGTTGACATTGTAACCTTTCATCAGGTGTACACATATAGTGGACATTGTATCCTTTCATCAGATGTACACATGTAGTGGGCATTGCCTCCCTCCATTAAAAGTACAGTGTACACAGTCATATAGTGGACATTGTTACCTTTCATCAGGTGTACACATATAGTTGACATTGTAACCTTTCATCAGGTGTACACATATAGTGGACATTGTTACCTTTCATTAGATGTACACATATAGTGGACATTCCTTGCCTAAATTTATTTCTAGATTTATATTTTATTTCAACTCTATTTGGTTGTAAAAATATATTCAACACTTCTTCCCTTGTTTAGGCTCTCCACGTAGAGATTGAAACAAACACATTTTACTCGTTGGTAGATATAAAGTGAAAGCTATTTTAATCACATACCAACAAATTAAACTAATTTTTAATGACTTGTGTAAAAACTACATCCTTACAAGCTTATTGATAGCTATTGTAATATATTTTTGTTGGCTTATAAATATTTTGAAACATACAAAATATGTTATAAATATAAAAATCAAAATAAATCAAAACACAAGCATAATATTTCGTAATTATTTTGTGGGTGTAACTAATAAGTAATTTTAAAGGTCACGCTTACCTACACCATCTTATCGAATATTATTGATAAAGACAAGTTATAAAGTTGTCACATAATAGTTTTAATTACACCAACTAGAAATCAAAATATTGTACTACAAATATCTAAAAGTTCTATACAATTAAAGTTTTCACCACCACTTACTTTAAAATTGGAAAGAAAGATAATTGTTATGCAACTGTTACACATTTAAATAATTATTGAGTTCCCTAATAATACAATAATCACACTAAAGGGGAAGAAAGTGGAAATTATCAATCAGAGGTCTTATACCCTCATTTGTGTGAACATAGAGTGAAAAATAATCGAAGGAAAAAAATCTTAGATCACACGAGTGGAATTACAATCCCGACCTACCCATCACCTGTAAATTAGATTAGTTGAGAGAAATGATTTTGTTCACGTGCCTACTGGAGAGGGCTATTATTTTTTTAGTCATAATTTTATAAGATGTTTAAACAAAAAATTAAATGAGTTCAAACTACTCTCCGGCTGGGATTTACCAAAAGGGTTGAATGATCTAAGGCGTCACTCTAACAATAGAATTGGTTGTCAATGACGTGGAGGTTAGGGTTTGAAGCTCTGTCTGTTGTATAGAGGGGATTTTGTCCTGAATGGTCGATTTCTATTCATTCTCCACGTTAATGCGAGTACAATTCCTTTAAAATTAAGCTTTTCGTTTCCCTAATATATTAGCGTAATAATTAGTGGATATGAAAATAATCCATAACGGATAGTTTGATTGTTGTGGAAAATTTACCTAAAAAATCAATATTTAGAAACAAAGCTAAAAAATAAAGTTATAGGTACCTAATTATTTTATGTACAGGAATGTAAATCACGATTTAATATACAAGAGCAGCATTACCAGTAACTTGAAATAGTAATGTTCTTATTTCTTTTAAACAATTCGACCACTGTTTAAATTTAGGAGTATATTGGTTGTGTATCAAGCAAGTGGGCTGTTGTGAAATATAAACCAAAAGAGTGGCCAAGCTGTCGCTTTTACTGGTGACCGGCCTTGAATGACAAGTCTTTCGTCCTTCCTCTTTCACTAATCTGTTACGAACTCAGAGGAATAAAGATAAGTAAAGAGAAGAGGTGAAATATTTTTTTTACTCCCAAAAGGCGACGAGTTATTTCTACCTGCCCATGTAGCACCCTTAAGAGGAACTGTCTTCTGCACGACGTCATAGAAGGAAAGTTTGAGGGAAAGAGGAGCTTAGGAAGAAGGAGGGTTCAAATATTATATAACTTGAAGGAAAGAAGAACATTCTGGAGGTGAAGGAAGAGGTAGAGAACAGGGCATTTGCGGTCTAAGTTCACCGACAAAAGGAATGGACCTGTCGTAAGACATAACAAATAATAATAACTCCGTAACACGTCAAATGCCACCCATCCAGGAACAGTTTCACAGTGGTCCTAGCACTAACACAATATCTTGTTGGAATTATAACGAATTTACGAGTACATTTTTTACAAAGTACCATAAAATAGTATAGTGTGCTTTGTTTTTTCTCGGAACCTCTCTCTTTATGACGGTGTTCCTTACAAAGTATTGGGAGTTTATGAATGGAGGTAAAAAGTTTGTAATTGCACAATCAGTAGTAGTTTATCTTTTTATTGTTCTTTACATAGCACATCATTATACATTAATATACATATTCTTTGGTCTTACTCATGTCTCAAGCAACAAGTGCGATATTATTTTTTTAAAGATAAATAGCACATCGAAGTTTTCTGTACAAAAGAATAAATCTTTTGTTGTTTTATATTTTGTATAAAGAGAAGTTTTATTTTATGGAAAATTTTAGTGTGAAACTTACAGTTATATATATATCAAACATCATGTTAAATATACTTATATATCGAGTACATACATTTAATATTCAATATCTGTATTCATAGTTGTGATTTTTAATTAAGAAGTCATTCATAGGTAGATTAAAGACATGGACAGTTTTTGGACCTCAAACAAAGTTTCCAGAAAAATAGAGTGCAGATTATTATCAATTCTTTGTGCATGTAAATAGAAGACAGCGAGTTAATTATGTAGATTATTTCCACAAATAAATACATGTTTTAATTTAGGGCATTTTGAAGAGATCACGTATTTGCATATCTGCAGTTTATGAACTAATCAAGATTTATTATCAAATTAATTTGAGAGATATTTTGATTGGGGATGAAAATTTTGGATTGAAAAAATTTCACGGGTAAACCTTTTTAGATTATAATGAAACAAACATTAATTTTATTGTAATTAGAACATTAATACATTTCTCGTCATCAGCTGATGGGAGTGTTTTTATTTATTTTGTATATAATTGAAATTTAACTTTAGTATTTTGGTGAAGAAGACAACATTTAGTAATACATTTTAAACCCTGTGTCTATATTAAATTTGTGGGCGAGAAATACAAACATCATTTCTAAATATAAAAAAAATATATTTATAAAAATATGTTTCTCCTTAGCAGCCCCACCTTAAGTTGTTAAATATTTGATTGAATTACTCATCAAAGAGCGAAGTGAAATGTAATATTTTAACGAAATGAAAAGCGAAGTGAAATTTTGGCAGACAATGAAGAGTAGGATTTAAATAAATTTGAGCAATTAAAAAATTGACTTTTTTTTAAATTTCAAGCTCAAATATTGGAAGGATTAATTCACATCTAAATATACTTCACTAAGCCCAAATCACACATGTATTGATTTGATATGTTTAGGAATATTAAACAATGATTTAGACTAAGCACCTGACTGTACACCAAATAAGCTAAATAATTAAACCTATATACATACTTAATGAAATTAAACCTTCACAACCTTAAACAAGCAAAACATCTATTAGGCCTACACCGTTTAAAATATATCACCCAGATGCAACATAAAAAAAAAATTAGGGAGGGTGTAGGGTTATGTTTCATTTATATTTGCTCACCTGATGTTAATTTATTTCTAATAACTTATACTATTGAATTTTATAATATTTATGACTACTAACATTTGAAGGGTGCAGTAGAAAAAGTAGGTAAGTCCTATTTTAACTCAAATTGAGCCATCTATTAGACAATCATGGTACCTTTCTAACACACTTTAGTTTATGGTGAAAAGAGGTCTCTGTCATATTTGGATTAATTAAAATAAAGTATTTGTTTGAGTCCTCATGGGGTTTGAAATATAAAGGTTGTCTTCCTGGTAAATGTGTGACATATTACTTTACCTATTTTTCTCCTATACCCTTTATTTGTTTGTAATAACTTACTATCTCATTTTCTTGAATCCAATACATAGTTTTTAAATTTTAAGTTATAGAAGTTTACTTAAAATATAAAATATTTTTTCGATTAAAAAATACGTTTTTAGCTAGGAACATATTGATAATTTAATTTTATTGAAATCAGCATTGGCACAGAAAAGTCAGAGTGAAAATTTTAACTTTTTCATATAAGCAGAGCATAACATCCTTGTGATATAGAATAACTTCGTTTCAAAATATTTTTTTTTTTAAATACGTGTACATTATTTGTGTAGACAATTCAAAAAACACTTTGTATGTTTATGTTATTTGTTGGCTTTCCAACTTATTTTTAGCCTTAACAGCTTGGATATATCTTTTTTGGCATTTAAAAATACACCTTTATCTGTACATTATGAATTAATAAATACAACAATGTGCCCCCACTAGGTTTCTTTAACTTAACAAACAAATTGATAAAAAAAAGTTTAGATTAAATGATGTTCTACATAATAAGGTGGTTTTCATTGATACCCTATAAAATGATTTGGCTTATCTTAGGCCAATTTTGAATTTATAAATATTTCTATATTAAACTACTTCACCAAAAATACTAAAACAAAAACATAAGTTAGTAAATTCATGATACTTCATCCAAAGCAAAATAAACATAGTTTTATTTTATATAAACATTTTTGTAATTTATAAAAAAGTAGGGTACAAATTAATACCATATTATACATTTTAAATTAGTCTCTGAGACAAATTAAAACCATCGAGATAATTATCTTGTTAGTAAACACACTAAAATATGACCATATTAACTTATTATCTATCCAAATTAATTTTATTCATCTTAAATCTACCAACGTAATCAATCTTACGCACTTTTAAGGTTTTTTTTACAAGCACGATGGAAAGATTTTTTAATCATTATTTAAAAAATTCTTCATTCAAACTTCATGTACATGTATGTTAATTATATTAGGTTTATTTATATGTAGGGTTTTGATAGTTATTTTTAACGTACTTTCAATAATTTCTTATTAGACATTGTTGATGTGATTTGGGCTTTGAAAAATTCAAAGCTGAAGGCAAGCAGAAATCACTTCATATACATTATAATAGTATTATTTGTTGAAAATATATTTAACACATATTACATATATTATACATAATATATCATTCTTATCTATATTGTTAACCTGTAAAAGTGTTACATTTTCAAAGTTTTATATATATAAAATAAAATTAATGTATAGAGATAGATACAATTTTGAAAGCTTCATTTTTAGTTTCTTTATAATATTATACTGACAACACACACCTTCATAGCACATCACACTCATAATCTATTATGTTAAATATATGTAAATGTATCTATTTTTAAAACATATTTTCATTCACACTTAGGCGATATAATTAACTCTAATATCTTATCAATTAATTTATTATTGTTTTATTGGTGCATATTTCATTTTGCAGTTATGCATCACTTTAAAACAATAACATTATAAATATACACAAGGATTAATAAATTAAACTATTTTGGACCATAAAATTATATATTATAGATTTCCAAGAATAAAATAATATGTACACATTTTGAGTTGGTACACATATGTAAGTTTGTGCAGATTAAACCTATGAATAATTTGTTGATATTCAAGAAAATACAAACGCTTGATTGTCCCAATCATCATCACTATCATCTTAATACATCAAACTCGTTATAAAAAAATAAGTAATCCTGCCCAAATTCTGGTCTATTTAACATTATCATATTATAAATTATTTTAGGATCATAAAGGCCCAGTAATATATTGTAAAACAGGCCTGATCCATATTCTATCAATTGTCTTTAAAGATGATTAATATGATAAAATAGGTACAACAGGTAGTAAGACGCGGTGCTAAAAACGAAGAAGATAAAAAGAACAAATTGATATTTTACGTTTTCTTTTTTTCCTTGGAAATTCGTCCCTTCATCTTTAGAAATAATAGTCAATCGTCCTTTCATCTTTAGAAATAATAGGCCTTATAGTAATATAAACATTATATTGTATTGGTGTATTGTTTATAAGGTTTTTATTTATGATTATTTTCTTAAAACTACCCTTTAGCTCCGAAGTGTGATTTTAATAGATTTACATATTATATATACGAAGCAGATAAACATGGAATCGTTTTTTATATTTAAACCGTAAATAAAAAGCTAAAAATAGTTTAAATGGATGAAACTATAATTTAGTAGAGATAGAGGTAAATAAAAGGGAGATAAGAGCTAAAAAAGAGTATCTCACCTTTTTTCCTGCTCAATTCTACCCCTCCCCCTTTTTTGCTATAAGTTCTTATCAAAGGTTCCATTGAACAACCATAGATAACTGGCACTTTGTTGGATAATCTATAGCAGTTTTATTAAAATACACAAAAAAGTGTGCAGATCTTTCAAGAGTTTCAAAATGTTTTATAATCACTGATCAAAACAGTTTTGATAATAACCTTGTCCGTACAACATGGACATGTCAGATAAAAGTTTTATCCATTATAAATGAGATTATTTATTTATATGTAGAAATGTTTAAATATGCCTCCTACTAAAGATTTTTTAAACTTTTATTTATCAATAATTATGATTCCCTTGAAACCATTTAAACTTTTCGTGTTAAAATTATAGAGGTCATGAGCTCTCTTTTTCTTGATTCTAGATATAGATTCTTAAATTTGATCTTTTATTTCTAGGCTCTAGATATTAATTTCTCAACATTTACAATAATTGTCTTACTCTGCATCTGAACTCAAATCAATTAAAAAGTTATTTATATATATTACTGTAATGTATTTGAAAAAAACAAACCCCAACAACATATAGTTCAATGCGCCATCTTTAGTTTGTGCAAGATAACTGAAACTCAAAAGGTAATGTTGAATACATTCACAATTTGCAGCCACTAAATTAAAACGGCAAAATAACTAATAATGGTAGCAATGAAAAATAACCCAACTCTAAAAAATATTGCCATTTTGTTTAAATACCAAAACTTTAATTTCCTTGGATTTGAGAACTAAGAATCGAGGGATTGGAAATCGTGATATTAAGATCTATTATCGATTATTTCAATACCGACAAGTCTCGAGAGTATCAAGGTATTTGGGAATCGAAATCGATAATCTTTAGTTAAAATAGCTAGGTCATTCCAGATGAATTACAAAGAAAAATGAAATGCCTTCTTTTCAATCTGATGTAACCTTTAACAAATCCACTGCAATCTCTTTGACATTTTATCTGTCATAACAATACAGACTTAACATTTTTCTTTTGAATTTGTAAGCAAATAAAAATATATTTACTCAATATATTGAATCATATGGTTTCATTTGCTAGTTTTACAAAACTCTAGCATTTATGTATTATAAAAAAAGACACACACACATAGGCTCCTCCACAAAATCTAATGTAAAATTATCATTTCAAGATGATGTACTTTATAATATACATACCTTAAGGTATACCAGAATTTACCCTTTTAATAGGATACAAAGATAGGTTTAGATGAAGCTCAAACCAAGAGCTTAGTGTTTTATACACATATTTAATCGCTTTAACATCTATAAATGTGTACACTCCGTAAAATAAACACAAGCAACACAATTGCTCAGCAGTTACTATGTTGAAAATTGCATTTGGTATTTAATACCAAGAGGTTAATGCTGGTATTGTGAACAACTTAACGTTAACATAACGTAAACAAATAATGTATGTTTAGAGTTAACTTAAGGTAGCAGCAGAATAATGTAAAAAACGTGAGAAAAACATAGTAAATCTATTAAAAAAGTTAATTACACATTTTTTCCCAGCCACGTCTTAAACCCAATATCACCGCAGTGAAATGCAGCTCTAATGGAGAATTTTTTTTATCTTCACTCTCTCTTGATTAACTGTTGCCAAATTCCTCGCTCTCAGTAATATCGAAAGGTGGTGTTCCGGGTTAAGAAGGAGCTACTGGCAACATCGACGAAAAAGCTTTGCGAGACTTGTATTATAGGCCTATTTAAAGGAAGATTGACCACACAAAGGCAAGAGAATGGCAACACTGTTTCTAATAGTAGCCTTGCACTTCCCTCAGAGATGGTATCTAGTGTAGTACTCGTTCGGATTGCAAGCAAAGTTCAAAATTATTTTTTTATATAGAAAATTGAATGCGAGAAATTAAGTCCCATTAGATTTGAAGTATTTGTAATCGAAACACACTGGAGGTTCAATATAAAATGCGAGAAGAGGCCACAATGTTTTGTGGAGAAAGAGTCAACTAGCCTTAAACAAACACTTTAGCTACTAAATGACCATCCTCAAGTTGCTAGCAATATGATTGGCTTGCGGGAACACGTGGTACACTTAACTAACATTATGTAAAGTGTAGGTTATCTCCTAGACAACTCTTACGTTAAGTGGACGTCACATAAACATTAAGTTAAACACATCGTAGTGGTTTCCATTTAAAAGATAAGTTTTTACCTTACGTCATCTTAATAAATCTCAAGTTACTTCAAACTTAAGTTATCTTTACGTTAAGTGAACGTTAAGTTGATCGTAATTCCGGCGTGAAGCAACACCTTTGAAAAACAAGTTTTGAGATCACATTCAATGTATAGAACAAATACATACATCAGAATACAAACATATTATTTTAATTTGGAATACATAGCATATATTGGACATTTTTTACTTCAATATAATAGACAATTTTCATATTTTATTGATATCAACAAGCCTACAAAAATAATACATCATTACCATTTTACAAGGAATCTAAAAGAATAAAAATTATTGGTTTTACTTTATAAGTTTTTGTTGTTGACACAGAACATATTTTTAACATTTAATTAATGATCAAGACAAAACTTTATTTTGTAATGATGTACTTATCTTACTATTTACGTAAATGAACTCAAGTCCAACACATTAGTTCTTCCATCCGAATACCACCTGTTTCTAAAGGACCTTATTCACAACAACTCAGAATCCTTTGGCGATTTAAACATAGTTTTGACAGAACATTTTATACCACAAACATTTCAATATTTTCCAAAGTTACAGTTTTAAAAAAATATTTGTGGAAGAAAGCTATTCCTAGACACATATAAATGTGGGAATTACCTTTGTTTGAAGTTAGACATTAAACTCACAGTGCAGGGGAAATAGGGAAATTAATATTTTTTGAACATGCAATCAAGAACGTGGGTTTAGTAGCGATATCCGAATATAACGGCTAGAATAATTATATTCACCTAAAACTTACAACGCATGCACGCATGCTGCCTTGTTACTGTATAACCCTAAAAGTTTCACCAGCATTAATCGTCTTTTATTTTAGAAACGTCTGAAAAACTCAAAAATATTTTCTCTAAGCACAGGAGTACCTATACTCTCCATTTGCCCTTAAAAGTAACATGTTCACCTTAAGATTGGGTGGAAAGGGACGCTAGGAAAGGTGGTGTTTTTGAAGTTCTTATAGTAGAACATTTATTTTTGTCAAAATAAATAAAAAAAATCTCCAGTAGAAACATAAGAGTGTAACTTTCTTCCCATGGTGATATCAACAGTAGTTGAATATTTGTCAAGGGTGTCCTGGAATTTAATGACAACGTTTTCTCTTCGTTTAATAAGTTTGTCATCTAATTCCTTTTTGCTCATGAAAGATATTCAACAAAAGCTGTTGATATCACCATGTGAAGAAAATTAAACTTTATGTTCCTACTGGAACAATATTTTATTTATTCTGGCAAAAAAAAGTTTCGATAGAAAAAATTGGCAAAACGGATTAGACTATGACCTTATCTTAAAAGCCATGCCATTGGGGAATAATGCAAAGTAAGGTTGTTGCCTTACATACTATTATCATTCATAACAGGCAAATAATATCTGAGTATTACAACCATAAATAAGTGCTTGTAAGATTTTTTTAGCACCGCGTCTTATTTCCCGTCCGGGTTATACGCTTATGTAATAATTATGTTAGTGGCTTTAGGAATTAGGAAGGTTATATTTATAGGAAATGTACCCGAATTCGTGTGGAAGGAGAGTGGAAAACTAGTTTGGAAAAACCATCCTCAGTACACCCGACCGAGATTAGAGCCTCAATCTCCCCGTCAACGGAAGTATAGTCTACTGCGAGAGTAGCGCGTTAGACCATGCTGCCATCAAAGCGGGTACTTGTAAGATTTATTATGTTTTTACTAGATTAGGGATGGAAAAGGAAATTCCTTAGCTATATCAAGAGTAGTAAGAATTTAAGAGAAAGAAGTAAACAAAGTCAATTCAGGAAAAAATACGTTAATATATGTTTTAATGAAAGACGCTTAAGAGCGTTCATCATAGCAGGCCCAGCTCAACTCCCGGCTCGCATCTGCATTCGTGTGTGCGCGCGAGGTATGGAGGTTAAAGGGAAAAGAAAAGACACGATATGGCAGAAATGTGAGCGGTGCATTCGTATTTGAATGATTACTCGACATTTTCCACGGTGACGGCACGACAAAGCGATGAAATATCTTGTTAATAACTACAGTATGTCCCTAGTTTGACAGATTGAAGATTTGTGCACAATGCTTATCTGTGAAGACATTCTAAAATGGTCAGAAACGTCCTTTTCAATGCAGTTTTCATCCAAATACCAATTAATATTTTGTAAATAGTCAATATTAAGAACTTCTATTAACTATTTATCTACATTAATGTTACCCGCCTCGGTGGCGTAGTTGGCTAACGCGCTAGTCGTGCTGAGACCGACTGCCGAGGACGGGAGATCGAGGTTCGAATCTCGGTCGGGTGAACTGGGGGTGGTTTTTCCTAAATGGTTTTCCACTCTCCCTCCACGCAAATGCGGGTTCACTTCCTCTATTCAACCTTCCCAATTCCTAATCCATTAGCGTAATTAGTACTTAAGCGTATAACCCGAACGGGTAGTAAGACGCGGTGCTAAATTAATTAATTAATTAATTACATTAATGTTTAGTCAGAAATAATGAACGTGTAATATTGTTAGTGTAAATGTACGATTTGTAGCCGACTTATCACAAAATTGATTGGCATCTGATGCACGCTCTTAAATAGGGTTTTAGTTTCTTCGCGAACAATCGTCTCCTAATAATCATTTTTGAAAAGATGACGGGTCTCATCCGAGAGTAACTTTCAACTTGCCATTGCTCGCAAAGGATTACAGACCAACCAGAAACCTGGCATAGGTTTTATTTATTTTATAAAAATTATTCACAAGGTCAAGGATATCAAATAAAAACTTGTATCTCTTTAAGGAAAAACCCTTTCACTTTATTAGGTAATTGTATTATATTTGGAAGAATGTACAGGAAAGGTGGATGTTCTTATCTAAGTGTTTTATAATCCTTTACAAATTTGATTTTTCTCCCTTTTGTGGTTTTCGTATCCTCGTTTAGGAAGTTTCGTTGCGCGTTTCACACTCCTCCCTGACGAGTTCCGATAGAATGAAACCTAGGTCGGGGGATTAGGAGGTAACAATCAACTTTCTTCAAGATGCAGCCATCACCTCTTTGTCCAATGTCATCAGCATAAAGTGTGAACTATGTTATTATTTTATTTGTAAAAACCATTTGTGTTTTTCTCTTTTATATGTTATTATCCACCTTTCCTGTACCTTCTTCTAAATATAACACATAAGAACCTGTAGTAATTTGGTGTACTATAAGATTTCAAAACTTATTTTAGTGTTTAATTGTGAGGAAATATTTAAGGAGTTCCGTTTTACGTCACAAAGATTCCAAGATTTAAAGTCTTAAAATGGCAAAGATATAAAGGTAGTGTTGACACCACATCTTGTGTCGTGAATAAAGTTCTTTTAACAGGCCTTAATCATTTTGAACTTGTAGACGTAACCAAACAATTCCATTCTAAACTCATTTAATCACTGGTTGCTATAGGGCGATTGCTGATCACTTACTGGGAGGAACGGGACAAAAAATAATATTTTATTTGTTTTATTGAGATATTTGTGCCTCTTTTTTCTAGAATAGATGTCAATAATAAGCTTTACGTTATTTCAAAAACAAAATCTTAAATTATAATAAATATACTGATCAGAAATGCCTCTCTGACGGATTGGGCAACTTTGATAACGCACGTTTAGGGAGGCTATTTCAGAATGAATGAGTGTACTTTATCAATAACCCTATAGCCGCCAATAGGTTAAGTTAAAATACTCTTCAAAGATTGAATAAATTTTAATTGACATGGGAGTTTTGTTATAGCACTCCTTTACCAACAGCAACGTTTCCAAAAAATTATGCTTTTAATAGTGGTCCAAACTCTCTTATTTAAAAACAAAAACTCCACATAGAATGTATTTTAGTAAACATAGTTTTATGAATGGAGCTCAATGATATTAACGTCTAATGTATTTTAACAGTAATATTTAACCAATTTAAAATATAAAACATACTTTCCTTTCTCTATAAATCTTGTACTCATTCTTTTTTAACAATGTTAAACGCATTATAAATTATATATTAAAATCAATATTTTATCAGAGTATGGAGCATACCTTATCCTTCCCTCAAATGTTGACATTTACTATCTTCGTCCTCAGGTTGGATTGTTTGAAAGGCTTTATTGTGGACCAGTGTACTTAAGACCAGTCCAACTACGTTGCTGCGACTCTTTGCTTCTGTTTCTTTACAAAGTCTTGTGCCACTTTTTCTGCCACCCGTGTCTCCAGAGTTTGTAAGATTGGGTGATCTGAAATAAAGAAAGTTAGTTTTATATTGCAACGGACTTTTTTTAGTGTACTATACTTAACAAACTATTTATTAATGTATATGTACAGTTTGTTTTTAAATAACAGTTTTTGAATATCCATCATGATCATAGTGACATGAGATGACAAATTTTTTTTTAAAATGAGTAGAAAAAGTTGTCATTAAATTTTAGGACACCTTTGACAGATATCCGAGAACTGTTTATATCACCATTTGAAGAAAATTAAAATCTATGTTTCTATATTTTATTCATTTTAACAAAAAAAAGTTTTTTCTATAAACACTTTAAAAACACTGCACTTATTTTGAATTCCCTACATCCTCACTTTAAGACGACGCCAAAACATTATCTGAGATAATTTGGCTCGATTTAAAATGGGTTCAAAGCTTGGTATTAACTTGATAAAAAACAAATTGGTTAAGAGTTGTTCGGAGATCCCTTTAGGTGTGGTCTCAGTCGCTGTTGGCCCAATTTTATTTGAGCTTGAGGCAATTATAGTGAGCTAAGAGTCACTCGTAACTTGCTTACTTCCATACAGTATCAATAGAAAATTAATGCTCTAAGGCAATGGTGCACAACAGTTTTGTGGTTGCGACCCCAATGAAGTATCATTTTATTTAGAAGACCCCATTCAACCATGTAAAAAATAAACCTTTTTACTATTACTTACTTGAGGCCTTATTCCGCTTACATCTTACGTTTACGGTTATTATATGACATCATATAAATGTTTATAAAGCTGTCAATGGTCTAAAACCAAAGTCATTTTACTGTACATATAATTTGCTTACAGGATTACAAAGGCTGCACTTTAAGTAACAGGGATAAATCGGAACCCCAATTAGGGTCGCAGCACCCGGGTTGCGCACCCCCACTCTAGACCACTAACAAGTGCAATATCATGATTAATATAAGAAATTTTATTATGGCTAAGGATCCAACTTTACCAGACTGTTGAAACAATTTTTATTTAGTAGACAAAGTGCGCCCTGTACATGTTTATGATACACTCCGCATTACATACCTGTATGAGCTGTAGTATCATATACTTTCCAATAATATTACTATTCATCATCGACTGGTTGATACTGATCAAAATAAATTGAAATGTAACACGTCTAAACTTTATGAACTAACTCTTTGGCCTTAAAGACCCAACCCGACCTCCTTCAAATAGATTTTAACATCCTCCCATTGACATCTTGATCAATCAAGGGCTCTTGTTACTTCAAGTTTATAGGTATTTTATTATAAACATTATACTTAATTTACTATCAAATAATTAAAAAAAAATACATTCTTTACCAACTTTTTTTGCATGTTTACAATAAAGGACGCCAGTGGTTTTTTTTGGTATATTTTTAGATATTTAATGTGCACTTTTTGAAGTGACTGGTTATATAATCACACGACTTATAAACTAACCTAAATCTAGAACAGAAACAGCCCCCACCCCGGCCGTTAACTCATTACTGTGAAAGTGGAAACCCACATTTCACCAATGATAGATTTTTCTAGAATGCTGGGAATAGAAACAGGGTGGCGCAGTAGGCAGATACTCTACTGACTGAGCTAAGGTGTCTGATTCAGGTAATACTGATAAGGATATCTGAGGCGGACGTTCATCGACCCCAAGATGAAGAAGAGACCGTCCTCCAAATGGAGCTGTCGTTCACTTACTCTTGTTCTTCTGGTGCATGAGGTTTAGGTCGACCTGTTTGAGCCCGTGGAAGTTGTCGATGCTGGAGTTGTTGTCGGCCACCCCAGGGATGCTGCCAAGGGCGAGGAAGGCCTCGCCAGCGAAGTCGTTAAACGTGAGTACATCGTGGTCCATCACGGTGAAGAGTATCATGGCCCCCTCCGAGCGGCACTGCTCCAAAGTCACGGAACTAGGACAACGTCACAGGATGATTGAAGAGCCACATTACTATGAGACTGCATAATAAAGGGATGGGGGCGGGGGTGGGGTCGAATGACCGCAGATCTGCGCATGCGCGCCCTTTTAAGGTGGGAATGTAGGGGACTCGAGAAAAGGCCAGTGTTTTTGTAGTTTTTATATAAAAACTTTTTTAGTCAAAATAATCAAATAATTCTTCAATAGAAACATAAGAGTTTAATTTTCTTCACACGGTGATATCAACAGTTATCGAATATCTGTTGAGGGTGTCCTGGAATTTAATAATAACATTTATCTTCATTTAAAAAGTTTTATCATCTAATGCTGCTATGCTCATGACAGGTATTCAACAACTGTTGATATCACCGTGGGAAGAAAATTAAACTCTTATTTTTTCACCGAAGCAATACTTTTTTTTTTTTTGCTAAAAAAAGTTTTGTTATAAAAACTGCATAAACGCTGATATTTTCTGCATTCCATAAGTCCCGCTTAAACTCCCTAAGTGTAACTAATAACTGAAAACTCTTGTGTTAGACTGGCCTGTTTTTGGCGGGGAGATCTGGTTTAGAATCCCTGTCGGATCTACCAAGAGTGGTTTTTCCCAAACGGTTTCCAACTCTACTTCCACACAAATGCGGGTAGATTACCTCTAAAATACTTCCTACCTCATCCATACCCGATTAGATTAATGATCAAATATATGTATAGCCTAAACAGGTAGTAAGACGCGGTGATAAAAAATAATAATAAAAAACAACGGGGAATATATTTCCTTTGTCACCAGATATAAGTTTCTGAGGGATTTACGAGAAGCTTTGTAATGAAAGATAATATGAGCTTTATGTTTCTTACGTACAAGGGTGAAAGGGGGGATAGGGTCTATATTTATTGTTTTACCCTCATACCAAGCTTTAAGTTCTCATTAAAACATATAATTTACCAATATTTTTTCCAAGCTAAAAATTGAACAACACCTTTACTATTACTAGTACAGAAAAACACGCTCTCGTTTAATGGCTACCAAATGTAGAACCACCTCCCAAAACCACTCAAAAACCCACACGTTAAAAAAAATACTTAAATCTATTTTGATTAAATCAATAGCACTCTTGTTTCCAATTAATATATTTTTAAACTTACTATGGATACCTTTAAAATGAGATTATCAATAATATATTTTTTAGAATAAATATCAGAATAAATTAATTTACTCAATAAATATCAAGATTCTGCTAGCAAAATGTTTATCAGAAAATTTTCGAATTATATACTTTGTTTTCTAAACTTAATCTAAAAAAAACAGCAGTATAATACAAATTAACCAATTCCTATAGAAATTAGTCATAACATTATTGAATTATTTATTATAATACCGTCTGTAAAATTAATAAATGCACATTGATTGTTTCTTTATCAGCCTCTCTTACAATAAAATGTCCTCGAAACTAAACAGTCTTGTATTGTATATATTTCAATGTACTATCACCGTCCGCCGTTAAATAAAATCGACAAATTTAATTGGTAGGATCTCCACCTAAAGCTTTGCTCAAGGAAATAACATATTTTGATTGTTAACTTATTAACTACATTGTAACATTAGTATTAAAATTGTAAATTGTAATATACTGTATTGTAAACTTAAATTGTAATACATTTCAAACTTCAAAAATTATAAAATAAGTTCCCCGATTATTTAATTTAGCTTAATATGCTTGAAGATATATTAGAATAAATAGTTTTAATAAACAAAAACTAGTTACTCGGAAATGTAGTAAAGTCGTAGATCTAACTTTTATCTCAAGATACTTACAATTCAAAGCACTCGTCAAACATTGGGTTAAGTGTCTTCTTTTGGACATTCGTCTGTTGTTCTGCGCAGTGCGCAAACACTTTTCTAGGCAGAAGTTCGATTATTACGAACGGATCACTAAAACCTGTGAAAACAGCACCATGGACACGTGTTAATGGCCCAAGAATCAAATTAATATTGGTATCTAAATTAGTTCTGACCACCTCTGTGGTCCAGTGGTCAGAGTTCCTGGCTACATATACAGAGGTACCAGGTTCGCTTCCAAATTTTCTGTAAAGCTGTGGATTTGGGACGGGGTAAAACTCAGCCTTGTGAAGACAAACGAGGAGCTAATAGAATGAATAAGTAGCGGTTGCGGTCTAGAAAACTGAGATTAACGGCTGGTGGGTTCGTCGTTCTGACCAGATGACACCCTCTATCCGCATAAGCTGGAACCAACATTACCAATAGACAGCGGCCGGTATGTCTCGATCACTGACTTCATGGATTTTTATTTAAATTGGTTCTAGTTTAGTTTGCTGTCACAAAATAAACAAATAATATAATCAGAGGGGTGACCTGGTGGTCTAAGGGTAAGGTGTCAGACTTCTGTGCTGGGGGCCGGGGTTCAATCCTCGGTCCCGGCACAGATTTATCTGATTGCCAAACCCTTCCTTCACCTCTGACAAGATGTGTATTAATCACAACTTGTGAATGTGAGGAATGCCAGGTCTCTACCGTGGTTCGGATTCCACGTTAAACTGTAGGTCCTCCATTTCATCTCACAATCACCCTACCATTTCACATTAGCGTAAGTGCGTATAACCCGGACGGGTAGTAAGACGCGGTGCTAATAATAATAATAATAATAATAATAATAATAATAATATAATCAGAGACTCTAAAGTTAATTTTATATTAACTTAACACGTTTCTTGTTTTTATGAGATCTGAAACTTTAAATAGTTCATACATAAAAAATACAATTAGAAACAGGAAATAAATCACCATGTTTATATGATGTTGACTTAATAACTGAGGCAATAAGGTCTAACCCACATCGGTGTCCGCGTGATCTAGCGCGCTACTCTCACAGTAGACCAGACTGCCGACGTCGGGGAAATCAAGGTTCGAATCTACTGAGGGTGGTTTTACCAATTTGATTTCCACTCTCCCTCCACGTGAAGGCGGGGGTATACTTCATATAAATATAACCTTCTTCAAACCTAAAAACATTAACTTAATTAGTACATAAGCGCCAACCCGAATGGGTAGTAAGACGCGGTGCTGAAAATAAGTGGAGATATACTCGCTTCTGTGAGAAAATCAATGCTGGTGCATTAATGCATGTTATAATGCTTACAGAAGGGAAGAACTATCATAAAATGGATTCATGTCTTCACCTCATAGCTCACTATAAAATAACATTTAATAAAATAGTAAAACGTTATCAATTTTGGCCACAAAATAACGTGTCAGTATTTTATAAAAAAGGCCCTTCCTTTGAGAACCGGACCGTACTGTAGTTATTTGCAGAAGGGGGGAGAGTCCTCACCATTGGGGTCGAGCGGTATGACGTCCCTGGCGTTTAGCACCTCGACGCACAGGGAGTCGTGGTTGAAGTACGCCCTCACGGAGAGCACCCCGTACTCCGTGCTCTCCGTGTTGGCCTGATCCTGGAGCCTCTGGAGATAGTAGAGCGAGACCAGTCGCTCCGTGTCAGTCTTGTGGTACTGCAGTCTCTGCTCCACGTTCCAGTACGTCGCTAGAAACAACACGAGGGAGCTGGGTTCGAGTCTCATCGTGAGATGGGGCAAGGGATTGAAAAACAGGGATCCATGGGTTATAGGGCGTATGCAGGAATACCACCAAATGGACGTTTACACCCGATATTATTGGTAAGGGAACTGCACGTCTTGCGGAGAAAAGCTTTAATCTCTCTCTCTCTCTCTCAATTAACTGTTGCCAAATCTCCTCGCTGTCAGTTATGTCTGAGGTGGTGCGCTGGGGTAAGAAGGAGCTACTGGCAACATCGACTAACCAGCGTTGCGAAACTTGTCTTATATTCGAGAGGAGATTGGCCACACAAAAACGAGAGAATGACAACGGTGTATCCCGATAGGAATCATGCAGTTCCATCAGCGATATATCCAGAGTAGTGTGATGACCCTTAGTGACGGTTTGCTGCGTAGTCATAGGAAAGAACAGGGATGTGCAAACTTATTTATAGGAGGTCCAAATAATAAAATAATATTGGTGGGCCAAAGACATTTATTCATTAATTTTCTCAAAAATTTATTAAAAAGAAAAATTATAAACACACACTATAGACAGACATGACTAAGTTTAAATACACTGATAATTTGTAACACTCAAAAATAGCCTAGTGGCCTAGTTTTTTTTAAATTCGTTCAGAAGATTTATATGATGGAGTGTGAGAAGAATTAGACTTTAAATGAGTTTCCAGCATTGCTTTATAATCTGAGTTAAACCGTGAGGAGGTGATTCTCAATAGAGAAGACAGATGCTCATCACTAAGTCGGTTTATAAGATCACTTTTCCTAAGTTTCATGGTTGAAAATGCTTGTTCGCATGAATATGAGTATTTAAACATTGCCATATATTTTTGAGAATTATTTACTAAATTTGGAAATGTTGATTTATAGTTTTGTTGTGTTTACAAAATAAAGCCTTCTTCACAACGCAACATAATTGAATTATTTATACCGTGGGCCGGATTTAACACACCGAGGGCCGCAGTTTGCCCATCCCTGGGATAGAAAATTTGGACCATGAGTTGGTCGGGACTACACTAACGTTACACTAAGCACACCACTAACAATTAGTGGCGTTCTTGCACACCACCCTAGGGAGGGAGGACGGAAGGGAATGTAGTGAATTAACGAGGTTAAAGGTTGGATAAAGAAAAAGGTTGTAACATGGATTCCAGGGATCTTTAAGGGTTTGTTAAGTGGTTAGGAAGCAAGATATAATGTGTTCACTATTATATTGAGCCAAGCATTGATGTCATCAATCGTATTAAGCTCATATTAATTATTAGGTGAAAACAGCCCGCTTCGGTGGCCGTATGGTCTAACGCGCTAATCTTGCAGTAGAATAGACTGCCGATTACGGGAGATCAAGGTTCGAATCTCAGTCGGATGTACTGAGGGTGGTTTTTTCCCAAAAATTGTTTTCCACTCTTCCTACATGGAAATGAAGTACACTTCCTCTAAGTTCAACCTTCCCAATATCTAGCACATAATGGTATAACACGAACGGATAGTAAGGCTGAAGACAGATAGTGTTCCGAAAGCTGCGACAGAAACGCTACAAACAGAACGCAAACACGGCTGTCCGCTAGGGGGTGTCACGCTAGACTATGAAACGTATCTATCTCGGGTTCTGTTGGTAGGGAAAATGTCGACTATGAGCGAAGATGATTTACTGCTTGCTCTTTCTCTATCAAGTCATCTGAAAAAGAAGAAAGTTTGGAATTATGGTGTGCACCCTATAAAGAGCTGCAGGCTGTCCTTTGAACAATTTAATATGTTGTTCATCAAACTATGTGAACATACAGACAGAATTTTTTTGAGTACTACAGAATGAGTGTAGGAAGCTTTGATCTGCTGTGTTTCAACGTAAAAGGAAATATTGAGAAGCAGTATTGGAAAACCGCAGCAGTTACCTCCATCCACAGTTTGTCCTTGACATCCCTTTTTGCATAATTTGTGTGTTTTAAATTCCACACTGTATATTTATGATACATTTCGTTTATAAACAATTCCGCGTCAAACATGGCTGCGGTCAACGTACACACGGCTCCGAAACTGGAAAGAGACTGCGACACGAACGCTAGTCTGATCACATGGAAAGCATTTTAAGTGCGTGGCTGTCGAGGAACGCAACCATCTGCGTTTCAACAAATCTGTCACAGCGTTCAGGACGCTAATCTCACCCTCTCATATGAAACAACGCAATGCCGATACACAGATGTCGGCAATTGGTCGCTCGCGATCGATCAGTCGATCAAGAAGCAATTTTCAATCGATCGCGAAGAAAAAAAAATCTTCATTGAAAGTCGATCTTTAAGTCTTTTAAATCACAAATATATTAAGTACGGTAGTTTACAATAATATTTTAGTTTGAGAAAAATTATCTTTATCGGTCATAATGGGTAATGTTTTAAGACATTTAAATATTAAAATGTACGTTGTATTTATTTTATATTTTTTTCTATAGAGATGGGGACAAAATTATTTGACAAAAAAAAAAAAAAAGAGTGAAGAAACAATGAAGCTCACTCCAACTTTGAGAGTTTATAATTTGATCTTGGCCCAAAAAGGTTGCCGACGAATGCACTAGAGCAACCTTGTCGCGGCGTTCAGAACGCTAGTCTGTCCCCAGCCAAGACGTGGTGATAAACGTGAAGGACATTGATATACGTCACATGGCTTGACGAGAACCCAAACTTTTCGGTAATTACTTGAGGTTGAATCGTGATTCAGATATTACTACGCACAAAAATAACCTTCTCAGCACAAATTATACAGCGAAAAACGAAGAAAAGACACGATGGGTTTTTCCCCTATGGGCAAGGCCGTAGCCAGGGAAAGGTTTTGGGGGTTCAAACCCCCCTCCCTTGAATTTTATGAACAAAATATATATGGCTTTATTTATGGCTCAAACAATATCAAAATTAAGATACAAGTAGTATTTAGGGAGCTTTGTTAACATAAAAAGCACTTCAGAGAGCTTCTAGAGGTGTTTAATATTTGGAAAATTTTCCTAGAGTTCAGCAGCTAGGGGGTTATATTGCCATAGAAAACACTTCAGATAGCTTCTAGAACTCTTATCATTTATAATTTTTTCTAGCTTCCAGCAATTGGGGGATGTGCCCACCAAAACCCCCCCTGAAATTATTGGCTAGCTACAGTCCTTGCTTATGGGTGAAGGGTTAACGCACCTGATTTCAGAGCTTCCAGTGGCAGCCCTTTCTGGTCTGCGTGGAAGAACTCCACCAGTATCTCCAAAGCCACGTAAGACGCTCGTAGAACGGCCACTTTGTCCTGGACAATACATATTTGTTAGGATATACAGGGTGTTCCGGTTTACACGGCTAAACTTTGGGAAGTGGTAGTGGATAAAAAAACTCAAAATGTCTTTTGGGAAATTTGCTCCTTTTGTTATTTATATATTTTTTATATATTATATTTGTTAGTTAGGGTTATATCTGCATATAAATATCACATTCTCTAAATTGAAACCTGAGACCTGGATAGCTCAGTGATTAGAGCAATTGGCGTAGTAAGGCAAAGTCCCGGCTTCGTTCTTGTCTCCAGGTGTCATTTTTTAAATTTAGAGAATTGTGTAATAAGTTACATGGTTTATCAGGTATGGCACATGTCGTTCAACTCCTGACAGTGTTTAGAGTGATCCGATTAACCTAAATCAATTTCAGGAATGTTATAGTTTATTAGGTAACCCAGTTAACCGGTGTGACAGCAGATTGGAATCTTTAGGAGCTCTTTCAACTTACTGATAGCTACTGAGGCAGGTTTTACATTTTGCAAAAGACGTCGCATCGTAATAAAGGTTTTTTTTTATTTTAAAATAAATATATGATTGAAACCAGTAAAACAGTTTTATTATTATTATATTTCATCATTGGTCTTATTTATTACCCATTCAAGTCATACGATTATGTACTAATTACGCTAATGGTTTTAGTGAGTATGAAGGTTGTAATTAGAGAAAGTATCCGAATTTGCCTGAAGGGAGAGTGGAAAACCATTTCGGGAAAACCACCCTCAAAAACGCGACTGAGACTCGAACCTCCACTTCCCCGTCATCGGTTGTCCATTATATTGTGAGAGTAGCGCTTTAGACCATGCGGTCCGGATGATGAATGCAGGAGGCTTCACTTTGATATCTGGTTGGGGCGTTATCTTGTATCTATGGGTGTACGAAGTCTACTTTTTCAATTCGATACGAACTTGAATAAATATGTGAAATATTTTCTAAGCTGAATCGAGATTCAAATATTTTTTGTTAGTTGTTCTATGCTTTTAAAATTATTATAGTTGCGGTTATTTATATAACCATGTGCACTAAAATTACTTGTAAAATGTTTATTTTCACATTTTTCATATTAATTTGTTTTATTTGCTATTATCTCAACTTAGTTGAAAGTCAATTATATCAGAACACTTCGGTGACCACATTGTCTAACGCGCTACTCTCTTAGTAGACTAGACTACCGATTAAGGGATCGAATCAAGGTTCGAATCTCGGTCGGGAGTACTGAGGGTATATTTTTCTTCAAAATGACTTTTCACTCTCCTTCACGTAAATTTAATACGGATACGTTTCATTAATAAAGCCTTCATAATCCCTAACATAAAGCGTAATTAGTATACAAGCGTATAACCGAACGGGTAGTAAGACGCGGTGATAAAAAACATTAATATATTTTATTCTTTAATAAGTTACGAAAAAGCCATCATACAGTATTCCTTGGGTAAGTATTATTAGAAACGTTTATTAACACTTTTGATTGGTTCTTTGGTATTTATAATAAAAAATAATTATTTCCCATTGGTTAATATTAGCAACTTTCAACCAATGTTTGAAATACAACTATTTTGATAGCTGTCAGTTATAACCACTCCAGTGGTGAATGACTGTAGCAGCCCCCTTCACCTCTCCTGCCGGACAGAACGTCTCGCTATAGTTACCCCTGCGTTCCCGTCCATCTGCTGCCCCAACTCGAGCAGGGAGATCTCCCACACGTCGGCCAACACCGCTCGAAGTTGCGTGGAGGAGGGCGCCGTTGAGGCTCACCAGGTGAGCGTCCAAGTACTCGAGTAGAGGGTTGATAGCCTCCGAGGTGGGCAGAGAGTCAGGGGACCACGCCAGGTGGAACATGGCTTTCTTCAAGGCGGGGCGCATCTGGGCAGAGAAAAAAAAGGATTGATACAGCACACGTCGATGAGCAGGCGGGCTAAGGCGCAAGTTTTATGGTGACTGGGAGATTGACGCTTGAATCCTGGCCGGGTGTATTGAGGCTATTATTTTCCTGAATGCTTTCACACTCTCCCCTCTGAGCGAGGGTGGGTACATCTAATAATAATAATAATAATAATATAATAATATAATAATAAACTGTTTCTAGCCTGTGGCTGGTTCACTTTACTAAAATATCTCTGGTTCCTCTATCCTTCCACCGTTATTCCTCCTTCAATCGCTTCCATTCTTCTCCTCTCAATTTCACACTTAATGTTATTTGCTCCTCCCATCTCTTTCTTGGCCTCCCTTGCTGTATTTTATCTAAATACTTCATTTCCATCATTCTCTCTGGCAACCTCTCCTTCTCCATCCTAACTACATTACCATACCATCTCAGACCTGCTTCTTCTATTATCTCATACACTCCTTGTATCCCCACATCAATAATATTTTATCTTTCTCATCCCTTATCCAATAGTGTAAACATTCTAATATCCAAGATGGGTGGGAAAATATTCAAACAATTACCATGCCTTCAGCCATCATTATGGTAACTGACCGCAGTTATTTAAAACTGCTCTGCATTGAGTATTGTTAATTTTATTTTTACACCCATTACTGTTTCCCGCCTCTGTCCTGGGTCAGTTTTTTTATCCAAGCTATATATTTTCTACTGCCGGCTTGCTAGGCCATGCCTTATAATCTAGCTTAAGACTAGGACAGGCACAACATCATGTATCTGGCCGTTAATTTATCACTGTAAAAAAAAGGGATAGACCCACATCTAACCAATTATAATTTTTTCGGTCATGCCGGGAATCGAACCCTGGACTCTTAGCTCAGTTGACAGACACGGTACCGACTGAGTTAAGGTGTCGGACTGGGTCTTGTTCTATTTTTTATCATGTGTTCTTGCGCTGTAGTGAGCCCTAGTGCCCTTTTTTTTCATAATTGCATCCAAGGTCAAGTTTCAACTTGTATACATAGAGCCCAGCTTACCTTGGCGGCAACTCTGTTGATGACCTGCAGCGCCCTGGCCTCAAGCTGCGTGGTAGCGTCGTCCAAGATGTCGTACAGTGCCTGCCTCCACGGCTGCTTGTTAGTGTGCTCCGTGGCCGCCTCCACCGCCTCTAGCACTGCCTCCACGTGCAGGTCTTCACCTAACATCGACAAGGTGCGTCGGACGTACTCCAGATCGTTCACTGTCACGCACATCTGGAGGAACAAACGTCAGAAAGGTTAGCCTGAAGGATTTGGTGATTGACAAGGATTTTTAAACAGTTTCATCCGAGGCGATTTAGAAACATTCGAAGGCCTGGACCTATCCAAAAAGCTTTCTCACAACAATTATGTTCAAGATCAGGGATAGGTCAGTTCAATACTTCAGTACCTCTGTTCCACCTGATCTTCACTTGAGATTCGGAACAGTTTTATAGTTGCTAAAATTAAAGTAATATTGCGCGTCTGGGCTACACCATTTATAGCCCATTAGTGGAAAGATTGGCGAGTACTAATGTACCGTTGATCAGGGAACGCTCAAATGTTCTAATCGTACATCATTTCCGTGGAGGCTCTTTCCATGTCCGATGAGATGAGGTGATGGTGATAATGATTATGACTTAAGCCTAATCAACCAAACCCTGGTGACCGTTAGGGTAATTCCCCTTTCGGGGAAAATTATCCAAGGTGCCAGCCGGGAATCGAACCGGAACCCCTAAGCTCGTAGGTACACTGACCACTACACTACGGGGCTGGTTGCTAAACATATGACTATCTACTACTCAAGTTATAAGTTTAAAACTTCTTTGTAAATACATCCATACATACAATTAAATTAATACAGTACAGTAAACATGAAAATAATGTCTTAATATTAATATATAATAATTTTTGCAGTATTTAATTTCCACTATTTGTGTATATTTACCCACCTGGTGACGAATTGTGGAATCACCAACATTAGAAAAAGATGAAACAATGGAAACCAAATGATATTAGATTAGTTTATAAAGTCAAGTGGAACCGAGAATCGGTAGCTTAGAACCAAAATATTAGAACTGACAGAATTTTAGAACAGACACATCACAAAGGCCGATTCATAAAAAAATTATAAAAATAGTCAAAGCTTTTTTGTGTTCAAGTTGTAAGTCTTGATCACTCTTGTTCCGAGGCAAGTCCTTGATTTTTTGAGCTATCTAATATGAAATGAGAATACAAGAGAATCTTGTCAAATCGATACCATCACTGAATGGGAGTAGGAGAGAAAGGAACCGACATATTAACAAGATGCAAGAAGACAGAATTGTCAAAATAGCAAAGACGAAAGACTTCCAAGGAGGAGAAGACCTAGAAGACCGAGGCAAAGATGGAAGAACAGCCTTTAGAGCGCTTGGAATAGAACAGGCCTATAAAAAGGAAGAAGAGGAAATTAAAAAGCTAGCCCAATTTTTTTTTTTACCTCGTCACTGATCTTGAAAGGAGCCGTTTCTTCGTAATACCCCATGTCCTCCAGTTTCTTGTGCGTCAAGTCCGCGTAGTAGACGGCAGCACTGCAAATAATCTGGAACCAGATATTGTACCAACTGCTCTTCAAAAAGTGTTATTTTAATTTTAAAATTAATGTTAAGTTCATCTTTAAGCTTCATATTCGATAATATCAGAGAGTTTGAAATATATACATAGGGCAGGGGTTGGCAATCTTTTTGGGGCCCGATCGATTTAGAAACTTACCAAATTTCACGAAATCTTCCATCGAGTCTCCAATCTACTTTAGATTTATTTCTTCGTCTATAAAATCTTATAATGATTACTTAAATTTAATTTTCCCTTGAATATTTGTGTCCCCAACTTTATAGAAACAAATATAGAATGGATAAAATATGTCTTTTTGAATATTCAACTATTTAAATTTCTTCTAAATTTTAGTCACACTCACATATTATTTGAAAGTACTTGATATGGCGATATTTGCGAGTTCAAAAGATCGACTTTCAGTGAAGACGTTATCTTCTTACACGATCGACTGAAAATTGCCGCGAGATCGACCAGTTGTCGACCCCTGATTTCTAGGGGGAGCAAATTTATTTCGGGGGGAATACTCTCCAGGGGGGCAATGCCCCTCTATCCCTCCAGTTCTACAGCCCCTGCCATACAGAGCTCTTACCTCTAAGCACGACGAACAGACATTACCAACTTACGTCGATTATCTTGACCACGAGGTTGTAAGAACTGACCAAGTCCGGCCATGCAAGCTGGCGCCAGAATTCCTTGATCTGGAACACGTTTTAAATAAAAACCACACTCGTTATAGTATTAATGGTATAAGGGAAAAAGGAGGAAAGTAACGTTAACCACATTTTCAGGAGAACAACTTTGACAGCCCAAACCAAATAAGAACCCTAACAAATAATTTAAAAAAATATAATATCCGCGGTTTGAAAGGGAATCTAACAAGTCAATGTGAAAGAAGTGTCTGACGTTGGTTTGGGCATGCTGAGAGGATTAGTGTGGATAGGTGACGAAGCAAATATATGAAGGTAGGATGTGTGGATCAAAGGAAGGGGTGAACTATGTAAGATGTGATTAAATGTTGTAGATGAATGTGTGAAAAAAGAAAAATAATAGTTTTAAGAATAAAAGAGCATGTATGACTCGGTGTGTGGATGTTGTTGAAGCTAAGGGAGTATGCAAGGTTAGGGAAGTGTGGATAAAGTTAGTGAGGATAGATTAAGTACGGAGGTGTTTTTTTATAGCTAAATGCACAGTTTATATTGCCTATCCAGTAAGGGAACGGATTGATTAGGTATGCATGCAGTAAATTTCGATTGCAAATACTTGAAGCCTAATCAGCCCAAACTTCTTGAGTTACATTTTAGTGAGAAATTTGTTTTCAAACAGTACACATTTATTGTCTTCGGCTCAAGATTCCACTTTACTTTATGTGAATACCGATCCAACACTAAGTGAACGTTAAGTGATTGAGATATTACAAAAACACCAAAAAGGATATATACATATATATTCTTATCTACAAACCTGGAAGAAGCAGGAAGTTGCATCCATAGCGGAAGTGCTGTGTTTGACGATAAGATCCCCAAAACAGACCTTGTTAAGTTCAGCTGCTTTCCTTATCCGGTACATCGCCTGCAAGAACATCATACATCTAAATAAACATCAGAGTCTAAGAGAGAATGGAGAAACCCCTTTACTCGCTAGATGAATAGTCGTTGTTGTAAAAACTTTCAAGAGCTTAGAGGCTTGGCGATTTATAATTATTGTTGTAGAATTGTGCTTCAAACGATCACCGATAATATCTGAGAGATGTTTGTTCGAATCCCAGTGCTGTCTTATTTTGAGGTCCATACTTAGCTTTAGTAGGAAAGCAGATGTGATAGGTAAAGGTTCACAATAGCTACGGTTGCAGGCAGTAAAAACATCACTAGCTCTTGTATATGAAGGTTACAAGGAGAAAAATGGGGAATGATAAATTATACACATTTTCCAGGATAACAGCTTTCATATTTCTCATGATTGTCTAACAGATGGCAGCACAGAGCTAAAATTGGACTTTCCTCCTTTTTCCTCTGTACCGATCATATACATTAATATAAAAAGTCTTTGAATTTTTCACTTCATTTTCTCTGAAAGGTAAAAATCCTACTCTAATTTCTCCTCTACTATGGTATAGTTTTATTAAAAGTTCCATAGTGGATCCCGTCAAGGTAAAACATTTCGATATGATTCGGATTCAAACAATTTTATTTATAAAATATTCGATTCGAGCTGGTAAGTAAAGATTCAAATTCACTTCAAAATTTAAAATATGGTATTCTCATAGGCTTAAAATTATATGAGGATATATCTATATCTATATCTATATCTATATCTATATCTATATCTATATCTATATTATATTATATATGTATATATATATATATATATATATACTGAGGTTTTAATAGTTTTCACCTTGAATTTGGCCACGTCCAACCATTTATCCACCGCAGGTTCGAACCACTGATAGTAACAGTTGATGGACAGACTCTTCTGCTCTTGTGGAGGGATGTGCTCTTGGAAACTGCCAAGTAAACAAAATACAGTCGTCCATAATAACTACAGATATTGTATTAAGGGTCGATTACACTGGGCGAGATCACTAGCTACTCGCTGGCTTGTAAACTCGTGCGCGATTAAGCTTGTTCCAACAATCTCGGCGAGTGTCGATTACACTGAGCTACCAAACTCGCCCACTAGCTCAGTAGAATTGCTTTAATTTTTCAGTAGAGTAGTTTTATTTTTTCGTGAATAGCTTTGTTAATCGCAATGTCTGGAATTAAGTGAACAACATTGTACACTTTTTACAAATTTATTAACAATATCCGGTTCTGTGAAACATCAAACATCGTGATTATATCACTGTAAATCTTAAAGATGTGGTTTTTAAAAAAATGTGTAAAGAGCTTGAAAAAGAAGGATTGCTTAAGGGGATGAATGAAAAGAAGGTCAAAGCAAAAATTAAGATTTTGAAAGACGTCTACCAGCAAGAATTAGCTAAGATAGAAGGAGCAAAAAATAAATAAAAATAGTGTCAATGGAACAGACGATATATACTCGCCAAAATCCAGTTTCTTAGCCACATTCTTCTTGTTTTCCTATTTTTATTTTCCAACCCCTCCTCAAGTCTTTTTCTTATTAAAAGAACAACGACAATAATTCCCGCACGAACTACTTCCCTAGACATTTCGACTCCTACTAGTTTACTAGCTTCACTTATTACACAGGGCGATTTTACTAGCCAGAGGGTAACTTGTAAAGTCGCCCGGTGTTCAATTTTACTCGCTGGGGTAGAGCGAGCGGCGAGTTTACTAGCGATTACATTCAGCGAGTTTAATAGCAGCCAGTAAATTCACCGGTGAGTAGCTAGTAATCTCGCCCAGTGTAATCGACCCTTTAGTCCGATATAATAACCAATCCCCCCACTTTTTACTACCAACATTGATTGAAAGTCACTAAAATTTGGCAGTCTATAAAAATGTATTATTTGGTTTATTAATTAAAAAGTTCATTTATACATTTTTCAAAAGTTTCCAACATTTACTTATGTATTATTATATAGTTTCGCTTAACATTATTAATTTAATGGGCTAAGATTATAAATACCTATTGTAATATTGATATTTCCACCATTGTGGAAACATGAGTTTAGAGTTTTCAAATTAATAAATTCCTATGAAAATCAGACTGTAGATTAGTGGGCTGTATACATATTTTTAGCTTGTACTCGTACAATTTATTCCAGTAAGTAAACCTACAGGTTAAATTATTTTCACACGGCCATATGCCGCAAATAACGAATAGAAAATATGACGAACCTACCCAAGATGTAGAGTTGTTCAAATATATATAATTAAAAAGATACCTAAACATGGGATTGTACAACAGAGCTATCCAGGTCCATTTTATCTTTGAGGTCATATTAACTAGTTAATTTATGGTGGAGTCTATTACGTGCGTATGAGATCATAATATAATAATAGACTATGTATCTGAAACAATGGCTACCTTTTGTTCTTCCTTTATTTTTATCAAATAAAATGTATAAATTTGGTTTCATACTATATGTTTTAAGATTTAAACAATGACTCAAACTCCCAGGTTAAAATTTCGTATCTCGTTAGTTATTACATTTGCGATCTTAAAAAAAAGGCTCAACGTTGCGTTGTTATTAGCATATGAAAACAGAAATATAAGTTTATTGGTACACCCTGATTTTGGTAGGAAGAACAGTAGAGAAAATGATAACATATTTCTTTGCGGCCAACTTTGATAACATTTTGTTATATTATTTTCGTTATTCTATAGGTATTGACAGTATCTCTCAAAAGTGACCGCTGAAAATAACATGACTTGATGTAAGAACATATTAAAATTGTTTTAGTAACTTTAGTAACTAACTACTACTGACATTCCTATCAAAGTCATACTATACACAACATTCCCATAAATTTTATCGGAATTGGACTCAAAATCTTCAACCCGGGAACAGTTTCAAACTCAGCGCTTGTAAGTTAAAGTTTGATTCACAAGTTAGCCGAAAATTGAGGGAATAATCTGCTTGAGTAGCGTGGAAATTCACAAGCTGGAGGAAATATATGTAGATCTATGATTCCCTGATTAAAAAAACCCGAAAAACAGTTGATTCCCGAAATGTTTTATTTTATAGTGGAAGAATGAATGCTCGATCAGTCAATTATTTTTAGTACCGTGTCTTACTACCCGTTTGGGTTACAGTATACTCATGTACTAGTTAAACTAATGGTTTTAGAGAGGTTATATTTATAGGAAATGTACCCGAATTTGCGTGGAGGAAGAGTGGAAAACCATTTAGGGAAAACCACCCTTGATACACTCGACCGAGATTCCGTCATTGGCAGTCTAGTCCACTGCGAGAGTAGCGCGTTAGACCACGTGGTCACCGATGTGGGTCAAGTTAGTTGTTAACATCTCGCCGGCCGTCAAGGAATGTAAAATTCAGAATATAAAATAAAATTTTACCGGTTGTTCTCTATGGTTGCGAAACATGGTCTCTTGCCTTACATGACTAAAATAAATTTATGGTGATCGAAAACCAGGTGCCCAAAAAGGGGCGAAGATACTGGGGAATGGAAGAGGTTACATAATTTTGAGTTTCATACTCTATACTCCTTATAAGGCATTTTTAAGATTGTCAAATTTTGCACATAACAGTGGGCAGGACATGCAGGGTGAATGGAAGATTATATGACCCTGTTCAGGGTATTGACTGGAAAACCCAACGTGAAGAGACCAGTGGGAAGATATAGATTCAAATAGGTGGATAGCATTAGAATTGACCTAAAAGGGATAGGATGTAATGAGGGGGACTGGATAGAACTAGCTCAAGGTAGGGTGTTATGAGGTGGACTGGATTGAACTAACTCAATATAGAGATAGTTTGTAATGAGGTGGACTTAATAGAACTAGCTCAAGATAAGGATAGGTTGTAATGAGGTGGACTGGGTAGAACTAGCTCAAGATAGAGATAGGTTGTAATGAGGTGGACTGGGTAGAACTAGTCCAAGATAGAGATGGGTTGTAATGAGGTGGACTGGGTAGAACTAGCTCAAGATAGAGATAGGTTGTAATGAGGTGGATTGAATAAAACTAGCTTAAGATCGGGGTAGGTTGTGATGAGGTGGACTGGATAGAACTAGTTCAAGATAAGGATAGGGTGTAATGAGCTGGACTGAGTGAACTAGCTCAAAATAGCGATATATTGTAATGAGGTGGATTGGATGTAATTAGCTCAAGATAAGGATATGGTTTAATAAAATGGACTGGATACAACTATCTCAGGATAGAGATAGGTGGTGTTCTTTTGTTAAGTGCGGCAATTAACTTTCGAGTATCAGGTACTTAATACCATAGACTAAGTAAGTAAGTAGATTAATATAACTGATCTTTAATATTAATTCCACGATGGATGTTTTCAAATTATTGTGTTGTGCCGCAAAACACATTAAAACAAAATAAGAAATACACACGCGATTCCAATTTAACGAGTTATTTAAAATCATTTCACAACAGTAGATGCAGCTTTCTGCTAGTATCTGCTTTTTAGATACATGCGTACTCATTGAGTCGATTGATTTTGAAATCTTATTGGGTCTCCAAGGCTAATGTTGTCGCGCAGAAAAAGGAAGGCTGAAGTTATTTCAAGTCACGCCGAGCAGACAACACTTATGAGGCTGAGGTCTGGTTTTTCGAAGAACGTGTGAGCCTACTGTAAGGGTATAGTCAGTCATATAACTGAATCAGGATCCAATGTGTTATCCGCTATCCTAATCTTGCCTGTTATCCTCAGGGCCCAGACTTTGATTACCTAAATTTTAACTAGATTTTCTCAAAAAAAGACCTAAAAATGACTTCAAATTAAAAAAAAACTAAATTTTTTTTAGCAAAAAACTCGTAATGTATGCACACGACTAATTCAAACATTCAAATGGAAACAAAAAAAAAATACAAAGAAAGCTTTTAACAATTAACTCTTGCACCACTAAATATAACATTGATTTACAAATATCTGCTTCAGAAGTAACAGCTACCCCCTCCCAAAGCAACCCTCTCCAGCCTAATTGCAGTCTCACCATGAATGTGTATTTTAACAACAAACCAAACAAACAAAGAAGATACAAAATTTATTGCCTACATTATCTTCTCAATTCAACTGTGTGTTTAAAACATTTATAAATTTATAAAATATCGATAGTATTAAAAAATAAACTTATTCAACATAAATTATAAGAGTTTACTTTTTAAAAAAATGCGTAAAAATAACACAAAACTGTTCAAAAAATTACTCATAAAGGATGCAAACCAAGAAAATATGAGTCAAAGAACGAAAAATGACTAAACATTATTAAAAAACAAAGACCTGTAATAAAATGTTCCCACAACTGGAGGATCCTGAACATAACTTATGTGCACATGAGCAGTGTCTAAAATGTTAAGAAAAAACGACACGTGGTCCTGGTGGCTACCATATATGGAGTGTAGGCCTACCTTACGAACTCCTGCATGGCGATGTAGAGCTCGAAGATGGGTGTTGCCACCTCTGAGCCCGGTGGTAGACCAATGTCATCCTTCCCAATCTCAAGATTCTGGATGTTGATACACAGCGCCGTCACTTGCGGGCCCAAGTCACTGTGGACCTACCAACAGTCCACCCAACAACAGTTTCATACGTCGCGACAAGGCAACGGGACACCACGAGGATCGACAAACACATATCTATATTGTCGACTGAAGAGGGCTAGTACACTATAGTCGCGACTAACCGGCCTAAATTGGTGGAATTCCGAGCCGAAAAAAACGGGATGATACGGAATCCAAGGGTAAATAATTTTCACGGAATCATTAACTTTGTTTTAATAGAAGCTGCCCATTTTATGAGGAGGGTCACGCTGCTCAGGCGTACGGAACCGGCCCGACGTACGGTGGCCGGGACGCACTCTGGGTCCGCGCACGTTTCATATAAACGAGCACTAGACTGTCTTTGCCACCTTCCGGTACTGGCAGATCCCCAAAAATCCTGTCGGGGTGGCCCCTGGGCAATGTGACGGACATTGGTGCCCGGCATAGCTAAGACCGCGACATAGGTCATCTGTATTCGAGGGGGAGGAGCCTCCTTGGCATACACTAAGCGGTTGGTAGTGCGTACCCGTGTAGCGGGGATAGCTGGTCAGGGCACCTCCACGAGGTTCCCACTGGGCACCTCCAGACAGCCGGTCTCAGAAATGGTGCTGAGGGGACAGAAATGATGGTGTGTGGGTATGAAAGTCTTGGGACATATGAGAACGAAGGTTGAGGAGACGGCTGTTCGGAAGCTGAGCTCCTGACTTCCTCGTGATTGGGCGATCACTAGGAGGAGCCAACTCCTCCCTCCTACCGGTCCCAGTGGAGGTTTTTTCCTCCTTAAGTTACCTAAGACAGGGTGGCATGGAAGAGCTGGTCCTGGATTTTTCGGGTGCCCGAGTACCCGGAATGGCACTCATGGACATCGGTCCATGTCCGGCGAAAAGGTTCCGTTCCAATGGGTATCAGTGGTCGCGCTATAAAAGGCCTCTGAGCCCGGGGCTAGTGTAGCTTGAAAGCCCTTCGGGGGATCTCTTCGGAGATGTAGTTGGATTCGTCTACCCATTTTATGATTCCTATGTAAAATAGATATACAATAATTGTGGGGAGATAGTAAAAGCTAAACGAGAAATATTTTTTTTAATATTTACTATACATTACTTTATTATTTTGGAAATTGAACATTGGCTACAAAGCAAGAACAAGTGAAGATAGAGCGTCAAATGGATTACATTATAAATTCAGTAAATTTTTTATGGTGGATACTCACCGGTTTGTTTATTTTAAAACGCACTTGTTAGCATTGAGAACTGGGCCAGATAAAACGTAGGGCCGTATAATTGAGTGCCGGATAATCGCGATTAGTGTATTAATGAATGGGAGTAGCATGTGTTTAACAGAGCTATACTGAAAGTCTTACCTTCGTTTCACTCCTTCCCCCTTACATTACCTGTCGGCCTAGTGACGGCTGACTTTGCTTATTTTGGGTGTTTATTTAAGACAACGCCTGTTATTTTTACATAGCTTCATATTTCCCCCCCCCGCCCCCCCAGTTTGGTTTTTGCTCCATGATGTCTAGTTATTTTCTCTATTTGAACATTTGATTCGAATCCCTGGGAGGACGTTAGTGTTTTTTATTTCATCAGTTGGGCCTTGGAGATAGTTTCCGGGATCCTCTCTCAATTAAGTTTTTTTATATTTACACGACGTCAGAACTACGTCCACAAATTTCTCGTCATACCCTCTACATTTTGGAAGGGTGGCTATGTTTGTGTTGAGCACGTGCCGTTAAATATATCAAACACGTGTTGTAAGATGTAACTTTGTGTTGAACACATAAAATAAAGAGAAAATATGTGTCCAAAACTAAACAAGACCTCAAACTATGACAAGTGTTTGAGTAAAACGTCTGTATATTATGTGTATATTATAAATATATATTTTTTGAACACATAGGCCTAGTGTAAAAGGATATTTAATTTAAATTTGTGTCAGGAAATTGGATTTTGTTTACTAAGAAACACGTCTAGAGAGATTTATCTCAAACACATGTTGTATAGTGGGATTTTGTTTACTTTAAACACTCAAGGTAGAAATATTTAAGATCAACACATTTGAAACAAGATGGAGGGAAGTTTTTACAGCTGCAGAGGAGCGCAGCTAGAACGTAACTCAAGTTGGCCCGCCACATTGCTGAAAATAAAATTTTTTTTGTTCAATCGTTTGTGCTATATTTGTGCTCATATGTGCCCGAACATGAACATTTGTGCTGTGAAACTGGCCCTTTTAGAAAATATTTAATGTGGCGGGCCAACTTGAGCTCAAGCTAGCCCGCCACATATTGAAAAACACAACATAACAAAAATTTATTTATGTCACTCCAATGTGCTCCGTTTGTGCTCATATGTGCCCGAAAATGAACATTTTTTCTTTAAAATTAGGCATTCTAGAGAACATTTAATGTGGCGGGCTAACTTGAGTCTTCCCTATACCTTAACCTGTAGAAAAATTGAGTTCAAGCTGGCCCGCCACATTTTGAGATATCTATATAACAAAATTCTGTTTTCACCATTCGTTTAAGCTTCGTTTGTGCTCATATGTGCCCGAAAATGAACATTTTTTCTTTAAAATTAGGCATTCTAGAGAACATTTAATGTGGCGGGCTAACTTGAGTCTTCCCTATACCTTAACCTGTAGAAAAATTGAGTTCAAGCTGGCCCGCCACATTTTGAGATATCTATGTAAAAAAATTCTGTTTTCACCATTCGTTTAAGCTTCGTTTGTGCTCATATGTGCCCGAAAATGAACATTTTGGCTTTAAAATTAGGCATTATAGAGAACATTTAATGTGGCGGGCTAACTTGAGTCTTCCCTATAGAGTAACCTGTAAGTAAACTTGAGTTCAAGCTGCCCCTCCATATATTTAAAATGCTATTAATTGTTTCAAATGTTAATTATGTGATTATAGCATGGCACTATTTTATAAGCACGATAATAATATAATTTAAATGATTTGATTAATTTTTTTATTGAAACATATGATATTATTAAGTATCATGATTTCCTAAAGAGAATTATGTTCCTCAAGTTATGTCACCAAAATTTGTTTATTTAAATATTTAAGTCGATTCTAGATTGGCATTAGTTTATAAAGATTTCCACCATTTTGAAACTGTTTTTTATTAATCTAGGAAATTAATAGGACACCTCACTCACCTCCTCTCTCCACCTCCACCCCATGAATACCATAACCTGATTTTTAAATTCAAAACTTTCCAACATCTATGATTATTTGGGGTGGTCCTCTTACCACGTTGGTCAATTTGAATTTCCTCCCATGCCAAAAAGTAAATTTTCTAATTCTTTTGGAAATATATCGGTTCACTCCTCCGCCCCTCTTCAGTTCCCACATTTCCAATTTGAAATTTTAAGAATTATTTGGTTATTTTATATGGTCTATTTACTTGTCTACCCAATTTAAACTTAACCACATCGATAATAATGTTCGGACGTAATTTTTATATACGGGAAGATCTATTAATATACTTGTAAAATTTCAATTTTTTACCCCCTCAAAAATTGTTTTTATATGCGGTTTTGGAATTTTAATGGAACCTGCCCTCCCCATTTTCCACTCCATTTTAAAATTCAATAATTAAGAAATTTATTAAGTTTTAAACGTGTCTGACAAATGTCAATCTTCTAATACTGTGAGTAGTAGGTCTTATAATTTTGGAAACCCTACCCCCTTCACTGTCTGTCCACCTCATTTCTCTAACTCCCTCTTATGAATCTCAAATGTTAAGATTTATTTGGTTATCTAGAGTTGTACTTCTACCTGCCTCCCAAATTTAAATTTCCTACCATACCTAAAAGTTTTGTACGCCACTTACCCCCTTATTTCCTGTTAAAATTTACATAATTCTATACTTATTTGGAGTGGTATCTTTACCGGCCTGCTGAATATCAGTTTTCTACCATAATTAGAAGTAGTTGCTTCTAATAGTTTTGTAAATTTAGAACCCCTCCAATCCCAAATGTCCTATTCACTTTGAGAAGTTTCAAATTATAAGATTAATTTTGTTATTTGGAATGTTCTCTCTAACTTATCTCAAAAGTTTATTCTGGTTATAGATCCCCACATCTCAATTTCCAGAATTCCGTTTTAAAATCTAAAATTACCAATATTTACTTTCTCGCTATCTTACAGGTAGATAAAGTTTTGTGATCGTCAAAAAAAATCGAACTCAAGATTTGATGAATCTCGACGTTTCATGACTCCCCGAATCCGAAAAAGTGGTTTTTGAATTTCCGTCTGTCTGTCTATCTGTACCTCCAACTAGAGCCTAAACTATTTTACTGATCAGGCTAACACTTGGTATCTAGGGTTTTCATAGGGTAGCCCCGAAGGATTCTTGGAAATGGATTATCTAACCCTAAAATTAAGGGTAGTTTACTGAAGGGCAAAAAGAGAAAAAGTCCATTTTCTCAAAATCGGCTCTAACGATTTTGATTAAATTTCATTTATGAACATTAATAAATATTCCAAACAAAATCGCTACTCTCAATATTTCGGCAAAATGGCTTTAAGGGCTCCGGTCTGATGCGTAAATTAACATTTTTTTATAATAGCTCCGAAACTATTTGAAATATGAAATTACTTAGCATTACAAATATGTATATATATTTATAATACAAATATTTTATTCGAAACATATTTTTATAAAATCAATAATTTTCAATCTATACGCAATTATATATATATTTTTAGCTTTTTGGACATTAAAGCTTAAGTATAGCGATCGTAAAAAAACTAACCTGAAATGTTGATGGATTTCGACGTCTCATGACCCCCCGAACCCTAAAAAATAGTCTTTGCAATGCCGTCTGTCTGTGTGTCTATTAAAACTTAAAATTAAGGGTAGTTTACTGAAGGGAAAAAAGAGAAAAAGTCGATTTTCTCAAAATAGGCTCTAACGATTTTGATTAAATTTCATTTATAAACATTAATAAATATTACAAACAAAATGGCTACCCTCAATATTTCGGAAAAATGGCTTTAAGGGCTCCGGTCTGATGCGTCAATTAACATTTTTTTAAATAGCTCCGAAACTATTTGAAATATGAAATTACTTAGCATTACAAATATGTATATATATTTATAATACAGATATTTTATCCGAAACATATTTTTATAAAATCAATAACTTTCAATCTATACGCAATTATATGAGTTTTTTTAACTTTTTGGACATTAAAGCTTAAGTATTGCGACCGTAAAAAAAAACTAACCTGAAATGTTGATGTATGTCGACGTCTCATGACCCCCCGAACCCTAAAAAATAGTCTTTGCAATGCCGTCTGTCTGTGTGTCTATAAAAACTTAAAACTAAGGGTAGTTTACTGAAGGGCGAAAAGAGAAAAATTTTGTTTTCTCAAAATCTGCTCAAACGATTTTGATTAAAATTCGTATCTAGGCGTTGATTAAGATTATAAATAAACTGGCTATTTTCATTTTCCTATGAAAATGATTTTTAGGGTACATTACAGAAGCGTTAATTTCCGTATCTCCACAACTATTGGAGAAACTAAACAACTTATCATTGCAAAATTGTAGGACTATTAGAAATAAAAAACTTTTATTTGACATATATTTTTATAAAAGCAACAGTTTCTTAGATATTTGCAAATATATTAATACAATTTTGTGAGCTTTAGTTGTAAACATATACTACTTAAGTCTTAACGCAATAATTCTCCAATGCCATAGAGTAATTAAATATAAGTATCTAAAAAAGTATGTTATTTTTCCTTAAATCTCTTAGGAGAAATGTTTGCATAGCAATGATCTATCTCCATTTTAGACTCAATAGTCAATATTTACATTTTTTATTGGTCAAAATGTATAAATGAATAATTAAATATCAATGCGATGACTTGAAGATGTGCAACACCTTATAAAATGTTAAAATTTTAACCAGAAATCGAAATTTTAATACGAAGTGTTGACCCTTGTGGAAGACATTAAACTGTTTGAAATGTTCTTAGGTAGACAAAGATGAGCCTATTTTCTCATTGATTATATATCATTGTATATTATTTTATGCGTGTTCTTATGTGGAGTGGTGATGATACAATGTACATTATTACGTTCATAAATCTTACGAGTTTATAGAAAGAGAGAGAAAGTCTGTGCGGTGCGCCGTACCATTTATTTTAATAGTTTATTATCGGATTGTGTTAAAAAGATTAACAAAGTAATATATTCCAAATAGATTCGTTTTGAAGCATTATCATAGTAGGCATAGACATAAAATAAATTATATGATTCAGATATGATCTTAGACTTAAAAAATTTAATCCAATATTTACAAGCCTATGATTCGACTAGGATTCGACTAGGATTCGACTAGGTAAAATAGATTTATCAATAGATTCGGACTCGATTCTAATTTTTTTTTAAACCATAAGATTCAGTATTATAAGATTTATAAAATTAAATGGATCCATAGTATATAATTTATTTAATATTTTATTAATTATTAATATAAAATTAATTATATTATAATGTAATATAATATTATAATATTATATATTATTATATTTAATTATAATATTATAATAATAATTATAATATTATAATATTATAATATTAATAATATTATATATTATTATTATATATTATAATTATATTATAATATAATATAATAATTATAATATAATTATAATAATAATTATATAATATATATACTAAATAATAATAATAATAATATATAATAATATTATTATTTTATTATATTATGAAGCCTTTAATATTTCGACAAGTCCTTTACTGTATAGGTTTGTGCATCAACACAATGATGCTTTGCCACATAAAAAATTCTTTAAAACGCTTAATTTTTTAGAAAAATGTTAATGTTTGGGCACATATAAGCACAAACGAATGTTGAAAACGGAATTTTGTTATGTTTTATTTTTCAATGTGTGGCGAGCTAGCTTGAGCTCAAGGTGAGTCACATTCATTAAATGTTATCTAAAAAGCCTAGTTTCACAGCACAAAAGTTCATGTTTTGGCAAATATGAGCACAAACGAATGGCAAAAACAGAATTTTGATACTTTGATTTTTCAAAATGTGGCGGGCCAGCTTGAACTCAATTTTTCTACATGTTATGGTATAGGGAAGGCTCAACTTAGCCCGCCACATTAAATATTTTCTAAAGGGGCCAGTTTCACAGCACAAATGTTCATGTTCGGGCACATATGAGCACAAACGAAGCTTAAACGAATGGTGAAAACAGAATTTTTTTACAAAGATATCTCAAAATGTGGCGGGCCAGCTTGAACTCAATTTTTCTACAGGTTAAGGTATAGGGAAGACTCAAGTTAGCCCGCCACATTAAATGTTCTCTAGAATGCCTAATTTTAAAGCAAAAATGTTCATTTTCGGGCACATATGAGCACAAAAGGAGCACATTGGAGTCACATAAATAAATGTTTGTCATGTTGTGTTTTTCAATATGTGGCGGGCTAGCTTGAGCTCAAGTTGGCCCGCCACATTAAATATTTTCTAAAGGGGCCAGTTTCACAACAAAAATGTTCATTTTCGGGCACATATGAGCACAAACGAAGCTTAAACGAATGGTGAAAACAGAATTTTGTTACATAGATATCTCAAAATGTGGCGGGCCAGCTTGAACTCAATTTTTCTACAGGTTAAGGTATAGGGAAGACTCAAGTTAGCCCGCCACATTAAATATTCTCTAGAATGCCTAATTTTAAAGCAAAAATGTTCATTTTCGGGCACATATGAGCACAAACGGAGCACATTGGAGTGACATAAATAAATTTTTGTTATGTTGTGTTTTTCAATATGTGGCGGGCTAGCTTGAGCTCAAGTTGGCCCGCCACATTAAATATTTTCTAAAGGGGCCAGTTTCACAGCACAAATGTTCATGTTCGGGCACATATGAGCACAAATAGAGCACAAACGATTGAACAAAAAAAAAATTATTTTCAGCAATGTGGCGGGCCAACTTGAGTTACGTCAGCTAGAGGTTACATTTTAGTTTTAATACCTATCGTGAGAAGAGGAGAAAATAAAAAGGCGGGGCATTGGAAGATTTGGAGAGGATGTTTTGACTTGATGGTGTGAAGTACTTCTAGCCTCTCACCCCGTGGGCAACGTAAACAAAACTTCCACCTCAATCTCCCAGCACGTGTTCGACATAAATAAAGTAGACCTTAGATAATTCGGACTAATTGAGAATCGTTCCTCTCCAGATTATCGATTTGTCCAGATTTTCAAAAATACTGTACTTTTACCTAAAAAAAAATCATAGACGGGATACTTACGAATACTCAGTGTTACGATATAAACATTTTCACTCTATTTAAACAAAGAAATTACTCATTTTTTGCTCTTTCCAAATATCACAAATTCTGAAGAAATATAATAAGTCAAAATCTAACGAAAAAAGTTTGCAACTTTTTTTTTGAACAAGTGTAGAGATTCATTTTTTGGCAGACAATTCTATGATATTGATACCAAAGTGGTTGTTTTTATAGATTTTTTCTTGGCAATACGGATTTTTGACGTCCTAACTATCAACGATCTACTGTACAGCCAACCATACATTATAAATGGGTGAGGGAAATGGCCAACAAGGTCTTTGACGTGGTTTTGGGCTGGCGTCATGAAAGTATCAAAGGAGAACTGTGAAGGGTAGAATGGTGCCAAGTTCTTTCATCTTAGTCCGGTAATGTTACATAATGCTGGCGAGAATATCCGTGGTGGACGATGATCGTCCACACCAGAGAAACTTTGGTTTGAACGGGGTCGGAAATTTAGTTCAATATTAAAAGGGGTACCAGTAGTTAAAACATTAATTATATCTAAAGCCTCAGTGTGAACCACAACTATACAAGCAGTTTTACACGAATTTATTACACTAGAGTCGCGATTATCCGGCCTAAAGTGACGGCATTCTGGGCCGGATAGGGGAAAATATGGAACCCAAGTGTAAATCATTTTCAGTATGGGTTTGCCTCATGTAGCTACGCCTCGCACACACCTCCCTTGAAACAGATTTTATTTCCAGACAAATAAGAACAGTGCTGCTATCTACATCTTCCTTGACACAGTTTCTGTTTCCAGCCAAATCAAAACAGTGCTGCTATCTACATCTCCCTTGACACAGTTTCTGTTTCCAGCCAAATCAAAACAGTGCTGCTATCTACACCTACCTTGACACAGCTTCTATTTCCAGCTAAATAAAAACAGTGCTGCTATATACACCTCTCTTGACACAGATTCTGTTTTCAGCCAAATTAAAACAGTGCTGTCATCTACATCTACCTTAACACAGCTTCTGTTTCCAGCCAAACCAAAACAGTGCTGCTATCTACACCTCCCTTGACACAGCTTCTGTTTCCAGCCAAACAAAAACAGCGCTGCTATCTACACCTCCCTTGACACAACTTCTGTTTCCAGTCAAACAAAAACAGCGCTGCTATCTACATCGACCAAACAATAGTACTGTATTATACGCCAACCACATGTAAAGCAGCTGTTATGCTTTGTTGTCTCCAATGTAACACTTGTAAAGCGTTTGTGATAGATCTTTTTAATTAATTAATAGTGGATATGTACCGGTTTGTTTATTTTAAAACGCACTTGTCAACACCGATAACTGGGCCGGATATTACGGAGGGCCGGATAGTCACAACTCTAGTGTACTTCCTCTACTTTAACCACAAAATAATAATAAAAATAAAAAAAATTGCAAACTAAGTTCTCCAACAATTTATTACGGCAATTTTTTTTAAGACGCCAGCAAAGTAGTTTTTTCACCTTTTAATTTATAATTATTTTTACATGTTTGGATTTAATTCCTGCTACGGTTGTTATTTTAAATCACAATAATCGGGACCTATAAAGTTATTGTATCTTACCGATAGAGGAAACTAACATATTTCAACGCTACACTTTCTTGACTCTCGCCGAGTAATATAATTGAAGATCTTTAGATCTGTACACAGAGACGCTATATACTAATCTAAGCTGTGAGACGAATTCAAATAAGCTATTTATATATCAACGCCACTTGCCTAATATTCAGACCCGTGTATATGCATGGACTATACATATTATTTTTTAATCACTTTGTCTTACTACCTGTCCAGGTTATATAAATCTACTAGCGGACCCGACAGACGTTGTCCTGCCCGAACGTTGGATTTCCTTTGGGTGGCATAATTGATTTCGATAATAAAACAAATACTATGTGATCATCACAATTACAAATTCACAATTAACTCCAATTAGTGAGTTACACAAATACTACAAATTCAGTGTTTGTTAAGACAACATACAAAATAAAACATCTTTTCATTTTTGCATTTCACCCACAATTCCAAAAATATCAGCTGTATCGAAAAAAATTGCGAAGCTTGCTTACAAATTTGTATGCCGGGTACAGCTAATTTTATTTTATTGACGTACCTTCAAATATGACAAATGTCAAAAAAATCCCCCCCTCAAAAAAAAATTCCCTAAAAAATAAATAATAAATCCTAGAACCCGATTGCAGCGCCACCTACCGGGTCCAATTGTGAATCTAAACCATCCACGGACCCACTCAAACACACACAAAAAATTTCATCAAAATCGGTTCAGCTGTTTAGGAGGAGTTCAGTGACATACACACGTACAGAAGAATTATATATATTAAGATGTACTAACTACGCTAACGAGCTCGGGATGAGGAATGTTGAATTTAAAGGAAGTAGACACATTAACACAGTCGGTAGTATGTTTGTCTACTGAGATAATGGTCCCAGGTTCGATTCCTGGCATGACCAAAAATTGATAATAGGTGAAATGTGGGTTTCCCCCTTCACAAGGGCTGGATGTTGTGTCGTTTCTAGATTTAAGTTAATTTATACGTCGTGTGCTGATATAATAAATCTGTTAAGAAAAGTGCACGTTAAATACCTAAAATAATAAAAATAAATAAATAGAGGAAGTCTACCCACATTTTCGTAGAGGGAGAATGGAAAACAATTGAGGGAAAACCAGCCAACCAGGATTCCAATCCCGATCTCTCCGTCAACAGCAGTCCAGTATATTGCGAACGTGACGCCTTAAAACATTCGACCACCGAAGTAAGTTATTTATAGTTACTAAACACATTTTGATATATATATATATATTATATATATATATATACATAAAATGTAGGTCTTTGCCCCTAAATATAGTAGATTAGCAAGTAGCTTTCTGTCTTACTCAACTGGATTCAGTTATCAGGATGGATGGGTCGCGTGGTCGGGCAGTGAGCTCTAAGCTAGTAAGGTCAGGGTTCGATCTATGACTGGATACATTTTTCTTCCACTATGGTGTTCTACTTTATATTTAGCTGAATGTTGAAACAGGTCTTAGGAAATTCATCATATTCACTCTCATTATCCTGTTCCTTCACATACAATATTTCCAATCATGGATAGCCAATAATGGCATTACTAGCTTGGTGATTGCATGGACTGAGGCGTCATTCTAGCTATAGATTGGCTGACAATGGTGGGGAGATAGGGGTTTGAATCTAGGTCAGATGTACTAAGGTATTTTTCCTAGTTGGTTTTCCACTCTCCTCCCAAGAAAATTCGGATACACTTAATATAAATTAAACTTTACACATCCTTAACATGCACTGGCGTAATTATTACATAAACGCATAAAACGAGCGGGTAGTAAGACGCATTGCTAAAAAAAAGTATTGATATTAAGGTGTGGCAAATCAATATAGCCAGTTGTGTTTGATCCAAGGACCCTCAATGGTCCTGTGGGTACTAAAATGTACTGACGATTGTTTTCATTTACTTAGTAGGAAGGCGGTACTTATATCAAATAACCACCTCTTGATTTATGATTTAAAATCCCATTTTAGTAACTCATTCACTTTCCATTGTCTTGAAAAAGGGTAAAAATAGCCATTGTGTTATTTGTAAAATGGTAATTACACGAACTTATAAATACACAATATCTTTAAGTTATACAATTACATTTTTATTAAAATAATTCACAGTTTAATATTCATTTGATACGTCGAGAGTATAGTAAATATTTAATAAAAATCAAGACAGAATATATTAGCAATTAAAAAAATGTACACATTTTAAAGAAATAATCTTTTAGTTATGCAAAAAAAATTCACACTATGAGTTTAAAAAAAGTCAATAGTTACTTTTTCGAGCGATATTTGATACATAAAAACAAATTAAGGCATTTCTATCAAATGTATACTTAAATTTGTAATGTTTCAGACAGATTCTCTAAATACACAGTCAACAAGTCACATGCTTGGGCAAACACATACACTAAATTCCCAGAAATGGAAGATGCAGACTAATTTTACAAACAAACTCACAAGATACTCACCAACTTACTCCCCAGGGAATCAGTACGGCTTACGGTGATATTTTTTTTTCTGTTGTAATTTTGCGGTGCTTTTTGATACAAACAAGATGATTCTTAGATCTAGAAAATCTTAAAAAATATATATACTAATTTAAATAAGTATGTGTTTTTTTCACGCTTTCAACTCGTATAGGCTATTAGTGCCAGTGTCCTACTGACTAATTTACTCCGAACCTCTTATTCCCTGTCCTTAAATTTAAATTTAAATTTAAATTTTAAGTTCTCCATCCGGGATTCAAACACGATTCCCTTCTATTATTAGAGATTAACTGGAAGGTGATTTGAAACTGATGCTTTAGCCTTCTCCCACCACTGTTGAGCTCAAATTTCAACAGTCAAATTTCCACTCTGATTTATTTAATTAACGTTTAATAAAATATTTCTTTGAAATGAGAAACGTATTTACTACGTTACGTTATTCACTTGTGTTTATAAAATACTATTTAAAAAAATTTAAGTATTACAATAAAAGTTGTTAAGATCTGATGTTGGAGAAATTTACTAGACACTATTTTGATTATAAGCGTATTGGTTCCCAAAAATCTATACAACTTGGAAAGCAAAATTATTTTTTATATCTATTATTGATAATGAGTTTTCTTCATAAATAATTGAAGGAGATTCATCTAGTTCTTTTTAAATGATGATATTTTTTAGAATTGTCTCTCCTAGCTATATTTCATTTTCCATCAACTGATTTATAATATTTTTTATTTCATAGCGACAAATTATTTGGTTTACAAAAAGCCAGTGGTAAAGAAGTGCATGGCTTCCTAGCTATACATACTGGTGTGTGGCAGTGTTTAAAATTGTTTACTTACTAAACTAACCTAAGATTCAATATTTTTAGATGTATTTGTACGTAAAGTACATACAAATAGATGATAAAACGAACAAATAGAGTACATAGAAATAGAATTGAAGAATTTAATGTAACTAAACATAAAAGATATTTAAAAAAAGATTAATGGAGTTTTTACTAAACAACAAACAAAACATATAAACAGAATAAATACAGTAGTTATTTTAATATCCTGGAATGTACAAATTAATTTATTATAATTATATGTTAGCTGTTATATTTTTAGATAATATCATTATCAGTCAATTAAGATTACTGTTTAGTGCAATATAAGCTCTTTTTTTTGCTTTTACAAAATATTGTGATTATTAACTTGTTATTTTTATCTCGATATTACATTAACATTATATTACCAAACTACAACTTGAAACTAAACGTTTGGGACTAATGTTGTTGACAAAGGTGACAGAGATAAATGTACGTGCACTTGAGTCTAATTAACCCAAGAAGGAGAAATTATTTAATCATATACAAAAAGGTTGCATATAGATTTGACGAGTAGTTTTAGCCAATGGATTTTATATAATGAACGAGGAGGGATAATATTACTTATTGTACTTTGGGTGATGTAAGAAACCCATTTCTTTCGAAGATACACTAACCACTAACGGAGAGAAAACATTAAAATTTTATATTTTGTATTTATTTTTAATCCCAATACGATATTGAAAGCAATTATTTTAATTTTTAAATTAAAAGATTTGAACAAACTTATGAGATACAATTAAATAGGTTTATTACATTTTGTTATAAGCTTATGAAAGAGGAACTTTACTTAACATTCATCCATTAAATATATTTGTGTTTATAAAAGATACAATTTACTAAAATATTTTACAAGTAAGAAAATATATATATTATACGTTAAATTTTGTTGAAGTAGGCTTCAATTTTAATTTATTTGAAAACTACCCTTAATAAATGTTTTATAGAATCAACTTGAAGTCCATCCTTAAACTTTCAAGTATATGGCTGTTACTATTTATATGATCATAGCTTTTTATATTCACAAGATGTAGTGAAATATTTCTTTATCGATCCTTTTGTATTTTAGAGTATTGTTCTAAAATGCAATGTGTAAATCCTTGGAATAACTTTTTACACAGTCCTTTTATTCAACGAACAAAATAAAAAGACATTCGTTAATGTATATTTTATTAATTCATCCTATTCCCTGATTATTTTAACTTGAAATTACGATGGATCTCAGACAAAAGTCTTCTAATAGGTGATAAAATTATTCACCCAAAAACACAATTCAAATGAACTATGAAAAATCTATATCAATTATATAGATTAAAATACGTTTCACCACCATATGATATTTTAGAAGAAATGTACGATTTTTGAATAACTGTAAACATATTAAATAAGTGATAAAATTAAATCTTCTTTGTTATTATTTTATTCCCTTCTCCATAATCTTCAGTTCTTATTTATGATGACAATGATTTATTTTAATACATATTATCGGAAGGTTTGTAAAATTTTGAAGTATTACTATGTAAACAAAGTTTCTTACATAGTAATACTTCAAAATTTCACAAACCCTCCGATAATATGTATTAAATTAAATCATCGTCATCATAAATAAGAACTGAAGATGATGTAACATATAACACCGAAACACGTCGTTATAGATGATTAAGCTCAAATAAGGAGACGGTAATAAATTAATAATCAAGAAGATTTAATTTTATCATTTACTACTCTTTACCAAGTAAATATGAACATTATTTTTTTAAATGTTAATAAGGTTAAATTTTATTTTGTAGCTTAAATTTTATAAGAATGGATTCAATTTTGCACTTTTCAGGTAAATATAAATGTTGAGAGTTTAAAAAATTGTAAACCAGTTATACATTTGTCTGATGTTTAATATGTAATCTTTTCATAGTGAACACTAGTTATTTAAAACCTACTTTACATTGCCATAATTCCGACATGAATTTCCGGTACGTTAATTGATTAAAGTGGTTAGTTTTTCAGCAATATTAATTAGATATTTAATCTACTTTTAAAAAATGTGACAGAGTTATTTGATATACAATTATTTAATATTATTTTTACCAACATATAATTTTATCACGAGTTATTCTACTCTAATTTAATTATAGAAAAATCATATATATAAAATTTGTTTTGATGTATTATAAATAAAATCAAATCATGCGTATGTAAAAAAAATCTTGTATATTAATAAAAAAAATCTAACTAGTATAACAATTTAAGCACGAATAATTATAACATAGCTATACATTATGTACAAATCGGCACGGTATACTCAAGGCCAGCAACTGACTGACATATGCAGTCTTGGCTCAAAATTTTGGGTCTAGTTTAGAATTCTGGTTTGATGTGTTACAATTTTTTCAAATAAACCTTCAAGTTGGTTTACTAACTTATTTCTATGAATATGTTAGCATATTTCCTTAATATTTACCTTCTTTTTTATAGAGCTTTATTTATTATACATTGCAGATAGGCTAAAAGAGAAGAAGGATGCATAGTACCTACTAAACAAACATGTAGTTAAAATATAGATAATTTTTAAAAGTTCCTAATAAGATTTTTTTTACTAATAAACTATGGATAATCTACTTCATGTTTTAGTTTTCTTTCGGAAGCTATAACCGCTCAAGGTCAGACTAATAGCATGCTTACTCCAGTTCATATGATTTACGCTATAAATTTTCTCATGCACAGTAAAAAAAAAAAAAAAGAAGAAAGAAAAGGCATGCAAGAGAAAGAAAAAACTTTGATGGAAAACCCACCCAACAAAAGAATATTCAAAAATAAATAAATAGAAAGTTTATTTTGTATAATCTGTAATTGAAGTTTTTGAACAAGTGATTGCGACTATGTAAAAAAAAACTGTCTAATTGAAGCGGTATACCAAACGACATTTTCTCTCTCAACTGAATAACTTTTCACAATTTCTGCAGAAAATAATTTTATCAACGATTTTTACTAACCTCGATCAATTGTTTAACTAATCCTTTTAAGAGTTTAAGAAAAATTAATTAACTATGCTGGTGATTTCCAAATTTTTTCCAATTTAACTAGTATTTCATCTCAGTACACACAGTTTTAAATTATTATTTTTTTCGACGAGTAAACAGATGACTTGAAAGAACATAAATGATAAATTATTAGAAAGCTGAAATAATTACTAACATTCACATACTGAAAAGGGGTATATTTCTTTCCTTGAAGACTTTATAATCTATCTCCTGAACGTGGATTTTAGCCATTATTTAATCAAATACTGATATTTTTTTATTCTTACCCCTATGATACTGTTATTGTAAGCTATATAGTTTTATTCACCAATAGAAAATAAGGGTACTATGTAACCTTTCGTTTACACTGAAAGAAAACAACCTTACCTTGACTAGTTCCACTATGGTGGAACTTATAAAATAGATCGATAGTGTAGCCAATCAAGGTAATACTGCTAACTTTCAGGGGAAACGGAGTTTACAAATACAAAATAAATAAATTTAAGAACATTTAAACTCAAATACGTTGATAGCTTTAAGGTGGGGCTGTGGAAACGCGAGAAACGACCAGTGTTTTTTCAGTTTTTTATGGCAAAACTTTTTTTTTTTTTGCCAAAATAAATAAAATATTGCTCCAATAGAAACATAAGAATTTAACTTTCTTCACATATGTCCTTAACAGTTCTTAAAAAATATGTTATGGTGTCCTGGAATTTTATGATAACTTTTTCTCTAATAAGTTTCTCATCTAATACCGCTTTGATCATGGCAGATATTAAACAACTGTTGATGTCACAAAGTGAAGAAAATTAAGCTCTATGTTTGTACTGGAGCAATATTTTATTTATTTAGGCAAAAAAAAAAGTTTTGCTATAAAAACCACAAAAATACTGGCCTTATCTCGAGTTCCCTACATCCCTACCTTAAAATCATGTCGATAGGCAAGTGATTCTTATACTGTTTGCTACGACTGATCTTCACTTAAATATTGCTAATAAGCATAAATACGATGTTCTAATTTATAGAATTTCTCTTTTTGTTTTGACTGGGCTATACAAACTGCACGTATTAGGATAATATCCATTAACTTAGTTTAGCTGTAATTGGTTAGGACTAACTTGACGCACTTGGCTCACTTAAGACTCAACCGTGGCATGCACTATAATTATTAGAGTAATATTTTTAAAATTCTATTGTAAGGAAAACAGGAACTCAGTTGACACGGTTCATAAACCTGACTGCTCAAAATAACAAATATATAATTGTATCATGTTGATTAGAAACTCTAATGAAGAAGGCCATATTAATCTATGTCAAAAAAATATGACAAGTATATAAGTAATTAATTATATATAATTTTTAAAGAGTAGGTTGCTTTAATGAAAGTTTTACGTAATTATTAACCCTTTTGACATAATCTATTTTTTTTCTCCAAAGTGCTCAATTGTGAAAAGTTGTTGAGTAATGAGAACTCGTGCCTAGGAAGCCATGCCAAGTGTTAGCGTAGCGTGTTGTGTGTGTTTACTCTTCACGAAAATTAGGAAGTCCCGCAAAGGAAGGATCTGACATTTTTTATTTTATCAATTCATCAAAAAAAAATGTTCTGGTTATAACACAGTCTCTGTGAAAATTTTCTTCCAAAGTCGTTTTCACCAACATGCTTCAGTGAACGTGGGATGAGGAAGGTAAAGTTTGTTCACCGTAGGAATTGTTTTCTGAAAGGCCTTTTTCCCTACCAGAAAGCTATTATATAGTAGGATATTGGTAGGAAAAAAATACCTTTCAAAGAGTAATTCCTACCATGAATGGAGATTAGTGAGGAAGAGTCTAAAACGAAGAGGACTTCCTGATGTGCATTATTTAGGAGGGGAGGGGTGAATATGGGCGGAAGGAGGGTAAAAGGTTGCAAATGATTAGGACTTCCTAATTTCTACTATTTTGAAGGGCAGGGGTAAAGTATGGTGGAGAAGACAAAGGGTTCAATGAAGAGGACTTCCTAATTTGTACTATTTGAAGGGCAGGGTAAAGTATGGATGGAAGAAGGACAAAGGGTTTCAATAATTAGGAATTCCTAATTTGTACTATTTTGAAGGCAGGGTAAAGTAGGATGGAAGAAGGACAAAGGGTTTCAAATGAAGAGGACTTCCTAATTTGTACTATTTTGAAGGGCAGGGGTAAAGTATGGATGGAAGAAGGACAAAGGGTTTCAATGAAGAGGACTTCCTAATTTGTACTATTTTGAAGGGCAGGGGTCAAGTATGGATGGAAGAAGGACAAAGGGTTTCAAATGAAGAGGACTTCCTAATTTGTACTATTTTGAAGGGCAGGGGTCAAGTATGGATGGAAGAAGGACAAAGGGTTTCAAATGAAGAGGACTTCCTAATTTGCACTATTTTGAAGGGCAGGGGTAAAGTATGGATGGAAGAAGGACAAAGGGTTTCAAATGAAAGGACTTCCTAATTTGCACTATTTTGGAGGGGAGGTTGAAGGTATGGGAGGAGGAGGAGGAGGAGGAGGAGGGAAGCAGTCCAAATGAAGAGGACTTCCTAATAAACATGTACAGTATTTGTGTCTTTGTGTTGCGTGGTGACCTCTAGTTTTTGGAGCTACTAGACTATCGATGACATGTGATAATACCTCGATCATATCCAGCTCTTTGCCAACATCCTCTGCCAACTGGGAACAATACAAGAGCTCTCATTGGTGGGTTGACGCGTGTGTCTTCCTGCCACACACACACACAAAACCACACACACACACACACACACACACACCACACACACACACCACGCAACATCTCTCGTCTCTAGGTCTAACATGTGACCATCACATTCGACACACATGGGCAATCACGTTACTGCAAAGCTTAAGTTGATTTCGATTCAATACAATATTCGTTTTATAAGTAAGAATCAAATAAAGTATTACTAACCATAATAACCATACCAGATGATTTTGGCAACGGTCGGGGTAACTTTGTAAATGGATAAAATTTCGAAAATAATATATATTTATATTCTTCAAACTAGTCGGTTTCATTATATGAAAATATTATTGTATCACATGCTTTAATTTGTTTGCAAATCTACGAATTTTTTTCCGCTAAAATTAAAGCTACAAGTATTTTTGATGCAAAAACTTGTGTGTTTGTGTAATATTTGGGTGTTTTTACAGGCACTAACATATCAGGGCTACCAACGGTTAACACATACTCATTGATAATAAATCAAACAGTACCTATTTGAATATATACATTCCATTTTTATTCCCTTAGAGGGATTTAAACGGGAAAAATCTCTAAGTGGATTACATGGGCACCCATTTGATGAAAATAAATGGCCAAAGATACATTCTTGGAAAGTATACTACGTAATTATATACATATATGTATATATATGAATAAGGACGAGGTAGATAAAACGTTAGCTTAATTTATAGCGTTCATGGGACTAAGATTGAGAGATGAACGTTTGCATTGGGGGTAACATTTAAACGATTAAGTATATTTTTTTGCAGTAAATTACTAGTGAGACCCACAAAACTTATTCTACTCATTTTTTTTTATCTCATACTAATTAGCTTAAGCACTGGAATATCAGTAACATGATATACTTGTGGGAGAGCATATCACAGGTACAGTTTTAAACAATATCGGCTTACCCTGGAAACAATTGATGCAACAACAATGATTTTTAAATTTTTTATATTTAAAAAATATCTTATTTATTGCAAATAAAAAAAAAACTATTCGGGGGTCCAGCCATTCATGATGGGCGCCCATTAAAGGAATGCATGCACGATAATTACATCGGCATTAACTAGGTGCAATTTGTGTAAAAATATTAATGGTTAAAATATCTAATTATGGGGTTAAAAAAAACTTAAGCTTTGCAAAATTACGATGATAGAAAGTCTATAGGATAGAAGTACATAAAGTTGATAGCTAGAAGAGTTTACTAACAATAGAAGACAGTGGACAGAATAAGTACAATATTGGTGGTTAGTTTTGGTCGACATATTTCAAGGTCATCATTCGACGATCAAGGGAGACATACTCAAACTGTACATAAATAAATTACTCATTACTTATTTTTTTTAAATCTGTGAGGTAACCAATATCATTACTATTAATGTTTACATTACAGTGATACATAGAATGAAGTATTTAAAAATGTAGTTTAGTTCGTTTCATGCCCAGTTTTTTTAAAAATCTTTCTTGCTCAACAAGTGCACGGATATAAATTTCTATTTTACAATATTATATATTTTTAAATTCTAGGATACAGATTTAGTCTTAAAGATATTCGTTTTTTAACCATCCCCATTGTAAATTCCAAATTATATATTAAATACGAGGGAGAGGGGGAAGAATTATATCTTACTTCCACGTGTGGTAATATATATTTCCATCCTAAATTGATTCCGAGAACCTAAAAGATTACTCCATTTCGCCTTTTTGTTGTAATTTCAAATTGTGATTTTCAACTTACAAACTTGTATTCATTCTTCAAAAGTTTATAAATTAATTATCAAATTAACTTTTATACTGTTGATACTGGTTCTCAATCACTCAAGTGTGTTTCTTTTATCAGGCGTTATTAATGGTAATAAAAGGTCATATCATTTGAATAGATAATATAACATTTTAAAAATAAGCAATTAGAATAAATAAATTGATAGAATTGTAGAAAAACAAACCACAATTAAAAACACTAACACATATTTACAAAAACTTCAATATTTCGATGCTCTCATTGCATCTTCCTCAGGAATTAGTAGTAATAAGAGTGAACAGGAAGTTAGCTTCAGTGATACCAACTTGATTGTGCGGAATGAGAAATTCTCTTGTGGTTCTGAAATTCTCTGGTGTTATGTTGATAGTAGGTGGTGCTAGCAGAATAGAACAATAGATGAACTTCCAGAGAATTTCAAAAACACCAGATAAGTTTTCATCCAGCACAATCAAGTTGGTATCACTGTAGCTAGCTTCCTGTGCAGTCTAATTACTACTACTATTAATAATTCCTGAGGAAGATGTGACGAGAACATCGAGATATTGACGTGTGTGTAAATATGTGTTAGTGTTTTTACCTTTATTTGTACTTTGTTTTTCTACAATTTTATAATTTTTTTAATGGTATATTTTGCTCAATGGACTTTATTTTATACACACTTAAACAATTTTAAATTAAAACTACTGTCCAGGAGATATATCTGAAATTGTAATTTTATGAGCTAAGGTTTGAACTTTGAATATCTGTAACTGTGTAGCTCGGCTATACCATTATTTCTACATTTTTTAAATTTCCTTGAACATGTAAAACCCTCAAATGGAAGATAATATTATGGAGGTAATATTCAGAATATGAACAGATTGAAATCCACAAGTTCGTGGGCTTGTTGAGAAAGGGAAACCCCGTGACTTATTTTTCAGGAGCTCTGAAAAATATTATAAAGTTGTTATTACTCACCAATTTCTCTAATTGTTTGTACACAACGGCAAAGTAAGGGACACCATTTGTCCTGAAAAGTTTAATTAATTATTTATTAATTGTTCAATTTTTTTTCTCTCCATGGAAGATGATTCATGTAAAGACATTGAGATGATTGATATTAACATTTAAAAAATTATATTAATATATTGCAAAATAAATACACTCTTTTTAAAACACAGAACTTACCTATCATTGTTTCCACTTACTCTCATGGCTGACCTTTATTTTCATGTTTGTTCAATTTTTGGATACTCTGATATTTTTTAATATCTTATCTTCCCAACATAACAATTTGTGATTGTCATTTTCACAAGGCAATGTAATTGAACATAATATAATACTAAGTTTCTTGGCACTGGATTAACTAGGGTAAGGAAGGCAGGTCATTATTCCTGGGCGTATTGTTTATAGTTAAGAAAAATAAAAATAAAAAAAATCTAATTGCTATCGTATTGACGTCTTTTCTTGCTCTAGCGTTTGACTAATTTGTGTTTTCACTGTGTGTTTATTTTGTGGCTCAATATATTTGTGACCTTGACAAAATGGGAAATAAGAATGTTGTTTATTAGTAATTAAAAAAAGTTAACAACAATTTATATATATTTGGCACCATGTCTTATTACCCTTTCGGGTTGTACACCTATTTACTAATTACATTAATGTGTTAGGGATTAATAAGGTTTAATATAGATAAAGTTACCCGCATTTGCATGGGGGAGAGTGGAAAAACCATTTTGAAAAAAACCCTTCTCAGTACACCCGACAGAGATTCGAGCCACGATATCCCTCTCATCGGCAGTCCAGTACAACACGAGAGTAGCGCGGGTTATTTTATTAGTTGAAGGGACTGGTGCTTCCCGGAAGAAATGTATTTAATTTAGTGATTGCACGTATAAGTCAACTTTAAAATTTAAAATTCCGGCTTCTAGGTACACATGTTTTTGCACAGAGGCTACTCATTTTTAAAATTTTAGACCTCTTCATTCGGTAGATACCGTACAATGTTCGCGACAGACAAACCAACTCTTCATTTAATTAAAATGGATAAAAGTGTAATTAGTAGTTTATACACCCAAACGGGTAGTAAGACGCGGTGCTAAAAGAACTATAAAATATGTATGATGGTGTAGTATCACTTAATATTGTGAACCTTAAAAAATAACATATTATTAAGCGACACATCATAAACACATAATCATAAAATAATAAATATTGTTTCAAAAGTATTTATCAGATACTGTATTTTATTTACCTTATTTCCCAAAACTTACGTTTTGGATTTAAGTAAATCAATCATTTATTCAAAAGCTTCTTTAAGATGAGAGTTTTAAAATACTGCATGTAGGGTGTTATTCGCCTTTAATACTTATCAGCGAAAGACAAAATATTCTAGAATATTTTCATTGGAATGTTTGGTAAAATAATCTGATTTTCTGTAATCCTACCCAAAAAGTAATTCAACGTATTTGGGTTGGATTTATATTGAACCATTCAATACTCACCAAAAAGCCAGGTCATATACAAAATCCAATTTTTTCTGTTTTCCTTTTATCACATATTTACATTCTTGCATCATACTGACAATTTTCATAATAAAATATATCCAGCTAAATGTTTTCCAAACTATATTATGTGTACCCCCAGGGGCACGCGGAGGATTTCAGGGGGTACAAAATGTACCACTCAGTTTTATTGATCACATAATATTTTTGGATAATAGTAAATCTGATAAACAAAATTGTTCTGAGTTGGACATGATCTACTGGGCTTTGTTTAGCTTACCACTAAATCTTTATTAATTTTGAAGTATACAGGGGGGAAAGAGGGAGAGTACAATTTAACTCAAATAGAGTTACTGCTGCCATCTGTTGGACAATCATGATACTTTCTAATGTGCTTTATATCATGGTTAAAAGAGGTCGCAGTTATATTTAAATTAATTAAATAAAAAGTATTTGTTGATGTTCTTTGGGTTTAGATATAAAAGTCCTCTTGGAAAATTTTAAATTTGTTTAATGTAACTTCCCCCTTTTCCCTTGTACTCTTCAATTTGGAACGACTGCTTAAACTTTTACAATATAACAAATATTTGTTTACTTTTTTATAAAAACGATTTGGATAAGGTTTTTTTAAGCCATGGATCTGAAAGGTTTACATGCCCGGTGGAAGTTCGGGAAACACTGATCTGGCTCATTCAGTTAGCTGTATTGACAAGCTTAATAAATTAAACACGCTTTTCTTCTAGAAAAACAGAATATTGACTTTCATTATTACTCGTGAAACTTTAAACTAAACTAAACTAAAAAAATCCCTCCATGGTATCAGCCTGCAATCGAACTATATTGACCTAGCGGCCACCGTCTGTTGACGAATATAGTACCAACTTCTGCGGGTAGAGAGTGTCATTTTGTCAGTACAATGAACCCTCCAGGAGTTAATCTAGTTTCTTAGACCAGAGCTGTTACTTATTTATTCAATTTGTCCTCACGAGGTTGAGTTTGACTCCGTTACAGACACACTGGTTTCACAGAAAAATCTGGAAGCACCGGGAATAAAATCTGGATCTTTGGCCAAAAGTTCTGACCACTAGATCACAGAGGCGGTTTCTATCTAAACTAAACTAAAACAAATTAACTACACTGATTATTTATTAAGAGCGTGCATCAAATGCTAATTAACACTGTGATACTGTCGGCTAGAAATAGTAATTTTAAACGAACACTATTGCACTTGGATCATCTCTAATTAAACATCAATGGAAATAAAGAGTTAATAGAAGTTCCTAGTGCTGAACATTTTTGAAATATTAAATGATATTTGGTTAGAAAACTGCATTGTATATGCCGTTTCTGACCATTTCTAGAATGGCTTCACAGATAAGAACTGTGAACAAATCTTCATTATGTCATAATAGGGACATACTGTAATTAACAATAAACTTTGTCACTTTGTTCCTTCATCGTCAACACGGAAAAATTCGAATAATCATTCAAATAAGAATGTACTGCATACATTTCTGGCATATCATAGGTGTTTTCTTCTCCCCTTTACTCCCATACCTCGCACGAGCGGGAGCAGAGTTGGACCTGCTTTGATGAACGCTCTTAATTATTTAAACCAAAATATTTTGACCGTTGTTTATCTGGATTTATTAACAATGTGCATGAATTTCACATTTGATACTCGAGCTACTCAATCGACATTAAATGGACCAACTATTGTATTCTCTACCAAATACATACGTTTCAAACAAAGGGTGGTAATGGTCGTATCCTTTCTGCAGGTCCACCAACAGTAAAGTGATCAGGTGTACCAATCCTTGAATGATGGCGTCCTGACTTCTTGAAACAGGTTGATTCAAGCTGTGAATTTCTTCATACCTGTACAGCATTAATAAATCACAGCGTTTGAATTGAATTAATCATGAAACACTAATCATTTAATTTATTTGAGCTATTTAACGTGCATTTCTGAACCGACTGATTATATCACGCACGAGAATTTCTACGAGCGAGAGCGAAAGGGCCTACCAATTTTGCCAGGAAAGGTATTTTAACATACCTACCAGGTTATTTACATGCCACAGTCAGCATGGGACCAACTGATTTGCTTCCCCTCCAAAGGAAGTTGTGCTACGGATTTTTATCGCTCAAGATAGAATCCGTTGACCCCAGCTGAATTTGAACCCACGAACATCTGAATCCAGAGGTGAGGACTTTACCCAAAGACCACCGAATTTGACGAGAGAATACTAATCAAAATGAAATAAATGTTTTATATATTACAAATAACTACTTTATGTGAATTGGAAAAACTAATTTTAGTTTGAAAATATTATATTGTCAATAGTAGTCTAATAATAAATAAGTTATATCTAAGATTTATCATATAATTTTAAATCAAAGTGAAGTTTAGTAAAATATTAATGTACCAAATAAATAGTTATATTTATTTATTTTTAAAACTACATTTCGACTTTAAATTTGACTGATGAAATTAAAGTGATACTTTGCCGGGTATTAGTTATTAAGGTTTATTGTTAAATATACACATTAAAATAAGTTATCAACAAAATTAAAAATAATTATTTTTAAAGTACAACCCGAACGTGTAGAAATGCGCAGTACTAAAAAAAATTATAATTTGATATTAATCTTTTTAAATTTTTAATTTCTTGCAATCCCTTGGATATATAAAGTATTGTGATTGTCAACAAAAAATCATATTCGAGATTTTGATGGATATCGATGTGTCATGACTACAAGAACCCGAAAAAAGTATTTTTATATTTCCGTCCTTCTGTTTGTCTGTTACTGGAACTAAAGTCGAAATTATTTTACCAATTAAGCTAAAACTTGGTACACTCTAGGATTTTCATAAGGTTCCTCAGAGGGATTTTTGGGATTATAAATCCAACCCTAAAATTAAAGGTAGTTTACTTAAAGGCAAAAAGAGAAAAAAAATCTATTTTCTCAAAATAGGCTTTAACGATTTTAATCAAAACTCGTATCAAGGCAGTGTTTAAGATTACAAACAAAATGGAGTATACAATTTTTCTATGAAAATGATTCTGAGGGTATTTTACAAAGGTGGAAATTTCCAATTTTGATAATATCTCCGCAACACTTTGAGATAAAAATAGGAAATATTGTAGGACTATTAAAACTGAACAGCTTTTATTTGAAAGAATAGTTTATAAAATCAATGTATTTTGAGCTATGAGAAAATATATTTTTTAAATAGATTTTTCGGAAGTGATAGTAGTTGAAAAGGAACATAAAAAAGAATATGTTTCTGTAGCAGTGTATATTATTTAATGGATACTCTAGAAAGGATATAGAAACTCTATACGGTGCATTGTACCATTTATTTAGTATCACCCGCCTCGGTGGCGTAGTTAGCTAACGCGCTAGTTTCACGTTGCGCTAGACTGCCGAGGACGGGGAGATCGAGATTCGAATCTCGGTCGGGTGAGCTGGAGGGTTTTTTTCCCCCTGGATGAGTTTCCCCTCTCCATCCACGCAAATGCGGGTTCACTTCCTTTAGATTCAACCTTCCAAATTCCTAACCCATTAGTGTAATTATCACCGAAAGGGTAGTGAGACGTGGTGCTATTTAGTATCCAAACGTAGCCGGTATTTCTCAACTACAATAAATAACAAAGCTACTTTACCTAGCTTCACGAATAACAAAATATAATGTATGTTGAAGGCTCTTAACGTTTTCTCACTTAATAGAGTTGAAGAAAATATATTTATATGTAACAGTCTGTAACAAAATGAATCATCACAATGGTGGTCTCAGATAGATGGGTTGGTGGTTTAGTTCCCCGCTAAGGACTCTCATTAGCGGACACTGCACAGGGGCTCAGGATCGATAGAGAAATCGGGGGCTCAACTCCCATTCACAGATCATTATATACGTTCAACAGGAGATACTCGATGATCGTCAAATACGAGTTCACTCTATGATCGTTGGAGAACACTTCACAATAATTACTGTTCGAGAACTTGTTCAATAAAAGCAGTATTGAAATTTCTGTTCTTGATGGGTTTTTTTTTAGCACCACGTATTACTTACTACCCGTTCGGGTTATAAGCCTCTATACTAATTACACTAAGGGTTTTAGGGATTAGGGGAGCTACATTTAGAGGAAGTGTACCCGAATTTGCGTGGGGGAAGAGTGGAAAAGCACCTTCTGTACACCTTACCGAGATTTCAATCTCTTTCTCCCCGTCAACTGCAGTCTAGTCTACTGTGAGAGTAGCGCCTTAGACCATGCGGCCACCAAGAGGTTCTCTGTCCTTGTTAGATAGGGCCTGTAGCAGTGTCTTTCCTCCTGCTCTAAGTACGGTATCACTTTCCACCCGGGCTATCTGCGCACTAGCTCTGATAGAGTAGGGGTGAGTATGGTAGAATTTAGAGAAAATGTACTCGCATTTACGTGGAGGAAGATTGAAACATTTTTAGGTAAAAACAGTCCTACCCAGGATTTGAAACCTGACTTTCCATCAGAAGCTAGAACATAAAATACGGGACTTACGCTTTAGAGGTCAGTCCATAAACACCGTAACGCTTTTGAGAAAGGGAATGTAATGTATACATGGTGTTACCTGGGGAGAAGGGAGGGTACACCACAGTGTTACGTAACACAGACCTTGTACTTAAATTATAACGTTGACAAAATAATATTGTTGTTCATAAATACAAATATTATAATATTGTTATAGAAATTCTTCGAAAGAATTTAGATTCAGGAAATTGATTTTGAATATTATTTAATCTGAGCTCTTAATTTGATGTCACAAAAGCTTCCATTTATGAAGTAACGATATTCACGCTTGATTTGAAAAGTTAAGTAACACAGGTTTGTGATTTGGGGGTCATGCTAAATGCTTACTTGGTTTTAAATGAGGGGGAAGATGGATGGGTCATAAAAATATGTCACTGCCCCCCTCCTTCCTATTATTTACAAGTAAATCTAACAAGATCGCCTATCAAAGAGTGGGGGTTGTCGAGTAGGAGCGTTTAAAACAGTCAAACTCGTTGTGTTGATGGATTTACTGTAGACTAAAATATATGTGATGTAGATAGTTAAATGGTAAAATATTACGAAATTAATGGAATATAGTAAAAGAGGCCAAAACTTTGTTATATAGCATTCTGAAAATTGAAAAATGACACCTGGACACGGGAATCGAACCCGGGACCTTTGGCTTAGTACGCCAATGCTCTAACCACTGAGCTATCCAGGATTCGTCCCGTGCCCATGGTCATTCTTCACTCATATTTTAAGGCAGAGTCTATGATGGACAAAGCAGAAATCGTCAGCTACAATTATGTGATTTTTTTAATATCACAAGCCATCGGATAACGCAGCCATCGGCGACTCGGTAGTGGCTATTGCCAAGTTGTACAATTATTATTATAATTGTCAGGGAATGCGTATATTTATTAAGTGTAAATAGCCGAAGCTATATTAATGGTAGTTGGTTCAGTTAGATATCATTCTGAAAATTGAAAAATGACACCTGGACACGGGAATCGAACCCGGGACCTTTGGCTTAGTACGCCAATGCTCTAACCACTGAGCTATCCAGGATTCGTCCCGTGCCCATGGTCATTCTTCACTCATATTTTAAGGCAGAGTCTATGATGGACAAAGCAGAAATCGTCAGCTACAATTATGTGATTTTTTTTAATATCACAAGCCATCGGATAACGCAGCCATCGGCGACTCGGTAGTGGCTATTGCCAAGTTGTACAATTTTCAGAATGATATCTAACTGAACCAACTACCATTAATATAGCTTCGGCTATTTACACTTAATAAATATACGCATTCCCTGACAATTATAATAATAATTGTACAACTTGGCAATAGCCACTACCGAGTCGCCGATGGCTGCGTTATCCGATGGCTTGTGATATTAAAAAAAATCACATAATTGTAGCTGACGATTTCTGCTTTGTCCATCATAGACTCTGCCTTAAAATATGAGTGAAGAATGACCATGGGCACGGGACGAATCCTGGATAGCTCAGTGGTTAGAGCATTGGCGTACTAAGCCAAAGGTCCCGGGTTCGATTCCCGTGTCCAGGTGTCATTTTTCAATTTTCAGAATGATATCTAACTGAACCAACTACCATTAATATAGCTTCGGCTATTTACACTTAATAAATATACGCATTCCCTGACAATTATAATAATAATTGTACAACTTGGCAATAGCCACTACCGAGTCGCCGATGGCTGCGTTATCCGATGGCTTGTGATATTAAAAAAAATCACATAATTGTAGCTGACGATTTCTGCTTTGTCCATCATAGACTCTGCCTTAAAATATGAGTGAAGAATGACCATGGGCACGGGACGAATCCTGGATAGCTCAGTGGTTAGAGCATTGGCGTACTAAGCCAAAGGTCCCGGGTTCGATTCCCGTGTCCAGGTGTCATTTTTCAATTTTCAGAATGATATCTAACTGAACCAACTACCATTAATATAGCTTCGGCTATTTACACTTAATAAATCATTTGTTATATAGGGCATATCACCATCCAATATTGACATACGGCTCTGAAACCTGGACATTGAGGAAGAGAGATTTAAGTAGATTGCAGGTAGCAGAGGTGAATTTCCTGAGACGCGTTGAGAATGTAAAAAGAAGAGACAGGATAAGGAATGAAATAATTAGGGATGGTTTAAAAGTTATATCATTAGGAGAGACACGGAAGAGGAAAAGGTTACTGTGGTTAGGTCATGTGATGAGAATGGAGAAGGACAGAATGCCTAGGAAGGACTTACGGAACAAAGAGAAGGGTAGAAAACTTATTGGGAGACCACGGACAATATGGATGGGCCAAGCGCGGAAGAACATGGAAGTTAAAGGAGCGGATTGGAGATGCGTGGCTGAAGGAGAAGTTTGGAAAGATCGACAAGAATGGAAAAGGATGTGCCAGACGACCCGCAGAGGCGTAAACGTTGAATGATGATTATGATGATGACTACGAACGTTATAGCCCATATCAGTCTTTCTAGCAAACAGTCCTTGAATGCGTCTATATATGTGAACGTGAACTATTCCACCTCGTCCTGGACAAGAACTAAATAAGTCCTACCTCGATGGTCCTTACCATCAACTATCAAAAACCTTTTAACACTCCAAAGGATCTCCGAAAGCAAAGACTATTTTGTCCTTGTTTCGCACCTACTTATAGCTTAAAAAATTGTGTCAAGGTTATTGATTTTTTGCTAAATGTAATTTATTGGTACGTAACTAAGCATAAGCAAAGCCGACTTTCAAAACAAATGTGTAAACTTATTGTGGACTGTTCTGAATAACTTGGTTGACTCAGGCGTTCATTATTACGAGGGAAGTGGGAACAGTGTCTCTTATGTAACATAGCTATGTCCCAATGTTACTAGACAATGACAAAGGTAATAAAAAAAGCGTTACTTGTGTAAGTCCACCCCCTCCCCCTCCCTAGATGCGGTCAAGCAGCTTGTTATTCGTGTTCAGGGAGATTGGTTGACTCCTGAGACAAAAGGCATCGTCTGAGGCCCAACATATCGACACTTATTGAGCGCGCTTCGAGAACCTGAAGGCGTTCTTACCAATCCAAGGTGCCTTTCTTCAGCGAGGCGATGATCTCTCCTCTGATCTCTTTGTTGAAAGGGCAGCACTTCCAGAACGCCTTCATCGTGGACATGAGACCCATGCACCTGCGACAACAAGGACACTTTCTAAACACGAGGCTATAATATAGACACGTGGTTCTACAAACAACTTTTGATTTTAAAGTGGGCAGGAAGGGAATTTGAGATTAGCTCAGTATTTTTGTGGTATTTATACCAACGCTTTTTTTATATAACCAGAATAGATAGGTACATTTAGTTTTATACATTTAGTAATCTCGATCCAAACCCTTAGCTTAGTTGGTAATGTGTCTGTTTACTGAGCTGAGGGTCCCGGATTTGATTCCCGGCATGGCAGAAATATTTATTGTTGGTGAAATGTGGGTTTTTACACTTTCACTATGATGGATTAACGGCTGAGGACTGGATGTTGTGTCTGTCCTAGTCTTAAGAGAGATTATAAGGCATATGAAGCTACGACAGGCCTAGCAGGCCGGTGTGGAAAATATATGGCTTGAATAAAAAACTGATCCAGGTTACAGGCTGGAAAGAGTAATGGATGTAAAAAGAATTATTGGTCTCAACAGTTATTGATATATTTTTCATAAGCAGGGCCCAGATTTTGATTACCTAAAAATGATCAAAAAATGACTTAAAAATTCTAAAAAGTAATGATTTAAATTTTCAAATACTGATATAAGAATATGAACAAAAACTTGTAATAAAAGCATAAGAGTAAATTAAAGACACGCTTTACAAAATTGTAAACAAAAAATACAATTGCAATCATAAGCCTTTAACAACTAAATTCTTGCATTCTGCTAAATATAATATTGATTTACAAATATGTGCTTCAGAAGTAATAGCTACCCCCTTCAAACGCAACCCTTTCCAGGCTAGTTGCAGTCTAACCAGGAATGTGTATATTAAAACCAGACAAACAAAGAAGATTCAAAGTTTATCGCCTACATTATCTTCTCATTCCGACAATTATTTGTCGACAAAAATGAATAAGTTAGTTCAAGCCAAACATCTTACCTCGGTATATATATATATATAATATATATATATATATATATATACAGCTGTGTATCCCAACATGTAGGACCCACTTAGCGGTGAACAGGAGATACAAAAACAATTAAAAAAGTTAGTAGAAATATGTGTTCCCCATTTGACCTTGTTTCCGAGTTAGAGTCATGTTTCTATCTCTAGTAATGTAGAGCTGATTGACATTATAGGAAGAATTCTTTAAATTGAAAAATGATACATGAACACAGGAATAGAACCCAGTACTTTTGACTTAGTACACCAATACTCTACCACTGAACTATTCAGGAGTCTCTCCTTGCCTAGGGTTATTATTCACTAATATTCCAAGGAAAGTATAAACATGACTATAGATTGGAAACAAGGTCAAATGGGACACATTCTTATATTAAATTTAAAAAAAGTTTTTTTGTATCCTGTATACCGTTGAAGTTTGCCGCATATGTCATGTTACACCCTGTATATATATATATAAAGACAAAACAAATACACTTATCTGTTGGTAATTTCTTCACCGCTGTGTTGGTAAGAAACTCTCACTCGGAAGTCAAACAAAAGAGAGCCGTAAAAGTTTTTATACTCCTCTTTGAGACAGTTTGTCTGTGCTCCGTTAGCTCGCGTAAGAGCTCTGTCACTCATAGTTATTGCTTTATTGGTATCCTTGATCCAACATGGCGGAAGGCGTGGGGAAGACAAGTGACATTCATTCAAAGGGTTATTGGCATGGGAGTAGTTTGTGTGGGTACCACTAAAGTACAAGAGGAAATAAAAATGTTAAGTCATCCATTAAGCTTTATGAGGTTGCAAGCATTCATATATATATTATATATATACACGAGAATGTTTTGCAACCTCTTAAAATGATAAATTAAAAAATGCTAAGCTTCATTTTGTAGTTTTGGCTTAATTTTTTCTTATAGGCTTTGATCTGTGAATCGACATTTGAATACAATTTTGTGTAACACAATCCTCATTTCCTTAAGGGAAGTAAGTAGTTAAGGAAAGTCAGATAGAGAGAAGAATATATCATTATATATATTCAAATGTCGATTCACAGATGTAAGGACTATAAGAAAAAAATAATCAAAAACTACAAAATGAATCTAGTATTTCTTAATTTATCATTTCTTTTAGCACTGCGTTTTACTACCCATTCGGGTTATACGCCTATGTAATAATATAATAGTATGGTTTTAGGGATTATAATGCTATATTTAGAAGAAGAGTACACGAATTTGCGTGGAGAGAGAGTGGAAAACAATTTTGAAAACCTTGATCTCCCCGTAATCGACAGTCTAGTCTAAAGCGAGAGTAGCGCGTTAGACCACGCAGCCACCGAGCAGATAGTTTGTAATCCTAACCTAATGTTATAGCACGATTATGTATGCTAATATATCGACACCACTTGGTATTAATATGTACCCTATATCAGCGTGGGCCAAAAGGCGGCCCGCGCTCACTGAAAATGTGACCCTGTTTCCTGGAGAAAAATTAAAGGGAACCCCTTGTTGGTTCTTGTGAAATAATTAATGATTCAAATTTATTTTGAATAAAAGAAAATGAGGTTTTCCTTAAAGAAATATATTATATATTCGCATCCAGTGTGTCCTTTTCCTGTGTTTGTCCTTAACTTTATTTCTTTTACATGTTCCTATCTAAGTTTCCTATCAACCTTTGCCAATTTTCCTTTTTCTCCCTTTTATGTTTTTTGGTTTCCTTTTTAGGAAGTTGCGTTGCGCGTTTCACACCCCTCCCTGATGAGTTCCGATAGAATGAAACCTAGGTCGACGGATTGGGCGGTAACGATAGATTTTCCTAAAGCGGCAGCCGTTAGCTATTTGTTCAGTGGCAGCAGTGTAAAGTGTGAACTGTGTTCTTTTTTTTTTTCACTCTAAAAGCCCTATTGTGTTCTTTCCCTTTTATATGTTTTTCTATCCACCTTTCCTGTACCTTCTTCCGAATATATTACAAATCTCCTCAAAAAGCAAGAAGAGGTTTTTCCCAAAAGAGATATAATGATTCAAATAAAAATTTTATTTGTACGTACACATTTCATAATACATTTTTGGGAGATAAACTTTTTTTTTCAGTAAAATTTGAAAGATTCTAACAAACAAAAATATAATTTATATATAAGTATTGAAAGTATTTGTTTATTTTAATTTATTTAATTTTAATTTAATTTTTTTTTTAGCACCGCGTCTTACTACCCGTTCGGGTTATACGCTTAAGTACTAATTACACTAATGGATTAGGAATTGGGAAGGTTGACTTTAGAGGAAGTGAACACGCATTTGCGTGGAGGGAGAGTGGAAAACCATTTAGGAAAAACCACCCCAATTCACCCGACCGAGATTCGAAACTCGATCTCCCCGTCCTCGGTGGTCTGGCTCAACACGACTGGCGCGTTAGCCAACTACGCCACCGAGGGGGTTTTTGTTTATTAAGTGTTTTTTTTTAGCACCGCGTCTTACTACCCATTCGGGTTATACGCTTAAGTACTAATTACGCTAATGGATTGGGAATTGGAGGGTTGAATTTAGAGGAAGTGAACCCGCATTTGCGTGGAGGGAGAGTGGAAAACTATTTAGGAAAAACCACCCCAATTCACCCGACCGAGATTCGAAACTCGATCTCCCCGTCCTCGGTGGTCTGGCTCAACACGACTGGCGCGTTAGCCAACTACGCCACCGAGGCGGGTTTTTGTTTATTAAGTGTTGTTTGTAAGTCTATAGTGAGATTATGGGACTACTAAATATATCATGGGCCCTTGGTGCAAACTGATAATAATCATATCTTGCCCTAAGGATGAAAAAGGTTGTATCACCCTATCCTATATTATAATTTTACTATAGTGTAATGGCTCTGGAGGAGACTAGAGACGATTAAGTAGACAGATCGGTCGACTATTGAATAAGTTACTAATAGTTTAAATGAAGAGAGAGCCATTTTTCAGGCGATTCTACGACAAAGGTTCAATTTTATGAGTCACACTATGAGAAGAAAGAGCTTAGCGAGTGACGTCATAGAAGGCAAGGTGGAAGGAAGAAAGGCACCAGGAATATCATGAACACAACTTATGAATGACCATAAACAGGGAACTGAAGTTTCAGGATCTAAAGAACGAAGATGCTGATAGGATATGAGATAAAGGACTCAATTTGGGCAAGGAAGAGGACCTGTACAAAGACAGTACAAAGAAAAATAATAAGTCTTTCAACAGAGATACAAGTATAATATTATACCTACAAAACCCGGTGCAACTTCTGAGGAGTCGTAATAATATGACCGCTTGGATGTTACCGTAGTCCTTTAAAAACACGTTTGTTAATTTTACCCGCAGGTGTTCTTAGTTACATCACGCAGCGAGAAGAGTTACCAATTTTAGCTGCTCAGTGCCTTAGAAAGTGTACAAAACTTAGTTGCAACCTACATAGGGAAAATGTGACAAATTTAATTAAGTGGTGACAGATAACAGGCAATAGTATATATCATAGTGGTTACAGATAACAGGCAATATTATATATCATAGTGGTGACAGATAGCAGGCAATAGTATATATCATAGTGGTGACAGATAGCAAACAATAGTATATATCATAGTGGTGACAGATAGCAGGCAATAGTATATACCATAGTGGTGACAGATAGCAAACAATAGTATATATCATAGTGGTGACAGATAGCAGGCAATAGTATATATCATAGTGGTGACAGATAGCAAACAATAGTATATATCATAGTGGTGACAGATAGCAGGCAATAGTATATATCATAGTGGTGACAGATAGCAGGCAATAGTATATATCATAGTGGTTACAGATAGCAAGTCATAGTATCTATCATAGTGGTGACAGATAGCAAGTCATAGTATCTATCATAGTGGTTACAGATAACAGGCAATAGTATATATCATAGTGGTGACAGATAGCAAACAATAGTATATATCATAGTGGTGACAGATAGCAGGCAATAGTATATATCATAGTGGTGACAGATAGCAGGCAATAGTATATATCATAGTGGTGACAGATAGCAAACAATAGTATATATCATAGTGGTGACAGATAGCAGGCAATAGTATATATCATAGTGGTGACAGATAGCAAGTCATAGTATCTATCATAGTGGTTACAGATAGCAGGCAATAGTATATATCATAGTGGTGACAGATAGCAAACAATAGTATATATCATAGTGGTGACAGATAGCAGGCATAGTATATATCATAGTGGTGACAGATAGCAGGCAATAGTATATATCATAGTGGTTACAGATAGCAAGTCATAGTATCTATCATAGTGGTGACAGATAGCAAGTCATAGTATTCTATCATAGTGGTTACAGATAACAGGCAATATTATATATCATAGTGGTGACAGATAGCAGGCAATAGTATACATCATAGTGGATAGTACACATCATAGTGGTGAAAGCTAGCAGGCAATAGTAACTGTCATAGTGGTGATATATAGCAGGCAATAGTATACATCATAGTGGATAGTATATATCATAGTGGTGAAAGCTAGCAGGCAATAGTATATATCATAGTGGTGATATATAGCAGGCAATAGTACCCACCATTGTGGCGACAAATAGCAGGCAATAGTATACATCATAGTGGTGACAGATAGCAGGTAATAGTATATATCATAGTGGTGATATATAGCAGGCAATAGTACCCACCAATGTGGCGACATACAGCAATTAATCACACCAACCTGAGCAGGTAGTCCAGGCGGCATGTCGCCACACGCAAGTGCGACAGGAACAATTGACGATGCTTGCGCAGCAACTGAAGAGAGTAGTCGAGGAACATGTTGAACGACTCTGCCAGACACTCCTCCTGAGGAGACACGGTTTTCATCAGAATGTTCCCCACAAGGGTTATTGACGACTTAAGGTCGCCACCTCGGTAAGGAAGAAATTGCCGTGCAGACGTTCAGCTTTAACTCAATATTTAATTCTACGATTCGTTATTTCAAAATATGGTTCACGCCAAATAAAGTCTAAAGATTCCAACAGATTTCCTGTAACAATCTTGTAGTTAAAGTTTTATCAATAAAAACAAATATGTGAAAATCTGACATCTCATTTTCAACGAATTTATAACATATTTGCAGAGCTATGTGACTAGGCTGGTTGAAAAAGAGCTCTAGATATAGCCTTCTTCTAACTATTATAGTAATTTTTTGATAGGCGCACAACATAATTTTTTTTAAGGTATTTGAGAACTAGCAGCTTTCCTCTTCACCTTGAGATGAAAAATTTCGTAATTTTCTTTCCCCTCGTTCTTATTGACATGACAAAAGGTGGTTGTAGGTGAAGGGTGAAAGGGGGTATAAGATAAGATATAATATATATGTATTTCCAGACGACACAGATTATTTTATTTTAAGCTGTGTGGCCTGACAGCGATTGAAACTTTTTCGCTGACTAACACGGATAAGTTCCCCTCGATTTAAACCTTCCTCATCCTTACCTCCTTGGTATAAGTACGTGGAAAATAGCTCGGTTGGTATGGTAAGTTGTAGAGGTCCACCCTTACCCCACCTCCAACCCCCAAAAAATGTATCTTTGAACTATCAAGGACACGCATCCCATCATCAACCGACGAATCGCGTTTTTATTTACAAAATCTTTATATTTAAATTTGATTATTAATTTTTTTTTATTTGTGTTCATTGAATATTGTGATTCGGTACGTCTATGGACATATTTATTTATTTGATGCATTTTTGTGGAAATTTCACAAGAAAAACATTACCTAAGATTTGACGGACAATTTATTTGGGAAGTTATACTAAAACATGGCTAATTGGTTAAATTAACCTAGGACAGCGTCTGATTTGAAAATAAACGCGCAGCCTTCCCGACATTGTATTAATTATATGTGATCCAGGACTAGCTAGTTCCCTGAAACTATTGGTTTTTGTCCTTCTAAAGATCGAACCAAGGCTTCCAAGACAAAACGGCCACGTGGAAGCGCCTGCTAGTTGACCAAACGGATAAACCCATTAACTCTGAGGCTAATAGAACCCGTGGTGTAGCGGTCAGTGCACCTGGCTCCGAGCATAGGGGTCTGGGGTTCGATTCAAAGCTGGGATATTGTTTATTTTTCCCTTAAGGGAACCACCCCAACGGTCCCCAGGGTTTGGTCAGTTAGGTTTAAGTTAGATTTAAGTGTTTCCATTAGTTCCACACCCTCATACTCACTATCACCATCACCTCATCTCATAGGGATATGGAAAGAGCCTCCACGGAAAGGATGTTCTATTAGTACATCCGGCCATCCTCTGGTTAACTGTACATTAGTATTGGCTAATCTTTCCACTACTAGGCTCATTTTATGTTGACTCTCAACTTTAATGTATTGTCTCATTCAAAAGAAAAATAGCTCACTTTACATGGTTGAAAATTATACCTAAAGGAAAACACACATAAAGAGAACATTACCGCCACTATGTAAGCAATTAAGTCTGTTCTTGTAATTAAAAGCAAATTAATCAACTAATGGGATGTGGTAAAGTTTCTTTGGACAAAGTATTTGATGAAATAAAAGGGTTTGTTAAAATTCTGACTCTTACTAAGAAATAACTACCTAATATCATTAAGTACCTGCAAATATATCCGCGGAAAAAAAAGGAAGAATTCATTAATCGGGTTAAACAGCTGCTTAATAACTCAAACCAAGATACCCAGTTAGCAAAATTGCTAAAAGAACACGTTATTGATAGCAAATCTACGTATGTATTCCCTCTGTTAGTGCTTGTTTTAGATAGGGAATAGAGATAACCTTTCCTAGGTCTACTCTACGCATGTATTCCCTCTGTTAGTGCTTGTTTTAGATAGAGAATAGAAATAAATTCTCCCGCCTGCTCTATTCCCTCTGTTAGTGCTTGCTAAAGGTAGGGAATATAAAAACCTCTCTAACGCCGCTCTACGTATGTATTCCCTCTGTTAGTGCTTGCTACAGGTAGGGAATAGAAAAAACCTCTCCACGCCTGCTCTACGTATGTATTCCCTCTGTTAGTGCTTGCTACAGGTAGGAAAAGAAAACCTCTCCACGCCTGCTCTACGTATGTATTCCCTCTGTTAGTGCTTGCTAAGGTAGGGAATAGAAAAAACCTCTCCCACGCCTGCTCTACGTATGTATTCCCTCTGTTAGTGCTTGCTACAGTAGGAAAAGAAAAACCTCTCCACGCCTGCTCTACGTATGTATTCCTCTGTTAGTGCTTGCTACAGTTAGGGAATAGAAAAAACCTCTCCCACGCCTGCTCTACGTATGTATTCCTTCTGTTAGTGCTTGTTCCAGATGAAGAATAGAGAAAGAACCTGTCCTAGATCTACTCTACGTATGTATTCCTTCTGTAGTGCTGTTCCAGATGAAGAATAGAGAAAGAACCTCTCCTAGATCTACTCTACGCATGTATTCCCTCTGTTAGTGCTTGTACCAGATGAAGAATAGAGAAAGAACCTGTCCTAGATCTACTCTACGTATGTATCTTCTGTTAGTGCTTGTTCCAGATGAAGAATAGAGAAAGAACCTTTCCTAGATCTACTCTACGTATGTATTCCTTCTGTTAGTGCTTGCTCTAGATAGGGAATAGTGAGATAATCTCTCCTAGTCTATTCTGCCTATGAGCAATAGGTACCATACCTCCTCCTTGGAAAGAGTCTCCATGCTCCAGTGTTGGTCCAACTCTTGAAGCAGCCGGTACAGTATCCTGTAGTCCAAGGGGCGCTCCAGGGCTTTCCTGGAGTAGGATATCCAGCGGACCATGGCCAGTTGGAGCTCGGTCACGTCCCCTTGGATGGCGTGTTGGTGTAAGATGGTGAGGGCCACGTGTGGCAGTTCCCCGTTCCATTCCCACGAGGGGCCCTGCGTTAAGAACAACACGACCAGGGCACGGGATCAGAACAAGGAAATTGAGGATTACGCTCTCCCCCCCTCCTCCCCCATTTCATAGTTTCGAAACTTGAAACATTAGGGAACATCTTCTGTGTTTAAGGAGGACGTCCTTAAATTATGTAAGGCTTTTTTTAATGATCTTCAACGCTCGTTCCTCCCACGTAAGGGATCTCTTAAGATGTTCCACCAACCCCTGTCTTACCTATATTTTTACGATTTGAGAAATTAAATTAATTTAATCCTTTGATTATTTTTACATATATTTTTTACGATCACATTACTTTCTCTACCTATAAGATAGCGATAAAGTAAAAACACCTTCGTACTTAATCCATCCTCACTAACTTTCTCCACACTTCTTTATCCTTGCATACTTCCTTTGCTTCAACAACATCAATACACCAAGCCATACATGCTCTTTTATTCTTAAAACTATTAACGTTTATCTTTTTCACACATTCGTCTACACAGTCTACACTATTCAACCATGTCTTACATGATCCACACACTTTACCTTCATATATATTTGCTTCGTCACTCGATGCATACTCATCCTCTCAACATGCCCAAACTAACGTAAGACACTTCTTTCCCAATGATGAGCTATTGGATTCGCATTTAAACCTCACTTTTTCAGCACCAATTCCCTACTGAATAACTAAAACAAATCGTTTGGCATCAAAGTTCTGATTGCCAAACGTGATGGCAGCTCAACATAGGGTCTTACAGATAATATGGTTTGACTAAAGGATACATGAAAGTAGATGTGGTAACTTTTGTTATCCGTCAGTTATCGCCACTCCTATGCTGGATAGCCTATACTTATAGACATTTAATACTGGCAATCCCGCACGGCGCTGCCCGTGATCCACTGTGATATAAGAATTATATAAGACCCCCCCTCCCTGCCTCCCATGGTGCCCGATTTCATTTTGAAACATGATTCTAAACCAGATTAAAAATATTTTCTTCACAAATTTGCTAAAAATAGCCTGATTAAAAAGCTAATTTAAAATTTAAGAACTCTGTTTTGGGGTGCACTCGGACCCCCTTCCGTCCACCTATGTTAAACATTTCAGATATCTGCGTTCCGTAGATTTGTCTGGGCATCGCGCACACACGCACGCACACACACACACACACACACACACACACACACACACACACACACCACACACACACACACACACACACACACACACACACACACACACACACACACACACACACACACACACACACACACACACACACACACACACACACAGACAACACTTCCTTTTATTCTAATAGACTACATTACATCACACAAAAATAAATAGTCAGGGCTCATACTAAAGTTGGGACATTTTCTAATTATATTTCATACCCGTCATTGTATTATTACTATATAATTATTTTAAAACACGACTTGGGAACTAATTGGGACATCACACTAAATACCCGGTCTTTATTTCTACAAATCAAATTAAATGGTAACGATACTTTTATAACGTCATTAAAAATACTGTTTAAATGACTTCAAACTTTTAAAGTGAAATTAAATACTCCGTGGTTATTCATAGCTAAACGGATCACAGAAACTGACAAACTTAGTTTATGGGGTATAAATTCATGAGATGGCGACACGCCTTGAGCTATTAAACGAATATGCAGCATCTTAGACTGCGCCTTTGAACGGGAATGCATATTTAAAACTTTGCAGGCGCTCATACTTATTTTAATAGGGCCCTTGGAGAGTGAGTACCAGGACGCAATCATAAATTTCTGCTTAACATAACTGCATCAAAAAGAATTTTAGAGGGTGGATGAGAGATTTAAGATGGGAGTGTAGGGAATGTGTTAAAGTGTTTTTTGCAAAAGTTTTTGGAGCAAAACATTTTTTGATCAAAATAAATAAAATATTGCTCCATTAGAAATATACGATACCAATCCGATCCCTTAGATCAGTCGGTAGCGTGTTTGCTTACTGAGTTAAGGGTCCCGGATTCGATTCCCAGCATGGTCAATATAATTATCATTGGTGAAATGTAGGTTTACCCTTTAACAGTGATAAATTAACGGCCGGGGACTGGATGTTGTGCCTGTCCTAGCCTTAAGCTAGAGTATAAGGTATATTAAGTTACGAAAATCCTAGCAAGCCGGTAGTGGAAACTATATTATAGCTCGAATAAAAAAAATTGACCCAGGCCACAGGCTAGAAACAGTAATGGACATAAAAAGGAACATCGTGATATCAACAGTTTGTTGAATATTTTCTGTAATGAGCGGCATTAGATAAGAAATTTTTTAAATGAAGAGAAAAAGTAGTTATTAAATTCCAGGACACCCTTCGGTTAAAATATCGATAAAACCTTTAACAATAAACGAGTTTGGTATTTGCTGGAATGAACACTAAACTATTTTATATTATACTAGCGGACCCGACAGACGTTGTCCTGCCCGAACGTTGGCTTTTTGTTTGGGTGACATAGTTGATTTCGATAATAAAACAAATACTATGTGATCATCACAATTACAAATTCACAAAGAACTCCAATTAGTGAGTTACATAAATATTACAAATATTGGTGGGGGGGGGGGGGGGGGTGAAATTTTGAGATTAAATGTTCTGATATGCAAAAAATATAAAAATATATATAAAAAAATCCCCCCAAAAAATTCCCTAAAAAATAAAAAAATCCTAGAACCCGATTGCAGCGCCACCTACCGGGTCCAATTGTGAATCTAAACCATCCATGGACCCACTCAAACACACACACAAAATTTCATCAAAATCGGTCCAGTCGTTTAGGAGGAGTTCAGTGACATACACACGTACAGAAGAATTATATATATTAAGATTATATAAACTTGTAAATATAGTTTAAAACTTTAAATTTCTTACTTTGGTAACTCCCCGAATCCACAATTTTAACTTTTCATTAGGACTTAAATGCCCGGGAAACGGAAGGTAACTGATATTTGAGTGTAGGCTGTCTTTTTTAAGAATCGAATTATGTCATTTAATACTGGGGTCACAACACGTATTGTATTGATATTTGTATTTTACTCCTCCGTCTGTTCTGCTACTGACAGACAACTCCACCTAGCTGCGTTTTAATCTACTCGGTTTAAGGTGTTAGTGAATTTCCACTCGACTATTCTGACACCTTAAACACACTATTGTGTATTATAAAAGCCATCTCATCAAAAACCTTTTTTTAACTTTATTTAACATAAATGTATTTAAAATCAAACCTGGAGACAGAAATCGAGTCCGGGACGCTTGACTATTTCTTTCTCTCTGCTGCATAGGCCCACCCTGTGCTCAGAGTCTAAAATAATGATATATTAAACTTTGATTCACCCAGCTCCCATTGTTTCACTCACCACCCGCCCGGGATATCTGCAGATTTACATCAACAGTGGAAGGTAGAATAAAGAAAGAAATTTACGTGGAGGGGAAGTGTAAAAAAAATTATTATCATTGGGTTTTATACTGAAATCACAGTCAAATTTTGTGATCGTTTTTATTTTCGATGGTACTTATCAGCAAATGATTGTTTATCCTTCCTTACACCACAAATTAATTTTAATTTTAAGGCGATTCTTACTGGCACTGATGGACACGCGGTTAAATGCGTCAGTCATATAGTCTGTTTTAATGGTGACGGTTAGATACGATTTGGAATCACAGAAAGGATGTAGAGGGGCGATTGTTTTTTATACATTATTTCCTACACCTACTTTAAGTAAATGCGGTACCCACGACCGGTGAACCACGCAGACTAAACGCCAAATGAGTCCAATCTGGTTTTACTGTGACAGGGTAATCGGGGTTTGAATCCATTAAAGGTGTAAAAAATATGTTCCCCTATTTCTTTAAATAAATGAGGTACCTGCTTAAGTGAACATGCGGAATAAACGTCAATGAGAATCTAGTTTGGTTTAAACTTGTGACAGGTTAGGTCTGGTTTTTATTTGAATCCCGGGGGTTGGGGGGTACAGAGGGTGTTTTTTTTCAAACATTTGTCCACTACTTTTTTTTTAGTATAGCGTCTTACCACCCGTTCTGGTTTTATGCTTATGTACTAATTATGCTAATGGTTTTAAGGATTAGGAAGGTTATATTTATAGGTATTGTACCTCACATTTGCGTGGAGGGATAGTGGTAAACAATTTGGGGGAAAACCACCCTCAGTACATTCGACCGAGATTCGAACCTTGATCTCCCGTCATCGTCAGTCTAGTCTACTGGCGATAGTACGGATACCGAGGCAGGTCACTCCTTCTTTAATTGAACCACGTGGACTAAACGTCAACAGAGTTTTATATGGTTTGCCTGTGACGGGGTGGTCAGCCTTACAGTCAAGCTGCGAGTACTGAGGGTAGTTCACCATAAAATATATTTAACTTTTCCTCAATTTAATTCGGATACATTACCTCCAAATTTGACCTCCCCCTGATTGTAAACACGTGGATATCCCGTAAGACACGAAAGTGACTGCGCACGCCACTGACCTGGAACCTCGCAAGCTCATAGTTGATGAAGATGGCGTGAAGTCTCTCCTGCTGACGGATCTCTGACCAGTTGTCCTCCTCGGAGTTGCCGCGGTCCTCCCTCGTGGACAGCCACAGTTTCAGTCTGATGCGTCCTTGGATGTTGGAGCGTTGGGTTCGAGCCTCGAGCTTGTACCAGCAATCTAGGCCCGTCGAGGGTATGTCCTGCTTGGAGGAAAGAATTACGTTCGGACTTGTATATAACTGAGTGGTCTACATTTTAAAATTACAATAATAATCTTTAGTTAAATTGCAGTTTGCACTTTGCTTTCTAGTATAGTAAGTGAGTGTGACAGTTTATACAGTGCTTTCTAGTATAGTAAGTGAGTGTGACAGTTTATACAGTGCATTCTAGTATAGTAAGTGAGTGTGACAGTTTATACAGTGCATTCTAGTATAGTAAGTGAGTGTGACAGTTTATACAATGCATTCTAGTATAGTAAGTGAGTGTGACAGTTTATACAATGCATTCTAGTATAGTAAGTGAGTGTACAGTTATACAGTGCATTCTGTATAGTAAGTGAGTGTGACATTTATAATACAGTGAAATTCTTTAGTAAGTGAGTTGACAGTTTATAGTGCATTTCTAGTATAGTAAGTGAGTGTGACAAGTTTATACAGTGCATTCTAGTATAGTAAGTGAGTGTGACAGTTTATAACAGTGCATTCTAATATAGTAAGTGAGTGTGACAGTTTATACAGTGCATTCTAATATAGTAAGTGAGTGTGACAGTTTATACAGTGCATTCTAATATAGTAAGTGAGTGTGACAGTTTATACAGTGCATTCTAGTATAGTAAGTGAGTGTGACAGTTTATACAGTGCATTCTAATATAGTAAGTGAGTGTGACAGTTTATACAGTGCATTCTAGTATAGTAAGTGAGTGTGACAGTTTATACAGTGCATTCTAATATAGTAAGTGAGTGTGACAGTTTATACAGTGAATTCTAGTATAGTAAGTGAGTCTGACCTGCAGTGGGACGTTGACGCAGCCCAGAAAGTCGTCCTGACTCCCGGAACGAGCGCTCTGGGCGATCTGTTTGAAAAACCTCCCAAGCCCTTTGACGCCTCGCACCTCATTCAGCTTGCTGACGGCGTCGAAGACGGACGACTCGTCGTCGTGATCCCTGCACGCACGCACGCACACACAAAACATAAACTCAACATTCTCCACGCGTGTATGTCTACCAATCTAAGGGTACTGGGTTCAATGACTGGCATGGCCGAAAAATTTATTATAGGTATAATGTGGGTTTTCTTTTTCATAATGATGAATTAACTGCCTGGGTGCTGGATGTTGTGTCTCTTCTATATTTAAGCTAGTTTATAAGTCGTGTGCTGATATAATCAGTCGGTTCAGAAATGCACTTTAAATACCTCAAATAAATGAAAATATGATGTTCTAAAATAATTACTCTAATGAGGTAGAGATGAGGAAGAAAGCATTTTAGAGGTAATCTACCCGCATTTGCGTGAAGTAGAGTGGGGGAATCATTTAGGAAAAAAAGACCTCAGTAGACCCAACCGGGATTTGAACCCCGATATTCCGTAACAAGGCCAGTCTAACACGAGTGACGCCTTATACTATTCCACCACCAAACGGATTTACTTAAAATAACATATTCAGTAGGTCAATATAAAATAAGATCCTGGGTGATAGTAAACCAATATTTCTATAAAATAGCAAAACTTTACATCATAATATACTAGCTAATACCCCTCCTTCACACGGGATGTGTTTTATCACACGACCATGCTTTCTCTCTTGATTATCTCCAGGTTCCGACACTTATCTCGGTTGGTAACTTGTCTGTATAGTGAGCTAAGAGTCCCGGTTTTGATTCCTGACATGGCCGGAACATTTATCATTGGTGAAAAGTGGGTTACTCTTTAAACAATGATGGATTAAAGGTATCACCTCTTAGCATCGTCATTTGGCGTCACTGATCCAAGTCCATTACATAGAGATGCGTGTCTTGTCACCCTTACAACCTGTATTATATTTAACTGGCGATCTGATTAAACTTATATGATATCACTCCTATGCAACCTGTTGTACACGCATGCTTGAACAGCTTTGATCTCAAGGCGTTGTATACCAACACTTTGAACACAATGTAATGGTATCAGCATAGTTTTCAGGATATAAGTGTATAAGGATTTTGTATTATTTTGGTTCAAACAAACTATATGTGCAATTTGGACTATGAGTTTCCGAACCTTCTGTATATATAATTCGAGGGTATAAAGAAAATAAATGTTACGAAGTCAACACAAAGTCTCCCTCTATTATTTGAAAATGGAAATATTTACTAAAAATTCGTAATATAATATACACTAGCGGACCCTAGAAAAAATTGCCTATACATACGTAAAACATTTTTTGAATCACGGTTTTAAATTTTTAAATTTTATTTTTAAAGAAGTAACGTCTTCATTTGTATATTTGGACATATAAAAATATCGATATTGGGTCCCCAAGTGTTAACACTTCGTATTAAAATTTTGACTTCCGGTTAACATTTTTAGCATTTTATTAAGGGATGCACGTTTTGTAGTTATCGCATTGCTATTAAATTTCTCTTTTAACATTTTGACCAATAAAATAGGTAATTATTGACTATTGAGTCTTAAATGAGATAGATAGATCATTGCTGTACCGGGGTGGATCCAGGATGGGGAGTCAGGGCGCGCGCCCCCTTCAATAAATTAACAATTAAATCAATGTTAAATCACTACTAATTTTATTGTCACGTCATACTATCTCACTAACCAGATTTTATTTTTCAAAATTTTTATTAGTTAATATTATTAATGATTAATATATGATAATTATTATAAATACTTAAGACAAACAATAAGTATTAAAATGGTGAAAATAGGCATTATTGAAATCACCAAAATTTAATTTTTGGGGCCTCTCACCTTGTTGCACAAACTTGTTTAGGTTTAAATAGATTTGATAATTTTTATTATTACTATTTCCATGATTAATAATAAATAAAGATCTTTAAAAAAATTTATTTTTAAATAACGTGTCTTTGAAACAAAATCTTTGAATAATACCACAACATAACGTGCTAGTAGGTTAGTGGTAAAATTTCGATTTAGAATAGAAATAACTAGCATACTATAGAGTGGAGTTAAAATTCGATGGTTCGAAATCTGAATAATTCCAACTATTTTGTCTAGTTGATTGAACAGCTAAAAACTTTATATAATAATTGTTATAATGTTTAAACTTATTTCCCTCTTAATATACTATTTGTTGATATTCTTATTATTTGCTTATAATAAATTTCAATACTAATCGCAAATTTCGAGTTATAACCTTCATTAGAGGATTATTCTCAAGTTTAGCGTTGCACTGAGAAATTACTCAAATATTTACTCTCAAATTTTTAAGTATTTTATGTCAAAATTTCTTGAGGTGCCCCGCCCCTCCTTCCCGAGCCGATCCCGATGAGAGCACCCAAATTCCTCCCCCCTCACGAAAATCCTGGATTAGTCCCTGTGCTGTACAAACATTTCCCCTAAGAGGTTAAAGGAAAAACATCAACTTCTTGAAAGACTTACTTATTTGCTTACTCTATGGCATTAGAGAATTATTGCGTCCAAACTTAAGTAGTAGCTCTTCACAACTAAAGCTCACAAAATTGTATCAATATATGTGCCAATATATCAGAAACTTGTGTTTTATAAAAATATATTTCAAATAAAAGTTTTTTATTTTTAATACTACTAAAATTTTACAATTACAAGTTATTTAGTATCTCAAATAGTTGCGGAGATTTAGAAATTTTTGCTTTTGTAAAGTACCCTAAAAGTAATTTTCACAGGGAAATGCAAAAGCCATTTTGTTTATAAACTTAATCAACGCATAGATACAAATTTTAATCAAAATCGTTATAGCCGATTTTGAGAAAATAGAGTTATTCTCTTTTCACTCTTTAGTAAAATGCTCTTAATTTTAGGTTAGACAGACACACAAACAGACAGACGGCATTTAAAAAACAACTTTTTAGGGTATGATATAACTATCAGAGGCAAATTAATCAATTGGAGTAACCCACAGATTAATTCAGGCGTAACCATAATAACAAGTACAAAGTGATACAGGCCAAAGAGCGTAACCACCAAACTTGAATAATAATGTATTAAAGATAATTTAATTAATTTATAATTTAATAACTGTATCATCAAACATATGCATATTTATTTTATAGGGAAACAATTGAGTAAATAATATTTTATTCAGGTTTTTTTTCTATCTCCTATAATTTTGCATTTTGAGAGTTACGTTCTTTGGCCTTTACACCCTTGAATATAAATTAATATATTATATATATATAATTATAAGTATATAAAATACATTTATACAAACGACCTCAGTGCCTACCTCAATACTCAATGTTTGTGGGATCAAACCCAGCAGAGATCAACGGATTTTTACAGAGCAATGAAATTACGTAGCGCAACTTCCACGGAGTGGAAGTAAGGCCTTTTGGTTTCATGTCGGTGTAAAATATCCCTAGATTGTAAAATACTTTGAAATGGTTTCTTTCTCACGCCACTCGTACTGTGCAGAAGAACAACGTGAAAGCTACTCCAGTGTATCGTCACTAACCTATAAAGTGCCTTCGCCCTATGGATGGTTGGTCCACTAACACCAAATGTAAAATGCCATACGCCGGTGTATGATTATAATAACTTGTACAAAGGAATCTACTTAGTCAAAATGATACATACAAATTAAGGGTACAGAGGAAAAAGGGGGAAAGTCACGCTAAAACATTTTACGGGACAACAACTTTTATATCTCAAATCCAATAAATACCCCATAGTTTTATCTTCTAAATTAATTTAAATATGAAAGAGACCTCTCTAACAATATTATTCTAAAGTAATTAGTTAGGTATCATGATTTTCTAACAGATGGCAGGACTAACTCAATAGGAATAAAAAAATTGGACTTACCCTCTTTTCCCCTATACCTTTTGAAATTTGGTTCGGTGACATCGCACGACAAATTGGAAATTGCTTTTTAAATCTGCCTTGCTACTCTGGTTACTTATGCTTTTCATCCTCAAGATTAAAGTAAACACATTGTTAATATCTTTTAAGTAAAAACAACAGCAACATTATGTAATGATGAGATAAGAAATGTGAAGACCTTGTATTTATTAGACTTTTAAGGATTATGTTAATTTGATCACAAAATATGTTGTGATTTGATATAATAATTATCTCAATTAAAAATTAATTTAAAGTAATTTTATGATTTTTTAATTAAGTTTTTTTTTGTTACACCATCTTACTACCTGTTTAGGTTATACGAATAGTCTATGTACTATTTACTAATGCGATGGAGATGAATAAATTTGAATTTAGAAGAAACGTACCCATATTTTCATGGAGGGAGAGTGGAAAACCATTTAGGTAAAACCATCCTCAGTTCACATGAGCGAGATTCGAACCTTGATCTCCCCGTCCTCGGCATTCTAGCTCAACTCGAAACTAGCGCGTTAGCTAACTACGCCACCAAGGTGGATTTAAAAATTAGAATTTTTCTAAAAATATTTGAACGATTTAAAAATATACATAAATAATGTTTATTGTGTTTAAAGAGATGACGTGTTTGTTTTTACGAAGAAAACTTATTTAATAATAGCTAACTCACAACCTATTCTTGAAAATATTCTTTCAAGCTATAATATACCATAACAGAAAGTTCGTGAGATTGTGCCGTACCATTTATTTATAATATAATTCTATTTTTATGATGCTACGCTCGTAGTTTCATAGTGTTACATATTATATCTAAGAAATAATTTAATTGAATCCAATTCCACTTCGGTGTTCGAATGATCTAAACGTCAAGGCGCAGTAGATTGAACTGATGATCACGGGGAGGTTTTTGTTCGAGTCTCAGTTTGTGTACTGTTGGTAGTTTTTCTTAAATATATTTACACTCTTCTTTTACATGCTGATGCGGGTACATTTTTATCTAAACGTGTGCGACAGAACATTATCACAGTGAAAAGAAAAATATTATTTTTTCAATTAGTTAGGAATATTTTTCTTTTTATCTACTTCAACAGAATATTTCCTTATTTTTATTTCCTCTCTAATTTAATTAAAAATTACTCATAGCATGCTTTTTAGATTTTTAATTATTTTTTTAGTCAAGAAAGGAGTGAAAAAGAAGCCTACTCTCTTTTAATTTTTTTTCTTAGCTTAGTTTATTGGTTTATCTCCTTTTTCTTTGTCTTCAACGATATAGTTTTATCTCGATATATCTCTTTAGTTTTTTTAAAATCTTTTCTTCCCTTCCTTAGACTCTTATCTTTATTTCTTATGTTTTTTTGTTTTCTCTTTATCATCCCCATTCTCCTAAATTACAGCACCTCCTTTGTTTTCCACCAAGGTCCAAGATCTTCTGGTTCTTTTTACCCTCCTCATAACACCACTTCCCTTAATTTTTCCCAGATGGTGGTCCCCCCCTTCCCTTCGCCTTATCACTGGAGTGATTGCAGACTTGGTCGTCAAGTTAAGTTTCCCTTCACCTCTCCATCCTTCTCCTCATCCTACTCCCTTATTATGTGGTTTCACGCTGTACAGCTGTGATCATAAAACAATTTATTACTTAAACCTAACAAAATAATGATAGAGGACATTTTTACGACCACCAGTGTGTTGTTAATCCTAATTTATTTTTAAGCACCACGTGTTCCTTACTATTATTATTAGCACCACATCTTACTACCCGTTCGGTTTACAAGCAAAAATGTTACTTACTACCCTTTAGATTTATACAAATATAATATCTACTAATAACGCCAGTGCGTTGGATACAAGGAAGGTTAAATTTAGATTAATTGCACCCACATTTACACGAAGGGAGATGGGGGAAAACACATATAAGAAAGACCACCCTGAGTACACCTGACCGAGACTCGAACCCCGATATTCTCATCATCCGCAGTCCAGTCTAATACGAGAGTCACGCCTATGGGCTCTGTTCAAGTTATCAAGTTGTGATGGGTTTGGGATGAGAAAGGAAGCATTTCAGAGGTAATATACCCGCATTTGAGTGGAAGTAGAGTAGGAAACCATTTATGAAATACCACTCTCATTAGACCCGACCGAGATTCGAACCCCGATCTCCCCGTCATCAGCAAGCCAGTCTAACACTAGTGACGCCTTAAACCATCCGGCCACAGAAGCGGGTAGGGGGTTTAAATCTTAATTGATAACCAACAACAACAAAAAGTTGTTGCCTTATTGGTATGCATATTGTCACCTTGCTTTAAGTATCGTGCCGGTTTTTGCAGATAACGAAGATGAATACCTGTAAGAAGTTAATTAACTATCGTGCTTTCTTGGTTGAGCTAAAATGGGCTCACTGCGCGGGTTGCATCTCAAGTCACACAGGCTTTACGTTATTCCCCCCCACACTACCCAAACAAAACCCCACCCTTCCCTCACAATAGCGACTCATTAATGAGCTAAGCTGTTTGTTTACCTCCTCCTAATACTTCCCTTCCCGCAGCACTTGGGACGCTGCCTCCCTCCTCTATAACGACTCATTAATGAGTAGTTCATGCCACTAGGCTGCTTGTTTACCTACTACTGATGTATTTTTAAGAAGGGAAACAGCTGCTATTGTTTGACGACGTGGCTCCAGTAGCCCCGTCTACAACAGGTTCCGGTGTGGATACTGTTGGGGATGTTCACCCTACCCCGCCCCACCCCCCAAGTGGCTAGGTGCCCTGCAACATGAACCCGAGAGACAGTGATTGGTCGATAGTGGAAAAGGTCTGTGCACAGCCGGTTAGGGTAGCGTTTTGGTTAGCTGGTTACGGGTGGAGTTTTGAGACAGTTGGTTACGGTTGGAGTATTGAGACCGTCAGCTACTGGTGGCGTTTTGAGAAAGTTGGTTACGGTTGGAGTATTGAGACAGTTGGCTACTGGTGGCGTTTGAGAAAGTTGGTTACGGTTGGAGTATTGAGACAGTCAGCTACTGGTGGCGTTTTGAGAAAGTCAGTTACGTGTGAAGTTTTGAGACAGTTGGCTATGGGTAGAGTTCTGAGAAAGTTGGTTACGGGTGAAGTTTCGAGAGAGTCAATTACGGGTGGAGTATTGAGACAGTCAATTACGGGTGGAGTATTGAGACAGTCGGTTACGGGTGGCGTTTGAGAAAGTCAGTTACGGGTGGCGTTTTGAGAAAGTCAGTTACGGGTGGAGTATTGAGACAGTCGGTTACGGGTGGCGTTTGAGAAAGTCAGTTACGGGTGGAGTATTGAGACAGTCAATTACGGGTGGAGTATTGAGACAGTCGGTTACGGGTGACATTTTGAGAAAGTCAGTTACGGGTGGAGTATTGAGACAGTCAGCTATGGGTAAAGTTTTGAGAAAGTTGGTTACGGGTGAAGTTTCGAGACAGTCGGTTACGGGTGGCGTTTTGAGAAAGTCAGTTACGGGTGGCGTTTTGAGAAAGTCAGTTACGGGTGGCGTTTTGAGAAAGTCTGTTATGGGTGGCGTTTTGAGACAATCGGTTACTGGTGGCGGTTCGTGTCAGTCGGTTACGGGTGGCGTTTTGAGAAAGTCAGTTATGGGTGGCGTTTTGAGACAGTCGGTTACGGGTGGCGGCTCATGTCAGTCAGTTACGGGTGACGTTTTGAGACAATCGATTACGGGTGGCGGCTCATGTCAGTCAGTTACGGGTGACGTTTTGAGACAGTCGGTTACGGGTGGCGGCTCATGTCAGTCAGTTACGGGTGACGTTTTGAGACAGTCGGTTACGGGTGGTAGTGGGTCACGGCTGGAATTTAAAGGCAGTCTGGCCTGTGTGATAGCGATGATAGAATGTAACGACGTGTATTCAGGACCTATTACAACCATAATATGTAACACCTTATGTTAAGAAGGTCTTAGTTGTTATAAGACACATTTTCAAAAATCACCATCAATCAAGAATAATAATTAATAATTCATTCTTATCTATTTAATAACAATCAACAATATTTAGCGTCAATAATTAGGTCCTTAAATCTCCACGTGACTGCCTGACTGACAGATCTATTGGGGCTCAAATCCCGGTCAGGCTTACCGAAGGTGGTTTTCACTAAATTACAACTGGCGGTTTTTCCTAAATGGTTTTTACACTCTCTCGCTACATAAATGCAATCAAGACGAAATCCACTTTGGTGGTAAAATGGTCTCAGGCATTACTCTCACACTAGACTTTAATGACGGTGACGATAATCTCTGTGCTCGAAACCCGGTCGGGTGTGCATTGAATAAAAAAAGTAGTCGGAATGAAAAGATAATGTTGTACCGTGGCTACAAACTACACCGCCGCCACTTAGCTCGTCATGCCTACTCACCCTGTTTTACTGCCTCGCCGGAGCCAAGTAACGAGCCTAAAGACGGGCGCCAACGGTCAACATGGTTCACATTCACAACAAAAACTCTATCTGTCGATCCGACGCTACAACCAATTGTTTCACCATCCAGAAGAATGGCAGTGTGTAGTAAAGCCCGTGCGCGATCTGATGAACATAATTGGGTCTCAATAGTTGTCTTTTCGTTACCCCCCCCCCTTCTCATACCAAGACTTCATGGTGTTATGCGCAGACGCCAATGAAGTCATCTAAGTGCTGATTGGACATTAATGACATCATAGTTTTGCCTTTCATACCAACCCCTTTTTCCCCCACTGAATCAAAATGAATATACGCGTGTGTTTGGCAAGAATATGGACTCTTTGATGCCATGCGCCATTAGAGCGACTAAGACTCTACAATATAAGTGGACGATACGATGGGAACTTGTTTAACTATATTTTTTTGATCTGCGTTAGAGTCTAGGCTTTATTCAAATTTCATTATGGAATTATTCTATCAGTTGTCTAGGTCGTAAATGTAGTATGGGGAACTTCTTTGCCAGTTTAAAAATGGTAAATATCATTGATTGTTTAGGCTAGTAATATGTTTTCTCGACTTGTCATTATTTATTAAATTTGAAGCTATGTATTTTGGTAAGGAATTAAGGCGCTTAGTTAGCTTTTAGCTCTAAGATAAGATCATTGGATCATCAGGGCTGCCAAAAGGATATGTCAAAACTTATGATAGCAGGCTAGTTTATGAATACTACAATTATAAATGTAGAGTGCGTAACACGTAAAAATGTTTTGTTAGATTTAGGTAGATTTATTTTTGTAACTGAAAGTTGATTTTAGCTCACTTTTCAACATGTTTATAAATCATATTATGTAGGGTCTTAACTGTAGGGTATGTATGTTTTGGTGAGCTTATCCTAAAACTATATTTACTTATCATGTGATATTGTTTAGTGGCGACGTCTGAGCTAATTCCCAAATATTTCTTTATATTCTTAATAGATTATGAGTATCTTTTGTTTCGTTCTGAGAGCTAGGAAGAATACGCTCAGATTATTATCATATTATCATGTTACACATATATATTATATATATTCATCTGCTATTATGTTTTTAAATAAACTTGACTATGGCTTTATATTGTCACTATTCCTGCTTAGTTTATGTGAGTTTCCTATCCTTTTTGAAATAGACCAGCTTGAGAGAAAGGGAATATTAATTAATTTGAGTTTTGATCATTAGAGATCCCTGGTGATTAACCTTATATAATTGTCATAACCATACATTTGGTTGAATGTAGGCCATGAACTTTGTAACACAGTTCTCGCTTTATAACACAGTTGTCAGAATCAAAAGTTAATTTAGTTCATGAACTTAGTAGCACAGTTGTCGGAATGAGAAAATAATGTAGGCCATGAACTTTGTAACACAGTTGTTGGAATGAGAAGATAATGTAGGCCATGAACTTTGTAACACAGTTGTTGGAATGAGAAGATAATGTAGGCCATGAACTTTGTAACACAGTTGTCGGAATGAGAAGATAATGTAGGCCATGAAATTTGTAACACAGTTGTCGGAATGAGAAGATAATGTAGGCTATTACCTTTGTAACACAGTTGTTAGGCCATTAACCTAGTAACACAGTTTAAGTTAGGCCGTAGTGGCGCATGAGTACGGAAAACCTTTCAGACGCAGTTTCTCGTTTGATTCATATTCATGGTATCTTAATCAATGTAAAAACACAGGTTGCTAACAATTCTTATGGTCAGGCTTCCCTTGCACCACCATTAAAGATGGTGGACGGGCCAGGTCTCGTTGACGTCATTAGTTCAGTAACCGCTCATCCGAATTCAATAATTCTTTTTTTACCAAGAAGATCATAACATATTCTTTATAATTTGTTACTATATATTTTTGGATATCTCCTCTCGCTATCCTGTAAAAATGTAAGTAATCGTAAATGTTAGGTAAAAAAATAAATGTATCATACTTCAAGCGGAATTACTCACTTTGCGTAAATATTTGTTTAAGTTGCGCTAGTAATAATAACGAATTAAGCTGAGCTAAGTAAACAAAAATAATTGTATGATTCCGAGCTATTGTGACAGAAGTGAAACCCCACCCCCTTCCATGACAGATATGGGGCCTCTCTATGTGCGCGCATCAGTCACCATTTAGTGTTCACGTCAAGTAGTGTTATGTCCAAATGTGTAATTTAATATCTTGCTTTGTGTGCGTACGGTAGGCCTACTATTAATATTTAATATGTCTATTCCAGTGGTGCCAGTGAAAAGTAAACATTCAGATAACTTTGACGTTGGTATTTTTTTTTGTAATGAGGTGTAAACCTAATATTTAAGCCTAAAGCAGAAATATATTTAACCGTCCAACATGAATCAGAACGGCGTTAAGATGTTTCGAAACAATTTTTTGGAATGTTTCACCCGAATCAGCAAAACTAATAATTATCGTGGCATAAATTGTGTCTCACAAGCTACATGTTAACGAAGAAAAAATTCTAGGAAGAAAAATCACATTACAAAAACAGTTAGACAGTGCTGAAAATTGTGACGACGATGATGGACCTTTTCCTAAAGTTCTCGTCATTCTGGTCGGACAAATGTTCAAGATATGGAGAAAAAATACATTTGTATTATTTGGAGAAAAAACTAGGAACAAGAAGATAAATTATTTATTTTATTTGAGTGGCCAGAAGCCGAGAAATTGCTACAAGTAGCTCTAACTAAAGCTGATGGCTTATTTACAAAAATATGTACTTGTGAAACAACTATTTGTTCACACAACGAAATAAGACACCATAAGCCATGCCTTGGAAACTACAGTTAATTAGGAGGAATTCAGGAAACAATAGTGGAACGGATCTCGCAGACAATTCCTCGTGAACTTCTACATAATCACTAAATAAATTATTAACAAAATATGACTGAATTCGAAAATAACGCTTTTGAACTAGCTTATTTGACCAATCAATTGTTGACATTTCTGGAGTAGAGGACCTTTATATTAAAACGGAACTACAAAGATCATCTAATTGATAATATTTTGAAAAGGTATTATTTTCTCATCCATCGGGTGGATGTAAATCACCTGTTGTTTTGATGAATAACACTCCATTGGGATAAATGGTTGAAAGAATTAGAGACGTAAATAATTTCCAGAGTAACTTAAATACACTGCTATTATTCTAATAGAATAAATATCACAACACAAATTACGATCTGAAGGTTGTGTCAAATACGAAATTATGGTAGAAAATAAATTAAGCGACCTTGAGATTCCACCATTGTGGGCCTTTTTCATGACCATTTGTTTGCCAATGAGAAAACACTAAGTGATAATAACGTGTTAAATACATTTATCGTGACTTCTATTTTTCTGTTAGAGGTATGAATATTCCCAAGCATGTAGCCTTGGCATAGTCTGTTCATCATCTTACTCGATCAAAGCTCATTACAATGTTGTTCAAATCAGGTCACTGCATTTCATATTAAACTGCCTTACATGATATAGATGAAGAGCTTTGGTGTAAATTAATCTGGGGAATTCAATCTCAAAATGTCTCCAGTCCAGCTAATGTTAAAAAGAATCTATCTCTCTTCTTACATGGAGCTATTGACACAAAGATTTTGTGGAAGAAACCTTGAGTTGCAACAATACAACACATGTAATGGCAATGGTCTTGTATCAAGAAAGAATGGCTCGAACCAGGTTGTAAATCTCTAACAATGACAAGTGAGTGATTGAAGTTTAAAATTCGACATCCTACTTAACTTTCCTGTAAACTCTAAGGAATTTCACCATCCTAAAACAGCAACCCTTCTAAGTCGTATGTGGAGATGCCTCCATCACATATCTCTACAGACAATAGCAACTCTGAGTGGTTCATTATTGTAACTAAAACTGCAATTGTATTTAACATAAATAGATAAACCTGTACAAACTGCAGACTATGTCAATATATCTCTATCTCATGTTTCTCTGGCATACGGGTAGTATTAGAAAAAATTCCATGCACGTCAGATGCTTTAAATCAACTGTAATACGAGCATTTGCCCAAGCATACATTATAATTAATTCTGTCAGCCCTTTTTACGAGCCACTAATCTTTAAGGATTTTGGATACGACGAACAGATTACTGAACTTACGCCGAGATATTTCACCAGAAAAGCAGTGCCGATGGCCTAATTACACCATGTAATTGCAGGAAACATTATATGGACATTTAGTTGCACATGCAAAAAAAAAATGAACTGACTCCCCTATGTGCTTGTTTTGCTGAAGACTGTAAAAATGTATCAGTTTATGTCTCACTTGATTGATGGATATCATAATAATCTTTATTATTGAATAAGATGTATGGATATAATTCTTTAACATATTTACTGAACGATCCTTAGCTATTCATTAATTACTATACAGAGTTATTTTTTTCATTATTTCAAATAAAAAACAAATGATCCAGTGAGAAATGCTTTGGTCCACAATAACCAGCGGTAAGGTTAAGATTAATATCCCCACCATTTAACGTTATTAAATGACTGAATAATGTGTGTTAGAAATAGTTCGGAACTGTTTCTTTGAGTGATAAAAGATTTAGTGAAGAAATGAGTAAATTACACTTGAAGTATGTCACATTTAGTTTTTTTTATCAAGCATAATAATTTTTGAATGTTTACAAAATAGGGAGATGAGATATAAAAAATGTATGGTAAAAATTTTAAATACTATTTTATGATCTTCCTGGTAAAAAAGAAGCATTGAAATCGGATGAGCGGTTACTGAAATATTGACGTCAATGGGACCTATCCCATTCGCCATATTTAATGGCGGGCCAAGAGAAGTCCGACTACAAGAGTTGGTGGCAACCTGTGATTTTACATTGTTTAAAGTGCCATAAATACAAATAAAAAAAACTGCGTCAGAAAGTTTTGCATACTCATGCGCCACTACGTCCTCATCTAGTTATCGGAATGAGAAGATAATGTAGGCCTTGAACTTAGTAACACAGTCGTCGGAAAGATAAGATAATGTAGGCTATGAAATTTGTACTAAAGTTGTCGGAATGAGAAGATAATGTAGGCCATGAGCTTTGTAACACAGTTGTTGGAATGAAAAGATAATGTAGGCCATGAACTTAGTAGCACAGTCGTCGGAAAGAGAAGATAATGTAGGCTATGAAATTTGTACTAAAGTTGTCGGAATGAGAAGATAATGTAGGCCATGAACTTTGTATCCTCTTTACTTGTTTGCTTGTAAAATACATATTCCAGGTGAGACTACAAATAAGGTGGAGAGGGCTGCATTTGAAGGGGGTAGCTATTACTTCTGAAACATATATTTGTAAATCAATATTATATTCAGCAGATTGCAATTGTTTAGTTGTTAAAGGCTTATCATCACATATATGTTGTTTGTTTCCATTATTTTGTAAAGTGCGTGTTTGATTTATTCGTGTGCTTTCATTAAGATTTTTTGTTCATAGTTTCAGGTCTTTTTTTGTAAATTTAAATTAATTTTTAAATATTTTTAGTCTACTTTATAGGTCGAGTTTGAACATTCTTAGGTCATCAAAATCCGGACCCTGATTATTACATATGCCTACAAACAGAATTGATAATAAGACGCGGTGTTAAAATAAACTCTCCGTGTCATTTGTCATTTTGTTCACTGTCCATTTCCTCCACCCCCCGGCGCGTGAAGAGCGGGTTCTGGTTCCCATGACGTCAGTACTCAAGTTCCCCACGGGGACAGGAATTTAGCGACTCCATGAAGAGCACTTAAACTTTAGGGCGGTACAGCCTGTGATAAGGTTCGTGGGATTTTATGGCGTCGTTTCTGCCTGCTTTCAAGTTACTACGTTCGGCGTCGTTATTGTGGTTTTACTCTCATTGTGTCATCCCTTTTTTCCTAGATATATATATTTCTTTGATGAACGTAATCTTTATCATCTTATATTTTTATATATATATATGTTCTTGTTTTTATTTTTTAAAAGGAAATTAAAATATAATATTTAAATGGCTCGTGTTTAGGAATATTTGAACTTGCTGTGTGCATAATAATAATAATAATAATAATAATAATAATAATAATAATAATAATAATAATAAAAATAATAATAATAATAATAATAATAATAATAAAAAAAATAATAATAATAATAATAATAATAATTTTTTGTTTCGCAGTTGTGGCAACCAGATATATTATAATGTATGAAATAATAAATTAAAGAGTGTTATATTCACAGTTGTATCTTATTATGAATTTTTTTTTTTACTATAACTTAGAGAAAGAGCCATACAAAATATTAGTTTCAAAATAAAACGTTTTTATTTTGTAATCAGATGCGCGTGAATACAGCCGAGACCCAATTTGTGAGACGTTATCAACGGCCTTAGTTTCATCTGGTTCACTATCTTATTTTATGAAGAGAAGGCAGCCCTTTAATAGCTCTAGTTTGAAAACGGTTTTTAGGTGAATCAAAAAGGCACAAAAAAGAGATCTCCAAACGGTTATTTTCACAACCTCATGTTTCAATTTTATTTAAACGGTTTAAGGAAAAATATAGTTAAAAACAAGTTGTTTGTTGTGATATTTTTGATTGCCAAAAAATGACAGCAGCTTAACACATGGTCTTGCGGATCATGTGGTTTGGTGGATGGATAGTTGAGTTTTGTTAGCTGTCACCCAAAATCCAGTGGCGAGTCGAATTTATGTGGATCGGTGTTATTATATATGTCAACGGCAGTGTGTGAAATCCAGGCGTTTCATAAAATGCCTAGGCTTTCTATATAATGCCAGAGTGGTTTTGGCAAAGTACGAAATAAACGAGTTTTGTGGTTGTATTTCATACTTATTTTCACGTCCTTTGTCTTTTTTAAGTACCGGAATATGTTATCAATTATTTTATCCAGTTCTATGTAAGTCTTGCGCCGTTTTCTTGCAGGTTCACAAAAAATTAGTATTTAAGTTGGTCAGGTTAGGTTATTTTAGAATAGGCAGTTAGGTAAGGTAAGGTAGTTAGGTTAGGTTATGTATTGTTCTCGGTAATATATAATGATAGGTTATTCTATACATTTCCTAAGAAAAGTATGAACTACAACAGCAAAACTAATTTATTTCATATTTTGCTAAAACCTCTTAGGAATTATATAGAAAGCCTAGGTATTTATAGAATGCCTGGTTTACACAACAATTGCAATAGCACACACACACACACACACACACACACACACACACACACACACACACACACACATTCAGTGGCGAAGCGTGATTTTAATTTTTGGCGGGGCCAGGCCAAAGCTTACCGGTAGTGGTTTTTTCTCCCCATTGGTTAACATAATAAATTAAATTAATTTAAAGTTTACGTGATTTTTAAAATCCCTAGAATTTCAAAATCACAAAAAAAATCTACAAACCGAAAGCATAAAAGAATAAATGTTTTGAACTAAACTTACTACGTGATGAGAGTATTGTACACAAGTTGGGAGCGTCTCTATATTAATGACAGGTCACGAGTACCACAGTATTTTAAGCATTCTCTGCTTAATATATGCCTACTTTTTTCACACCTGTGCATTGTGTTTTTGGACTGAAATTTTGACCACGTTATCTGTGATGCAATATTTACTGTTCCAAATGTGTTTAATTTAAATCATTTTACAAATGAATTCTATATTCCTCATGATATTTTAATTCTCTTATTCTTTACAGCCAACTGTTGACCAAACCCCTCACTACCAAATAATAAACAATAAAAACAAAATAAGCTCTATATTTTTTCACTCACAGTCAACCACAATTGTTTACCAAACAAAGCATTAGAAAAAGTTATTTTTTATTGCCATCCACCTGCATAAATGTAGCCGTTTCATTTCCTGTTTTTCTTGCAGTTTTAATGAATAAAACGAAGTTTTTTTGTTAAAGAATCTACTTTATTTGTTTTAATTAATAATTTTAACGCGTCATCTTACTTCTTGGGTCTTATCTACCACATACTAAAAACAACCACCAGACACATAAACGCCATATACTAAAATACAGACACATAAAGGCAAAAACAAACTATAAACCATCTTTATCGTATAGCGGGCCCTTTCAGGCTGGCCCTATTCGCTAGTGTAATTCTGGCAACGGAATGTTAGGGGGATTGACCTTGAGAGACAGTCACACCGGGTGTGGCATCTCTGAAAAGGCCTGTCAGCGGCCAGCTCCATTCTGATTAGTACCACTTATGAATTTGAACAGTTTCTATGCAAGTTTGTACTAGTTTGTACACAAGAAAATATTTGTACCTACATTTGAGTAATTACAAATCAAAGTGGTGACTCCAGTAATGTGTTGTACCACTTTTGATTTGAACTTTTTTTTCCCAAAGTTTTGTACTAGTTTTGTAACCGTATTGTACACAAAGAAATTTGTTTGTACGTACGTTTTGAGTAATTAGAATACCAGTGGTGGACTCCAGGTTAACTGCTGTGACCACTTGATTTGACTTTTTGTGCCATTTGTTAACTATTTGTACCCCCTTTGATAGTTTTTAGTTAAACAAATGTTGGTGGCCTGGCCCCATGTGCACCACAATGACGGCCTTGAACACACACACACACACACACACACACACACACACACACAACACACACACACACACACACAACAACCCCACACACACACACACACACACACTATATAATCTTTCCAGGATGTATGAAAGTAATTACAATAATATGGTACCATATAAAGATATAATCTAAAGAAAATGTATCCTGACTTTACAGCGAAAGGAAAAATGAGAAATCGTTTAGGATATATCGCCCTCATTTACAGCCAATAGATTTTGAACCAATACCTCCCCGAACCTGGAAAACCCAACCAGACGCGATTTATTTTTAGTCCGCGTTCTCTCCCATGCATGTTGATCGGTTTTAAGCAAATGCCCTTTGATAGAAACTTAAGTTAATTGACTTACCATATATCTAAATGAAGAATATCACTGCCAACATCATCAATGTCACTGTGGACAAAACAGAATTTACGATTAATTTATTTTAGGTGCAATTTATTTAATACCAATAACAAGATTACATTTTCATAACACTTTAGATTTGTAGTAGATGCTTAAATAATGAGTGCATCAATATCGGTTACAACTTTAGGTGTAATCACAGAATATGTAGTTTCATCACATTTTCCCTACAATATAATTGATAAAAGTTAATATTACCGGCCTTCGAACCCAGGTGTGTTACCTCAAATTAATGCTTGACTTATATTGACATGGACCCTCTTTTGGTGCTGAGTAAGCCGTCTAACATTGCCATTCAAACTTAAAATATTAACATTAAAAATAATTTTGTCCTTTGTCAGTAGAAACAGGTCGTTTTTATTACATTAAATTTCGAATGACATAAAAAGTATATATTTTGTTTCATTATTCAGTCTAGTTGACATAAATTCTAATCTAAACGTTATTTTTTATTCACAAAAATTTAATAAGATGGGTAATATATCTTTCATAATCATAATATTTTTATTCTAAACAGTAATATTCTTAATTATAAATTAAAAAAGAGTTTAAAAAAAGTTCATGCTTGTTTTTAAAAATTAGTATTTGCTTGGCTTATTGTTGTCCGTTACTTAACAGCGGAGTGCTTTGCTCGTAATTAGTTTTCTGTTCCAATAAAGTTTATTTAGACACCTATCGATTATTAAAATATTATAATAATTTGTTTATTTCTTAACTCTTTTCTTTTAACTTTTATTAATTTATGAAAATATACATTATAATGTAAAGATTTTGGTGATTTAAAATACTGTATCAAACGGTTCAGAAGTTAAGAATTTTTTTAATATTAAGGCGCACAACCAAAAACAACCAAAAAATGCACATTTTTTAAAAAAGAAAAAATTATAGTTCAAAAATGGGTGGACATAGAGCTATGGTTTTCGGTCTCCAAAATATTTTGACACAAAGCTTAAAAATTAAAAACCATAATTTTTTTACCAAATTTGTACTTTAACTTTTAAGTGGTTTATTTTTTTTGAATCAAGAGAAAAAATGATGACTCTTTGGGATTTTTATTAGATACATTTAAAATTACTTCTTTTTATTTAGTCCTAGCATTATGTTATTTCTTATCTCTATAGAAATGGGTTGGCACACCTGTTTCATCAGTTCCCTCCAATCAGCTGATTTTAATGTGATAATTTTGAGGTTATTGTATGCATTTTGTATTTGAGAATCAAGATGGGGGGAAAATCAGCATCAGACCAAATTAAATGGCAAACCATTGGTTTAATGAAGGCTGGAAAGTCACAAAGACAAATTGTTGATATTGTTTGAGTGTCTAAAACGTGTGTGCAACAAACAATCAAGCGATATAATGAGTTTGAAACCATCACCAACCGGCCTAGGACAGGCTGTCCGCGTAAAACTCTCTAATGACAGACGGTTAAGCTGCTGCAGCATTATAAAAAATAAAGATATATATTACTGCATGACTCACAGGGAAAATGAAGTTTCATGCATAATATACATACTGGACAAAAGTGCAAACTTTTGAATAAAGCGTCTAATGTTTATTTTTGCAATCTGCAAACTTTTTAAATGAGAACACAATAAAAGATTCAGTTTTGCAAGGAATTTATGGTGCTTTAAGATGCTATAATATTTTTTAGATGAGTGCCGCTTTGAATATTCCTCGACGTAAGGTTAGGGTTCGCAGACAAGAACAGTAAAATTTCTGCACTGTGTCGCCCTGCAGCCAACAAGTGTGATGCAATCATGATTACGGTTGAATCACTTCAGAGGGGCTTGAGCAAATGTAAGGCTTGATGGTGTATGAACAGTGACAATTATTGTGTGACTGCAGGAAACATGATTCCTTCAGCACATAAGTTCCTTGGGAAAATTACATCTACCACAGACAACGCCCTATGCACCGTCCAGCAAAAGAACATGTTTTATACCCAGGACATTGAATCTTCCGGCACCACGTAGTCCAGACTAAACAATTGAAATCTATGGAAACCATGCATATGATTGCAAAGCAAAGCCCAAAACGGAGCAGAACTGAGACTTGCAGTCCTAAGCTATGACAAAAAGTTGACGGTGAAGATGTAGGTAAGCTGATCACTCATGCCGATGATTAAAGCATTAAAGTAGAGTGTTCTATTGACTACTAAACATGGAATGTAACAATTTTTTTTCTTTCTAAGTTCTTTTAAATTAAAAAACATTTAATAACCAAATCATTTTTTTTTAAATATTCTAGAAAATAAATTTGAATGTGGATAAATTGTGTTTTTAAGGGTGGTCTTAAACGATTTTCTCGACATTGTATTACTGTATTTTTCCTATTAATGGTTTATATTTTAGTAATGATTATTTATATTTAATTGAGTTTCCCATGATATACTTTTTCATATTTACTAGGCCTAACCCTATCCTAACTTCTACATTTTTTAAATTTCACTGAATATATCAATATTATATATAATAGCAAATAAAGTTTCACTGCCCCCCCCCCCACTTCCAACTTGGATAAACTAATATTAATGGGCCCTGGTCTAGGTGCTCACCAGAGCCAACTTTGACGTCACTTAGTACCATCGTATTTTGGTGCCGCTAACCCCAAGTGTATTGCATGGAAATAATTGTCTTATCACACCCTACAACTTGTATAAACTCTTACCTGGATATCTGAATTACTCTATATACTTCAAGTTGTTATTATTAGTCAAAGGTTTTTAGTTGTTTTGTAAAGTAAAATAGTTTAATGTTTTAATAGTTTTTTAAATCATGCGTTTTATTTACAGTCCAACCAATAAATTAAATAATTTTAATGCAACCAACACTTTCCCTGAATTTTTATTTCATAGCGTATATTAAATAACATGCATCAAATGAAGCTTGAATAAAATATATTATGCAATTAAAATGTTCCATTAACAGATATATAAATGTTATTACCAAAAACCGTTATAATAATAGAATCATATTCGATTAAGTGAAAAATGAATATATGATTTGTATTGGTTGTAATGAAGAAAAACCCAGTTGGGAAAAATCTCGTTTAATTGAATTCAATTTTTTTTTTCAATCCTCATGGCAAAATTAAATAATAATTATAAAACAGTAACCATATTAGAAATTAATTATCAATCTAATTTTACATACAAACGTTAATAACCATGAGCATGTTGATTGACGAATAACCACGATTAGCTATCCAAATAATTTTCCAATTGCGTTCAATTATCTCTCGAAACAAAGCTAAATTTAGGAAAGCAATTTCGGCCACGGTAAAAAAAGATGTTTTATCGAATAGCTATTTCTACAGTAGCTAAACACTAAACAAGGGCTATTAATTACTCAAACCACACTCAATGTGAAGTCGGAATCAATATTATCTCCCCTAATTTTGTTTCAAGTTATATATAGCCTAAATATTTTACTTCGTCGTGATTATAAACAGAGGTTTCTAGGAGAAAATGGGATAATCGATCGTATAAAGTAATATAGATATTATACATCTAGTTAAATATGTGGTGTAAACTTAACAACAAGGTATTGAACCATTTAGGTGGCCGCGTGGTCTAACGAACTACTCTCATAGTAGGACTAACTACTAGACTTCTGATGACGGGTAGATCAAGGTTCGATCCCGATTGGGTGTACTGAGGGTGTTTCTCCAAAATTGTTTTCATCATCCCTCTAAGCACACTTTATATATATATATATAATCTTCCTAATTTCTAGCCCATTAGCCTAATTAGTACATAAGCTTATAGCCCGAACGGCTAGTAAGGATGTATCGCTATAAAAAAAACCCAAGATATTATACCCCTACATTGAAAACTCAAGTATATGTTTTATTTAGCCTCGTCTTAATACCTGTTCAAGTTATACACATGCATGAAAATCACTCTAATGAGTAGGAATGCGGAAGGAGGCCTTTTAAAGATAGTTCACCTACATTTGCGGGTGAAGGAGAGTGAGAAACTATATAGGGAAAACCACCCTCATTGACCCAACCGAGATTCGAACCTTGATCACCCCGTAATCACAAAGCCAGTCGAATACGAGAGTGACGCCTTAGACCATTCGGGACATGGAGCGGGCAAGTATACATTTAAAATAGGACATATTTAAATAACAACATTTTGGTCTATTAATCTTCTCGATATTATTCCATGTATTTTATAGATATATGATTTAATAACTAGCAGTGTGTGAATGTCACTTTTCTAATGTGAAGCGAAGTTAAAGCGATCTTTAAACATCTGAAGAAAAGTCTAAATCAAAGATAAGCTTTTTACGGTTGTAACTTAACACTGCATTTTATATTCTATAAATTGAAAAATACACTTGGACATGGGTTTGAACCCGGGATCTTTAGCTTACTACGCCAATGCTCTAACTAATAAACTATCCAATAATAATAATAACAATAATAATAATCATATCCACTAGTCGCAAATCCAATTCAATAGCGTTAGACCGCAATAGAACCATACCAACCAAGCGGCCGCCATTTGTTGGTGGAGCTAGTGCCAATTTATGCTGATAGAGGGTGTCATATGGCCAGCACAACGAACCTTACTGTCACTAATCTCAGTTTTATATACCAGAACCACGACTTTTTTTTATTCAAGTAGCTCCCCATTTGACATCAGGAGACTTAGTAGACCCCGTTCCATACCCACTGTTTCACAGAAAATGTGGAAGCACCGTAGATCGAACACGGAATCTCTGGATCTATAGCCAGGGACTCTGACCACTAGATCACATTGGCGGTTAATATAAGTGCATCTAGGTAGCTAAAAATGTTTAGCAATAATAATAAAAAAATACTATATTGTTTTATGATGACATATTTGAATTTATCCATGCTTATGTTATGGATGCTATGTAATAACTAATCGGTATTAAAATAATGTTTAATAACTGTTCTAAAAATGATATGTTTAATTATGTCATATTTGGTGATATATTTTAAATATTTTCACTTTAATTTACATCAAAGTCTTTTTTTTACTTCCTTTACAGTTTTTTCGAATATGCGAACACTATTGTTGGTATCGAAAAATAAGCGAAGGAAATTTGGGCCTCGTCTTTGACATTTTGAAGCTTCACACACACTCCTAACAATAACAAGTATTTTAGTTGCTTAAAATGAAATTTAAATATATACACACACACACACACACACACACACACACACACACACACACACACACACACACACACACACACACACACACACACACACACACACACACACACACACAAAGACACCCAAGTGGGTTTTACATATGAGGGCGTGGAATTTGAATCTCGTCTTCCAGGGATGTAGCACCCCTTTCCTCCTCTAGAGAAAATTTTAGTAATTTAATCTTTAGTGAGGGAATTTTAAAGCATCTGAGCATAGTTCTGAGCAAATTAATTTTATGGGATTCAAGAATCAATTAAAAAAAAAACTCTGAAAAATTAACAAAAACATTAAATTTATTTGTAGCCTGAAACCATTGATAGAAACATTATATTTTTCAAAAGTTTACTGAACAGATTGAAATGAAAAGAAAATCTGTTGAAGAGAGGATGGGAGTAAAACTACATTTTATTATTTTTAGCCCTTAGCTCGGATATTGATGATTCTCAAATTTGTTAGTAGCACATGTAGCCCAAACTCTCGGATTAGAGGGGCCCAAATACAAATAATAGAAATCAACAAAAAAGATAAAATTTAAATATGTAAATAAGAGTGGGCTGTGAGAGTAATTATTATTGATGATGGACACGTAATACGTCCCAAGCAATCCCATCCAATATGTAAAAAAAACAGGGTGAAGGTCACTTTCACATAAAGCAAATAAAGTATTTAAAATTGAAATAAAAGTCTAAAGCGAAGATAAGTTTTTACGGTGATAACACTGCATTTTATATCTAAAAATGAAAATCAAAATAGTGTTGTTATTAAGAACTGGATCTTTAGACTATTATATTCGGGCAATGCTTATTATTATTCTTTTATTTTATAATAATAATACAAATTTAATATAATCCACTATTCGCATATCAATTCCATAGGTTAACCGCAATAAGACCATAAAACAATGTGCAAATTTTTGTGTATAGTTAATTTTGCAGTATCAAAGTGTCATAATTAGCACAACGAACATCATGTTCTAATCATCATTTTATAAACGAACACACTTTTACTTTATTCAAGTAGCTCCCCATTTGCACAGAGAGTTAGTAATAGAACCTGTTCCTTACATTTTTTCACAAAAAATATGAATTTCCGAGATCGAAACGGAATTTATGGTCTATGACAAGTGTCCTCTGCATTTCACAATGACGATAATAATAAGTCATACTAGAGGTCAAAGTTTAGATTTAATAATTATAAGTTTTTAAAAATATTCAATGCTTTTATAATCATTAATTGAATATTTCTTGTTATGTCATGATTATTTAAAACAAATTTTTAAAATTTATCTAATAATGTTCTAATTATAATTATGTTTAATATTCTAATGGTTTAATTTTATATTTTCACTATAATTTACATCAAGCCTTTTTATACTATCAATAATTTGAATATAGTAACAATTATTTTGTATCGAAAATTTTAAGCGAAAAAAAATTTCGAAATCTACTTTGCACATTTTGAAGCTTCTACCTTCTCTATTCTTATAAAATATTTTAGTTGCTATAAAGCATTCGTCAATAATATCAGATGGATAATACATACACCACTACCGACACACACACACACACACGCCCCACCCCCCACCACACACCACACACACACCACAACACAACACACAGAATGACACGCAGGTGGGGTTTTACATATGGGGCGGTGGAATTGAGTCTGTATTCAGGATAAGCATCCTGTTTTTCTTGAGAAATTTCTGGAATTTAATCTTTAAGATAGGAACTTTTAAGGAGCGCTGAGCATTAGTATGACAATATTTTTAGGATGGCGTGCAAGATACTTTTTTGAAAAAGAAATCTGAATTGAAAGATAGGCATGTTTTTTTGTGCTTCTTGAACGTAAGCATTGATTGTTGATAATTGGTATTAAACTAAATTAAAATTGAAAGAAATCTGTTGAATGAGCGGAGTAAATATCATTAATATTTTGCAGCCCTTAACTCGAATAATATGTTTCGTTCAGAATTTGAATAGCACAGTCAGCAAATCAAATACATTTTTGTTTAAATCAACAAATAAAAGTAAATATGCAGATTATAGGTCAATTTATTTATGATGTTATAATCTGTGTATATATTGTGTATATATGCTGACTCATCGCTTACCCTTGCAATATATACTTTTTCTTTGTTTTTGTGTTATATATAAAGGTTTAAATGTAAATTCACATCTAAAAAAATATCATTTGCAGCTTCAACTTTGCTGAACTGCAAATAAAACATTTTTTTAAAGCCCTCAAAAAAAAACAGAAAGCAATCATGTACTTACAATCTGAATTTTTCATTCCACGGGGGTTGAGAGTTTGGGCTTAACGGTGGTAGCCCTGATGAATTTGGCGGGAACGGCCGTTGATATACTATCTCTGTGTTCCCTTCTATCTCGACCATACGAGCTGTGCTCCTTGCGTTTGAAGCTCAGGCGAAAACTGACAACAAATGATCATGTTTTGTGTCTTTACTGTGGTAGCACTGATGAACTTGGCGGAACAGTGCAGATATATAGTTTAGCATTATAGTTGGGTTTTTAAGATGGTAGTTCTGATAAATTAACATGGAACAAAGGTAGCTGTGAGTTATAGTCTTTACCATGGTAACACGATGCACTTGTGAGTTTGCGAGGCTTCTGTAAGGTCGGCGCAACTTGTGTGGACATACCTGTGATGCTGAGAAGCTCTAGTGGGACATACCTGTGATGCTTGAGAAACTTCTAGTGGGGACATACTGTGATGCTGAGAAGCTTCTAGTGGGACATACTGTGATGCTTGAAAGCTTCTAGTGGGCATACCTGTGATGCTTGAGAAGCTTCTAGTGGTGACATACCTGTGATGTTTGAGAAGCTTCTAGTGGGGACATACCTGTGTTGCTTGAGAAGCTTCTAGTGGGGACATACCTGTGTGCTTGAGAAGCTTCTAGTGGGATATACCTGTGATGTTTGAGAAACTTCTAGTGGGGAAATACCATGTGAATGCTTGAGAAGTTTCCAGTGGGACATACCTGTGATGCTTGAGAAGCTTCTAGTGGACGGGACATACCTGTGATGCTTGAGAAGCTTCAAGTGGGGACATACCTGTGATGCTTGAGAAGCTTCTAGTGGGGACGTATCTGTGATGCTTGAGAGGCTTCTAGTGTGGACATACCTGTGTGCTTGAGATCTTCTAGTGTGGAACTTACCTGTGGCGCTTGAAACAGCTTCTAGTGGACATACCTGTGAGATTAGTGCAACTTTCTACTTACATACCTGCGAGGTTCACCAGCTTCTGTGTGGACATACCTGTGATGCTTGCGCAGCTTCTCATGCGGCGAGTCGTGTTTGGAAGAGGCGTCCGTCTCGACGCCGCTGTCAGACAAGGTCCTGCTGTTGGCCGGGTTCCTGGGCGACCCCGGAGGCGTCTCTCGCTGGGACGTCGGCTGAGGTGACGGTGGGGCGATGTTCCCCGGTTGGATACCCAGCATGCAGTACGGGTCGCTGAAACCTGCGACAATCACGGGTGCACCCATGTGGTTAGCGTGGCTCACTCTATCTTGTTATGTCCAGGGAAATGGGGGGGAGACTTTAAAAGGTCTCATGTTGATAATATGACTTGCCCCATTCGTGTCCGATGAGTCCTAGAAAATTTATTTTGACAAAAAATATAAACCGTTAGTAATCACATTCTTTTCGTGATAATGCTGTCCTTACAGCTTTGGCCCTATTCTCCTAAAAGGAAACGTATATCTTAGTAGAGTACAATCAATGACATAGGCTATTAGATACTATATAACGCAGGAGCTTGTCAATGTTTTCAATTAAAGTTGTTATTTGTGTGACTAGACTGCTTGTACCTTGTATTTAACAGAACGTACACTAAGTTTTCCTTGAAAGGTAACAAGGTTACCTTGAACGTTTTTGCTATGGAGTAGCTTGTACCCACCTCGGTGGCCACGTGGTATAACGCGCTACTCTCGCAGTAGACTAGACTGCCAATGACGGGGATATTGAGGTTCTAATCTCGGTCAGGTGTACTGAGGTTTTTCCCAAAATGGGTTTCCACTCTCCCCGCACGCAAATGCGGGTACAACTCCTATAAATATAACCTCCCTAATCCTTAAAACCATTAGCGTAATTTGTCTATAATCCGAAAGTGTAGTAAGAAGCGGTGCTAAAATAAATGTTTTTCTTTGCAAAATTAACTGTTAACATTATTATTTAAATACGTAAATATTGTCATCACAATATATTAGATTTATAATTTCATATTAGGACAACATCTTTCATATCGTAGACCACATAAGGACCCGAGCAAGTACTTTTACTAAAAAATTAATTTAAATTTGATAGAGACCTCTTTTAAGCAAAATTTATATAAAGTGCATTAGAAAGGTCCCATGATTGTATAATAGATGGCAGCACTATCTCGATTTATGTTAAAAATAGAATTTACTTCTTTTACACCCTGTACTCTTTATATGTATCCACTAGCTTTACTGCGATATATGGGTGTAGTAAGCCTATATGTTTTGAAAATCACATTTTTAAATATTTGTTTGCCGACCGTGCCAATACTTTGAGAGAAATACAAAATGATAATATAATCTATTTTTTTCAGATCTTACAATGAATACAATCCATAGATCTAAAAAGGTTTTTTTTAAATTTCAACAGATTATGGAAGCGATTATTGGTGGATGCCTTGTCGCCCGGTCTGGTCACAGTAATTTCATGAGTCATGTATATAATAATATTAGTACCACGTCTTACTACCCGTTCGGGTTATCCTCTTAAGTACTAATTACTCTAATGGGTTGGGAATTAGGAAGGTTGAATTTAGAAGAAGTGAACCCACATTTGTGTGGAGGGAGAGTGGAAAACCATTTAGGAAAAACCATCCCCAGTTCACTCGACCGAGATTCGAACCTCGATCTCCCCATCCTCGGCAGTCTGGCTGAACACGAACCAGCGCGTTAACCAACTACGCCACAGAGGCTGGTGTCATGTATATAAAGTGTACACGGGAGATAAAGTAAAAAAAAAAAGGCTACTTTCAAAAAGGAGGATTTATTTTAGCACCGAATCTTAATATCCGTTCGAGTTTTACCACTATGTACTAATTACACTAATTTGTTATTGATTAGGAAGGCATAATTTAAATGAAGTGCAACTGCATTAGCGTGGAAGGAGAGTGTAAAACTATTTAGGGGGAACCACCCTCAGTGTACCCGACCAGGATCAAACCCTGATCTCCCCGTCTTCGGGAGTCTAGTCCAACAGTAGACTAGTGCGTTAGACCGTGCGGCCACCGAAGAGGGTCAAGAGGATGTTACTTGACAAGAAAACTGGACTTGGAGATGAGGAATAAACTTATGGTGGTCCGGGGTTCAATCCTCGGTCCAGGCACAGATTTATCTGATTGCCAAACCCTTCCTTCACCTCTGACAAGACGTATATTAATCACAACTTGTGAATGTGAGGAATGCCAGGCCTCCACCGTGGTTCGGATCCCACGTTAAACTGTAGGTCCTCCATTTCATTTCCCAATCACCCTACCATTACACATTAGCGTAAGTGCGTATAACGTTAAACTGTAGGTCCTCCATTTCATTTCCCAATCACCCTACCATTACACATTAGCGTAAGTGCGTATAACCCGAACGGGTAGTAATACGCGGTGCTAATAACAATAACAATAAACTTATGACGCTGAGAAATAGACCCTGAGGAAAAAAGGAGACGAAGTATTTGGAAAAATTTGAGATGTGGTGTTGTAGGAGAACAAAGAGGATAAAGTGGATAAATTGGGTGGCTAATTAATAGTCTCCCATTTAATATAATAACCAAATAAGTTCTTGAACATCTGTCATGGGCATCGCGGAATTCAACCTGAACTTTCTCAACTTATTAAAGTTTCTTGTCTAATGCCGCTATGCTCATAGAAAATATTTAAGTACTGTTCAGAATAATATATTTATAAAATTAAACTATATATGTCTACCGGAGCAACATTTGACCACCTCTGTGGTGGGGGATCAGAGTTCCTGGGTGCAGATCCAGAGGTCCCGGGATCGATCCACGGTGCTTCCAGATTTTTCTTTGTAGCAGTGGCTCTTAAACGGGGTAAGCTCAGCCTAGTGAGGACAATATTGAGGAGCTACTTGAATAATTTTTTTTAGCGGATATGGTCTAAAAAACTGAGATTAACGTCCGGAGGGTTCGTTGTGCTAACCACATGACATCCTCTATCTGCAAAATTTGGCACTATCTTCGCCAACAGACGGTTGATATGGCTCGATTGCGGGCTTACACCAAAGAGTTATTTTTTGTAATAGCAACATTTTATTTATTTTGAACAAAAATGTGTTTTAGTCAGAAAATCTGCAAAAATAAGGGCTTCTATTCGCGTTCCTTCTCATTCTACCTTAACGCTTAATATTGTCGAGATTTAAGCAGACCTATGGCGAAAACAAGTGTTTGCAGCAAATATAATCCCTAAAACAAGAGGGGGAAGGCAATTTGAATAATCTCTAGGAACTCATTTCATGTTAAGATGACAGTTAAAGTGGTGGAATCGCAGCGAAAAACAACAAGAAATACGAGATAAAGTGAAAACTGAGTGAAATACATTTTACTGGATTTTTGTAAACACAAACATAATAAGACCGTGAAAGTGAAGAAAGCTTATGAAAATTCTTTGATATTTATTAAAAATATGGTAGAGTCATGATGAGTGGAAGTTTGAACAAGGAAAGTTATTACTAAGGAAATTGTTTGCGACTGAAATCTACTACCGTTTATTAAGGCACCATTTATTAGAGTCAATGCACCAACAAGTAGTGAAAGATAACATTGGATACTAGATGAATCAGGATGAATCAGTGGTGTTCAAAGTCAAAGGTTCCGGGTTCGATTCTCGTGTCCAGGTTGTCATTTTTCACTTATTTGAAGTTCATATGAAGTTCAGGATTCCTTTAGATTCCGTTTTACCCTGTAATAAAAAAAGATTACCTTGACGTTTTACACTATGGTTTATCTCAAAGATTAGGTCATATATTAATTCATCAAGGTAAGATTGTCTAATTTCAGGATCAAAGGGGCTGTACATCAATGACGTTTGTAGTTTAATTCCGCTAAAGTCTTATCTTGGAACTTTTCTAAAACAAACTAACCATTGTTTTCGAAGGCCACGAGTAAATTGTTATGCCATAAAACTTCAGTTATTATCATATAATAAGAGCCTTGGAAATGAACCCAATAGCTGAGTCACTGATGGTTCCACCTGCTTCGGTGGCCACATGGTTTAAAACGTCACTCTCGCAATATACTAGATTACCGATAACAGAAAGATAAAGGTTTGAATCTCGGTTGGGTGTACTGAGGGTGTTTTTTCCTAAATAGTTTTCCACTTTCCATCCCCGAAAATGTGTGAACATTTCTTCTAAATCAAATTTCCCAATCCCTAACCCATTAGTGTAATTAGTTCATATGCGTCTTACTACCCGTCCGATTTAAAAGTTTATGTTCCATTTACGCAAATATGTTAGTAGGTATGTGAAAGGATTAATTTAGACGATGTGTACCCGCATTTGCGTGGAGGGAGATATAAAAACCATTAGTAAAAACCACCCTAAGTTTACTAGACCGGGATTCGACTCTCGTTATTCCCGTCATCGGCAGAGACGTGTGAGAGTGAAGATAATTAGAGCACCCAAGTGGGTATTTTCCCTTGTTGATTTTAGTAATATGTCTCACGTACTAGAACTAACTATTATCATATTTTATGGATTTTTCATGTCATTTTATAATGGGTACGGTAGATTTTAAAAAAGCGATTGTGATCTATCCGACAAACAGCGATTGAAATCCATTATAATTGGTATCCATTGTCAAAATATTGACGTTGCCTTTTTGATTGAAGGTCTACTATTCAGGATATAACTACTACAATTACTACCTCTAGTGGTTCTTATGGGCTGCGGTCCAACCAAACACCGCACACAAAGGTTACTAAAGTTGAAAGCGAGATAGACGTAACGTATTATGTACACTACGAGCAGAAAGTTAGCTGTTATGTTCCAAAGGCGTAAGAGAGAGATAGACAATGATTCGGATAAGGATAGAGACAGGCTTTGTTGGTTGGTCCTTTCAAACATGTTTGAGCAATTAGCGAACACAGAATAACCATTGGCCGCTTTTGAGCACCGTTCAAATTCCTATCGACAAATTCACCTCGATTTGCGCTGTACTAGAGTTATATAGATAGATCTTTGCCCCGATATAGTTACCTATTAAAACGTAACAGCACAATGATTAATAAAAATATACCACTCTTCAATGTTTGGTTGGTAAAATGGGTCGAAAGATTTTTTAAAATAAATAGTACGGTGCATTACACAGAATTTCTCCCACTTTTATCCCAAAATAAACATTTACAAAAAAGATTCTTCCATATAACATCTCAAAAGTTCACAAACTTTCCGATAGTATGAATACAAATAAATCATCTTTATTATAAATAAGGCCTGAAGATGGTGTAACATCACCGAAATATGTCGTCATAGAAGACTAGATCTTTAGCAGGAGAAGGGAATAAAAATAATAACGAAGAAGGTATAACCTTATCAAAAACTCATAAGATTTGTGAAATAAAATAATAGGTCTATACATTTTTGTAGAAAAACTAAACGAAATATCATAAATAAAATAATATAATATATTGTTACTTAATCTATGGCAATATGAACTAGGAACATTGTTACAGAAAAATGGAGAAAAGAGAAACATCTTTGTCTACCATAGATCATAAGAATCAAATTCATTTTCAAAGACCTGAATTAAAAAGTACGTATATTTACATATAGCTAAGAAATTATAGGTTTTATAAAAATATTTTTCAATTAAAATATTTTTATTTTTAGTAGTACTACAACTTTAAAACGATAAGATATTTCATATCTCAAATAGTTGTGGAGAAATGACGAAAATTAAAAAAATTCCCTCATGTAAAATATCCTCAAAGTCATTTTCATGAGAAAATGACAATCTGCCATCTTGTTTATATGATAAATAGTATCTAGATATAAAATTTAATGAAAATCGTTAAAGCGAATTTTGAGAAAATCTATTTTTTTCTCTTTCTGCCCTTGAGTAAACTACCCTTAAATATAGGGTTAGATATCTAATTACAAAAACCGATCGGGGTGACCTTATAAAAGCCCCAGATACAAGTTTTAGCCCATTCGGTCAAATATTTTCAGCCCTAGCCCGAGGTAAAGGCAGACAGACAACCGGCATTTCGAAAACAACTTTTTCGGTTGCAGGGAGTTTTAAACGTCGACATTTATAAAAATCTCGAGTTTGATTTTCTGACTATCACAATACTTTCTCTCCAAGGTGTAGCTAGAAAGTAAAAATAGGCCTATTTTGGGATTTCACTTTCAAACTGAGATTTCTATCAAACGAATGAGTTCTAGAAATTAGAAACCTCCAATTAAGTTAATTTTGATTTACACGTCTGTTTTGTCGAATATTCAAAGACAAAAACAAAAAATGTTAAGGGAAAATGTTTGTTTTAGCACTGCTTCTTACTATCAATTCATGATACCCGCATATTTACAACCTACGGAATGAGGAAGGTACGATTTAAGAGGAAATGTGCCCGTATTTATGAGAAGAAAGAGTGGGAAAACTGTTTAGGAATTTCACTCTTTTTCATTAGAAACATGAGCAAAATTGGAACCTTGACACTCTCGTCCTTTTAAAACCATATTGACGAGTCTGACGTCTTAGACCACATCCCCACCTGTGTGGGTGTCTCTTGAATCGTTTCTTTCAATTTAAATAATTAAATTTTCCGCACATCTACCGCAATATACTTGAAATATACGTATGCCACATCTTGGCAAAATATATTACACAATTTTCACGTTTTAGGTTAAGTTCCCAATTTAGAACTTTAGTTCCATACCTGTGTAGTTAAATACGGATAGGCCAGATGGGTGGTAAGACGTGGTTCTAAAATACAAATACATATGCGGCGTAACAGGGGGCGTGGGGGGTGGGGCAAAACATTCGGATCAAGCTGCGAGTGACGTCACAGGTCTAACTACTATCCAGACCTACCAATGTAACACGTATATATTCCCCTGACGAAACTCAAGGATTCCATTGTAACCGTTTCATGGTGGAGGGGTTTGAAATATCATGCAATGCGCGCTGCCGTCCCTATTTGAATGCCTTTGTTTCCGACCAAAATTACCCCCTGATTCCAACACTTCCAAGGGGGAGTAGGGGTAAGGTATCGTTCAGTTGTGTGTGTGTGTGTGTGTGTATCTGGTGTCCTCTATCTTCCATCGCTCGCCAATACATCCTGTTGTCATGGCAACAGAAATAGCAACAGTCCATCTCCGATGAGTTGAGAGTTCGCGAGTAAAGAGGTAGACAGGACTCAGATCGGGCCGATGGTACCTTCATTTTTGTAGGAATTACGTTCCGGAAGCACCTTTATCCTACCATTATATTACTAAACAGTAGGATCAGATAAGAAACAAAGCCTTCCAGAATGGTAGTAGGAACTCCATATTGGAAGACCCTTTATCCTACCAATATATTACTAAACACTCATATGAAATAAGGCCTTCTATAGCGGGATTCCTAACAAAATCAGGGTATAGTGGGCCGATGAAAGCCAAATCGGGGCTCTAATTCTGGCTGGCCCTACAAAGATGTATCTTCCTATATGGTTTCCTGACCTCCCTTCACTCTAATGCGGGCACAGCTTAATACATTAGCCTACTTTTCCCAGCTCTACCATACTATTGTATAAATGTGGTTATCTTGGTTCGGTAATGTGAAGCACACTTATAGCTACAGTTAGATTCAAATAGGGTGAAATGGGTGACCTGGAGGTCTTTGGGGTAAGGTGTCGGACTGGTCCGGGGTTCAATCTCGGTCCCAGCACAGATTTATCTGATTGCCAAACCCTTCCTTCACCTCTGACAAGACGTGTATTCATCACAACTTGTGAATGTGTGGAATGCCAGGCCTCCACCGTGGTTCGGATCCCACGTTAAACTGTAGGTCCTCCATTTCATCTCACAATCACCCTTCCATTACACATTAGAGTAAGTGCGTATAACCCGAACGGGTAGTAAGACGCGGTGAAATAATAAAATAATATACATAATAATAATAATAATAATCAATAATAATAATAATAATAGGTGAAATATTTAGAGGGGTTAGAAAAAGCTCTTAAACATTTTTATATATTCAAACGTAAAGTCAGGATATCGGAATCGGTCTCTTTTGATAGTATCAATTTGTAGATAAAATTGTTAATTTTCAGATTTATTGTTCCTCCAACATAGTGCATACTGTGTTGAAACTTTATAATTTGTTTAACACTGTTATTGAATATGTATCACTTGACAGATGTGTACTAATCCAACTCGTGAATAGTGAATGCCAGCTCCACGTGGTTGGATTCACGTTAAACTGTAGTCCTCCATTTCATCTCACATCACCTTCATTACCATTAGGTAAGTGGTATAGCCGAACGGGTTAAGACGCGGTGCTAATAATAATTGAATATGTAATCCAAGGAGTATGGGTGAGAAAGGTTATTTATTTTAGTGAAGAGCATCAAAAATGGAATGGAATGTGAAAATCACTGTAGACAAATCACATATGGAAAACTTCCCAAGTTTAACCAGGACAAGATTCGAACTTAGATATCTACGTCACCAGGAATCCAATCTATTTCCAGATTTGCTTATTGGCTGCAAATAATAATTATGTCTTCACCAATATTTTCATCTTATCGTCATTTGGTAAGTTTAATGTTTTTAAACAAAAACATTCAATTTTTTTGTACAACGAAGGTAATTCTTCTATTTCTATTACTCTAAGATGAAATATTTTATAAAATACAAACAATTCTTGCGGTCAAAATTGACGACATTTTACTTTATTATTAATATTTTTTCATAGATATTGATACTATCTATGAAAAGTGACGGTTACAAATCACAAAATCTACGTATATATTATATACATGAGAATTGTTTTAATAGCGTTTATAACAGTGTTAACAGCTGTCAAAATAGTTACTTACTATTGAAATATAACTGTAGCTTTAAGCTGACTTACATATGGGTGTTAATGACAGGCAGGTTAGCTAAATCAGCGTTCTAGACATGGCTACATGGAATGTGTCAGGTAAGCAGAGCTAGTATAAACTCCAGCTGTAATACGAGGTTCTAATCACTTTATAACACAGTCCGACACCTTAGCTCAGTCGGTAGCGTGTCTACCTACTGAGATAAGATTACCAAGTTCGATTCTCGACATGGTAGAAAAATTTATCATTGATGAAAATATGGGTTTACCCTTTCATATTGATAACTTGACAGCCAGGGACTGGATGTTTGCCTGTCCTGGTCTTAAGTTAGATTATAAGGCATATGAAGCTACGACAGGCCTAGCAAGCTGTAGCAGAAAATATAAGGCTGAATAAATAATTACCCGGGCAACAGCGGAAACAGTAATGGATGTAAAAATAAATTTATAATACAGCATTGGTCGGGTAGCAAGGGAAATAATCCAACATTATTGTATGGCTTGAATAAATAATTGACCCAGGCCACAGTCGGAAACAGTAATGGATGTAAAAATAAATTTATAATACAGTCATTGGTCGGGTAGCAACGGAAATAATGACCAACATTATTTGTGCAGACTATATAAAATGGAGATCAATGCGTGAAAACATAATAGTTACCCGCTTTCGTGGCCACGTGGTCTAACGCTCTACTCTTGGAGTATAATAGACTGACGATTTCGGGAGCTCGATTTCGAATATTTGTCGGGTGTACTGAGATTGGTTTTTACTAAATTGTTTCCCACTCAGTTTCCACGCAATGCGTACACTTCCTTAAATATAACTTCCTTCGTTCCTAAACCATTAGCATAATTAGTACATAGGCTTATACCTGAATAGGTAGCAAGACGCGGTTCTAGAAAAAAAAAATTGCGGCTCACAGGAAAAGATTTGAGTCATTATTTTTGGTGTCTTTACCAAATGGGCCGAATAATTGTAAATTTTTTTCACTAATATTGAAAATAAACTAAGCCCTGTTAGATTTTTATGTAACTATGTAAATAAAAATATCCATATCGAAGAAGATAAAGAACTGTATATTTGAGAAATATTATAAGCTACAGAATAATGTTTTCAACAAAATTTTCATTTTAAAATAAAATAATTTAGAAGGAGATTCTAACTTATATGCCAGGTATTTTTATTCAGCTTGATATTTGAAGCAATCGGAAATAATAATTGTGTTAATTCCAGATACTGATATTTTTGTACTTTGGTGTTCATTTTTGTTAAAAACCTCAAGAGGCTCACTCACAGCTGCAAAGGTTTATGGTTTAATTCAGGTCCAGCTAAAAAAAAAGTCTGATGTTAGTATGTCATTTAGCTGCACAATCACTTTGATAAAACTTAATTTTAAACTTGCCAGCATTACATGCCTTGACCGGTTATAATAAAACAAGTAACTTAAGTTTTTTTTAATGCCTTGAATCTTACTGACTTGCCACCAATTAACATCTTCTTTACTAAAAAATAGAAATGAATTATTCCAGAACAGTTTAATCAGCTGAAAAAAGTATGCATAGTATATTTTATGCAAAAAAAAAAAAAACCCAACCATTTCAGCAGATGAGATTTGCTTCTGATAACTATCTACACGATTGGTTTTAGCCCGGACTAATCAAGAGTACTCTGAGCTTTTTGGGCATTATATTTGCATTGTCCGAGAGCTTCTTTGGCAAAAGCATACTGATCTTTATTTGAGACCTTACATTTTGAAGAGTTTGGATACGAGCTCAAAGAAAATTCTACACTGTGTTCCAAGACTATGATCAAAATACCAATACCAGGTAACCTTATTTAAACCGTGTGGATGTAAAAATTTATTTAGTACCAAATTGTGTAGTTTGAAAACTTGAAAAAAACTGTGTATAATTTATGTAAATAATACTTAGCACCGCGTATTACTACCTGTTCGGGCTATACGCTTAAGTACTAATACGCTAACGTGTTAGTAATTGCAAAGGTTTAATATAGAGGAAGTGAAACATATTTTTTATAGAGAGAGGTGGAAAACCATTTAGAAGAAAAACCACCCCAGCTCACCCGAGCGGATTCGAACCTCAATATCCCCGTCCTCAGCAGTCGAGTTCAACACGAAACTATCGCGTTAGCCAACTACTCCACTGAGGCGGAATGTTATGTAATGTTCAGATGAAAATTGTAGACACTTTGAAGCCAACAAATATATTTAATTTGTTTTCCCATAAAAAACTTCAAAACTGTAAAAACTGTTAATTTTTCCTTGATACTTCTTTTTTACTATGATGTTTGCCCAAAAAGTATATTTTTGTCAGACTTGCGAGGATTTATTTTTCCAAAAACTTGTACAAAGTTAGTTTCTTAGGTCACACGTATCGATCACTATATGATATGTAATTAAAAATGTATTAGACAAATAAATCGCCTGGTAATATGAATTTTATTAAATTCAATGGCCTTTTGAAATATTAAAAAATAAACCATCAGAATGCAACCCTCATATTTTGCAAATAAAACCTCTCCAACTCCCTGTCTATCATTACAGATACAATTTTAACAAGCTCAGCTACCCTGGAAATGTTCTAAATAACCTATGTATGAATGGTAAATGGGACAAAGTGGAATACACGAGAATCGAACCACAATTACAGATTGACTGCTTGCTTACCCGGAACACATAAAGAACCTATATATACTGTCAAATAGGGACTGAAGAGGGATAACACATCCATCACAAGTAACAGTTTAAACAAGCTTACTTAACCTGACAAAACTCTAAAGAGCTTATGTATGTTGGTCAAATGGGGACCAATTGAGAACATAACACAGTCCAGATTTTAACAAGACTTGCTTAACCCTATCAACACTAAATAGCCATATTGATAGGTCAAATGGAGACGAGTGGGAGAAACATATCACAGGTACAGTTTTAACAAGATCTGGTTAACCTATCAAACATTCTAAAGAGCCTATATTTGATAGGTCAAATGGAGACAGAGTGGGAGAGAACATATCACAGGTACAGTTTTAACAAGATCTGGTTAACCTATCAACATTCTAAAGAGCCTATATTTGATAGGTCAAATGGAGACAGAGTGGGAGAGAACATATCACAGGTCCAGTTTTAACAAGATCTGGCTAACCTATCAACATTCTAAAGAGCCTATATTTGATAGGTCAAATGGAGACAGAGTGGGATAGAACATATCACAGGTACAGTTTTAACAAGATCTGGTTAACCTATCAACATTCTAAAGAGCCTATATTTGATAGGTCAAATGGAGACAGAGTGGGAGAGAACATATCACAGGTACAGTTTTAACAAGATTTGGTTAACCTATCAACATTCTAAAGAGCCTATATTTGATAGGTCAAATGGAGACAGAGTGGGAGAGAACATATCACAGGTACAGTTTTAACAAGATCTGGTTAACCTATCAACATTCTAAAGAGCCTATATTTGATAGGTCAAATGGAGACAGAGTGGGAGAGAACATATCACAGGTACAGTTTTAACAAGATCTGGTTAACCTATCAACATTCTAAAGAGCCTATATTTGATAGGTCAAATGGAGACAGAGTGGGAGAGAACATATCACAGGTACAGTTTTAACAAGATTTGGTTAACCTATCAACATTCTAAAGAGCCTATATTTGATGGGTAAAATGACAGAGTGGGTGAAAACATATCACAGGTACAGTTTTAACAAGATTTGATTACCCTGGCATCATTCCACTACGCACCACTGCTACTGGTTTAAAATCAGTAGTAAAAACCCCCGCAGGTAGATATCTCAGCCCAGCTTTCCCTCTCAACTAAACAGGTACGTGTTAGATAGATTGCAGCCGCTGTTTTCAACCTGAAGTGCTAGAGTTGATACGATATAGCAGGATTTGCGTTAAGTGCTGGATGAATTTTACATTCTCTAGGGACTTGGTGGGAATATGTATATAATTCATCTCCCTCCGCGTTACCATAACGTTGGGCAATCATCTCGTACACTCTGTCACAAAATATGAAGACAAAGAGTTAGCTTTAAGCTTTAGAAATAGTCGAGTAGAGATTTCTAAACGCCAAACAGCAAGTGGGTTTATTACGTTACTGGGTGGAGCTGTCCAGGCAGTAGAAAACTAAACAGAGGAGGAGAATATAGATGACTAAACACTGTGTGCCGAGAGAGCCTATTACGGTATATTACAACATTCAAGTCCCAAAGCTATTCTCTACGATCCTTTACCAGATACCTTTCATTCATCGGGAATTTAGGCATCAGTTATCAACCTTTATATATGTGGATGGTTGTACTTTTAGAAGTGACAAATGCCAACTTTTAAAATATGTTCACGAGTATATATATATTCATAAATCACAAGGCCATATTAAATATAGTTTCAGGCCAGTTCCAGTGAACACCATACTCGTATACTGTTAAAGATTTAGTCAACATTCAAAGAAAGAGAAATATCTTATTGGTAATATCTCAGATTTCTAAGCAAACCCCATAAAACATCTGAAAAGATTTATAAGCAACACTTTTTAAATAATTGTAACAGCCTTAAGAACTCAGACAAAGACCTCATTTAAGTTATCCAAGTGATTGAAAGGTTAAAGTTCGAATCACAGCCGTGTATACTGAGGTAGTTTATTTTTATAAAAGTTATATCACACATTCTCAACGCTAATACATATGCAGGCTTACTAAATTCTACCTTTATCTTCCCACACCATTAGTTTAGATATTATACTATTTCTGACGGATTGTATAACAAGCATATTTAAAAAATGGTATGGCACACCACAAAGATTTTCTCTTTTATCTTATAACATATAAATTTACTAAAAAACTCAAAAGATGTGTTGAATCAAATAAATTTTTTTTAGAAACCCTCAGCCATAGATTATAATTAAAATAATATAAACTGTTACGAAAACATTGAGAAAGGAGTAACATTTATATCCACAAATCAACTTAATTTTTAAAAAACTCCATAATTTATTTATGTTTTTAGCTCAGAAATAATTGGTTTTGTAAGAATTTATTCAAGATAAACGATTTTAATAGTACTACAACTTTACAGTGATAAGTTAGTTATTTCTTATATAAAATATTTGCGGAGATTTGATAAATATTTTGAAAGTTTTGCTTTTGTAAGGTACCATTAAAGTCATTTTCATGGGTAAATGAGAGTTGCCATTTTGCTTTTAATGCAAAAATACCTGAATACAAAATTTAATCAAAACCGTTAGAGCGGATTTCATGAAAATTTATTTTTTCTTGTTTTGCCTTATAAACTAACCTTAATTTTAGGGTAAGATATTTAATTCCAAAATTTCCTCGGAGGAACCTTATGAAATTCCTAGATACCAAGTTATAGCCCAATCAGTAAAATAATTTTGGCTCTAGGCATACATACATATATGCATACATACATACACACATACATACACACATACATACATACATACATACATACATACATACATACATACATACATACATACATACATACATACATACATACATACATACATACATACATACATACATACATACATACTACATACATATATACACATATACATACATACATATATACATACATACATACATACATACATACATAACATAGATACATACATACATATATACATAAATAACATAGATACATACATACATAGATACATACATACATAGATACATACATACATACATACATACATACATACATACATACATACATACATACATACATACATACATACATACATACAGAGAGATGGCGTCGAGAAAACAATTTTTCGATTTGAGTCATGAAACGTCACATTTATCAACATCTCAAGTTTGATTTTTTGATGATCACAATACTTTTTTCTCCAAGCGGTTGAGATAAAGTAAATAGTTATATAATAATACATAAATGTATTTATAAGTTATATAAACATTGTTAAGTGAATTTATCATGGTTTGTAGCTTTTGAAGGAACTGTACCTGCCAATATTTCCCGGCAATTCATTATTACCGTGGCAGTTATTATTTGCAGTCAGTTGTTACAAATACCAATATCAGCCAATTACTAAAGAGAAACTTTAACACATAGAGATTACAAACGATCCCTAAGGGTCAGAACAATGGCTCTGCTTTTATTTGAATAAAAAAAAAGGGAAATCCTCGTCCGAAACAATGTATTCTTTTGTAAACCTGTTATATGCGAATCTTACAATGTAAGCCACTGGTAAAAACTAAAATATGGTGAAGATATTTCGCATAGAGCTTTGAAATAACACAAAATCAACCTAATTTGTTAAACAATGTTGTAGTATAGTGATCAGAACACCTGGATGCTGGCCAATAGATCCCGGGTTTGATCCTCAGCTGGTACTTGGGGATTTTTTTCTAAAGGGGAATAATTCTCATAGTAACCTGTGTTTAGTTAATTAGGCTTATGTTAGGTTTAAGATCTTCATTGGCTCCCCCACCCGGGGCCTATGAAAGCTAACGGGCCTGCTTGCTCTACCCCCACCACTGAGGTGACGTCATGGCAGCGGTCCTTCCCGCCGTTTGGACTTTTCACAGCGTTTAGTGCGTTCTGCTGCGTTATAATATTATCACAAAATAAATATGACAAGTCAAAGCGATTTATGTGCCTGGCGGGTGGGGGCCCTTAACCTCGGGGCCCCCTGTGCTTGTCACAATTGGAACATGCCTTAATCCTGGCCTGTCCTCTCAACGTGCCCAAACCAACGCAAGACGCATCTTTCACATTTACCTATTGGATTCCCTTTCGAACCGCACTCCTTCAGCACCCATTCATAACTGACTCTCCATTCGAGTTTTTCTACATACATTTCTTAGACATATAATTCCAACTACATTAACGTTCCTCCTTAACATGCGTTCACTCTCACTCAGACTTAATTACCGTGGCTGACTAAGGGGTATAGATTGAGATTTTAATACAATATGTATTAAATGTTTTAATATATATTTAAATCATAATCGACAGTGTTTTAATCTCAAACATAATCATCATCTTTCTCTTCTAACATAGTTTATTATGGACTGGGGTGAGAAGGTAGGGGAAGGATGATTAGAGGGATGTTTCTAAAGCCAAGTAAAGTTAAAAGGAGTAAACTAAACAACCCTCTCCCTCATGTTCAACGCTATTACAAACAGACCTGCCTGTCGGAAAATAAAGTTTTGGTCAGACCAGAACTGTTATCTCACTGGGGAAACAATATCTGTCTTGGGGATGATGGGTGGGGAGGGGGGGAAGGTAATACCAGCCGACCCCATTTCCTTCAAAACCTTTCATCCCCTCCCCACCTCGCAATCCCCAGTAATGTTGTTTGCGAATACACCCACCCCCCTTTCCTTTAACGCTAGCCAACAAGTTTACCGACGAGTCAGCATCCCACATGTTATTAGTAACAAACCTCTCACTCCCATATCACTCTATTAGCTTCCCCCCCCCTCCTGTTAGAGAAAGGAATAGGAGTGGGATGAAGATAATTTGTGTTGCCCCTTTTCAAAACTCGAGACACATGTCAATATTCTCGGGTACGCCCTCGCATTCATACATTAGCTCGAAAGATGGAGAAGGTACAGTCCAATTTTCATTGGAGGGTTATTTTAGAAAATACAAACCCATTTGTTTGCGGTAAAAATCAATAAAATTTTAATATACATGTGTTTTTAGCCCCACGTATTACTACACATTTAGGCCATACGCTTATAAACTAATTACGTTAATATTTTTAAAGAGGAGGAAGGCTATTTTTAGAGGAAGTGTAAAACCATTTGGAAAAAACCACTCTCGGTACATCCGACTGGAATTTTAACCCCGATCTCTCCGCCATCGACAGTCTAGAATACTGTGAGAGTGACGCCTTAGACCACACGGCCACAAAAACTGGTCCTATATTATTAGTATCATTTTATAGGATCTTCAAGAACTTCAGAAAATAATGGATGAAATAATAATGGGAAATAAAGAAAAGTGAATTTCATCAAAGAGCATACTTGTAAAATATACTCTGTTATAGAAATATTTATTTATTATGTGCATTTTCATATCTCTATTTCCCAAATCTCCAATAATATATATACATATATATATGCTTATAGCTTAGAAAAGCTTGCTCTTATTAACTTTTCTTTCAAATAAATGTTGTTTAGTTTTAAGAGTACTACAACTTTACAACGATAAGCTATTTCGTGTCTCAAAGATTCGTGGAGAAATGATCAAAATGAGAAATTTACGCATGTATTTAAAGTTCCCTTGAAGTGATTCTCATGAGAAAATAAGATAAACAATTTTGTCTGTAATCTCAAACAATGCCTAAATACTTGTTTGGATCAAAATCGCTAGAGCCAATTTTGAGAAAATCGCGATTCTCGTTTAACCATTCGTTTAACTATCCTTATTTTAGGATTAGACAATTCCAAGAAATGCGGGACATGATGGATGATATTATAAGATTGGGAAAGGAATTTAGAATGAAGGTAAACATCGATAAGACGAAAGTGATGAGAGTTGGTAAGGAAGAAGGCGATGTGTTATTAAATTAACTGAAGGGAAGAAACTAGAACAAGTAAGGTCGTCCAAATAGTTTAGGGAGTCTGGTGATTTGGAATGGATACAGTACGGAGGAAGTTAAAAGCAGAATAGTAATGGGGGAAGGGAGCATTATGGAAGGGTGAGGGGATTACCGACAGTGGGAAGAATTCATATTGTGCTAAGAAAGAGATTTGCAAAGTGTTTCGTAATTATTGTGGTGGCGTATGGTTCCGAGATGTGGACAATCAGAAAGAGGGAACAAGGTTATTTGGAGGGTTTTAAAATGTGGTTGTGGAGAAGAATGAAGAATCTGAAATGGATGGACAGAGTGAGGAATGAGGACGTGTTGAGGAGTGTAGGAGAAGAAAGGTGACTGGTAAGGATGATAACCTTGAGTAAAACGTCTTGGTTGGCCCAAACGCCACGTAGGGATTGTTTAATGAAGAGGGTCATTGGAGGGTGGGGGGTGGGGGGTGGGGGGGAGATAGCAGAGGGGAAAAAGAGGAAGAAGAGCGTTTGGAATGCTAACAGATAACTGGAAAGGAAGAAGCTACAAAACGATAAAAGAAGATGCTCAAGACAGAGGAAAATGAAAGATTTCCGGTTGATACCTGTCTCAGGACAGATTCACAGAAAAAGATGAATTAAAAAAACCTATGGGTAATCTTAACTTTAAGTACTAAGTCTTAGCCTGATCGGTAAAATGGTTTTTGCTTTACTCCCATTTACAGACAAACATACATATAAACACGCGGTGTTGCAAAATAACAAAAAAAAAACCCAACAAAAAACACTTTTTCGGGTTCAGGGTGGGTCATTAAACGTCTACAGCGGCCAAATTCTCAAATTATAATTTTTTGACGTTCACAATACTTTCTTTCTCTCCAAGGGGTAGCGAGAAAGTTAAAATCAAATAGTTTTTTTATTAATATTGACTCGGTATATTACTATTCTATAAAAAAAAACTTGGTGCAAAATAACTTCACACTAAACTTTACCGTAAAAAAATGTTGGGTGTTTAAACTTGATATGAGAACGCGGGGTGTATGGAAAAGGTTTTTTTGTTGCTGTTGTTGTTGACATATTACGTTCGGGTTAATCTGTCATAAAAACAACGTATACTCATAAATTTTCCCGACCATAACAGGACAAAAAAAAAAACCTCTGATAAAAACTCCGGGTTTCTTTTCTAACTTTGAACGATGGCAGAGGAAACATCATAAAGTTCCCTGAAGTATCTAGCTTTTTTTTTTTAATTTTTAAAAAACCATTTTCACAGGCAATATGTGGGAGTGCCTGGGAACACGATTAGAGTAAACTCTTAATCATTTGTACTCCTACCGGGTGACCTGGTGGTCTAGGGGTAAGGTGGTCAGACTTCTGTGCTGCGAGTTCAAGGTTCAATCCTTGGTCCCAGCACAAATTTATCTGATTGCCAAACCCTTCCTTCACCTCTGATAAAACGTGTATTAATCACAACTTGTGAATGTGTGGCGGAATACCAGGCCTCCACCGTGGTTCGGATCCCACGTTAAACTGTAGGTCCTCCATTTCATCTCACAATCACCCTACCATTACACATTAGCGTAAGTGCGTATAACCCGAACGGGTAGTAAGACGTGGTGCTAATAATAATAATAGTAATAATAATATGTACTCCTCTTAAATCCACATGACTCGTAGACCAATTGTTGTTTATCACCCACAGGGATTCAAACCAACAGGTAGCGTTAGCTGAGTGGGAAGCGTGTTAATAATAATAATAATAATATTTAGCACCGCGTCTTACTACCCGTTCGGGTTATACGCTTTAAGTACTAATTACTCTAATGAATTAGGAACTGGGAGGGTTGAACTTAGAGGAAGTGAACCGCATTTGCGTGGAGGGAGAGTGGAAAACCATTTAGGAAAAACCACCCCCAGTTCACCCGACCGAGATTCGAACCTCGATCTCCCCGTCCTCGGCGGTCGAGCTCAACGGAAGCGTGTTAGAATTCTATTCCCAGATACGAAACGATCAAGCCGAATTAACTTGGTGGAGAGTAGCAGGGTGAGAGGTGAAGGAAGCCTCAACATACTCATCCAAGAGCGATTCTGATTAATTTACTTTTCATTAAATTCACTCAGATAATGTTCTTAAAGTTTTCAATTCTTTAAAATTAATTCGAGGTATTTAACGCGCAATTTCTGAACCGACTGATTATATCAGCATACGAGAATTTCTATGAGCGAGAACTAAAGGGCGTACCAATTTTGCCGGCAAGGATATTTTAACAAATATTCCAGGGTTATTTTACATGTCACAATCGACATGGGACCAACGGTTTTACTCCCTTCCGAAAGAAGTTGTGCTACGGATTTTTATCTGTCAAGAAAAATCCTGTCGACCTCGGCTGCGTTTGAGCCCAAACTTTGAGTCCTGAGGCGAGCATTTTACACCAAGACCACCAAGGTCAACCTATGCTCTTAAATAAGAGCAGTTAATAATATCCCGGACTAGAAATAAGGTAACCATCAATAATTAAAATATGTTTAAACCAGAGAATTTATAAGGTTATAAATTAATAAGCACTACGCCAAAACCATTTTGGTCATGATTGAGACTGCACGGTTATTAAAATATAATTATATAAATATGTATGATTAAATTATTATTTATTATTATTTAGCACCGCGTCTTACTACCCGTTCGGGTTATACGCTTAAGTACTAATTACGCTAATGGATTAGGAATTGGGAAGGTTGAATAGAGGAAGTGAACCAGCATTTGCGTGGAGGGAGAGTGGAAAACCATTTACGAAAAACCACCCCCAGTTCACCCGACCGAGATTCGAACCTCGATCTCCCCGTCCTTGGCAGTCGGGCTCAACACGACTAGCGCGTTAGCCAACTACGCCACTGAGGCGGGTGTATGTATGTATGATTAAAGAAACTACGATTTAACATGTCATCATCCACTTCGGTGGACTCATAATCTAAGGCGTCACTCTCACTATAGACTAGCCTTCCGATGACGGGGAGATTGTGGTTCGATACCGGTCGGGTGTAGTGAGGGTGATATTACCTAAATGGTTTCCTACTGCCTTTACCCACGCAAATGTGGGTACACTTCCTCTTAATTCAACTTTCTTCATATTTAACCGCTTAGCGTAATTAGTAATAAGCGTTTAGCCCTAACGGGTGGTAATACGCAGTGTTAAAAAAAATTGTAATACTTTTTTTGCTTTGTATTCAGTTTGTATTTGTACGCTAAGAATATAAAATCACTAAACATTTTATATAAATTTAGTGGTCAGGAAGGAAAAAATAATAAAATTTACCTGTTTTAACCGCTTTATTTCCTAGAGTTTGGTAATAACGTTTTTTGTGTACATTTTATTACAGATGAATAAAATCATAGTTTTTTTTTAAAGAAATATATGTTTTTGTCGTAGATTAGGATAATTTGTGTTTAGGAAGTGTACGTTTAACTCTAAAAAGTCTACAGCTTTTCTCGCTTGGTAGCTTGTCTGTCTACTGAACTAAGGGTCCCGGGCTCGATTCTTGAAATGGTCGAAAAATTTATCGTTGCTGAAATGTGGGTTTTCCCCTTTCATAGTGATAGATTAACGGCCGGGGGCTGGGTGTTGTGTCTTGTCTATATTTAAGCTAGTTAATAAGATGTGTGCACATATCATCATATGGTTCAGAAAGTGCACGTTAAAAACCTTAAGTAAATAAAAAACACATTAAAATATCGTATAACCCGAAAGAGTAGTAGGACGCGGTGCTTAAAAAACACTAAAAAATATAATTTATGTTTTACAGATGAATACATTTCTTATAGGAGTGAAGGAAACTATATCTTAAATATTTTTTGAAACCTAGTCTGGATATTATTTATAATGTTAAACTTTTCTCGGTTACCCTGAGAAATATGTGTGATCGTCAAAAAAAAATTGCACTTTAGATTTTGATGATTAATGGCGACGTTTCATAACGCCCTGGAACTGAAAAATTTGTTTTAGCAATGCTGTATATCTGTAACTTGGCCTAGGGCTGAAATCATTTTACCGATAGGGCTAAAGCTTGATATTTAGTATTTTCATAAGGTCCCATCGAGGAATTTTTAGAATTAGATATCCAGCCTTTAGATTAAGGGTAGTTTAACTAAGACCAAAAAGAGAAATGATAGATTTTCTTGAAATCGGCCTTAAAGATTTTGATTAAAATTCGTATCCAGGCACTGCTTAACATTACAAACAAAATGATACATCTCAGTTATCTATGAAAATAGCTTTGAGGTTACTTTACATTAGTGGGTATGTTCAGTTTTGATCATATCTCAACATGCCTTTGAGATAAAAAAAATAACTTCCTGAACTCACTGAAAATTTGTAGTGTTGTTAAAAATTAAAAATAATTTATCTGAAATATGTTTGTAAAAAACCGATAGCTTATGAGAAATTGGCAGATATATTTTTTAAATTGAGGTCTGGGAAATTTATTGCAACGCTCTTTGGTGAATAGTGATATTGTATTTTTTATCAATATATTTCTGTAAAAGTGTACATTATTTAATTCATACTCTTGTTGGAATGTTTTTGCAACAAGGTATATTATTTTGTTTCACATTTCTTATTAATTTTGAGTAAATATCTCAATTTTTAGCCAATGGAGTGAGTTTGTGTGGTGTACCGTATTTTGTTTGTATATTGATTTTATGCCAAGAATGTCAAATGTAATGTTATTACTATGAGCTATTTAATACGTGTAGTAGTGATTTGTATTAAATAATTTTTTTTAAATGTTGTTCCAGTTTGCCTATCTTCTCTGTTCCATCCAAATATAATTATTTTAGTAATTAATTTTTATGAATTTGGTTGTAATTTTCCCCCTATGTTGCACGATATAATAATAGCAAATATAAATTTATTTATCAAACTTGAAATAATGATTTACAATTTTAATGGACAAAATACGAACATTTATTAAAATATAGTTTATATGTCAATTTGTACATTCTTAATAATATTTATTTGCAAAGTTTTTAGTTTTTATTGTAAATTTGTTGGTTTATAATCATAAAATTCGATGTATATGAAAAAAGTGGTTCTTTTTTCGTTTTTTCAGATAAGATTATAAAATCTAGACTTTTTTATTTGGCTCGTATGATGTTCTGAGAATTTCTAAAATTATCATTGTAGTTTTTGCTTGGCGTTAAAACGGATAAAAATTTATTTTAGAATAATTTATTATTAAATTTGTGTTTTCATAAACCATTATTAGATAAATATGATCACATTTTCACTGTACATATTAGTTGCATACTACCCACTTCAGTGACCGCATGGTCTGGGCGCTAATCGCACGTTGGATAGACTAACGATGAAGGGGAGATCGAAGTTCGAATCTCTATCGGGTGAGTGTTTTTCAAAAATGGTTTTCCATTCTTCCTCCATGAAAATGCGGGTACAGTTACTCTATATATAACCTTACTCACCCCTAAAACTATTAATGTAATTAGCACATAAACGTATAACCCGAACTGGTAGCAAGACGCGGTGATAAAATAAAATAATTGCATATTAATATTGCAGATTATACATTACGATAAATTTATCTATATTTGTTCCTTTAATCTTAGACACTAGTGATTCCCACTGATAAAAATTTTAATAAAAACTGGTATGTTAGCTCAAACATTATTATATAATATAATACACTTTTAGAATGTATTGAAAATTTAATTAGATCTATCTCTTTATACAGGATGTACTTTTGTCATGTGGAATCCACTTCATCGGTTGAGTGGAAACTCAAAAACAATAAAAAATAAAAAAGTGCATCCTAAAATAATTGTACCATTTGACTTTGTTTCCTAGATATAATCATGTTTGTATTACAGTAATGTGGAGCTGATTAAAGTTATAGAAATACTCAAAATGGTCAAATTCGGCCTGCAGTTGTCGTGTCGTAAAATTCAGCACTCTCTTTTTTTTGGATTCGGTAGCAGCCTTCTTATATACGTTAACCAAGTATTTAAACGATGGCAATAGGTGTTTAATAAACAATTGAGTTTAAGTGACCACACAAACAAAAATCTAATGGGTCTAATCAGTTTAATGAAACCACTTGGCTGTATCTTGGAAACAAGGTCAAATGGGACGCATGTTTATACGAATTTTTCTCACTATTTTTGTGTCCCCTGTTCATCGCTGAAGTGGGGCCTACATGTTACGGTACATTATGTATAAAATTGTAAATTTCTAATAAGTTATGGACAGCTAAATATAAACGATCGGAACCTAGATTTTATTTTAGCCACTCCTCTTAATTTATACGTGAACAAATTAGGGATTATACCCTCAACCCTTAGACTTTCTCAACTCCTTAAGGATATTCAAGATTTGACCATTCATGAAAATTTAGGATTCAATATTCAAAAATAAAAAATAAAAATGTGTTATTTTCAAACATTAATATTGAAATTTGTTTTAGGGCTCTAATTCTGCTTATTGGTGCTTAATACCTCAAATAATTACAGCAGTAACTTAACAACCAGACCCCAGACCACTAATTTAATCACTTAACTGAATGCATAAATGTCATAGTGACGGCATTTTTGGGGAAATGTTAACATTTAGCTACTGTACTGTTTATATTTGATATAATTCTGGTTTATTCCTACTTCCTCTTATTTTCATACTTTTTTCAAAGTTTTCGATTCAAGTTCAATATTTGAAATATGAAGATTTAGATTCGTAAAATAGGGCATTTGACCCACATATAGAATTAGTATATAGCTAATACCATTTAAATACATCAATATAATATTTACATGAAAAATAACAAGTAACTACACATTGTAAAGTTAAAACAAAAGGATTCAATATACAGCAAATTACTGTGCTTGGCGGGTGAGTATGTGATTACGTGGAAGATTATCGTAACCGCATATCTATCTACTATAGTGCTCCGGGGGTAAGTGATAAAAAAAGGTTTAGTTAAAGTGCAAAAATAAGTGCAAAAAGAACCATTCTTTGCTCCTCTGGATGGGTTTGAAAAATGTTTATGAATATGTTTGATCAAGGTTGGATGCATCAACCGATAACTTGTGCAAAAAAATAATATTTATATTGTGTAGTCTTAGTTAATTTTGATATAACGTACTTTTAAGGATTAGCTTCAAATTTACTGTGAGTATAGATTTTTTTTTACTGCAATTAACTGTTTAAATTATAGTGCCATTATATATTAATATAATTACGAAACTATTTAGTGAAACATATTTTTATGTCTAAGTCTTAAATTGCTTTACTGTTACAGTTTCCTAAGTCATAATTATTTATTAGTTAAGTGTGATAGTCACTTTTATTTTCATAAATAGGTAGCTTTGGTGCTTTATACATTAACATAAGGGTCAAATACATATTATTAATATGTCTTAGATGAGGTTTTTCTTGGAAAGTATTTGTGCTTTCCCTTTGTGAGCAGCTATGTAATATAAATAGGACTTTTGGGCAGCGCTATACTTGATACCAGGACATCAGCACGCAAAGACTTTATTTATATGTTACGGGTAAAGTCCGAACCCAGATTAAGTCAATACTATCCAGAGAATGTTGACGTTATCCAAAATAAGTAGATAATGTTGAGTGAGAGGTGATTGAGTAATGTTTTACGAAGTTTATCCAGATGATATTGACATTATCCACCCGCACTCGGATTGTGGCAGTTTATATGGTTGAGACTAGGTTAGTTAGGTTAGATTAGGTTAACTTAGATTAGGTTAGGTGAGTTTAGGCTATGTTAGATTATATTCAGAAAATTGAAAAATGACAACTGGACACGGGAATCGAAGCCGGGACCTTTGGCTTAGTACGCCAATGCTCTAATAACTGAGCTATCCAGGAATCGTCACGTGCGGTAAAATAACACATTTGTAGCCGACGATTTCCACACGTCTATAATAGAATCTGCCTTAAAATATGAGTGAAGAATGACCTTGGGCACGGGATGATTCCTAGATAGCTCAGTGGTTAGAGCATTGGCGTACTAAGCCAAAGGTCCCGGCTTCGATTCCCGTGTTCAGGTTTAATTTTTCAATTTTCTGAATATATCTAGATGGAAAATTCCTCACTAAAAAACATAAATAATAGCTTCGGCTATTTGATTCTTATGTTAGACTAGTTTAAATTAGGCTAGGTTAAGCTAAGTTAGGTTAATGGAAAATAAAGCATAAAATGAGGCATTTTGATTGTTAGTGCATTAATACGATCCAATTTACTGTTCAATTTCGAAATATTGTTTCAAAATAAAATTCATATAGAAACTTGCTTAGTTTTACAAATATTATTCCACGTTATTCAAGTCTTGCTGGCTAGTGGCGATATTATCCGGATAGTGTCGTAAATGAGATAAATTACTTTATAGTTTTGACTTGATCCACTGAATCCAGCTAATGCTGACATCTCCCGGCTAAACTTGACATTACACAGATTTCGCATACCACCCTAACATATACAATTTAATTTTCGGGGGAATAGCTCACTAACTTTTCAGCCATCCTAATTCGACCTTATTGCCTGTTCTAATTTGGCCCCATGAACCAACAATAATTTCCTTCTGCTTTAATACAGATTTATTTTGTTGTGTCATAGATTAGGTTAGGCTAGTAAAATGTTCTTAATTTGGTCTGCAAAAATAAAAGAATCTGTATTTTTTAAAAGACCCTTCCTATTAACACTGGACTGTATATGTGGAGATGATAATGATAAATGATTCTCATCTAGTTTGGTAACAAAACTGAGCTACTTTTATTTATTTTATTTAGCACCGCTAACTTACTACCCGTTGGGGTTATACGTTTAAGTACTAATTACACTAATTGATTAGGAACTAGGGAGGTTGAATTTAGAGGAAGTGAACCCACGTTTGCTTGGAGGGAGAGTGGAAAACCATTTAGAATAAACACTCCCGTTCACCCGACCGAGAGTCGAACCTCGATCTCCCTGTCCTCAGCGGTCTAGGTCAATATAACAATAAATGCCAATGTTGACAGCTTTTAAATAGTCTATTCCCTTTGGTTTGTAAACTCAAACAAAAATGTTACCATTAATGTTTGAGTATTCGCGGTAGGTTAGTAGATACAATAAATAGCGAGTGTTTACTTTACTCAGCGATTTTAATTCCAGTCACGCCAAACATCACGTGACAGGCTTGCGATTACTGTTTGTTCCGCCGTCTCCTCCGATCCCTAACTAACTAGCCTCCCCCAAATAAAACATGGCCGCGTCCCGATGGTCACACGTTCTTTTCCCACAGACAAGTGGCTGAATCAACAAATATGTCGTCTAAATATATTACTAGATCAGGAAAGCAATTCACGTTTCTAGAGTACATCATACAAATAAAATGCAAGGATTATGCCCGTAATCTAGTTTTTCATACGATATTAATCTTCTATTTAGTTTAAAGTGATTTATGTTTGTTTAATAGAATAAATATAATCTCATATTATTAATAAAACGTTAGTTGATCTATATTTGTATAACCATCCAAATGTTGGTACTTAATTTTACATAGTTTTTTTTAAAACAAAACCTACAAGATTATTGATTCAACACAATAAACACTCATTTATATATAATTTAAACATAATGAATAACAAGCCCCATGGTGTAGTATTTAATGCACCTGGTTATTAGCTTATGGGTCCAGGGTTCTATTCCTAGCTGGTACCTTGTGTACTTTTATCGAAAGGACAATTGCCCCAACGTTCACACGGTTTTGGTTAGGTTAAAAGTTTTTCCACTGGTTCCACACCCTCATACTCACTATCACCATTACCTCATATCACCGGGACATTGAAAGAGCCTTCATTGAAAGGATGTACGATTAGTACATTCGAGAGTCCCCTGAACAACGGTACATTAGTACTGGCTAATCTTTCCACTACTGGGCTACGAACGATGTAGCCCAGACACGCAATATTTTTTATCACTCTTATAATATTTTAACTGGATAAACAATGATAATTCTTTTTATATTTTTTATTTTAGCACCTCTTTTGGCCTAGAAGCTTTTTAACTAATTAAGCTAATGTGTTAGGGTTATGAAAGGTTGAATTTAGGGCAAGCGTACGTACCCTAATTTCTCATAAATATCGAGTGGAAAACCACCTTAAGGACAATCGACCGAGATTTGAACCTCAATCCCCCTGTCATCGAAAATACAGTCTATTGTGATAGTGACGACCTAGATCATTCGACCACCGAAGAGGGATGTGTTTTATTTAATATACTGTATTATTTTATATTAAAATCATCTTTTACTACCTTGATATGATGGCTATGAATACTTAATTCTACCTTAAGTATAAATTTAAAACTTAAACAAGAAACTGGAAGTGAGCGGAAAAAGACGAAGTAGCGGGCTTATAACGAAGGGTGTAAGCAAAACAAATCACTGGCGTTAGTAAGAGAAGAGATATTATAAATTTCACGTGGAATATGTTAACGAAAACTGACACAAAAAATTAGCTTTTAATTTGATAAATATCCAGAGAAATAAAACAGAGCAGCAAAGTTATTTGATATCTTCAGGCAACAGGAATTTCACAATGCACGATTAGAAAGTTTAAGGAGTTCTCAGAACTGATCACAATGTTTATCAGGGCCACAGCTAAAGATAAAGTTTTGGTAACATAATTTTTATGATGATAGAATGTTTTATCTGAAGGATTTGACATTCAATTTGGTATCCTGAAGATAGACACAGAAACACAATCGATAATGTTTTGAAACAACAAGATTTACATCTAAAACAATTTGGTGTGAGATTATTCAAGGAGTCCGTGTTCGAATCCCTGTTCACGACCCATAGGAGCGATTTATTTTAGCACCACGTCTTACTACCCGTTCGAATTATACGATTATGTAATAATTACGATAGTATTTTTAGGGATTAGGAAGGTTATATTTATAAGAATCGTACGCACATTTGCGGGGAGGTAGGGAGGGTAGAATCAATTTTGAAAAAACAACCTTACTACATCCGACAGAGATTCAAACCTCGAAACATACATTTTTAGAGCTACATATCACCAGATCTTAGATTACAGTTACTCAATAGCAAATAAATGATTTAAACAAAATGATAAAACTTTACCAAATTGGAAACAAATGTTTTGGTAGAATATTAAGAAATTAGAAAGAATAATATATGACATAAATCCTACTAATATATAAAAGTCTGTTAATTTTTATCGCAAAAACACTACGTCGATCGTTGTGGAATTTCACATGAATATAGTTCAGGCGTCCAGTTAACATATAGGACTAATTTAAATTGTGTATCCCCGCCATTTTGTTTCCATGAAAAGAGTAATTGATAAACCACTGTAATCTAACCAGTGCCCAACTTTGAATCAATTAATTTTACTAGAGTTTGTTATTATTGAAAATTAAATGTCGTTAAAGATTTGAAAATCAAGGTCTTTATTATTTTTATTGCAATGTTTGACACACAAACTAAAAAATTTGTTGTGGGTTTGTTTAAATATAAATAAAATTTAAACTTTCAGTATAAACTCATAATTTTCTAAATTAAGTAAATAAGTAGTACATATTATATTAATTATATGATTAATGCGTAACACATAACAGGGGCTACCTACTTTAAACGTATATTTAGTGATGTGATTTTAAATATAACAATCAAGTTAATTGGGTTCTTATTAATTTTTTGGATTTAATTAGATAATTATAATTTTAAAAGTAATAAATAATAATATATTATATATTTAACTTCTTTAGCTGTGGCTTTTTAGTTTCAGGACCAAACACATACATTTATATGGTTTAGGCACATTTGAATAGTTTAAAAACAGGCACAAAAAACATGTTATACAAGAGCAGGTACACAGGCATTAAAATATTTTATGTAGGTTCGGCGAACCTTTGAAGACTATGACAGGCGCGAGCACTACACAAACACTGCAACATAACAAAGATAGGTCATGGAAGCAATCAGTGTGGCCAACTATCGGCATGACAGTTCCCTCACGAGAGAGACGTAAACACAAACTTTTCCGCAAAAATCACTAGTTTTGGGGCCGAGTACTTACCGAGTGATATTTGTGATTCCCATCAGGATTTTAAGATAGTGTCTACCTCAAAGTTTTGAGTTAAGAATCACTCTCTGACCCAACCTATTTTGCACAACGCGAGGGACTCAAAAACACCCGGGTTCAATGTGGTGCAAAAAATATCTGTATCTTAGGGTCTTAGGACCAGTTTCATATTCAGATTTGGTACGCCTGAAGTGCTGAGCTTTACTAAAACAAGACGACACCTACCTAAACCTTATAGAATGGGCCAGTTTCGCATATGAAGCTGGCCCATTCCATTTTGGTCTAGTTAGTTGTCGTCTTGTGTTTGGTACCAAGCCGCACTTGATACGCACAAAGTGTGACTATGAAATTGGCCCTTAGTCCCAAATGCGGGACCTATAAAAACTTCTCTTTAGTCCTACGAAAGGAATTTTTATAAATCTATATAATCTGAACTATTTGAAGATTGTGCTATAAAACTGATATTTAAAAGGAAAGAAGTTTATCATGAAGTAGTAGAGTTAAACCCCGGTTCTCTTGGGTCAGAGTCTGGCCAAATAATTAGTGTGGCTAGCCACTTCCATTAATAACAATTATTTATAATTAGTTTTTTCTTTCAGCTAAATAATAAGCTATACTTAGAATATTTTGAACATATTGTTTCAACTCTACGTTAAGACAAGAGTTTATATGAAAGTATTTGGTCAACTTTTTTTCATCCACGTCTTACTACCCATCTGCGTTCAGAGAATTTAAGGTGAGGTTATTGGGAACGTGAGCTAAGGTAAGTGTTTTTACAGTTTTTTATGGCAAAACTTTTTTTATCCAGAATAAATTGAATAACTATCCGAGAAAAATTGAGAGTTTAATTTTATTCACATGATGACCTTAACAGTTGTTGAATATCTGTCAAGGGTGTCTTGGAATTTAATGACAAATGTTTCTCCTCATTTAAAAAGTTTATTATCTAATACCGCTATGCTCATGACAGATATCAACAACTCTTGATAACACCATGGAAGAAAATTAAACACTTTGTTTCTATTGTAGATTTATTTGATTTATTTTAGCCAAAAATTTTTGATATACAAATTGAAAAAAAAAACCCTCCCTTAACTATTGTTCCCTACATCCCCATCCTTGCCATACTAATTGAGTAGAGGCGAATAAACGTAAGATATGTGCCCACATTTGCGTGGAGAGAAAGTGTGTAAAACCCCTCAGACACCGATTGGATTAAAGTTTTTACCCAACGCCAACAATAACATTAATTATATTAACTTGACACTTAGCCTGCGTGACTCTAATTCACAATGTAATAGAGAAAAGCGAATTACTTTTTGTCCAAAAGTAGCCATATTAAATTTTATATAAACTGAAGTGATAAAAACTTTCAATTTTCAAAAATCTATTGACAAAAGAAAGAGATATTTTAAAAGGTAAGTTGGCGACACTGATCGCTAGAGTTTAAAACCCACAACCCGGTCGTTCGACGTCGCTTCCGTCGTTGCAGAGGAGTCACACAGAGACGAGAAAGAGAGAAAGAGAAATATACGACCATAGACATACAGGGGGGACAGGAGTGCGCGGGGGGGAGGCGAATAATGAGGAGAGAAAGAGAAAAGGTAGGGGATGGAGAACTGTAATGGAATCACCGAGAGTCCCCGCCATGACGGAAACCGGCGTGGCAACGAGAGACGAGCTGCTGCTACAACTGCCGACGACGACGACCTCTTCCGACGCGTTCTCGAAGCTCGTCTGCCGGCTGATACAGGCAACACTGGAGCTGCTACAAGACGGCGAGGAGCCCGTGGAACGACCGTCGCTGTCGAGCGCCGCGACGCCGGGCACCAGACCCAACAGGCAGTAAGGGTCGCTGAAACCTGTCACAAGGGAAGGGTGGGAGGGGTTACATACCTCTTTTCTATAGACAAACAAACCATGGCTCGATGGATCCCTCCTGAAAAAAATAAAAAAATATCCAAATCGTTTTAAGACAAATTCTGTTGCACAATATTTCCCATTCTAGTTTTAATCTTGCACATTCTTGGAACACATTTTTCTTCTTGGCTTAGGTAAGCGTTTTTCAACCGGTGTGCTGCGGCACAATGGTGTTCCACGAAGCGTCAGTGGAAGCATAGGGGAGGGTCGAAAAGAAAAGTTTTAGAAATAATTAAAAAATATATATACTGCCATTACTATTTTTTAAAATAAATCAATCATTATAATTTTTAGCTATTGAATTTTTAAACATAATCATATTAATAGTTTTTTAATGACAAAATCTCTACTTAAAAAATAATGATGCTATGCCTTCACAATTTTAGCAAATTTTTCTGAAAAAAAAGGTTGAATAGTTTTTTGATAGTACCCATTTATCGGCAAAGGTTTGTGTATGAAGATCCAGGCAACACGGCTCACAGATAATCTGTAAAACATAAATACAATCTCATTTGATTAATAATTGCGAACATACTTATAGTGAGATTCTAGTAGTAAAGAACTTTTATAACATACATACACATTATTTTGCGATCAATTATTATTATAATTATTGATATAAAATTACAATTATTATAAGATTACAATTATTGATATAAAATTGTAGGTGTTGATTTTATCCACTAAAAGCGACACTTGAAGATAATAGAAATGTATCTATAAATATAATAAATATTTTCTAGTAAATTTACTAAATGTCAAATAATTTTCTTAAAACCTATTAGATGGCCACGTGGTCTAAAGCGCTACTCTTGCAGTAGAATAGATTGCCGATGACGGGGAGATTCAGGTTTTAATGTCGGTCGGGTGTACTGAGGGTGATTTTCAATTCTACCTCCACGAAAATGCGTGTACACTTCCTATTAATTTAAGATACCTAATTCCTAAAACCCTTATCGCAATTAGTACATAAGAGTAAAGCCCGAACTGTTAGTAAGACGCGATGATGATGATAATAATAATAATAATAATAATACTTGGTGCCTACTAAGCTATACTGAAATGGATATATATATTTTTTAACAAATTATTAAATTAATTTATTTTTTTATAGTATAACAAAGATTAAAGTAAATATTTGTTCATCCAGCAGCCTATAGTATTGCAATTACTTGACAAAAATTACTTTCCTTACCAAAAATAAACACATTGCTATAATTTATTATTATTATTTAAAAATGCTTTTAAAATACATTTTGCTGTATTGAAGGCTATGTCAAAAATAGAGGACGTTATTAAAACAGTTTTTAATTAATTATTAAAATCACGCAGTGTTTTATTTAATATCTTAGTCAGATAATATGTAGTACATTTTCTTAATATAGCTTATATTATTTCAAAGGGAAATGGTGCTACAGTGATTTCTCTACAAAACAAAAGACAAACACGATTGTTTAACATCCCTTAAATAACAGGTCCTTAGCTCAACAATTCCCATGACAACTTCATCAGTTTCGTTTTTGCGACCTCCATCGTACCCATAAACCGCTCTTAATCTACCGTTTTGTTGCACTGTAAATAGATCGTTAGCGGTATCAACTGCCTGACATTTAACAAGATTAACCCAAGAGGCTACCTCCATTGTATTACGTATGTGGAGTTTAATCTACGGACGTTACGGAGTGTTGCGGATAATGACAAGGACGTATTATGTAACTGAACTATGATTTCATTACAAAGTTTCGCTTTGTTTGAATACTCGAGTGTTTATAGAGGGGGTAGGGGGCCACGAGAATTTGAGCCATTCACTAAAATGAGGTGTAGGGTGGGTGGGGGAAAAGGTCCCCTGTTTAGATAAATTACATTCAATTTAATGAATGTACCATATCTTATAGTATTGTATATTGTATTGGGTTGAATACCCACTCGTAACTTTCACACAAACACACAATGAAATTTATTGTTGAAAATGTTACTTTCATTTTTTTATTATAAAATAGTTTGGTTCTTACCCGTATTTAGCTTATTTAAAACAAATCAACATTTTTCAAATTTACTAAGAATAATCAAGACATTGATTTTTAAAATCTTTTTTGACAATTTGAAATATTCTGTTAAAGTCTTTTAAAATAAATATTATTAACTAATGATTAAATAAATGTAAATTATTAAAATTATATTGTGACATTTATTATTTATTTATCTCTGTGTATAATTGTCTAATGTGTGTGTGTGTGTGTGTGTGTGTGTGTGTGTGTGTGTGTGTGTGTGTGTGGCCGTACACACACTCTGGAAGCCATATTGTAATGAAAAAAAATAAATATATGCGTGTGTATTTATTTCTATATTTTTGAATGAAAGAATTAATTTAATTTTAGATAATCTATAATATATAATATAATATTGTGTTTTATTGGGCGCCAACTACCAACCCCTTTTATTTTGTGAGATAGGTAGATTTTTGATTATTAAATAAATTTATCCCCATAAACTGCTCAGCGGTAATACGAAAACCCTTTCTCTCAAGACCCCTGGACTTTACCTAAAGTTTGGACTCAAGTTGGACACTTACAACCGAAGACTTCCTGATGCAGGTTATTATTCTTGATTTGACCAATCCACTCTACTGAGCAGATAGCGTTAAAATCACCTACCAACAAAATTAATAAACATGGCGGGTTGGCAGTTTATGAATAAAAATAAAAATAAAGAAAGATGATTTAATAAAGTGAAATAAAGGTAAGTAGATTATATGTATAACATATATTTTAATTGTAAATGAATAAATAATGAATATTCAAAACTTTAGAAGTTTTGAATGAAATTTAAAACAAATAAACAGTAAAATTGACAACGATATATATTTGAAGAATTTAATCAACTGATTATTAGATTTCTATTATAAGTAACTCTTTTAATCAAAAATAACATCACAGAAATGCCCCTCGATGCTACGATTTTAATCTGATTTATTATATTAAGAGCGTAGTATCTACTTAAAAGATGTTATTTTCTGATATCAAACTTAGACGCTCAGTTGATCTCCGTGGTTAATGAAAGTGGATTTGAATATCAACATCCTGACTCAAAATGCACCCTACTCTCTCTAGTTCGGGTTACGGTTTAAAATGTGTGTTTATTTAATTTACTAAAAACTCTTCAAATATTCTTGGTATGGTATTTTCTTCCAGATTCTGAACGAATTACTTCAACAACTTCCCAAATATTAGAGATGCCACATGTTTGTCAGCTGTTAACATCAGCTGATCATTTCACAACATTGAACATTCAAGTTCAAGGTCACTCGGCTTGTAAGGTTAGAATCTATTAAATATATGTGATTATAATATTGTTCTTCACGTGTTAATATATTTATTTAATGCCACGGTAATGGTAAATAACCAAACTACTCACTTTAAATCGATATAGTCAAAAATACCCATTTTCTTGGAAAACTTGCTGTTTACTTTTAATTCATAACTTAATGAAAAATCAAATATTTAGAATTCACAGTTATTTTCTTAACAGCTTAGAGACATCCTCTATTTAACAAAAGTATTCTCCATACTTAAATATATTTTTAAAGACAAAAATAATTTAGAAGAAACATGCTTATATTGAGTTTACTCTTCTCATCCCATAAAAACTTGAGGGCCTAGAACCCTTTCCATTAAAATCCTTAAATTTCTTCAATTGATATGGCAAATAGACACCCTTCTTCAAATCAGGTAGAAGTCTTGAATGAAAATTACAAATATTTCTCTCTCTAAACTTTAAAAACAAATGTAGGTGTGGAAACTCAAGTTATCGCAACCTTTGTGACACCTGTAGTCATTCTCTTTAGCCACATAAAATGGCTTAAAACCAACTATTTTAACTTCCGATGGATATGTTCATTAACTTAAGGATATTATTTAACTATATAAAGTATTTTCCTTGCCAAAATTATACATTTTGTACTCTTAAATTGTAAAAAGGAAACAAATCTTTTAGTGGTTTTGGCACTTGGACACAGAAAAATGAATAGGCCTTGACCTTAAAGTCAGAATTTCTTCATTCCATTAATGAATATATCAAATACATCCTCTTCTTCAGCTATCCTGTTAAAATAATTAAAATATATTTATAATTTCTTCCTCAAAACTTGAAAAAGCAAATGCTCTCTGAGTCATTTTCTTTACATCTTGACAGAACGTAGAGTAGGCTAACCCTTATTTCTTTGTATTTCTCAATTCTTTTAGTGAAACCAGTTATTATATACTCTTTTCAAGGTAATGTAGAAGTATCATTTAAAAATATTAATAATAACCCTTTAAAATAGTTGAAAAGGAAATAGAATATTTGAAAATTTAGGCCCACGCCTAACTTGAGTATTATCAAATGTTTGTATACACATTTAAACTTACTCAAACTTGTTATATGGGTACTTTCCAACAGCCCCTCAATATTAATGTCAGTTCTCAAAGAGAAATGTTTAAATAACATTTCATTAAACTCAAAAATCATATATTTTTAAAGTGTTAAAATGGATTTAACTCTTTTTCTCTTCAATTCTTCACAGTCAAATGCAGATTTTAGCTTTGATATATAAACAAAACAACAAGTTGATTACTCTTCTTACAAATAACATACATATAATATAACATAACATAAATAACCTTCTTCTGTTCTAGCATTCTTCGCTACATTGCGGTCCCACTGCGAAACAACTCTTGGCCTTCTTCATATTTGCACTAGATCAACTGCTTGACCTGTCTTCAAGATCTTGTTAAGATGAAATACACATTTTGGAGGTATTTAATGTTCTACCATGGACTTTTCTTTGATAGTATAATATCCGAGTGGCCTCATAATTTTTTTAGAGGAAAAATGAGACAAAATAATAGATAATCTATAAAATTAGATGAAACCGAACTTTGGCTTTTGTTACACCATGCTGCATACAGATTCTCATTCCAGCGCTCTCCATAACATTGTTGACCTTGCTAGTAACTGATAATCACTTAATAATAATTACTTCTGTTGGAAAAACAGAGTAAATAGCTCCTTCACGAAAAATAATTGAGTATCATAGTTCCCTCAATAAGTCATAACTTTCTCCCATAAACCGTAGATCCTTTATGAAAAATAATTGAGTATCTTAGTTCCCTCAATCAGACATAACTTTCTCCCATAAACCGTAGATCCTTTATGAAAAATAATTGAGTATCTTAGTTCCCTCAATCAGACATAACTTTCTCCCATAAACCGTAGATCCTTTATGAAAAATAATTGAGTATCGTAGTTCCCTCAATCAGACGTAGCTCCTCCAAATAAACAAAAATCACCTCTACATTGGTACCGTCACTGTCTTGTTATCAGTGAGGACTTATAGGGCCATCAAACATATTGACAACTGTCATAAACTCCAAAACATTACTCTCCTCATCGCTTCCTCATCTCGTAGAACCTCCTATACACATAATTATCATCTTCATTGGAGCGCTGGGGTGTACTTTGGCATTTCTTTGGTGATATAAATATATTTTTCCTCGACGTATAATAAGGTAGAAATAAATAGTAATTGTAATAAAAAAAAAATCTTGTTTTCTTCAACACAGATTTGGCCTATATGTAAACAAATGTGTATTATTTCACCTAGACATGTGCCTCAAATGAAAGTTTTTAGGGACCTCTTTTGTTCACATTATTCCTTCTCCAATCGCATACCGAGCTTCAGGGATTTCTCGACTCCCATAACCTTCTTCTGTTCTGAAACATTCCCTCCTCCAACAGTAACCCGAGCTTCAGGGATTTCTCGACTCCCACAACCTTCTTCTGTTCTGAAACATTCCCTCCTCCAACAGCAACCCGAGCTTCAGGGATTTCTCGACTCCCACAACCTTCTTCTGTTCTGAAACATTCCCTCCTCCAACAGCAACCCGAGCTTCAGGGATTTCTCGACTCCCACAACCTTCTTCTGTTCTGAAACATTCCCTCCTCCAACAGTAACCCGAGCTTCAGGGATTTCTCGACTCCCACAAAAGCTTTGTAATTATGTCCTAAAACTTATTCCAGGATCAAAAATAGTCCTCCTACAATCCCTAGGTTGAGATTGTGGAAGAGAGGGCCTAATTCCACTTCCTCCAACTAGCCATACATTTCCTAGATCTGGAAGAAATCCATGTCGCTTCCTTTTACCGAGGCCTCGTTTCTTGATCCTTGGTTTGATTTTGTTGCAGGTATCATCTTGATTCGATGACTGCCGTGTGACCTGGTTCCTGGTCCAATGATGCGAGGAGATATTGAATAATACATCCTGAACATCAAAATGTTTAGGGCATTCTTCATTGTTTCGGTGTTGTTGAAGAACACTCCTCCCGATGTTAGTAGCTTCAGTTTGCAGTTCCACTCTTATAATTCTCCTTGTATCCTGGCTTATCATCGCAGCTGACAAGACATCTCCTACAAGTTTTTGTCTCTGTGGGCCCATTTGACGACACACCAAAACAACTTGACAATAACACTTCATCATTTACCCACAAAGTGCATGATAATTTCTCTACTTCAGAAACCCTTGTTTTTACATGAAATGACTCATTCGACTCCTTAAACTGCATGACATCATAGTCAACTTCCCATTCAAAATTGTTCACATGATTGCGAGACTGACCCCTTATTGGAACACGTGACTGACTTATGTAGCACTCATTAGGGGTTTCACACAATTGTGAATCGCATTTCTTGTAGTAGTAGGCACCTAAATATATGAAAGGGTAAATATAAGAACCATTCGTCGAAGGGTCCTTAACTGGCATTATTACCACTTGCTCTGGTACTTCCTCCACTGCTGCCACTAGTTTCTCCCCAGTCGTTGACAAGTCCTGTACTTGCGCCTCGACCTCTTTCCCCTTTTCCGCCAATTGGTTGTGGACTGACCTAAACTCGGTACTATAATGGTCAAATCTTGAGATAACATCATCCCTTAGTGATTTCATGTTGTTATCCATTTTCTCCATGTTAATGTCCATTTTTTCCTCCATCGATTTTATGTCCTTTTTAGCACTGTCCCTTAATTCTTCCTTTAGTGACTTCATGTTGGAATCCATTTTTTTCTCCATTGATTTTATGTCCTTTTTAGCACTTTCCCTTAAATCTTCCTTTAGTGACTTCATGTCCCCCCTTAATACTTGCAATAAGTCAAACATAGTAAACTTCTTCACTATCCTTGGAGCTTCCTCTAACTTCTCCACAGCTGAAATATTCCTACTGCTATCCAGGGCATCTGCCCCCAATGGTTTACCATCCTCCATGGGTGGAACTACTGGTCGTACAACTGCCATAAATATTTATTCAAAAGATGTGACATAACTATCATCCCATTCCTCCTTTCGGCGCTCGGCTTGAGGCATGACAACATCCTCTTCCAACTCCTCTGCTTCTACACTGACCGATGGTTGCTGGGCATCCATGTCTATATTTTCGAGCTGCTTACGTGCCTTGCTACGTGTATAATACTGCCCCTCTGGCATAACCTTCTTCACGAAGTAAAATGACCCAAAACCTAATTGAGGTAAACTGGCCTTGTCATTAAAACGCTCTAGTGTAAGTTGGCCGCAAAGAAACATCAACTACTTCCTCAAGTCACAAATAGACCCTAGTGTAATCAGGCCTCAACCTATACAGTCCTTAAAATAACTTTAGGTATAACAATAGCCCCACGTTAAGGCGACACTGTAATGAAAAAAAATAAATATATGCGTGTGTATTTATTTCTATATTTTTGAATGAAAGAATTAATTTAATTTTAGATAATCTATAATATATAATATAATATTGTGTTTTATTGGGCGCCAACTACCAACCCCTTTTATTTTGTGAGATAGGTAGATTTTTGATTATTAAATAAATTTATCCCCATAAACTGCTCAGCGGTAATACGAAAACCCTTTCTCTCAAGACCCCTGGACTTTACCTAAAGTTTGGACTCAAGTTGGACACTTACAACCGAAGACTTCCTGATGCAGGTTATTATTCTTGATTTGACCAATCCACTCTACTGAGCAGATAGCGTTAAAATCACCTACCAACAAAATTAATAAACATGGCGGGTTGGCAGTTTATGAATAAAAATAAAAATAAAGAAAGATGATTTAATAAAGTGAAATAAAGGTAAGTAGATTATATGTATAACATATATTTTAATTGTAAATGAATAAATAATGAATATTCAAAACTTTAGAAGTTTTGAATGAAATTTAAAACAAATAAACAGTAAAATTGACAACGATATATATTTGAAGAATTTAATCAACTGATTATTAGATTTCTATTATAAGTAACTCTTTTAATCAAAAATAACATCACAATATAATGGTGAAACTTAGCACACCTATAGAATATACCACGGCACAGAACCTAATTAAGCTAAATTTAGATTTTTTTCTGATAGATTTTTGAAAAAAATTCGTGAATTAAAAGAACGGGGTGAGGGGTTTGCGTTTTCAGTTTATAGTAAACATATACTTTGCATTCTAATTGTTCAAGTTTAGTTTACCGGTTGCTGACAGGTTTATAATACTAGTAATTTATATTTAAGCAAATAAGTTTAATATTTATAAAAATAATAGATTAAAAAATGTTATAAAATTTAGAATCTAATGGAACTTCAGATCAGCAGCTTGTTTTGTATTAAATTTATTTGATATTTTCAACACAATCCAAGACCCACTTTGTTGGTCGAATAGTCTAAGTTGTCAATCGCATAATATACTGGACTGCCAATTACGGATTGATTATAGTTAGAACCCCGGTCAGGTGTGCTGAGGTTGGTTTTCATAAATAGTTTTCCACTTTAAATCAAAGCAAATCAGAGTAAACTTCATCTAAATTCAAACTTACTCATCCCTAAAACACTGGCTTAATTAGGTACACACGCATAAAATCTGAACGGGTAGTATGACGTGGTGACAAAACAACCAGCTAAGGATTAATATACCCTTTATTTTAACTTGAGAAACTATTCCACGTTCTTTAAGAAAGCGTCAGAAAATAAAAAAAGAAGGACCCTGTCGATATTTGAGCCGAAGGGTTCAACGACTTAATTTATACATATCAAATCATGAAGCTATTTCTAAACTGAGATGTGGGAATAATTTAGAACAAGAAAAACAAATTACTTTCAATATTATAAAACTAATACATTTATTGATATTACTTATGTTGCTTACACGTTTTAGTTTAGTAAGACTCTTTGGAAATTAAAATCATATTAGATTGATTAAAACAAATTAAGCATATGTTTGAATAAATAACTATTCTTTTCCACGTAAATAACAATCAACGCTATAAAATAACTATTATTTAATATACAAATGATGAACTGGCTGGTGGAGATAAGAAGAAGATATGGCATGGAGATCAACATTGAACAGTTAAAAGTGATGGCGATTTCATAATATGAAAAGCTGTTGAAAATCAAAATTGGACATCAGGTGTTGGAAAACAAATGGAAGTTGAAGTACCTGGTAAGTCTGCTGACAAAGGATGACTACTGCACCAAGGAAATTAGGTCGAGGATCACCATGGCCAAGGATGCTTTCGACAAGAAGAGGTTTCTGCTGACCAGTAAGTTGAGTTTGGAACTGATTAAATTCTACAAATGGAGCATCGCACCGTATGGAGCAGAAGCTTGGACTCTCAGAAAGATGGAGAAGAAATACTTGGAAAGTTTTGAAATGTGATGCTGGAGAAGACTTAAGAAGGTCAGGTGGACAGACAGGGTGACAAATGAAGCAGTCCTAAGAAGAGTGGGTGAGAAGAGAACCATTTTGGATGTGATTCTTCGGTACAAAGCAAACTGGATTGGGCACATATTTATGAGGAACTGTCTTCTACATGACGTCATGGAAGAAAAGGTTGAGGGAAAGAGGAGCTTTGGAAGGAGGATTAAAATATTGGATGACTTGAAGAAAATAAGAAAATTCTGGAAGCTGACAAGTTCACCGATAAAAGGAATGGACCTCTCGTAAGACAAAACACCTCATAATAAATAAATATATATCCTAGAAACATCTGAACCTCCAAGCATGAGTCATCATTATTTTTATATACACTAACAGTGCTTTTATAGTTCAAACTTAATATTTATTAATATTTTGCTGGCAACTTATGTTATTTAATTAATACCAAGACTATCCCTTCAGACACAAACCATTTATACTGGAAGCAAATACTAAAATGGCAGTAAAAATACACAGCCTAAGTTACATCTATGTTTAGTAATTCTATTAAATTAATTTACTTTAGCAACAAATAAATAAAATATGTATGCATCTAAAAAAGATTTTAATAATATAATGCAATCTTATTTTTTATACCAGATTCTATGGGATGTCAACTTTGCCCCTCAGGAATCAAACAATCACACTAATCACCAATGAATGTTGTATCCCACAAAGGTTGTTGTTTATATATTCCTTGCAATTCCAAATTAATCACTTTAACTAACTTCTTGTGTATGATGTATTTCTGGCTTATTTTCTCTCAAGGTGATTGTGTCATATCCCCTGCAATAATGCAGTGATGCAACTAGTGTAAAACAATTTGTATGACATATTGCTGCCTAGTTCTACCTCACGGGGCTTGTGTCTTATATCCCCTGAAAAAATGTAATGATGAAACCCGTGTAGACACAAGTGTATGACATATTGCTTGCTCGTTCTATCTCACGGGGTTTGAATTAAATCTCCTGCAAAGATATGGTGATGCAACGAGATTCAACACAAGTGTATGACATATTGCTTGCTCGTTCTATCTCACGGGGTTTCTGTTAGTGGTTCTTTCCTTCACAATGCCTTTATGACGCAGATCCAATAATAGTAAGAGTACTTGTTTTTTACCCACCTCAGTGGCCGAATGGTCTAAGGCGTCACTCTTGCAATATAATAGCTTGCCGATGATGGGAAGATCAATGTTTGAATTACTGTCAGGTGTACTAAGGTGGTTTTTATTAAAGGGCCACTTTCCTTCCACACAAATGCGGGTACACTTCCTATAAATTAAACCTTATTCATCATTAAAACATTAGCTTAACATACGTGCATATCGGTAATGATGGTAGGAAGCGTTTCTAAATTTTTTTTTTACAAATATAATTATTTCTATCAATGTTATTTTGACGCTCTTATATTGAAATGCTGCATCAACTGAGTTAACTCAGCGCCAGTGTATTTGACCAGCCTGACTAATTTAGGCAAAATGGGTCACGACTCACATTCTAATCCCGGCTGGGTGCTCTGAGGCTGATTAACCTACGAGGATGTTTATCTACCTTCATCAAGTTGAATTTTTATACGATTTCTCTTCATTACTTTGTTGATTCCCATCCTATTAGATTAATATTAATAACCATTGCGTCAGACGTACAAGTAAAAAAATATGACCCAAAGGCAATATTATATTTTTTCAGTGCGGATATGGTGTAATTTATGGTAAATTCTTATAGATTTCACATAACATAATGAAATATGCAAGAAGCTATATATAAATGTGTGTATTTATATTTATATATATAAATGAAAATATTGTTTTTGTAATTTTTTTTATGAATTTACCAAATGTGAAGAGTTAAAGCATTACACTATATAAGGCTGTATTATGTAAGTAAAGTTGTTCACTCCACCATTTTGATTACTTTTATTTTATATTTCAATAATTCTTTCTTGTTTCAATTCGATTTGGTCAGTTTTAGTGTTATAGAAATAAATAAAGAGAATTTCTAAAATATTTCTGTTTATATCCCTTTAAAAGAAATATTGTTTATTATGAGAAAATATGTAGTCATTGATTAACTACAACAGCCTTATCTTAATGTGAGAATGAATGGAACGCGTGCTAAGGTTCATCATATCTTTACTGTTTCTTTCGAAAAAATTATTTTTGGGGCCAAAATAAATAATACATCGCTTCAGCAGAAATATTTCGTTTAATTTTCTACATATAGTAATATAAACAGTTTTGTTTATTTATGTCATAGTTATCGCTCAATTTGAACAGGATTTTTCTTCTTAATTTAAAAAGATTTACTCAAATGTAACTCTGATCATAACATATATTCAAAAACTTTTGAGATTACGATGTGTAAAATATTAAACTAAAAGTTTTTTTACTTATTTTATGATGATGATATGATAACGGATAAATCCTATTGAACAATTTAACAAACCTAAATATATAATACCATGTTGTCTATAAGAATATAAAAATAATGTAAAACCCGCACTAAAAAAGAAATTAATACTAATATTAATATACAAAATAAACTCCAAGAAACCTTATTTATTTTATTAATAATCTAATTTCACCCAATAAATTAAGAGAGAGGGTGAGGCCATATTACATGAACACAATAAAAAATCATCATATATATGTATATGATATAATGTGGTATAGTGATCAGAGTTATTGGCTCCAGATTTAGAGGTCCCGGGTTCAATTCCCAGCGCTTCCATAATTTATCTGTGAACCAATGGGTCTGTAACGGGGTCAAACTCAGTCTCATGAGGACAAATTAGGAGACAAATGAATAAATAAGTAGTATTTCCAGTATATAAAACCACCATTAACGGTGGCGGCCACTCGTCAGTAAAGCTCAAGCCATGGATTTATTTTTCTATTTATAACTGCACACATTCGCGTTTACTCCCCGTACACGTCAATTCAATGTTGTCCTTCCTTAATCAAGTTTGTTTCCCACAGTGTCTGCACAATACATCAAGCTATTCCATGCCTATCTCAAGTTTGTTTCCCGTCCCGAACACTTGGGTTGTGTGCTTGTATTTCCAAGTGTTGTTTTTGGACCAGTGTAAACTGTACCAAGGATGTTGCTGCCACCTTGCTCTTAGATATCGCGAGATAAGGACAAAAACAAAACAAGGCTAACAACGTAGGCCCCATCCCCACCTCTATTTCAGGTTTTTCTTATAGGTCTGGTGTTTGGAGGACTAGGTTAAGTGGACGAGTGCGAGCCTTGACAAGCCCACGACCCCCCCGGTGGGAGAGCCACGTTATGTTGACAAGTTCATTCCATTAGCAAAATAGATGGCCGCTTCCGACTTTATGGAGCCGGTATGTGTAGTCAGCTCAAACAAGAACATGCGGGTAAGGATGAAAAATATATAGGGATATATATTATATAAATTTATTTATATAGATATTTTTAGTATCCGATATATCGATCACTTTATCGATATTTGTTTATCGGACTACGGATCGTTCTCTTTGACTAGTGGTTATCATTACTGACTACTAAACTCAAAGTCCCGGGTTTATGCACGGTGTGACTATAGGTATTTTTTTCCCGAAGGGGAATTGTTCCTCTGGTTAATTAGTTTTAAGGATTCGACTGGAGCCACATAATCATCATTAAATCATCTCAGTGGAGTGAAGTAACCGCACCTCTATGGTACCCCAGCCTCAGAAGACGATTGTATATCTGCCACTGCCAATAGAAGACCAGGAATATCTAGCCGACAAACCATGGTGGCATACGATAAACGAGAAATAAAAATTGGACTCGTCTGTAAAGCTTGTGAATCACGATAAATTGAACGATTTTTTAAATCTATTTTTATTAAAATAGTTGATTCTTTTCAATATTTTACCAAATTTGTCTACTATTTTCAACAGCTAGGTAACCAAAACATTAAAAAGTCAAGAGTGACAAGGAGTATAATTACAAAACATCCATATTAATACCATTGTTCCAACTCGCCCTGACCAATGCAATTCAATATATCGTAAATAGCTGATCTATCGATATAATTTGATCAATATACTGTATTATTATTATTATTATTATTATTATTATTATTATTATTATTATTATTATTATTATTATTATTATTATTATTATTATTATTATTATTATTATTATTATTATTATTATTTAGCATCGCTTCTTACTAACCGTTCGGGTTATACGCAAATATACTGTAGAGTTCGATCTATCAAAGTATAATAAATATATTGTTAAAATCTGGAAAGTTTAAATCCCTATTCAGGAAGAATTCTAGCATATACTCCAGCTAGCACATACGACTTTCTAAGCAATTGTATTCAGACGATCTGATGCTATAGTACAATATTCATAGGAAGAACCTTATCTGACAAATAGAAAAGTTACTAGATCCAATTTAACGTATTCATGCGTTAAGTTGTGTAATATGGAGCTGTCACTTCTGATTGATATTATCAATACCTATAAAATAACGATAATAATATGGTAAAATTTTATTACTGTTGGTGGCATAAAAATATGTTTGTATTTTCTAAAAGTCCCTTCCTATTAAAATCGGACTGTAGCACTCGATAATATTTTTTCTGTCACGTTCAATTACCCGTGCGAACTAACGGAATATTTATACTAATAAGGTAGGGATGAGAAAGGTATAAGTTAGAGGAAGTTTAGCCGCATTCGCGTGTAGAGAGAACTGGGAAACCATTTAGTGGAAGCCAGCCTCAGTATAGCCTTGTTTGGATTTGAACCACGGCAACCCTGTTATCAGTAAGCCATAATAAACGTATTTGACGCCTTGTCCACATGACCACCGATGTAGATTAATCCATAGTAAATGAGAAGTACGTGGTTATGTTTAATTTAGTCAACAGCTGTTTAAGACCGGCTTGAATGACTGACTGGTCTAAGTCATCAGTATTGTTTCGGATTAGCCTACGTAAGACTAAGATATCGGGGTTTGAATCCTAGCTGAGTCTATTGAAGATGGTTTTTATTAAATTGTTTCCCCCTTCTCTTCCATGCAAATCTGGGTAGATTACCTCTACAATATTTCCTACCTCATCCCTATCCCATTACATTAACTATCATATATGCGTATAACCTGAACAGGTAGTAAGACGCGGTGACAGAAATAAAAAAGTTGTTCCAATTCCAATATATTTTTTTTCCAGCACCGGGTCTTACTACCTGTTAAGTTTATACGATTATGTACTAATTACGCTAGTGATTTATAGAGATAGGGGAGGTTTTATTAATAGGAAGTTTAATCACATTTGCATGGAGGGTGAGTGAATAGCCATTTGGGAAAAAACCACCCTAAGTACACCCGACCGAGATTCAAACCTCGATCTCTCCGTCATCGGCAGTCTGGTGTACTGTTAGAGTAGCACATTATACCATGCAGCCATCGAAGTGGGTTTGATAAATATTATACGAAAAAAAAAATTAACAAATGATTGAATACATTTAATTCGATAAAAGCAGTTGCAGTTTATAAAGTTACCAATAGATGGTACGCAAGAATAAGCTTGAGTGTTGTTTGAGTGCTAGTGTAGTGTAAGTTTATATTTACTGTTTCACCTTAATATACATGATGTTACAAGTAATAATAATTCAATAGGAGTACAATACTGATTTAAGTGTGCTTTTATCCGGGCTAAAGCATAAATCCCGTCTGTTATTTTCCTTACTTCGGGAAGATTAGGGTTGAATTTCAAACCATGTGTATAGGAAAAAAAAAATTCCAAATGGTTGTTCACCTCTCTTTTTATGCGAAATCGAGTAAATTTCCTCCTTTAATTCTACCTTTCGTATCCCTACTACTCCAAATATGTGGATGGCCCGAATGAGATAGTAAAGAAACGGAAATACATTGTCACACAAAAGTACTCTTTGTTTTATGTATTAACGACCTCGATGGTAGCCCCTCTCCTCCTATTTCCTTCCCGCGTGTCAGGCGCAGGTAACCAACACGAGTGGGGAAACTGTCGCGTGACAAAACGAGTCTCGTATCGTGCCAACTTACAGACAGAATGTCGGCTAGATAATACGCCTCGACGCTGTACACGCAGCCTTTTAGCGAAAATATTCTATTACTTTGGTGTTTAGCACTCGACTCAAGGTAGTTTATTTTAAGTGACTTAGATTATTTGAGTTTTTCTCCTTTCTTTAGAAAAAGACTGAAAACTCTCATAGAAAAAACACTAAAATAATATATATATATATTATATATAATTTAGCACCGCGTTTACTACCCGTTCGGTATACGCTTAAAGTACTAATTACTCTAATGGATTAGGAATTGGAGGTTGAATTTAGAGGAAGTGAACCCGCATTTGCGTGAGGAGAGTGGAAAACATTTAGGAAAAACCCACCCAGTTCACTCGACCGAGATTCGAAACCTCGATCTCCCCATCCTCGGGCGGTGAGCTCAACACGACTAGCGCGTTAGCCAACTAAGCCACCGAGGCGGTAAAAAAAAACACTAAAATATACTATATTTAGTTTATGAATTAGTCATGACGGAAAACCCTCAAAGAAGAGGCATAAAAAAAGATACAATAATTTTTACGAATTGGACTACGTCTTTATTCTTATTTTATAAATTAAAAAACAAACAAATTTAGTCTAAATTCACCCATATGAGTGGTCGCATGTTCTATGGCGTCACTATATCAAAATACTGGACTACCGATGAGGAGAAGATCGGGGTTAAGATCTCCATCAGGATATAGTGAGGAAGGTTTTTCCTAAATAATTGTTTCCCACTCTCCCTTCACGAAAATATGGGTACTTTTCCTCTGAAACTATACATACCTCATCCCTATTCCAGTAAAAAATTTAATCTATATGTATATCCTAAATAGATACTGAAATGTAATGAAAATAAAAGCTAATATTAAATTATGTGCATTTAAGTAGAATTATTTTTCCCTTCATTTTCAAATTGACAATCTTTAAGGAGCAAGAGCTACAAGACCTATGCAACTATGGAGTGTTGATATATTATTCTTGTTATATCATAAAGTTATTCAAGCGGTGGATCGTTGATTAGTGCTATAGTGCATACAAACTCTGTTTTAATTAGTGTTATAGTGCATAGGGAACATAACTTATTTAACTTTAGTGCTGATAGTGCATACAAACTCATATGTTTAATTTAGTGTTTGTAGTGCATACAAACTCATCTGTTTAATTTAGTGTTGTTAGTGCATACAAACTCATCTGTTTAATTTAGTGCTGATAGTACATACAGGCTCTTATGTCTGATTAGTGCTGATATCATACACGAGCTGATATGCCCGGCTTACTGCAAGGAACTGTATCGGACTACAACATTGGGTGCTGCAGTGAAATGCGAACAGACCAGTTAATAAGTATATAAAGCAGCCTAGGCACGTTTTCAAGCTGGATGATGAGATTGCCAGGGTGTAGACAGGTATTTTATCACCCTCCTTAACTCCGCCAGGCCATCACGTGCCCCTATCAAGTTGAAGGGTTCATATCACGTATAGCCTCAGAAGGAGAAATAAATGGCCAATCGTATTACTGTTCTTAAATCCCGACCAACCACTTTTATATTTATTATTATATGTTACGAGCGTCTTTTAACATCATATAAAGGAGCTCGATATTGTTTTAGGTATAAGGCGATTATTACTGGGTAAAGATTTTAGAAATATAGCAAGGTAGGGAGGGGTTAAGACTATCGATACTTTAATACAATCGAACATTCTCCTTCCAGTACCAATATATGTATTTAATCGATATTGTAATAGAAATATACCCGCCTTGGTGGCGTAGTTACCTAACGTGCTAGTTTCGTGTTGAGCTAGACTGCCGAGGACGGGAAGATTGAGGTTCTAATCTCGCTCGGGTGAACTAGGGTGGTTTTTCTAAGTGGTTTTCCACTCTTCCTTCACGCAAATGCGGGTTCACTTCCTCTATATTCAACTTTTCCTATTCATAACCCAATTAGCGTAATTTGTATTTAAGCGTATAACCGAACGGGTAGTAAGATGCGGTTATAAGTATTATTATAGAAATACAGGTAGATATAGAGGGGGTAAAACTATCGATATTTTCCTTTCGATTCAACTATATTTTTACTCGATATTTTTATTTCTATACTCTTACTTTTTTATTTAGTACTACATCTTACTACCCGTTCGGATTATACGCTTGTGTAATAATTTTACTAATGATTTTAGGGATGAGGTCAGCTATATTTATGGGAAGTTTACCCTAATTTGCATGGAGGAGAGAGTGAAAAACCATTTTGGAAAAAACAATATTGATACACCCGACCGAAATTCGAACCTAGATCTCCCCGTCATCGGCAGTCTAGTCTACTACAAGACTAGCGTGTTAGACCACAAGGACGCAGAATCAGGGTATACTCTTACTCATATGAGTACTTATATCCCAGTATTGGATCGGTATTGAGTTTTTTAATGTATTATTAATAAAATGAAGAGTTTATTTGTCTGCCTGTCATGAGCATTGCGCGATATCTATCGCACATGGAGGATTGAAATTTAAATATTAATAGCATATGAGCACGAACATATACCCCTAGAAGCAAAAATTTTAATATTGAGGTTTAATTTATTTTTAATTTATTAAAAGCCGAATTGGAGGAAATAAAATGAAGAATTTATTTCCGTCTGTTAGAAGCAAATAAAAGTCTGCTGGTTGCGTGGCTACCCAGGTACAATTTCGGATACTTATGCTAATGTAATATCTTTAAGACCACACTCACTGCTGTTCTGAATAAAAGTTCTATCTACTTCGTTCGGAAATGAGTTAGTCATATAACTAAGCCCTCTCTATATGACAATTTTGTGATTTTTTTTTTGTGATATAATATATGGGATAGGAATTTCTTTTATGATTTATTGTTTTATTTATATCTATTAGATATTAGATGTGGTAGAGTAATCAGAATTCCTGGTTACGAATCCAGAGGTCCCGGGTTCAGTCCCCAGCGCTTCAAATTTTTATGTGAAAAGGTGGGTCTAGAACAGGGTTAAACTCAGCCTCTTGAGTAAAAATTAGTTATTTATCACCGCGTCTTACTAACCGCTCAGGTTATACGCTTAAGTACAAATTACGCTAATGGGTTAGGAATTGGGAAGGTTGAATATAGAGGAAGTGAATCCGCATTCACGCGGAGGGAGAGTGGAAAAACATTTAGGAGAACTACCCTCAGTTCACCCAAGCGAGATTCAAACCTCGATATACCCGTCCTCGGCAGTCTGGCTCAACACGAAACTAGTGCGTTAGCTAACTACGCCACCAAGGAGGGTTAAAAATGAGTTAATTAAATAAAAAAATTAGCAAATCTTGTCTAAAAATGTGAGATTACTGGCTGGAGGCTTCATTGTGCTGACTACATTACACCCTCTATTCGCAGAAGCAGGCACCATCTTCACCAGAAGAAAGTGGTCACTCGATTGCGGGTTGACGTCATGAAGTTGATTAGATAATTATAAAAAATTACTAGAAAAAACATTAAATTTTCGAACATAAAAACAATAAAACATTATATTTGTATAATATTTCCTGTTTTTTTTTAAATCACCGTGTCTTACTACCTTTTCAGGTTGTACGCATATATGATAATTACTCTATGGGGTAGGTATGAGGAAGGAAGCATTTTAGAGCTAGGAATTTACCCGCATTTGCGTAAAAGCAGAGTGGGAAACAGTTTAGGAAAAACCAACTTCAGTACAGCTTACCGGGCTTAGAGCCCCGATCTTCCCGTTACCACCACGAAAGTCTAACACGAAAGAGATGCCTTAGATAATTCGGCCACCTAAGCGCGATTCCCGCTTATTTTTTTGATAGGTACCGGTGCCTACCGTTGTCATTATTTAATTTTGATACTTTTCTTACGATACTCTTAATGAGAAAAGTAACGATAATTTTTCTTTCCGTACTAAATCCTTATATAGTAATATACTTTTTGTGACACACTTTAATACCTCATAGTATTAATAAAAATATTATATACATTTAAAGACTACAAGGGAAAAGGGGGAGAAAATCCCATTTTAACTCTAATTGAGTTAGTATTTCCATCTGTTAGACAATCATGAGACCTGTACAAAGCCCTTTAGATCATACTTAAATGAGGTATCTGCTATATTTAAATTAACTTTAAACATAATATTGATATGGAAAATATGGTAATGTGAATTTACCCTCCCCCCTTTCCCGGTACCCTTAATTTAGGAAATTTTAGACGCTTGAAGCCATATGATAAAATTAAATATGATACATGGAAAGTTTTAAATTTGTATGGATTTGTTCTTTTATAATATTTCCTGAAATACTACAAGATAGCTTATATTTAATTACAAGGGTGACTCGTGTGTTGCTGCCGAGTCAACCAAGGATTTGATCTGACTGTACTAGTAAACTGGTTACTTCTTCTACTCACTATCTAAGCTGACTTTTAAAGTCGATAAACCTATATTTGTTGATTACATAACATTATTTTGTATGGGGTGGGTCAAATAGATCGTGAGGAAGAGGGAAAAAAATTAAAGTACAATCCAGTCAAGCAGTGCTTGATTTGGTGACAACCCAATAACCACGCCTGTTTAGTTGATAAGTAATTTGCAGGTATAAGAAGTGTACTTTTGGTCGTTGATTTAATTCATCAGAGGTTTTCACACCGAGTTCCCTCTCTTCCCCTCCATATCCCAGAGGGGAAACAACCAAGACAAGACTATAGTAACGTCTTTAAATCAAAGACACCCTCTTTGGTGGTCGCGTGGTTATAACGCGCTACTTTTCGCATTAGTCCTTGTTTATACTGCAAGCAGTTTTCTTGGAGGGTAGAGACTAGAGGCTTGCTTGGAGGCTAGAGGCTGCTTGGAGTCTAGAGGCTTGCTTGGAGTCTAGAGGCTTGCTTGGAGTCTAGAGGCTTGCTTGGAGCTAGAGTCTTGCTTGGAGGGTAGGGCTCTCTTAGTGGGTAGCGGCAAGCAACGAACTCTTCACATAACAAGAGGTATCTAGCCGAGTCAATATCAGTCGCAGTGCGGTGTTGATGTGCGTTGTTTCATGATGTCACTATCAAAACTCTCTAGGAAACCAATTATACTCGAAAACATAGCTCTAAAACTCGATTATATAATTTGTGCTTAAAGATCTTGCTCAGATCATGAATTTAATGAGAGACTGGTGGTGAATTTAACAACTTATATTGTCAAGCTCGCTTGTATGATAATACAATTTTTTTATAATATTTACGGGTGAGTAAAGAGTAATTCGATTTATTACTTTCCAAACTATAAGAAATATTGATCAAAACTACAACTAATTTTAGAGAACAGATGCTGAACAAAGACTTCTTACTACTCTTAGATAAGTATTTTATTAGAAGCAATTTAAAAATATTAATTTTTACGTCATATTATTTGGCCTATAGTTTATTATGTATCTAGGTAGCAAAACAAAAGTGAAAAACAACACGAGTATTACAAAATTATATTTTTGAGAAAGAAGGGCAGGACTCTACTTATTTAAGTTGTCCAAATAAACTAAATTAGGTTATACCACAGCCACACACATTACAACATAATTTCAAAAATAATGCTTTTCGAATCAGGAAAAGCTTATTAAATTACTTTGACGGAATAATAAGTGTTCTTTGGAAAAACGACTACGCTCTTCCAGAAAACATTTGATCTAATATTAATAATTACAAAATATAACAAAAAACTTGGAATGTTTAATCCTCATTTATTAATTAAGGCATGTAACCAAAATATTTTGACTAACCTGGAATGTTTAGTTATCTAATATTAATAATTAATGCATATAATAAACAATACTTTAACTAAACTGGAATGTTTAATTCTCCACATATTTCTGCCCAGAGTTTTTTTTTTTAGTACTCCCACATTATTGTGAAGGACGTCACTGGGGTACCACAACTATCTTCTTTGTAACACAGCGCTAGTAAGCTTTTCAATATCCATTTTTATAAATAAAATATAGCAAGGTTGTTGATCACTGTAACGGTTGCCACCTGGCTGCCGAACGATTTTATTTGACAAGTTGAATCACTTAGCGGGTTCCCTATAGGGCTCGGTTTGTGGCAACCCTAGAGAGCCGCTTCCAGTCTGCACACGTAGACTAAATACCATGTGTTCGTTCGGGTCACGCCTTCGCTACGCAGGCCTCTAACCTCCAAACAAATCACTTGCAGTATAAATAAAATAATAATATAATATTAGCACCGCGTCTTACTACCCGTTCGGGTTATACGCCTAAGTACTATTACGCTAATGGATTAGGAATGGGAAGGTTGAATTTAGAGGAGTGAACCCACATTTGCGTGGAGGGAGAGTGGAAAACCATTTAGGAAAAACCACCCCCAGTTCACCCGACCGAGATTCGAACCTCGATCTCCCCGTCCTCGGCGGTAGAGCTCAACACGACTGGCGCGTTAGCCAACTACGCCACCGAGGCGGGTTGCAGTATAAACAAGGCAGATAAGACTGCCGATGTTGGGGAGATTGAGGTTTGAATCTTGGTCAGGTGCACTGAGTTTTTTTCAGAATGGTTTTCCACTTTCCCTCCACGCAAATGGGAGCATCACTTCCTCTAAACATAAATTTCCTAATCTATAAAACTACTAGTGTGATAGTACATAAGTGTATTCCGAACAGTATACGTGGTGCTAAAATAAAATCTAAAATTTAGTTTGTGTTGTTTAGCGAGAACATATTTAAAATCTTTAAACTTTAATCATTTACTTTGAATACATATTACCCGTTTAAGTGGCAATGGACTAAGAGTCACTCTCGTGTTGGACTGGTCTGCTGATGATGGGGTGATTGGAGTTCGAATCTCGATCGGGTTTACTAATGGTGGTTTTTCTTAAATGGTTACCCCTCTGCTTCCACACAAATGCAAGCAAAATACCTCTAAAACGCTCCTATCTACTCCATTTGATTAATCATCGTAGATTCGTATAACCTGAACAGGTAGTAAGACGCGGTGATAAAAATATTATTAACTATTGAGGATAAAATTTTTGCATGTAAAAACCTTAAATGACTCTGTACAATTTTGTATATACATTATTTTAAAAACGTTCTAATCAATTTTGTTAATTTATTTAATATCCTTAGGCATCCCAATTCAATTTTTTTTACTTTTTAGAAATGTAGCTTACGATACAGACAGAGATGTTCTGATGGATATACTCGTATATATCAAAGTTTGGTGAAAATCTAAAGATTATTGAAACAATATCTAGTTTGGTATAAATTGGTTTATTAATTAAAGGTTATATATTTTGTTGGAAATCTGTTGATTATTTAAAGAATATAATGTTTGGTGAAAATTTGTTGGTTAAATAAACAGTTTTAAGTTTGGTTGAAAGCTGTTAGTTATGTTAAGAATATAAATCTTGCTTGACTTTATTTTTTATCACCACTATAATAATTATTAATATTCCTGTCTAGCAAAAAAAATTCTCTAAATCCAGAAGACCTAAAAAGCTGAAATTTTGCAGGCAAGTAGCCCCACACGAGTACTGGAAAATATAGTAACCCAAAATTCTCATGGGGCCTCCAAATTCAGGAAGTTTAAAAAAAAATGTTGAAAAATATTCAAAGACAGAAGATCCAGGAAGCTAAAATGTTTCAGGCAGTTATCCTCTCACCAAAGAGGGTATAGTAATACCTGGTGATCGAAAATTCACATGGGGGGGGGGGGGCCTCTAAAAACCAAAGAGTGCTTACAAAAAAAGGTTGTTTATGATTAAATCTTCAATTGATGAACAGTTTCACACTTTCATTGGAGTAAATATTTGATCTACTATAGAGGTTTTAATTTAAACACGCCTCCCAGATTTTGAGGCTCATTAAAATATAATTTCCATTCGCAATCATTATCCAAAAAATTCCAACGGAACACACTACACAACCATAAAATGAAGCCATTGATTTCTAAACAGTTATTATATTAGTTATTTAAATTATATCAATTTTTATAAAATCTTTTGATCATTTAAGGAATACAAATTTTGATGGTGATTTGTCGATTATTTAAAAAGTACCGGTATAAAGGGGGAAAAAAATTACGGCTCCTAGTTTTTTCTAGAAAATGTATTTTAAAGTTAGCTCAGAATGTATAAGCTAAATAAGATAATAATATAATAATAATAATAATAATAATAATAATAATAATAATAATAATAATAATAATAATATAATATACTTGGCTCATAATGACAAACAAGCCATGAAGCTCGTGCTACCAGGACGCAGTAAAACAAGGTCTACAGGATGACAAACCCATGGAACTGGATCAAAACAAGGTTGTTTGTCATGCAAGGGTAGTCGATGTCTCAACATACATCACTGTCACACCGACAGCCACAAAAAAGACAGCCGGAAGTCAATCCCGTAAACCGCGGGAGGGGATAGATTTATTTCAGATTAAAGACGATGAGGAAGGGAACCAAATTATATAGGACAAAGAAAAGTAACTAGGTGGTTGATAGTTGTTTAGCGATCACATTTTCCTAAAATGTGAATTTTTCTCTTATAAGATTAACTTTAAAACTATAGTCTATCAACAAATTATAAAATACGTTACTTTAATAGACCTCTATACAATGATTGTTTTTTAGCATCGTGTCTTACCACCCGTTCGGGTTATACGCTTATGTACTAATTACACTAATGGTTTTAGGAATTAGGAAGGCTATATTTAAAGAAAGTGTGCCCACATTTGCGTGGAGGGAGAGTGGAAAACTATTTTGGGGAAAACCCACTTCAGTTCATCAGATCGAGATTTAAACCTCGATCTCCCCGTCATCGGCAGTCTAGTTAACACGAGAGTAGCGCGTTAGACCTTGCAGTCACCGAAGCGGGTTGATTGTTGTTTATAAATGGTATTTAAAGGGAAAGTTCACATAGGTGGACAGTGGACACGTGGTCAAAATGTCAAGCTCATTTAATCTGGTTTAGTTGATAATGGGTGAGTCGGGGTTTAAATCTCATCTGGGTGTACCAGGTATTTTTTTACTAAATGTTTTCCTTCTACCTCCATGAAATCCGAGTACAAATTTTCTAAGCTCTACCTTATACATCCCCACCCTATTAGTGTAATTAGTATGTATAGAGCATATTTGGTGGTCGAATAGTCTAAGGCGTTTCCCTCGCAAGAGACTAGACTGCGGATGATAAGAAGATCGGGGTTTGAAACCCAGTCGGGTGTATTGAGGGTGGTTTAACCTAAATGGTTTTACACTCTTCCTACACAAAATTGTGGGTACCCTTTATCTGAATTCAACTTTACTTTTCCTTGACACATAAAGCAACCCGAAAGAGTATTAAAACTCAAATAAATATTTAATAAATATGGATACGAAAGATTAATGCAAGGACTATCCCTTCTGACTGACTCCGAATAATTAGGTTCAAATGCAGTAGGTTACACTTGGGGCTTGTGTTTTTACACCATGTGATTAACGACTTTCCTTCCAGAGGAAATATTGGTACACATCTTTAGAATTCACTTTCACCAACCTTTTATATATTATTAGATTATAGACTTTATGATTATCTTGTGAGAAGTCTATTGGTATTAAAGCGTGTTAACAATTAACTTGAACGAGAAAAAAATCCCACCATAAGCTAAGTTTGCTTTTTGTGAGGTCAATGCAATACCATCCCTACCATAAACAACTATATACAAGGGCAATATAATGTGATGGCAAGTAAGTGGCCTACCCGATATATCCATGGGCAGTGGGCCCCTTCTTTTTACTATCAGTATATTCTTCCTCATTTAAAAAATATAAACGCCAAAAACACTGACGTCTTTCCCAACAAACTCTGCTTATTTCGGGTTGTCCACAGGTATAGTTAGCAGTACTAGATATAAGGACGAGGTGAAGAAGTGGAGGAAGCATATTGAGTAAGGTTGTCCTCATGTATAGTTGCAGTACTAGATATAAGGACGAGGAGAAGAAGTGGAGGAAGAACATTGAGTAAGGTTGCCCACAGGTATAGTTGCAGTACTAGATATAAGGACGAGGAGAAGAAGTGGAGGAAGCACATTGAGTAAGGTTTCCCACAGGTATAATTGCAATACTAGATAAAAGGACGAGGTAAATAAGTGGAGGAAGCACATTGAGTAAGGTTGCCACAGGTATAATTGCAATACTAGATAAAGGACGAGGTAAATAAGTGGAGGAAGCACATTGAGTAAGGTTGCCCACAGGTATAATTGCATACTAGATAAAAGGACGAGGTAAATAAGTGGAGGAAGCACATTGAGTAAGGTTGCCCACAGGTATAATTGCAATACTAGATAAAAGGACGAGGTAAATAAGTGGAGGAAGCACATTGAGTAAGGTTGCCCACAGGTATAATTGCAATACTAGATAAAAGGACGAGGTAAATAAGTGGAGGAAGCACATTGAGTAAGGTTGCCCACAGGTATAATTGCAATACTAGATAAAGGACGAGGTAAATAAGTGGAGGAAGCACATTGAGTAAGGTTGTCCTCATTTAAAGTTTCAATGCTGAGTGCAAAGACGCTGCATGGTTGCAGTGTGGTTTCACTGAGCAGGGGGCAGCATTACCCCCAGGCCATAGAGTGGAGGGGTGGGGCAGGGACCTTGCTTACCGTTGGCATCCTTCGCCTCCAGACCTTCCGCCTCCAGCACCACCACGTTCAGCACCACGATGGGTGGCTGGAAACAAAGAAAGACACGTCACTATGAAGTTGTACACGTCACTTTGATGATGTACACGTCATTGTGAAAATAAACAATCGTTATCCTGAAAGCTAGCAGTATTACCTTGAAGGATTACACTTAAACCCAATATTATAAGCTAGATAATAGTGAAATAACGTAAGGTAAGCTTTAAACCTTACAGGGCACACCACTGTCGCCTCAACATAAATTTCACCTTCTTGCTGCACCAAGACCTCAGCTGGGAATGAGAGAAATAAAGTAGGAATATAAGGAACGTTAGTTAAGGAAAGTAATTTTGCAGTTTTTGTATAAACATTATTTTAGTTAAATTAAATCAAATTATTCTCCAGTAGAAACATAGAGTTTAATTTTCTTCACATGGTGATATCAACATTTGTTGAATATCTGTCAAGGTTGTTCTGGAATTTAATGACAAACTTTTCTCTTCAATTAAAACGTTTCTCATCAAATACTGCTATGCACATGACAGATATTCAATAAATAATATTGGTATTATCACGTGTGGAAAATTAAACTTTATCAGCCAGTCAGACTTACGACAACTCAAGTGCAGCGATCTACAATGGAATGGGCCAGTTTCATATGCGAAACACAACAGGCTAACAGGTGTTTTCCCAACTGTGCCAAACGTTCCATCACCAAAATGGTCCAAGCGACCCATGTTTTTCAACTAGGATAATCACAGATTGCGCCAAAAGTCCCACGCAACCAGATTTGATACTCGATCTCCCAGTGACCGGAAATCCAGTCAAACGTGAGCCTAGCACCTTTGATCACGTGAACATAGGAATGATTAGTAATATGGCACAGCGACAACTTGTTTGACACGCTTGTCCGCTCCTGTGTATTCCCAGGAAGGAGGTTTAGTCCGCCGTTTGATGTGTAATCTGCTGAAAGCTTGTATGAGTAGCTGGTAAAATAATGAGCATATATACAGGATTGATACTGCTGCAGCAAACTAAACCTCAGCTTATAAACATCCCCTCAAAGTGCACTAATTAGTTGCGGCCTTTCAAACACATAATTTCATCAATAAACACTTCGCAGCCCCTCCCTCGAGCCTAGCCTGTTCATACGCTGACCATGAGGCAAGGTTTCAGTTTGAACTATACAGAGTGTTTTAAATAACTTTATTTTTATGTTTATCATCGTAGCTACCTGATCAGTTTATAAACATTAATGAAAATTACTCTAATGGGGTAGGGCTGAGAAATGAAAGAATTTTAGAGGTAATATAATCGCATTTTCATGGATGGAGAGTGGGAAACAATTTAGGAAAAAACACACTCAGTAGACTCAATCAGGATTAGAGCACCTATTTCATCATCAGCAGGTCAGTCTAACACGAGAGTGACGCCTTACACCATATTTCCACTGAAGCGGGTTTCAAATTACTGTTTTAAAACCCCGCGCCAATAGGTACTAGGTTTAAATGTCAAAATTATACATAGGGTGTTTCTATATACCAAATTGTTTGCCACTCTCATTTCCTTCAAATTAAGGTGACCTGGTGGTCTAGAGGTAAGGTTCAGACTTCTGGCTAGGGTCCGGGTTCAATCCTCGGTCCCGGCACAGATTTATCTGATTACCAAACCCTTCCTTCACCTCTGACAAGACGTGTATTAATCACAACTTGTGAAAGTGAGGAATGCCAGGCCTCCACCGTGTTCGGATTCCACGTTAAACTGTAGGTCCTCCATTTCATCTCACAATCACCCTACCATTACACATTAGCGTAAGTGCGTATAGCCCGAACGGGTAGTAAGACGCGGTGCTAAAATAATAATAATAATAATATAATAAATAATAATAATAATAATAATAATAATAATAATAATAATAATCCTTCAAATTAGGGTACATTTACTCTTAGTTCCTAACATATCAACGTGAGTATGTGTACAACCCGAAAGGGTAATGACACGCGTTAAGGAAAATAAAACTATTTTAAATTAATCGGCAAAGGAAATTAGTTTTTGGCAAATCTCGCATCTACCCTGGGGGAAGGGGGGGTCTATAATCCTACCGAAATACTTAATGTCTTTATAATTTGATTTTATATAATAAATACCTCATTTCTGATTCATGTGTTATATATAGCAAGCTATGTATGTTACAGTGCGAGGTCATATGCGAATAAACACTTACCAGTTAAACGGGACATTAATAAAGCGTCGTTAAATGACCGATATCCGTTTCAATGACTAAGGCATCACTTTCGTGTTAGACTGACCTGCTAGTGTCGGAGAGATCGGGGTTCGATTTCCGGTCAGGTCTACTGAGGGTGATTTTTCCTAAATGTTTTCCCACTCTCCTTCGATGCTAATGCGGGTAGATTACCTCTAAAATACTCCCTCCCTCATTCCTATCACATTAGAGTAATTATCATATATGCGTATAGCATGAACAGGTAGTAATAAATAGGTGATAAAAAAGTTACTGGTGAAACCTTACTTCAAAAAAATCACCATGAACATTTTTAAAGTTTTTTCTGTAAATTCTATAGTAAGCTTTTCATAGTTTAGTTGTTTTGTCAGTCAAATATTTACATCCCTTTTCCACCCACTCTGTTCACGCGTGATCATGCGGATCAAGTCTCCATTTCTTTCTTTTTTTTCTGTTCCATTTCAAAGAGATGGTGTTTATCTTCAGTTTTTCAAACACATCACAAGTTTCCTAAAAGCACTCAAACAACAATTCGGTGGAAAAGAACATCATTTGCAGATGTTTGCAAACAAAAGTTCCAGAAAAGGTTTCTAAGTGCGTACTGGGCTGAGGAAACATAACCCAATTTGCTCCATCTTCCACGAGCTTAAAAAAGTGAAAATATGTTTTTGATAGAGGGTGTACAAGTAGGTATATTTCATTTCGAGTCGAGTTTGATTGAAAAAGAGTCTATTAGTTCAAGTAATAACGATAAATATTTGTACATAAATAATGCAAGTGAAATTTCTGTAACAAATCCTTGCATAAATCATAAATTGGTGCAAAGATCTTTTTTTTTAGAATATAAGATTATTTTGTTGAAAAATGTATTATCACATAAATTTAAATTTTCAAATAAATTTAATCTAGTTGCTAATTTTTTTAGTGAGACAAAAGGAAATATTGAAGTCTTATATTTTCTATAAAATTTGTAAAAATCTTCCGAGTCAAGTTCTAGCAGCTATTATAATCCCACCGAAATACTTGCTGTATTTCTGATTTAATTTTTGTACTTAATTTTTAATTCACGAGTCATGTGCTGCAGTAAGCCATGTATGTTAATTCGTATCGGTAGTCACGCGGACAAAGGCATCAGTCTCATCTTCTGTTGCATGTAAAGAAGAAGGGAATCGGGACTAGAATCCAGGTCTAATGGACGTTAATGTTTATAACTAAATGGTTTTCTACTTTCTTCCACTAAAATGGGATGCATCACTTCTCAACTATTTATACCTTCTTGTTCCCTACCACGTTGGTGTAAATATGTGGAAATACTGGGTGGTTAGTAATATGTGGTGCGAAAAGGATATCACTATAAAAAAAACCACATAATTACATACTTTATAAATCCTTAAACAAACACATACCTACCTATTTTACTATCTATGTATTTATATGATTTATATTAAATCCAGATACACAGGCCTTTACTTTGTATGTATTTAAAACAATCCATAAACACGGGGTTCTACTTTTTTATATTTTAAAACATACATTAAATCTGGATTGACGGGTATTACTACCTATATACATGTATATATTATATTAATCTAAACTGAAGTTGTTTTACTCTATATGTAAATCATCTACATTAAATCAGGATTGACGGGGTTTTACATATATATTTTTTATAATTTACATTAAATCCGGTTGAACGAGGTTTCATTATCATATATGCGATTTTATATATTTTATATCATTAAATCCGGTTGCACGAGGATTCACTATATATGCATTTATATAATTTATTTTAAATACGGATTGACGGGGTTTTACACTATATATTTTTTATAATTTACATTACATCCGGTTTGAACGAGGTTTAACTTTATGGCTACCTACTATATACTTTAAATTAAAGACAGGCATAAATAGTTGATCAAAAAATTAAGACTTTAATTTTAAGCTGCAAACTTTTGGTGAAATCCCCGAGAAGTCGGGCTGAGATTAATAATTAAGTCCCTCCAAACGAACCCTTCTCGACGAGACATTAAAACGTTTACATGACCGGGGAAACCTGACTTTCAAACAAATCACCGTGAACAAAAGGTTTTACTGTAAAGTTTACATTAGCCCTTCAAAGTTTAGTTTAGTTTAGTTTGTCGGTAGAGTATTTACACCTATTTTTTCATCCGTTCGTTCACTCGTAACTATGCGGGTCGGGTCTTCATTTCTTCCCCTCCACCCTTTTGAATGTTTATCTTCACTCGTATGGGTTCATCACCGTATTTTTACGGTAACTAATTTATTTTATTTCTATCGACCCTTCGGAGAGTATTGTGATCGTCAAATAAATCGAACTCTAGATTTTTATAAATGTCGAACGTTTCATGACCTCCTGAAACAGAGTTAAGTGTTTTCCCACGATTCTTGTCTGTCCTTGTATTTCGGCCTAGAGCCGAAACTATTTTACCGATCAAGATAAAACTTGATATCCAGGGTTATCACAAGGTTTTCCTCAATTTTCTAAAAAAAATTCTCTAACGATTTTGATTAAATTTGTATCTAAACATTCTATAATGGCAAACTCTTGTTTTACCATGAAAATGATTTTAAGGTAATTTAAATTAGCAGAAATTTCCAAGTTTAATATCATTTCGCAACTATTTGAGGTATGAAATAATTTATTATTGATAGTTTTTAGTAATATCTCTATTTTAAGATAAAAGAGAAATCTGTGTTATGTATCGTACCATTTTTATATATAATTTTTTTACCACGTTTCTAATACGTTTGTGTTTTACGCATACTATTTTTCCCCATATATTCAAGGTATTTAACCTGCACTTTCTGACCCGAACTGATTATATCAGCACACGAGAATGTATATGAGCGAGAGTGAAAAAGCCAACAATTTTCCGGGAAAGGTGTTTTCACATTCCTTCCAGGGTTCTTTTACATGCCCCAATCGACATGGGACTGACGGCTTTACTTCCCTCGAAGGAAATCGCGCTACAATTTTTGTCACTAAAAAAACCCGTCGACCCCGTCTGGGTTTGATCCCATGAACATCGGGTCCTGGAGCGGGCACTTTACCACAAGAGCACCAAGGTCAAATTTACGTATCAATTAATTGCGCTAGTAGTCTAGGGTAGAAGATAGAATTTCAGAGAAAATGTACCAAACATTTTCTTGGAGGAAGAATGGCGAACGACTTGGGGGAGAGGGGAGGCGAAGAGGGAGGATAAATCGTCAGTACACCCGACCAGCGTTCAAAACCCGATCTCCCAGTCACAGCCCATCCAGTTTAACACGACGGTGACGCGTTAGAACACGCTACCACCGATTAAGGCGACACATTATCACCTTGACGCTATTAATTCCCTGAATAAAACTCAGTGGTTTAACACGTTTCAGAAGAGTTGAGAAAGGGATAACGGGCGCAGAGGGCGATTTCTTCCATATCGGAACACCCAATCTGACCTGGCTCTCAGAGTTCAACGGTACGTGGTTGGTTCATTATTTCTATTATTCATAATTACTTTCGTGCACAAGAGCAGCCGATCAATATTTCGACCTATAATGCATTCCTTCCTCTAGTGTTTAGCACGTTGGCGTTATTCCATCATTTCTCCTTTACGTTCGTCGTCCTAGTGCAGAGAAAGATAGAGAGAGAATGTGGAAAAGAGAAAGATATATATGAACACAATAACAAACGTTCACGAAGCATTGGAGAATCAATAGAGAGTTTAACGAGCTCAAAAACACACGCGACTCGGTGATTGGTCGTTAGTCTATTAAACTAGACAATAGCAGCCTACATACTTTCTAGTGTAGTCAATTACGTGGTACGGCTTTATCTTTTTTTATTACCGAGTCTTACTACCTGTTCAGGCTATACACATATATTATAATCAACATAATGAGGTAAGGACTAGGAAGCAAACATTTTTAGGTGATCTACCCGCATTTGCGTGAGAGGAGTGTGGGAAAGGGAAAAACACCCACAGTAGACCTGACCGTGATTCAAACCCCGATCTACCCGTCATCAGAAAGCCAGTCCAGGTGTGGTTTGTTGCCAAGGTAATCAGAATAGGCGCCACTGAAGGGGGATGAAGGTGTACATGGTTGGTACACACACCCTCCCAATAATTTGTGCCTAATTATGAAAAATGAGTCAAAGTTTAAGGATAATTCATAAATTACTAAGGGAACTATTCTGTTTGACTTATACAATTAATTTCTCTATAATATTATTCGTATTTTTTTCATTTGGTACAAAGGGAAAATATGTTATTGCTGCCCCCCCCCCCCCAATCCTTTTTCCTCAGTTAATAAAAGCTAGCTACAGCTATGGTAAGCAGAGTTTGTTTAAAACGGAATTTGCTCTCACCATTCAGTAGTCCAACGCCTGTGATAGGTCAGTAGCTTGTCTTCCTAGTGATAAAATGGTTCCTGGTTCGATTACCAACACGACCAAAAAATATATTACCGATGAAAATGTGAGTTTCCCCTTTCACAGTGATGTACTAAGGTGAAGGTGCAAGGAACGCGAGAAAAGATCAGTTTTTTTTGCAGTTTTTTTAGCAAAAATTTTTTTGGTCTAAATAAATCAAATATTGCTCCAGTATAAATATAGAGTTTAATTTTCTTCACATGGTAATATCAAAAATTGTTGAATATCCATCAAAGGTGTCCTGAAATTTGATGAAAACTTTTTTCTTCATTTAAAAAGTTTGTTAAATAATGCCGCTACATTTATGATAAATATATATCAGCTGTTGATATCGCCATGGGAAGAAAACTAAATTCTATGTTTGTACTGGAGCAATGTTTGATTTATTTTTGAACAAAACAATGTTTTGCTATAAAATCTACAAAAACACATTTTGTCACTTTTCCTACACCCTCACCTTAATGACACGGTGGCTAGAATTATTGTGTCTGTGCTAAGTTTAAGGTAGTTAGATAAAAAAAAATATATTATTCCTGTAGAATATTATTAGTTTTAGTAATTTTACTTACAATAATTCTGGTAAAATTTCAATTAGTTATTTTTTTAACGTATGCCACCAGAATTTGTCAGCTAGACATTCCTGGTCTTCTAGCAGTGAAGGATTTGTAACCGTCTTCTGAGGTTAAGATACTATGTGAGTGCGGTTACTTTGTCCCTATTTGATTATGATAATCATAATATTCCAGTAGGAAGCATTAAATATTACTTCAAGCCTAATGAACCAGATCATGGCAACCATATAAACAATTCCCCTTTTGGGAAAAATACATCTGGTAAAACAGGAGTCGAGTGTAGGTCCTCTATATTAGTAACCAATCATATTGACCGCTAGACCATGAGGATATTCAATTAATTTAATGATGTTTTTACATGCATTACAAATATTTTGTCTTTTACTTTATACCTCGGCAAAGAAAAACATGATAAAATTGAATCTTCTTTCTTATTATTTATTCCCTTCTTCTTTGATCTTTAGTCATCTATAACGACATGTTTCAGTGTTATGTGTTACACCATCTTCAATTCTTATTTATGATGATGATTTGTTTAAAATACATATTTCCAGAAGGTTTGTGAAATTTTGAATTATTATTATTATGTATGAAAAATGTTTCATATATTCAAAATTTCACAAACCTTCTGGTAATATGTATTTCAAACAAATCATCGTCATTATAAATAAGACCTGAAGATGGTGTACATATAACACCAAAACATGTCGTTATAGAAGACTAAAGATCAAATAAGGAGAAGAGAATACAAGAATAAGAAATAACTTTCTCCCCCGGGAGTCAATTTTATCATCTTTATGAGAGGAGCTTAATTACAAGCAGTTTTCCCCTCCCCAAAATAAACCCCAAATTACTTCGTATTTTAGAGTTGGTTTATTTTAAAAAGATGTTATGATCATAAAACATAGAGACACTCATTTATAAACATACGGTTTGATTTATGATTTTGAAGAGCTATTTCTAAAGACATTTTGATGAAGGATAAAGATGGAAAGGGTTTCTTGTCTAACCTTTTTATGAGCTATCAAACGCGAAGAATGAAACTTGGTTAGAATTAACATAGAGATTACCTTGAATCGTGATGAGGTTACATCATTTATAGTCACCCCCTAGCCTCTTACTCCCCTTACCAAGCCAATCCTTACGTTTAACAGAGCTTATATTTATATTCTAAAATTTACTTCGCACCACGTTTTACTACCCGCCCGGTCTATTACACATTTGATTACAATAAGGAGGTAGGGACGAGGAAGATACAATTTAGAGATAATATGTATAGATTTGCATGGAGGAAGAATGAGGAAACGACCTAGTAAAAATCACCCTCAATAGACCTGATTCGAAACACGAACTCCCCTTCTTCAACAACCCAGTTTAACACGAGATTGACGCCTTAGACCATTCGGCCACTGAAGCGGGTCTTTGTGAATCGAATTGTGTAATTTTAATACGAAGGTCACAACACAGATAATATGATAATTTGTATTTTCCTCCTCCCCTGTTTCTTCTCCTACTGCCGGACAGCTTCCAAAACCCACTTGGTTTCAGGTGTTTAGGAATTTATACTTGACTATTCTAGAACCTTGAGTGGTCATTTCACGGCCGATTAACCGGGACATCAGATACAAGATTACGCTCCGACCAGAAAAGTATCAAAGTACAGTTTACTGCGTTTTTAATTTTACAATAGTGAACCTGAGATAATTTTAATAATCTACTTCATTAACTTTTAGTACCCACTTCGATGTCCGCATGGTCTAATACGCTACTATCGCAGAAAACTAGACTGCCGATGACGGGAAGATTGAGGTTCGAGTCTCGTTCCAGTGTACTGAGGGCGGTTTTTCCAAATTAGTTTTTCACTCTTTTTCTAAGCAAATTTAGGTATACTTTCTATAAATATAACCTTCCTAAAAACTAAAACCATTAGCGTAGCTAGTACATAAGGGTATAACCCGAACGGGTAGTAAGACGCGGTGCTAAAAATCTTTTAGTATTAAAATATAAAAAAGAAGAAGAAAGTGTTTTACTGGTCTCAGTTTCACTGTTTTCTAAAGTTGAAGACAGAAAATCACATCATGATATGACTCATGATTTGAGCTGCATTAACTATCTAATCTAGATGCTATTCATGGGGTGAGACGGGCCCTTAAAGGTATTTGATCGCTAGCCTATTATCACGATCTTCTAGCACCACCCCACCACCTTTAAAGCTCCTTAAGCACTGATCTACTACCTCTTTGAATTAGATTATTAAAAATATTATTTGCCTAAACTGCTTCGATGGCCGCATGGTCTAAGGCGTCACTCTCACAACAGATTAAACTTACTATTATAAGGAGTCCGGGGTTCAAATATCTGTCGGGTGTACTGAAGGTTGTATTTTTTTCTAAAATGCTTTTTTTCCCCTCTTCCTACACGCAAATTCCGGTACACTTCCTCTAAATTCAAGCTTCCCCATCCATAACACATTAGTTTAATTAGTACATATGCGTACAGCCCGAATATATAGTAAAATGTGGTGAGAAAAAATATAAATAAAGAGGAGAAAACATGAATGTGTAAGCCCGGCTCTAAATATCCCCAAAAGCTAATAAAACGGCAGCGGGTAACATATTAACATTCATTCTAATAAACAAGATGATATTTTATAGTAACAAAATAACAGAGAGAGAGAGGAGAGAGAGAGTAGAGGCAGGGCATGGACCACAGGCCCGGATCAGGCTGAACCTCGAATTAAAAGAGTCCAATTCACACATTTCCTACAGTATGGCGTCCAATTTTTTTTTACTCAAGAGTAAGATGCTAAAAGACAAAGGGGACTTCTAAAAGTCCATCAAAAAGAGGATAACAGATTCAGAGCTTAGCTTAACTATTATAGCGAAATAATTAATAGTTAAATAAGAATACACAGTATATCTTCATAATGTTACAAAGAAAAATTATTCACTAGTAATAATAATTTCACCCGCCTCGGTGGCGTAGTTGGCTAACGCACTAGTCGTGTTGAGCTCGACCGCCGAGGACGGGGAGATCGAGGCTCGAATCTCGGTCGGGTGAACTGGGGTGGTTTTTCCTAAATGGTTTTCCACTCTTCTCCACGCAAATGCGGGTTCACTTCCTCTAAATTCAACCCTCCCAATTCCTAATCCATTAGCGTAATTAGTACTTAAGCGTATAACCCGAACGGTAGTAAGACGCGTGCTAAATATTATTATTATTATTATTAATAATAATAATTTCTATTCTTTAAATTGAAAAATGACATCTGAGCACGGGAATCGAACCCGGACCTTTGGCTTTGTACTGTAATGCTCTAACCACTGAGCTATCTAGGAATTGTCCCGTGCCCAGGGCCTTCTTCACTCATATTTAAGGCAGAGTCTGCGATGGACGTGTGGAAATCTCGGCTACACTCTATCACAGACTCTGACTTAAAACATGAGTGAAGAAGGCCCTGGGCACGTGACTGTTCCTGGATACCTCGGTAGTTAAGAGCATTGGCGTACCATGCCAAAGTTACCGGGTTCAATTCCCATGTAGAGTTGTCATTTTTATTTTAAAGAATATATATTTAGATGTAGCTACAACCGTAGCTAACAAATATAATAGCTTGGCTATCTAATCCATAATAATGATTTAGTTAAGTATCTACAGTAAAAAAAAACCCACACAATATAAACAAAGTTAAGTACTTGGTGAATAATAATAGTCGTAGTGATACTAATGACAATACTACTGATTGTAATAAAGTTAAGTAGATATTGATGTCTCCATACGTAGCAAAAATTAATAGTGGTATTATCTCAAGTTCCATATAAGTTTAGTAATATTACAGTTAACAATAAAAGTTACAGTAATATTGAGAGTCGCAATGCGTAGCAATAAAGTTCAGTAGATATTGATCTCTCAATGAGTAGCAATAAAGTTACAGTAGATATTGAGTCTCAATGGTAGCAATAAAGTTAAGTAGATATTGAAGTCGCAATGGTAGCAATAAAGTTACAGTAGATATTGAGTTCCAATGTGTAGCAATAAAGTTACAGTAGATATTGAGTGTCGCAATGGTAGCAATAAAGTTACAGTGATATTGAAGTCCAATGTGTAGCAATAAAGTTAAGTAGATATTGAAAGTCGCAATGGTAGCATTAAAGTTACAGTAGATATTGAAAGTCGCAATGCGTAGCAATAAAGTTACAGTAGATATTGAAAGTCGCAATCGTAGCAATAAAGTTACAGTAGATATTGAAAGTCGCAATCGTAGCAATAAAGTTACAGTAGATATTGAAGGTCGCAATCGTAGCAATAAAGTTACAGTAGATATTGAGAGTCGCAATGCGCAGCAATAAAGTTACAGTAGATATTGAGAGTCACAATGCGTAGCAATAAAGTTACAGTAGATATTGAAAGTCGACAATCGTAGCAATAAAGTTACAGTAGATATTGAAAGTCCAATACGTAGAAATAAAGTTACAGTAGATATTGAGAAGTCGCAATCGTAGCAATAAAGTTACAGTAGATATTGAGAGTCCAATGCGTAGTCAATACAAAGTTACAGTAGATATTGAAAGTCGCAATGCGTAGCAATAAAGTTACAGTAGATATTGAAAGTCGCAATGCGTAGCAATAAAGTTACAGTAGATATTGAAAGTCGCAATCGCAGCAATAAAGTTACAGTAGATATTGAGAGTCGCAATGCGCAATAAAGTTACAGTAGATATTAGAGTCGCAATGCGTAGCAATAAAGTTACAGTAATATTGAGAGTCGCAATGCGTAGCAATAAAGTTACAATATATATTGAGAGTCGCAATGCGAAGCAATGTGCTGGAGATGCATATTCGCTCGTAGCCAAATATAGAACATGACACGTAATTAGGACGAAGGGAAAGAGGGAGGTCACAATAGCAGTGACGGGGTAACAATGAGAAACCCCACCCTTCCCCCTCCCATTCCTCTCTCTCATAATCGTCAACACTGAAGTAGAGGATCAGCCCTCAATGACGTCATACATGGGGTTGACACGGGGTGAAGTAGGGAAGGAGAGTTTTTATTATACTTTGGGTCTTCATTTGAAACAATGAACCTTTTTAAAGATTAAAAAAAAGAAGATTATTTCATTTTATTATATAATTTTTTTATGTAGTTTATAGAATATTTTATTTTTAAACTTATAAAAAAATTTCATCAGAATAAGACGAGATAATTATTATGAAACTTAAAATAACGACAAAAACATGATGACAATATTTATTTTTACTCTAAGATTTTTTTTTGCCTCATGTCTCATTACTAACTCTGGCAAATCCATTTGTATTAATTAAACTAATGTGTTAGTAATTAAGAAAGTATTATTTAAAGAATATGTTACCTCATTTTCATGGAGGGAAACTAGGAATCTATTTAGGAAGAACATTTATACTAAGTGCCCACCAGCACGGGTGGAAATAATATTAAAGTGCTTGCTTTATACGTGCCAAAATTATGTTTTTGTCAATTTTTTGTATGGCTCACTGTTAGTTGATGATACCCACAAGCTCATCACAGACTCCGCCTTAAATATGGGTGAAGAATTAACTTGAGCACGGTAAAAATAATGGATAGCGTAGTGGTAAGAGCATTGGTGCTCTAAACTGATAGACCCGGGTTTAATTCCCATGTCCAGTTATAATTTTTAGAATTTTCGAATACATTTTTTTAGTTTATTTCCTTATTCAAAATATTTTTTTCAATACTCATAAAAAAGATTCGCAAGATGAAAAATATTAGTTTGGTATCCATATATCACTTGTAAATATATAATTTCTGCACAAACATTCTTCATCAAAACTTTGTTCGGTGAACGTAGATTACAATCATTTTCCATGGGAAGTTGAGTCTCATTAACATCACTTTTTACTCGACTTCACCGTTTTCGACGCTAACGATGTGTATATTCCACGTGCAAGGTAGGAAATTGCCTCCTGAAGCGGAAGAAAGTTTAATTCGTTTTTGATATTCCATTCTGACGCCGCATTTTATGTATTCTTTTGAGGTCTGCTAGCGACTGCGCATGCGCCACAACAGCGCCAACGTTAAAAAAGGGAACTACGAAACGTGTTGCTTAAGCATATCATAATATCCCTCCATAAGTAATAAAAATAATAACCATAATTTATTAACAATTAATTTCGATAGTTCGTATTATAAAGATTGTTTTGAATTAAAACAAAGTTTATAATTTTTATTTTTAGTATCGCATTCTCTCAGTCAAAAGCTATTTAAAGCTATAGCGATAGTCTCATTCAGTCAAACAAAGTTTTTTAAAAATTTTCTCGTTCAATATTTACCGCAGTTCAGAGGACGATTCATTTCACGCAGGATCTTTTAAAGAAAAAAAAAACATATTTCAAAAGGGTATTCTTCGAGCCTAGCTGAGCTATTTGACAAAAATCTATTGAATTCGTTAAACACATAGTTCTGGTAATTAATATGAAGATAGATGTTATTTGTATTATTTTGATGCTTAGATCGTCCAGTTAAGTTTTTTTTCTGGATTTTCACGAAACACTTGATTTTTCTTGTCCTTTCTTATAGAAACTATCGCTATTGCATTCATCCTGTTCTCTTAGATTATATACCTAGTTTTTGTCACTGTACTGATAGCATTGGATCCTACAAATACAGAATATTGTTTTAAACATATTTAGTTGTGTTCTTAACAAAAGAAATCTCTAGTTGTAGGGTTGAAATAAATTATTCGGTGTATTGCGCAGACTTTCTCTTTTTTTATCTTAAAATAAAGAAGTTTACTAAAAACTCGTAAGATTTGTCAAACGAAATAATGTATACTGTAGCAGAAACACTCCAGCAAAAAGAAATTTTTTTTATACAATGTTGCCGAAACATTATCTCTGGATAGCAGTCAACTTCACATTTTTAAGAACTCGACAAAAAAAAAATTCTTAGAACTCGGCAACTAATGGTTTTATAAAAATATATTACAAATATAATATCTTTATTTTTAATAGTATTACAACTATACAAATGATTAGCTATTTCTTATCTCAAATATTTGCGAAGATATGATCAAAATTTCTGCTTATGTAAATTACCCTTAAAGTCATTTTCATGAGAAAATGAGAACTGTCATTTTGTTTTTAATGTTAAACAATGCCTGGTTACAGAATTTAAACAAAATATTTTGAGAAATTTTTTAGATAGTTGACTTAAATTTCCTTTGGCCCTTCAATAAACTTTTTTTTAGCACCCCGTCTTACTTACTACCCGTTCGGGCTATACGCCTATGTACTGATTACACTAATGTGATATGGATTAGGAATGCTTAATTTATTAGAATCGCCCCCGGATCTGCGTGGATGCACCGGACCAGGGTCGAACCCCGCTCTCCCCGTCATCAGCAATCAATTTAGTAATCTACCCTCAATATTAGGGTTAGATATTTAAATTCCAAAAATTCTTTAAAGGAAACTTATGTAAACCCAAGATACCAAGTTTTAGCCCGATCGATAAAATGGTTTCGGTTCAAGTTAGAAACACAGACGTACAGACACAGACGGTATCGCAAAATTCACTTTTTTCTGTTTCAAGTAGTCATGAAACGTTAACATTTATCAAAGTCTTGATTTCAATTTTTGTTTTTCGTTCACTGTAGTTTTCTATCCGTATTGTCGAGAGAAAGCCGATTTAAAAAAGTGAAAACGGAGAAATAAGCGAGGGTAACAAGCACCCCAATCCCCCGTTCCCTTGATGACCCACTTGGCGAAGAGAGATTCTCCATTGGTCAAGCTACAACATGAAACGAGCAGTGAGGAAGCTACAGCGCTCTGGCCTCTGTTGTCTGAGGAAAGCCACCATTTCACTACCGGGTAGAGCAGTTCATGTTTTTATCACGGGGTACTTAAAAGAACGAGAGTCTTTATCGTAGAAATAATTCATGTTTTATTCAATGTATTTTAAAATAAAGCTTTTGAAGGGGAAGCTATTTTTTACATTAGAGCTTTTAAGGCTTTCTATTAAATTGAAAATAAAAAAATGAAATAAAAAGTCCTTCAAAAAATCTTTTTCGGTAAAAAGAATTCAGAAGGAGGCTTATATAATATTATTTATTTTCACTCTGTATTTTTTATATCAACATTTTTATGGTTTGTTTGAATGATATGATGCAATAATTTTTTTAGCACCAGTTATTGTGCCCGCATTTGCGTGGGGGCAGACTGGAAAACCGTTTACAAAAATATATTCTCAAAACAATTGACTGGAATTCAAACCCAGATATCCTCGTCACCATTAGTCTAGTCTGTTGATAGATTGACGCCTTTGACCATTCTTCCACTGGCGCGCGTAATATTTGTATCATTTTTAATTTTATTTTAGTTTTAATTTACTAAAAGTGTCTACCAACAATCAACAACGGTACATAAGAGGCCAACTCTGGATAGATAAAACTAGAATAGCTAAATAATTAACATAAATTATTAATTACCATTAAATAAAATAATCTACATATAGTGACATTTTATCCATATTATTTATTTAAATACATCTTTGTAAAAAATATAATTTATAGAAACTTTAAGGTAAATATTTAACAAGAAGGGTGGCTCTTATGGTAGAAGTGTAGAGGGCGCGAGGAAAGGTAAGTGTTTTGCAGTTTTTTTAATAAGAAAACTTTTTTGGTACAAAAAAAAATTATATTTGATTCTGTAGAAACAAAGAGTTTAATTTTCTTCAAATGGTGGCATCAACATTTCTTGAATATCTGACCTGGATTATAATGACAACATTTACCCTCATTATACAATGTAAAAGATATATGCGCTTATAGGAATCATTGGTAGGAATTTTTTTTTATGAAATACCCAAAAGTAATTATCTTAAGTAGTGTCGCCTAATCTTTCACAAATCGCGTCCACTTGTAGGGTCCTTAATCTAACCAACGTACACCTTACAGAGTTTTATCAAAAAAGAAAACAAAATTAATGCTATAATTTAAAGTATAACTCATCTACGGTGGGAGAGTAGGTAACTGACAGCTAGCAGAAGGTTATTTATTGCAAACATTGACTGAAAGTCACTAATGCCAACCTATTCAGAAATAATTACTATTTTCTTAGTAATAATATATGTATTAGAAATTAAAAAAAATTGTTAGCAAACTATTCTAATAATACTTTCCTAAGGATTATTGTACAATTGGCGTTTTAGTAACTTTTTAAAAGAACAAAATATATTAATAAAACTTTTTTTTTGTGGTTGTGGTAACAAGATATACTATATTAGATGAAATTACAAATTACAAATTATTATATTCGCATTTGTATCTTCTAATAACTGGCCATCGAAATGAGTTAATGTTTTTTTATAACTTAAAGAAAGAGCCCTACAAATATTAGTTTCAAATAGTATTTTTATTTTGTAAACAAATGCGCATGAACACAACCGAAGACGGTTTGTATGACGAAATCAAACGCCCTTGTTTCAGCTGGTTTGCCATCTTAATTTTTGAAGTTAACGAAGTATTTTATAAGCTCTTGTTTGTAATATATTTTTAAGTGAATCACATATACCAGCTTTCACACACAAAAAAAAATCCCATACAAACAAGTTCATGTTTCAATAATGTAAAACAGTTAAAAGGAAATAATTAGTTATAAACAAATTGTTTGTTGTGAAAGTTTTGACTACAAAAAGTAACAACTCAACGGCTGGTCATGCAGATCGTTATGATTTGGTGAATGGACACATGGTAGCTTTTCCTAGCTCTCTTATCGCAGATAGGATATATAAAATAAAAAGTCATTCCAAATTTTAATAGTTTCAATTTGTAGAACTTCACCTACCCCTTGAAATCCTACACCTTCCCCAGGGTGTATCCGTACCACATTTCGGAAAACAATGTTCTGGAGAAATTTATAGTAGACCCTTGAATTAAATTTTAAAGGTAGTATTCTCTTAAAAATATTTTTAATACACGAAATAAGCATTGCAATAAAATCTGGGCTAGTGACGGACGGCTCTTACAGTTTTCCTAACCCTGTCAAAATCATAATCGAAAGAATTTATCATATTGCGGATCAATAAAAAAGAATCCAGGTATGGAAGGAACTTTTAGAAAAAATATTTTTGTTTTGCTGTCAACATTAATAACATTTTATTATTATTTTATAAGTATTGATAATATTTATTAAAGGTAGAAGCTGCACATCACATAACTTGAATTATCAGTATTGGCGTATTAGGCCGCGTGTACCTGTTATGACCTGCGTTTAAAAGATTATCATTAATCCCATATCACATTTGGGCCAAGAGTTTCTTCTTGGGAATTGTAAACAAGGCGTACTGGTGAACTAGCTCGGTCCCGACTGTTGTGGCGCTCCAGGATGGTTGTAAATGTTTTCTCAAGTTGAAAGAAAAACAGCAAGTGATGGATAGTATGACATGACAAAATGCTAAGCTAATATAACTTAACCTAACCTAACCTAGACCAACCTAATATAAGACAGAAAGATTGGTGAGGCCAAATTTATATCTACCCGCAGGTCTATTATCTGTTATAATCCTCCTGGTCGTTGATCGTGGCCCAACTAAGCTATAACGATAATCCTCCTGGTTGGTGATCGTGGCCCAACTAAGATATGTCAATAATCCTCCTGATCGGTGATCGTAGCTCAACTAAGCTATGTCAATAATCCTCCTGGTCAGTGATCGTGGACCAACTAAGCTATGATGATAATCCTCCTGGCACGTGATCGTGGACCAACTAAGCTATAACGATAATCCTCCTGGCCATTGATCGTGGTCCAACTAACCTATAACGATAATCCTCCTGGTCAGTGATCGTGGACCAACTAAGCTATGATGATAATCCTCCTGGCCAGTGATCGTGGACCAACTAAGCTATGATGATAATCCTCCTGGTCAGTGTTCGTGGACCAACTAAGCTATGATGATAATTCTCCTGGCGCGTGATCGTGGCCCAACTAAGCTATAACGATAATCCTCCTGGCCAGTGATCGTGACCCAATTAAGGGATAACGATAATCCTACTGGCCATTGATCGTGGTCCAACTAACCTATAACGATAATCCTCCTGGTCAGTGATCGTGGACCAACTAAGCTATGATGATAATCCTCCTGGCCAGTGATCTTGGTCCAACTAAGCTATGACAATAATCCTCATGGTCGTTGATCTTGGTCCAACTAAGCTATGACCATAATCCTCCTGGCCAGTGATCGTGGTCCAACTAAGCTATAACAATAATCCTCCTGGTTGGTGATCGTGGTCCAAATAAGCTATGTCAATAATCCTCCTTGTCGGTGATCGTAGCTCAACTAAGCTATGTCAATAATCCTCCTGGCCAGTGATCGTGGCCCAACTAAGCTATGATGATAATTCTCCTGGCGCGTGATCGTGGCCCAACTAAGCTATAACGATAATCCTCCTGGCTATTGATCGTGGTCCAACTAACCTATAAAGATAATCCTCCTGGCCATTGATCGTGGCCCAACTAAGCTATAACGATAATCCTCCTGGCTATTGATCGTGGTCCAACTAACCTATAAAGATAATCCTCCTGGCCATTGATCGTGGTCCAACTAACCTATAACGATAATCCTCCTGGTCAGTGATCGTGGACCAACTAAGCTATGATGATAATCCTCCTGGCCATTGATCGTGGCCCAACTAAGCTATAACTATAATCCTCCTGGCCATTGATCGTGGCCCAACTAAGCTATAACGATAATCCACCTGGCCATTGATCGTGGCCCAACTAAGCTATAACGATAATCCACCTGGCCATTGATCGTGGTCCAACTAACCTATAAAGATAATCCTCCTGGCCATTGATCGTGGTCCAACTAACCTATAAAGATAATCCTCCTGGCCATTGATCGTGGCCCAACTAAGCTATAACGATAATCCACCTGGCCATTGATCGTGGTCCAACTAACCTATAAAGATAATCCTCCTGGCCATTGATCGTGGTCCAACTAACCTATAAAGATAATCCTCCTGGCCATTGATCGTGGCCCAACTAAGCTATAACGATAATCCTCCTGGCTATTGATCGTGGTCCAACTAACCTATAAAGATAATCCACCTGGCCATTGATCGTGGCCCAACTAAGCTATAACGATAATCCACCTGGCCATTGATCGTGGTCCAACTAAGCTATAACGATAATCCTCCTGGCTATTGATCGTGGTCCAACTAACCTATAAAGATAATCCTCCTGGCCATTGATCGTGGCCCAACTAAGCTATAACGATAATCCTCCTGGCTATTGATCGTGGTCCAACTAACCTATAAAGATAATCCTCCTGGCCATTGATCGTGGTCCAACTAACCTATAACGATAATCCTCCTGGTCAGTGATCGTGGACCAACTAAGCTATGATGATAATCCTCCTGGCACGTGATCGTGGACCAACTAAGCTATAACGATAATCCTCCTGGCTATTGATCGTGGTCCAACTAACCTATAAAGATAATCCTCCTGGCCATTGATCGTGGCCCAACTAAGCTATAACGATAATCCTCCTGGCTATTGATCGTGGTCCAACTAACCTATAAAGATAATCCTCCTGGCCATTGATCGTGGTCCAACTAACCTATAACGATAATCCTCCTGGTCAGTGATCGTGGACCAACTAAGCTATGATGATAATCCTCCTGGCCATTGATCGTGGCCCAACTAAGCTATAACTATAATCCTCCTGGCCATTGATCGTGGCCCAACTAAGCTATAACGATAATCCACCTGGCCATTGATCGTGGCCCAACTAAGCTACGAACTTTTGAAACAATGGATCCCGCGGATCAATTATTATGCGCCGATGAGTTTATACAGAATATTATTAGTTTTGTAACTGCTAAAAGAAATTCACTTCTATCCGAATCAGACTATATTCTGACGTCACTCGTTCCTGTCTTACACTCTGCGCCAAGTGCAGAGAGTAAAAGAGGTAGTTGTTGATAGCTGGGAGAGAAGAAGAAACTGGAAAACAGAGGGAGAGCAAAGCAGATGGGAAGTGGTGGGAGAGTTTGGGAGAAAAGAGGACAGCGAGAGGAAAGGGGAGGGGGGATGAAAGGGTTTGATATGTGCACGGGTGACTGGCTCCACAAGCCATTACAAGGTACTTACTTCCAATGCCCTTCTCCCCTTGCAGGCTTAGCGTTCAGCGCACGAGGTAATAGAACGTTCGCGATCATTGTGAATAAATGAAAACGTTCTTTGTGTCCGACTTCCAAGACTTGGACCATTACATGCTTTTCTCTAGATTCTAGAAGCTAGTTGTTGTACCTTCTTTGGAGTGACTTCTCTGTTGTTTCGTAGAACAAAATATTGAGGTTGATGAAGTATTTTACATTTACCTCCCTCCGTTCGCTACATCAAGAAACTTATTGTTTAAAAGTAAATAAATCAATCAATCATGAAGTGATAATTGTATTTTGTTTTATTTTCACCGCGTCTCACAGCCCGTTTGGATTATGTGTGTGTGTATATATATATATATATATATAATACAAACCAGACGTAAAATACAACATTTTTAGCAACAAATTTTAGATCATTAATTTTTTTTAACGTAATGTAATTTAAGTACAAAAACTGATTAAAAAGCTGCAATTTTCTTGTGTTGATTTTACAAGTTTTTAAAGTTTTTGTTTAAATTTTTCTCGTTACTTTCTCTCGACATCTCAGAGAGAAAATATTAAGATCGTAAAAAAAATCGACATCTAGATTTTAATAAATGTCGACATTTCATGACCCCCGAAACAAAAAAAAATTGTTTTCGCAATGACGTCTGTCTGTCTGTGCCTCGGGGTAGAGTCGAAACTATTTTACTGATTGGGCTCAAACTTGGTATCTGAGGTTTTCATAAGGCCCCCTGAGTGTGTTTTGGAATTATACATCTAACCATAAAATTAAGGGTAGTTTACTGAAGGGCAAAAAGAGAAAAATCGATTTTCTCAAAATTATATCTAACGACTTTGATTAAATGTTATATCTAAACACTTTTAATCATTATAAACAAGTTGGCAACTCTCATTTTCTTATGAAAATTACTTTAAGGGTACTTTACATGTGAGGAATTTTCCAAATTTGATTATTCCTCCGCAACTATTTGAGATAAAAAAAGCTTATCATTGTAAAATTGTAGTACTATTAAAGATAGAAATATTTTATTTGAAATATATATCAATAATTTTTTAGATATAAGAAAATATATCATCTTTTTAATTCAGGTTTTTAAATATGAATTCGATTCTTATGCTTTTTGGTGGGCAAAGTTATTTCTCTTTTCTCAATTTTCTGTAATAGTGTTCCTATTTACTAATACCATAGAGTTATTAATTAACAGTGTACATTATTTCATTTATGATCTTTGGTGTGGTGTTTCTACAACAATGTATACATCTATTATTTAGTTTCACAAATCTTACGAGTTTTTAGTAAATATCTATATTTTTAAGATAAATGTAAGAGAAAGTCTGTGCAGTGCACTATACCTTTTTCTAATAAGTATATATCATGTGTATGTGTTTTATATATTATATGTGTGTGTTTGTATGTAGCATATTGTGAGGTTATTGATTTATTATTAGCCAGCTGCCTCAATACTCATGAAAAAAGATTAATTCAAATTTTGGATACTTCGAATTATTTTAGATATCCCTTGACTTCAAATTAAAAAGGTTTTAATGTGTGTGTGTGTGTGTGTGTGTGTGTGTGTAAGTAAACATACCGTAGAGCCTTTTAAAGTATATATATATGTACTTATATTAGTTGTAGTTTGATTATCTTAACGCAATGAACAAAATATTTGAGTTCACTGATTGCATTAAAAAATGTTGTATTTTACGTCTGGTTTGGTGTCAGTGAATCTTATCTTATATCATGCGTCAATGACTACAGCGTTATTTGACGTTATTGATTTAGTGAGTGATTTAGTATAGATCGTTAAGTTAAGTTTGAAATTAATACAAACTAAAAAAAAATAGGCTTCAAATTATCCAAATATTTCCTTCTGAAATTCAAGTTAAATATTAATTTTTAACATTGATTTAAAAAATAACTTAATGGGGATTCATGGTGGGTTCAAACCATCCAATTTTTCAAATTATCCAATGTTGAATTAGCCAAATTATACTGCATATATAACTTATCACCGTGTTTTATTACCTGTTCAGATTGTACTCATATATAATAATTCCTCTACTGGGGTAGAGATGAGGAAGAAAGTATTTTAGAGGTATTTTACCCGCATTTGCGCGGAAGGAGAATAATTAGCCATCTAGGAAAAACCTCCCTCAGCTGACTCTACTGGGACTCGAACCCTAAACTTCCAGTCATCGGCAGTCTAGTCCATACAGATATTAAAAACTTGAACATATAGACACCGAAACGGGTTTTAAGTTATTTGTTAAGTTTATGATGCATGTTTTTAAACTTGAACGATAAGATATTAATATTCACCTTCATCTTTAGTCCTCACATTATATTTTTATTTAAAATACATTCAATGAACCGACTGATCATATCAGCACACGACTTATATAGTAAACTAACTTATATTTTGAACAAATACAACACCCAGCCTGAAATATACATTTTGGTCGATAAGACATTTTTCGACCATGACGAGAATCGAAACCGGAACCCTTAGCTTTACATCCAGACACGTTACCGACTTATCTAAGGTTCTGGACGTTTAAGTTATAGTCCAAGTCAGTACTGTAGAGTAAATATATTAATAGTAAGCATTAACATAATTTCTTTTAAATCGTCAATTTAAGTAAAAGACTTTATTTTAGACAGATATTTGCCAAAAACCAAACAATAACATACAGTACAATTTACACACAGAGAAAAAGTTTTTGTTTAATTCACGTGATTCAAACGCGTGTCGGTAAAAACAGGAAGACAAAAACTTTTAGACACTTTATTTTGTACAAGAGTAAGGAAATAAAAGGTTGTAAATTGAACTTGCTGTATTATTAGGTTTTATCTATGTTGGTTATCAGCCACTTGGTTAAAAAAAAACTTATGATAGGGAAAGGTAAGTCAACAAAAAGAACAAAAGTCCTTACTAATGTAAAAAATTGCCTCATATCTAAGTCAAAGGATCACTAAAATTTCATTTGTTATACAGTTTATGACGAGGAAACATATTTAAATATCCAATATATTAATATATCAAGGTGAATTAAATAACCAAGCTATTATATTAGTTAATTACGGTTATAGCCGTATATAAATATATTCTTTAAATTGAAAAATGACACCTGGACACGGGAATAGAACCCGGGGCCTTTGGCTTAGTACGCCAATGCTCTAACCACTGAGGTGCGGATATCGTCAGCTACATATATGTGATATCAATTAAGATCCCGGGGTATCAGATAAAGCAACCATCTTTAGCTCAGCTGTGGTATCTTATACCTTGTGATCTTAATTGATCTCTTATGTGTAGCTGACGATTCCTGCACGTCCATCACAGAATTTGCCTTAAAATATGAGTGAAGACTGAACCTAAGAATGGTACGAATCCTTGATAACTCAGTGGTTAAAGCAATGGTGTGCTTAGCCAAAGGTCACAGATTCGATACCCGGGTCCATGTGTCATTTTTCCATTTAAAGAATATTTTATATATATATATATATATATATATATATATATATGTTTATTGAGGCAATTATATATAATACTTACTTTATTGCTAAAATAACTGTATCATGGCCATTAGAGCTTTTGAAGCAAAGTCTAGACTTTCCGTTGTTGATAAACAAATGTCAACCTCTATTCACATTCTGAACGAATTGCTTTTTTGTGCGTCACTGACTAAAAGGCAATTATTTTGTAAGGGTTTACTACAACAAATTTTTTTTAAATTTTAACAAGGAGAAAAATACCTTCAATAAAACCCCTCGTATTCATAATAGCAGAGATAAAACGACTGCATGGAAAATAAAATTGTATAGTCTGTTCATGATAAGTTCAATCTCTTTTGGAATATCAGATAAACTTATCACACTTAAATACCATAGACTTGCGAACGTTATGACGACGCTTCAACTAAAGTTGTAGCCCGCTTCAGTGACGTAGTGACCGGATGGTCTAAGGCGTCACTCTCGTGTTAGACTGGTCTGATCATGACGAGGAGATCAGGGTTCGAATTCCTATCGGATATACTGAAGGTGATTTTTCCCAAATGATTTCCCACTCTCCTTCCATACAATTGAGAGAATATTACTTCTAAAATCCTTCATCTTCACCCCCACCCCACTAGAGTAATTATCATATATGCATCTAACCTGAACAGGTAGTAAGATGCGATGATTAAAAAACTACTAAAGTTGTGACGTATACCGAAGGAAATACGTAAAAAGGCTTCGGAATCATTTTGCCTAAGTTATATATCATCTACAATGGGCTATGTATATATGAAAATTATTATAAAATAAAGACGTAGATAATTAAAAACTAGTGCATGTGATTTATTTTTTATCTTTCTTGATTCGTTACAATTAGCCAATAATGTGTCCACTTTTCCACCTATAGCTCATCTATGGTAGGAGTGTAGGTAAGTGATAGCTAACAAAAGGTTATTTATTGGCTGAAGGTCACTAATATCAACCTATTCGGAAATAATTTTTATTTGCTTGGTGATATTATATCATCAATAAACAGTATTATCAAATTATTCTAATAATACTTCCAGCCACCAAAGTTTGCAATAAAGATCCTTCTGCTTAGCTGTCACTTACCTAAACTTCCACGTAGATGAGTTATAGCTCTTTATTCATCTAAGCGCATGCGTATGAAACTAGAGGATTTTACAGCTCCCCTGGCGGTATGGTGATGTTACCTTTTCCTCGCTGGCTATGGACATGAATTTGCGATGATGGTCCGAAGAGATGCCGAACGACTCCTGGGCGTACGAATACAAGTCCTCCTTGTAGTGCGCGTACTGGCCGGTAGAGGCGCCCACCTTGTTGTGATGGTATAGAGGACCTCAACGTACAACTGCTCGATCTAGAAACACATACACATAACAGTGAAAGAAGGAATCTTTTTGTAATGCATATAAATACATTTATAATTTCTCTCCTAAAAAACTAATTATTCTTTTGCTTTGAAATAAAATTAAAACCAATTATTCAACTATAAAATTATTTGTAAAACTTATTTCCTGTATAACAGCATACAGTTCTTTGTTGGAATAATCTCCAATCTTAGGGTTACAAAAAAAAAGTATGGTTTAGCCAGCAGATTTTTTTTAATTAATCACTATTTATCTAAACTCAAGATATACATCACTTATTCACTCAATTTTAAGTCATACCCACTTCGATGACCCATGGCTCAAGGCGCAACTCCCGTTGTAGACTAGATTGCCGATGACGGAAAGATGGAAGTTCGAATTAGTTCGTAATCTGAGGGTTTTTTCAATTTTTTTGCACTGTCCCTCCATGAAATGCGGGTATATTTCCTTTAAATATATGCTCCTCATCCCTAAAAACATTAGTTAACTAGTACTTAAGCGTATAAACCAAACGGGTAGTAAGACGTGTTGGGGATTAAATAAAAGTCTTAATACATTCGTCATTTTAGGAAGTTTCTTAAAATGGTTTGCAGTAATTAGTAAGTTAAAAAAATGGATTACTTATGTTATTAAGTACTGCAAACTGCTTGAAGATAGCTCCTAAAATAATGAATTTACTGAGGATTATAATGGGGCTATTTAGGACACACTGTATATTATAAATATAAGAAAAGGTTCTTCAAAGTATATAATATATATAGTACATCTTGAAGCTCCAGTAAACCTTATTAAAATTGCTAAAATATGTCTACGCTCCTCCAATACGCCAATTATTCTGCTATGCTGGTCTCCGTTCCTTTTAAAAATTAATCCAAGTTGACTTAACTCTTACTTACTTTATGGCATTAGGAACTCGAAATTTCATTGTCACAGTTGAAAAAGTAAGCCATCTATTCCCTATCTTGAGTTAGTTCTATCATCCACCCCATTACGCCCTATCCCTATCTTGAGCTAGTTCTATCCAGTCCACCCATTAAGCCATATCCCTATCTTGAGCTAGTTCTATCCATCCACCCCATTAAGCCTATACCTATCTTGAGCTAGTTCTATCCAGTCCCCCTCATTACACCCTATCCTATCTTGATCAGTCCTATCAATCCACCCCATTAGACCCTATCCCTATCTCGAGCTAGTTCTATCCAGTCCCCTAACCCCATTACGTTCCATATCCCTAATCTAGCTACTGATCCTATCCAGTCCCCCTCATTACACCCTACTCTATCTTGATCCAGTTCCATCCAGTCCCCATCATTACCCCCTATCCCTATCTGAGCTAGTTCTATCCAGCCCCCCTCATTACACCCTATCCTATCTTGATCCAGTTCCATCCAATCCCCCTCATTACACCCTATCCTCGAGCTAGTTCTATCCAGTCCCCTCATTACTCCCTATCCCTTATCTTGAGCTAGTTCTATCCAGTCCCCCATTAAGCCCTATCCCTATCTCGAGCTAGTTCTATCCAGTCCACCCCATTACAGCCCTATCCCTATCTCGAGCTAGTTCTATCCATCCCCCTCATTACACCATATCCCTATCTTGAGCTAGTTCTATCCAGTCCACCTCATTACACCCTATCACATTCAGGTCCCTTCTAATGTTATCCTCCCACATGCTCTAGGTCTTCCCAATGATCTCTTCCCATTGGTTTGCCAGTCTACACTCTGAACGTGGTTCTAGATTCTCCCATTTGCGCAGGATGTTCTATCCACCATAATCTACGAGACTCAATCATCCTAACAATGTCTTGTAATGATTACATAGTATGCAACTCATCACTATGTAACCTCTTCCACTCTATAATAACCTAATCTATTTTTGGGCTAAATATCTTCCAAAGTACCGTGTTTGTTAACTCTAAAAATTTGAAATGTCGGTTACACGGTATTTCTTCCGAGTCGCCGGTATAATGACCATCCATTTATTCAGAGCTCACCAAGGGACCCAGCTGAGGCTTAACCCTGGATATAGAGACAACAGGATGCTCCACACAAGTGTTTTTTTTTAGGAGATTGCTCATGTACAGTAGTTTTTTATGTACTGAAGGAAACAAGATAAAATTCTACCTACACGAGGGTATTAGTAAGAAGTTGTTTTAAAAAATAAAAAATAAATATTTACGGCAACATTTTGGGTATATTTTATATAGTTATTTGTATATTTATACATAGGCATAGGCATATCTCATGAATCGACTTATGAATACTGAAAGTATATCTAGAAACTTCCTATAAAAATTGGACTAGACAGTTTACCAATAAGGTGGCACTCTCGCATTAGGCTGGCCTGCTGAAAAGGGGCATCGGGGTTTAAACCCCAATTGGATCTAGTGAGTTTGTTTTTCTATTAAATGGTTTCCCACTCTCCTTCCACGCACATGCTGATAGATTACCTTAAAATACTTCCTTCCTCATCCCTACTCCATTAAAGTAATGATCATATATGCGTATAACCTGAACAGCGTAGTAAGATGGGTGACGAAAATTAATGCCACCCGCATTATTTAAACACAAACTATATCTTAAGGTGCGTTTAGACGGGTCATATTTTACTGCAATGTGTTGCTGCAATCATGTAGCTTGTGTGTGGCTGACAATATTGCAGCCATGATCTGAATTCTTACCGTATGGACCCGGCAATGTAGCCGGTATTTGTTAATTATCCCAGTTAGTTGCTCGTGTGTTGCGGTGCTGTCCACCTCCATTGGAAAGCTTTTTGAATGCCTCAGCCATGTCTATGTCTGTCTCCCTCTCTGACAAGTACCTCTCTCTCTCTCACTCAGTACCACTCGAACCTCCATTCTCTGCGGAGTTCACAGCTACTACACGTGAATTGGTTTGTGTCGTGATTTTACCTGTTATTGTGAATATAACAATGATTTATGATAATTATATTCAATAAAAGCTCAAAATCACTTTTTGACATTATCGTAAAATTTTCGAACAGATAACTGTCTATTATTAATTCCAGGGTTAAATAAATCGGGCTCGCTCGGACTCTGGCAATGCCAAACCATCAAATATATCCAGGGTTAAATTATTTGTTGTTTCACGTTTGCTTAGAAAAAAACGCCTCCACATATCTCGTGTGTTTTTTTAGGTTTTTTTTCCATGTTTTTGAAGCAGGATAAATTTGCAGCAACAAGTACAGTATCATCTATCTTGCCAGTCTGCATCGTGTAAACATGCAATCATACGGCAATGTGTGGCTGCAAACATTGCTAGAAATACTGGCCAGGGAACATTACACAGCCACAAGCTGCACCTGTATTGACGGCAATATTGCAGGGCCATATATTTGGGAAAATTTTCGGCACTGTGCGATTTTAATTCCGTCTAAACGCAACTTTAGGCTATCCAATCTTATTTACCGATTATTGGGAGTTTGGGTTACGAATCCAGGCTGAGTTCACTCAGGGTATCATTTCCTTAGATGGCTACCACTCTTCATCTTTGCAAATTCAGGTACATTTTCTATAAATTCTACCTTACCTCACTCTACTTCGTTAGCATAATTAAAATGCATATGGCGTGGGTGTGTATAGTAAACCAATAAAAATGGTAAGGTCTTGAAAAGTGTATTTCATTTGACTTATTTTAATCATTTTTTCGTAAAATATTTCCAAACTCGAGTTTACTTTTCACAGTTTGTAATAAAAAATATGCTGTGTGATATTTTATTGAGATACCACATTTTATTTCAAGTTAGTTTAGTTAATCTTAAAAGTTATAGGACAGAGCTTGTAATTAATGGCTACTGAAGGAGTGCAGTTTGAAAGGAATCCGATAAGTCAATGTGAAAGAATCGTCTTACGTGTTTGGGCATGTTGAGAGGATGAGTGTGGAATCGAGTGACGAAGCAAATATATGAAGGTAGAGTGTGTGGTATCAATAAGAAGGGGTAGGCCATGTAAAACGTGGCTAAGTGTTGTAGATGAATATGATGAAGAAGAGAAACATTAAGAGTCTTAAGAATAAAAGAACTCGTAGGATTCGGTTTATGGATGTTGTTGAAAGCGAAGGGAGTATGCGAGGATAGGAAAGTGTGGAGGAATTAGTGAGGGTGGATTAAGTACGGAGTAGTTTTTTTTTAGAGATATGCAAAGTTTCTTGCCTACTCCGTAAGGGAACGGCCCGATTAGGTATGTATGTAAGAATAGTTATTGAATATCCCTCATAGGCATACGGAATTTTAACTTAACTTTTTCACTTCATTTAAAAAGATTTTGTTTAAAAACCATAATGCTAATGAAAGATATACAGAACTGTTGATATTAATATATGTAGAAAATTAAACTAGACATATCTATTGTAGCAGTAGTTGATTAATTTAAGACCGAAAACAGTTTTTTTAAATAAATAATAGTAAATAAACAGAAGTAACTAGCGTTCCCTGCAACCCTTAGATGCCCAGATAATTTGAGAAAGTTTAAAAATCCTAATTTTATAACGCATTTGTTTCTTTGTGACGTACTTGCACGGCGGAACAAACATTTGGTTCAATCTGACACCTCGCATAGGGGAAATATGACGTCATTGAACAGTGGATTAAGGGATTAGTGGGTTTTTGAAACCAGTAGCATCACTAGCTCTACGGACAGTAGCGGAATATATTATCAAACATTTGACAGCAGAAGGAACTCTATGGTTTAAAATGGAACAGTCTCGGAGTTCAGTTTTTGTTTATTTTCTCCCCAAAGACGTAAAATAATCATTGACCATATATTTTGCCATATATTTTCACACTATTTAATTAACTACAGTTCATGAAGAAATGTGTAGTATTTTTTATTAGGTAGTGGCGTTTTAGGTTCATTTCAAGCTTTACCTAGCTCTAGCCAACCATATTTGATATCTTCCATCGAATCACTGGGCTACATTAATCTTAACATATAAATATCCTTAATGCAAACCATAATAATATATAATTATTCTTAAGAAACTATAAATCAAACGCAGGTAAACACACCTTAGTTCAGTCGGTAGCGTGTCTGCCTGCTGAGTAATAGTTCCAGGTTCGATTACCAGAATGGCAGAACAAATGATAATTTGTGAAATTGGGGTTTTTCCCTTTCACAGCTATGAATTATAACGGCCGGAAGTCTAGAATTTGTGTCTGTTATTTATAAGCCGCGTGTGTATATAATCGGCCGATACAGAGAGCACTCAAATAAAATAAATGGTACGGAGCACCGCACAGACTTTCTCTCTCTTTCTATAAACTCGTAAGATTTCTGAACAGAATAATGTACATTGTATCATCACCACTCCACATAAGAACACGCATAAAATAATATACAATGATATAGAATCAATGAGAAAAGAGGCGCATCTTTGTCCACCTTAGAACATTTCAAACAGTTTAATGTCTTCCACAAGGGTCAACACTTCGTATTAAAATTTCGATTCTGGTTAAAGTTTTAACATTTTATAAGGTGTTGCAGATCTTCAAATCATCGCATTAATATTTAATTATTCATTTATACATTTTGACCAATAAAAAATGTAAATATTGACTATTGAGTCTAAAATGGAGATAAATCATTGCTATGCAAACATTTCTCCTAAGAGATTTAAAGAAAAATAACATACTTTTTTAGATACTTATATTTAATTACTCTATGGCATTGGAGAATTATTGCGTTAAGACTTAAGTAGTATATGTTTACAACTAAAGTTCACAAAATTGTATTAATATATTTTAAATATCTCAGAAACTGCTGCTTTTATAAAAATATATGTCAAATAAAAGTTTTTTATTTCTAATAGTCCTACAATTTTGCAATGATAAGTTGTTTAGTTTCTCCAATAGTTGTGGAGATACGGAAATTAAAGCTACTGTAAAGTACCCTAAAAATCATTTTCATAGAAAAATGAAAATAGCCAGTTTATTTATAATCTTAATCAACGCCTAGATACGAATTTTAATCAAAATCGTTTGATCAGATTTTGAGAAAACCAAATTTTTCTCTTTTCGCCCTTCAGTAAACTACCCTTAATTTTAAGTTTTTATAGGCACACAGACAGACGGCATTGCAAAGACTATTTTTTAGGGTTCGGGGGGTCATGAGACGTCGACATCCATCAACATTTCAGGTTAGTTTTTTTTACGGTCGCAATACTTAAACTTTAATGTCCAAAAAGTTAAAAAAATTCATATAATTGCGTATAGATTGAAAGTTATTGATTTTATAAAAATATGTTTCGGGATAAAATATCTGTATTATAAATATATATACATATTTGTAATGCTAAGTAATTTCATATCTCAAATAGTTTCGGAGCTAATTTAAAAAATGTTAATTGACGCATCAGACCGGAGCCCTTAAAGCCATTTTGCCGAAATATTGAGGGTAGCCATTTTGTTTGGAATATTTATTAATGTTTATAAATGAAATTTAATCAAAATCGTTGGAGCCGATTTTGAGAAAATCGACTTTTTCTCTTTTTGCCCTTCAGTAAACTACCCTTAATTTTAATTTTTAATAGACACACAGACAGACGGCATTGCAAAGACTATTTTTTAGGGTTCGGGGGGTCATGAGACGTCGAAATCCATCAACATTTCAGGTTAGTTTTTTTTACGATCGCAATACTTGAGCTTTAATGTCCAAAAAGCTAAAAATATATATATAATTGCGTATAGAATGAAAATTATTGATTTTATAAAAATATGTTTCGGATAAAATATCTGTATTATAAATATATATACATATTTTTAATGCTAAGTAATTTCATATCTCAAATAGTTTCGGAGCTATTATAAAAAATGTTAATTTACGCATCAGACCGGAGCCCTTAAAGCGATTTTGCCGAAATACTGAGAGTAGCCATTTTGTTTGGAATATTTATTAATGTTCATAAATGAAATTTAATCAAAATCGTTAGAGCCGATTTTGAGAAAATCGACTTTTTCTCTTTTTTCCCTTCAGTAAACTACCCTTAATTTTAGGGGTAGATATCCAATTCCAAAAACACCTCGGGGCAACCCTATGAAAACCCCAGATATCAAGTTTCAGCTCAATCGGTAAAATAGTTTAGGCTCTAGTTGGAGGTACAGACAGACAGACAGACAGACAGACAGACGGAAATTCAAAAACCACTTTTTCGGATTCAGGAAGTCATGAAACGTCAAGATTCATCAAAATCTCGAGTTCGATTTTTTTGACGATCACAATACTTTCTCTACCTGTAAGATAGAGAGAAAGTAAAAATCAATAAAAACCAATCGGGAGAATAAGTGTTTTATTTCTTAAAAGCATTCATTCTAAAACTTACTTCCTCTGTAGCTTGCAAGTACTTTACTATTTATTTCCATTCCCTTGTCTACCAAACGAGTTAAACAAACTGTTTAAAAATATAGTGGAGCCATATCTATTACTCCAAGGCAGTTGATTTAAAAAAGACCCATTTACGGTTTTGTAGAACGTGCTAACTTTGTTATGTTTTTATCCTTCTGCAGTTATATATATATACTAGCTATTTTTGGCATAAATTATTCAACTACTCCTATAATAGATATTTTTAGTTTAGTTTCCTACATATATTAATATCAACAGTTCTTGTATACATATGCTTATATATTTATATAGGCACATGTTTTGTTTGAATCTTATCTCAATTTCCTGAACTGATATCAGCTAATCTATTTCCTAGTGCGGTGTTTCTCTAAATGTAGTCCTCGATGGGCCTAGAAAGTGGTTTGTTTGTAGGATCCCAAAGAAGTTTCATAAGAAAAATTAATCATAAAATGACATTCAACCAAAAATTAAAAGAAATCCTTAATTTTTAGCGCGTCTTACTACCTGTTCGGTTTGTACATAAATATATACTAACTACGCCAATGTGTTATGGATGAGAACGTTTGAAATAAGAGGAAGTATGCCCACATTTGCGTGGAGGGAGAGTGGAAAACCAACTAGGAAAAACACCTCCACTATACCCGACCGGAATTAGAACCCCAATCTTCCCGTAATCTGTAGTACAGCTTATTGCAAAATTGAGACCTTAAACCTTTGAACCCCCGAAGCTGTACTTCTTTTCTCAGTAGACATATGCTATCGAAAGAAGTCTCTATCATTCTTAAATTAAAAATATTTTAATTAATTTAATAACAGCGTCTCTCTACCTGTTCAGGTTACACACATATATTATAATTACTCTAATGTAATAGGGATGAGGAAGGAAGATTTTTTTATGGTAATCTACTCGCATTTGCGTGGAAGTAGAGTGGGAAAGCATTTAGGAAAAAACAGCCTCATTAGACCCAGCAAAGATTCGAACCCCTATCTTCCCGTCATCGGCAGGCCAATATAACGCAAGAGTGACGCCTTAGACCATTCAGCCAAGGAAGCGAATAGAAAAAACAATTATTAACAAATATGGTACAAACAAACTATTACTACTTAAATAAAATTAGATGACATTTTTATAAATATTTTATCTAAAAAATAATTTTTGAATTCTATTTACTGAGTAAGTATTGATGACCAGAATTAAATTGTCTAGAAATTATGTTTTTCCTACATTATTTCTAAAAATCGCCCTCCTACTTCCCCTTAGCTAATATTCATGACTTTAACGAATGAATACATGGCAGTAGTTTTAGTAACTTTTATGGCTGTCATGATGGTTTTTTTCCTATACAAATTGAACTGCACTAATAAATTAAGTAATATGGCCCCGTCGTTCGGGGCGTCGACTCACCTCTTTCTTGTGGATCTTGTACTCGGTGGGTTTGATCCCGATGGCGTGCTCGTTGGGCAGGCTCTCATCCGCTCGCCCTTCCAACTCCTGCATCGCCATAAGGCGTCGGTTCTCCTGCTTCCAGGACAGCGCCGTGTAGCTCTCGAAGAACGAGCCGTCTGTCTCCTGCACCCTGCACATAGAGCATCACGCTACCTTTTACATGGGTTCACGACTTACAGTCTGACTTAATATAGGAGAGAAGGAGGTATGTCTCCTGTACCCTGTACATAGAGCATCACGCTACCTTTTACATGGGTTCACGACTTACAGTCTGACTTAATATAGGAGAGAAGGAGGTATGTCTCCTGTACCCTGTACACAGAGCATCACGCTACCTTTTACATGGGTTCACGACTTACAGTCTGACTTAATATAGGAGAGAAGGAGGTATGTCTCCTGTACCCTGTACATAGAGCATCACGCTACCTTTTACATGGGTTCACGACTTACAGTCTGACTTAATATAGGAGAGAAGGAGGTATGTCTCCTGTACCCTGTACACAGAGCATCACGCTACCTTTTACATGGGTTCACGACTTACAGTCTGACTTAATATAGGAGAGAAGGAGGTATGTCTCCTGTACCCTGTACATAGAGCATCACGCTAACTTTTACATGGGTTCACGACTTACAGTCTGACTTAATATAGGAGAGAAGGAGGTATGTCTCTTGCACCCTGCACACAGAGCATCATGCTACCTTTTACATGGGTTCATGACTTACAGTCTGACTTAATATAGGAGAGAAGTAGGTATGTCTCCTGTACCCTGTACATGGAGCATCACGCTAACTTTTACATGGGTTCACGACTTACAGTCTGACTTAATATAGAATAGAAGGACGTATGTCTCCTGTACCCTGCACATAGAAAATCACGCTACCTTTTACATGGGTTCACGACTTACAGTCTGACTTAATATAGGAGAGAAGGAGGTATGTCTCCTGTACCCTGTACATGGAGCATCACGCTAACTTTTACATGGGTTCACGACTTACAGTCTGACTTAATATAGGAGAGAAGGAGGTATGTCTCCTGTACCCTGTACATAGAGCATCACGCTAACTTTTACATGGGTTCACGACTTACAGTCTGACTTAATATAGGAGAGAAGGAGATATGTCTCCTGTACCCTGTACATGGAGCATCACGCTAACTTTTACATGGGTTCACGACTTACAGTCTGACTTAATATAGGAGAGAAGGAGGTATGTCTCCTGTACCCTGTACATAGACCATCACGCTAACTTTTACATGGGTTCACGACTTACAGTCTGACTTAATATAGGAGAGAAGGAGATATGTCTCCTGCACCCTGTACACAGAGCATCACGCTAACTTTTACATGGGGTCACGACTTACAGTCTGACTTAATGTAGGAGAGAAGAAGGTATGTCTCCTGCACCCTGCACATAGAGCATCACGCTAACTTTTACATGGGGTCACGACTTACAGTCTGACTTAATGTAGGAGAGAAGAAGGTATGTCTCCTGCACCCTGTACACAGAGCATCACGCTAACTTTTACATGGGTCACGACTTACAGTCTGACTTAATTAGGAGAGAAGAAGGTATGTCTCCTGCACCTTGCACATAGAGCATCAGCTAACCCTTTTACATGGGTTCACGACTTACAGTCTGACTTAATATAGAAGAAGGAGGTATGTCTCCTGCACCCTGTAAAGTGGTCATTGCTAACCTTTTACATGGGTTCACGACTTACAGTCTGACTTAATATAGATAGAAGGAGGTATGTCTCCTGCACCCTGACATAGAGCATCATGCTAACCTTTTACATGGGTTCATGACTTACAGTCTGACTTAATTAGGAGAGAAGGAGGTATGTCTCCTGCACCTGCACATAGAGCATCACGCACCTTTTACATGGGTTCACGACTTACAGTCTGACTTAATATAGAAAGAAGGAGTATGTCTCCTGCACCCTGAAAAGTGGTCATTGTGCTACCTTTTACATGGAGCTGTGGAGACGGTAAATGATTTAACTTATTTGCGTCACAATTAAAAATCATATCAACATGACGCTAAAAATTACAAATAATATACTAGCTTACCAACCATCCCATGGGCCAAGCGAAAACATTTTCACCCGCTTCAGTCGTGTCTAATGGTCTATGACAGTGCTATTTACCCTGGATTACGAAAAAAAAATAATAAGGGGTAAGTAAACTTTAAAATATATACAATTCTTATTTTAAACTTTTTATTCAATGCATTATTTTGAGTGTAATTTATTTTAGATGTAGATTAATAGAATATGTACAGCTTGCATAATGCACCAACAAATTTAAGGTACAAATTTGAAGTAAAATTGAAGGGAAGGGGGGGGGGGATACATTTTAAACTTGAGTTAGGACGGCCAGACTGGGCGAGTAGTGAGCGACTAAAATATAAAATACAACCACATGGGTTGTAATGAGAAGGTGGCCAGACTGGAGCGAGCGCGCTTGAAAGATAGAACTGGTTTTATTTTTCAAGCGCGCGCGCTCGACCCGGTACAGTCTAGTTTACAGGCGCTAGGCAATATTATTGTATGTTGGTTCATTGAGTGCCAGGAAAACTTCTCATTTTGACATTTTTTATTACTATCTATAGGTTTAGCACACTTGCTACTAACGGCCTAATTTAATTGGTAAGATCTAATAACCATACATATAATTTATAATGTAAAATTGATATGTTAAAATACTTTAATATTATAATCAAAGTAGGTCTTTACAAATAAGAATCACCATTAGCGTGGAAAGAGGATAAGAAAACCACGAACAATAAATTAATGCTTCAATCTGTTATACAATCATAATGCCTTCCTAAGGCACTTGAGATTATGGGCAAAATATATCTGTCATTTTAAATTGATAAAAAATGAGAATTATCTGCTGAGGTCCTTATGGGGTTTGAGATATAAAAGTTGTTTGGAAAATGTATGTAATGTAACCCTTCCCTTTTCTCCTGTAGCCTTCAATTATTGATGAGGGTACGAGAACAAAAAAAAAAGTTTGATACCACTGGTATAAATCATCGTTCTCACAACAGACTAAACTAGGGTTTATGTTCCGTTACTCAGGTGAGTTTCTCCTTAAAACTTTCCAATCTCTCTCTCTCTCTCTCTCTCTCTCTCTCTCTCTCATCATGCAAGTGTGGGTACACTTAACATAAATTAACCCTCCTCATCCCTAACATATTTGCGTAATCAATACAAATGCGTACAGCCCAAACAGGAATAATAAAGACACAGTGCCAATAAAATTATAAAATCTCATCACATTATAATAAATAATTTATTTTATGTGCAAATAGCGCTGGCGGGAAGTAAATCAATGTGCAGAAATAAAAATAAATTAATACGTTACTCAAGTTTAACTTTGACTTGCTATGTACACTAAAACAACAAAATAATCTAATTACATTTCCTTCTAGTTATAGGAATAAACTCTGGGTTCCAAGTATTGGTAAACTTGTAGATAATCCGCTAGCGTGGATTTGTTCCCGAGAAGGCTAATTAATTATTGAATATAAACTTGGTTATATGTTTGAGGTAATTTTTTTTTTTCAAAAGAGAGCTCCATCTTTGTAAATCAGTAAATCAGCTTGCGTTAAGTCTATTATAACCTACACAAATTAACACATAAAACATTGATCTTTAAATTAGTAAATTTCCTAGTGAAGTTTAAGTAATGAAAGTTAAACCCTAATACAAAAATTATTGAATACGTTAAAGCTAAATCCCACATTTATTTTATTTGTATGCTGTCTGTTAATTAAATCGTGTAGCTAATTACCGATTTGTGACGTAACTATTGAAAGCACGAGTTTTGTTTCTTAGAATAGCTACATTAATAATTTATCAAACTTTTATTCGGTTTTGGATGGCTTGAGGATCTTATTTTAATTATTAGTGCAGTTGTTGCATTTTTATTAGTAAATTCAAGACTAATCTTATAAACTACTTGCAAAAATAGGTGAAGGGAGATGAATAGAAGGGTAACTGATAGGAAATGCACCCGCATTCACGTATAGAGAGGATATGAATACCACCCTTGTTTGTCACCAGATTCGATCGAAAACATGGACTCTACATCATCAAAAAGGCAGTACATCGCAAGCATAGCTCCTTAGATCTTAGACTGATTGATCATCTAATGGTCATCAAAGAATAATAAATATACATTTATTTAAATTCGTTTGAAATACATCACATCTTATAAGGGTTGGTGAGAATATATTATTATTATTATTAGCATCGCGTCTTACTACCCGTTCGGGTTATACGCACTTACGCTAATGTGTAATGGTAGGGTGATTGTGATATGAAATGGAGGACCTACAGTTTAACGTGGAATCCGAACCAAGGTGGAGGCCTGGCATTCCTCACATTCACAAGTTGTGATTAATACACATCTTGTCAGAGGTGAAGGAAGGGTTTGGTAATCAGATAAATCTGTGCCGGGACCGAGGATTGAACCCCGGACACCTAGCACAGAAGTCCGATACCTTACCCCTAGACCACCAGGTCACCCTATGAGAATATAGTTCATTCTGATAACATTGCTTTGAATTTTTTTCATGGCGATGTGACTCTCAAATTCTAAGTACGTTCGAAATGCAAGGAATCGATAAAATATCAGATTCAAGATTGGAATTTTTTTTTTGTTCCATATTTTTAGTTATAATCTGATTTAGAGCCGAAATACTACTTAATGGTATAGGCACCAAAATATCGCGAGACGTGTTTTTAATAACTTTAACTTAGCACATTAAAATTAATATTAAAGTATTTTAAAAGATTATGGGAGCATTTTTAAATGTATTTTATACACGAAAAATAGAGCGAAATAGGATATTTTTGCGAATTTGACGTCCTTTTGAATGCGAATTATGTTAATTTTAGTGAAAATTAACGACGGAAATCTATATACATTTATATTTGGTAGCAAACATAATCGCTATTGGCCTTTTTTATTTGCCTGAAATTGATAGAAAAAATATTAACTACATTATTACTATATTTTTTCTTAATATTCATATAACTAATAAAAGTTCACATCATAAAAATATTATTTCCCTCAACCAGAGACCATTAATAAAGAAGTAAAATATGTGCTTGTTCTGGATTTTATGACGGTAATAATATTGTTACCAAGGCAAATATTTGAGATATAAGACTGAGAAATCTAGCTGTAATTTTTATAAACATAGCACTATCCCACTCAACCTTGATTTGATTTTTTAAGTATTTTTAACCGAAAAAAGCATTTTATTTATAGAATTTTAATAGCGAAATACAATATTTTATTTAGCAAAATCAAATAATTTTATACCAATTTAATTTGGATCTCTACTATTTGGTATTTTGATTCCCAACATAATTACCTATTTGACAGACTTAACAACCAAACCTCAGATCATTAATTTAAAACAATATTAACAGTACGAATTTTATAATGAACGCATTAGAACAAAAATATTTTAGAATTAAGTTAATATTTCAATTTTCTATTATTCTATTGTGATTATATTACCTCTTATGTTAATCATTTTGTCCAAGATTAGGACTAGAATTAAAGATTTAGGATTTATAGGTAAAGATTAAGATTCGGACTAGTAAAATATTGGATTCAACCCAAATGTAATTTTTTTTTTATTTAACTTGTTTATAATATTTCCAATCTCACTCCAAAGGAAGGCTGGTTATATCTATCTCAAAACGAACTATACCAGTTACTCCGTGTCATCAATTCAGGGTGACCAATCTTATTCCTTTTCCAGACATGTCCTGCATTTAAATTCTCTGCCCGGTATCAGGGAGGATTTTTTAAAATCTGAAATGTCCTCTGTTTTGACATAATAAATATTCTGGTAATTGATTAGTGTTATTCACTCATAGAAGGAAAAGTTGAGGAAAAGAGGAGCTTAGTAAGAAGAAGAATTTAAAATATTAGATGACTTGAAGAAAAGAAGAATATTCTGGGAGCTGATGGAGGAGGCAGAGGACAGGGTGCATTAGCGGTTTAAGTTCACCGACAAAAGGAATGGACCTATTGTAAGACAGAACACAACAACAACAACAACAACAACAACAACAACAATAATAATAATAATGATAATAATAAATTAATAATATAAATTCTATCTCAAAATTATCTTGCCCTTAGAAAAACTGTCGTAAGATGAGATTTCAGTTATCACCACTAGCAGTATTCGTAGGTTTTCATCGTCAAACTCTCCATGCTGTGTTCACGTGATAAGATTTGTGATTTCTATTGGCTACATGTTTGCCGTCGAAAACCAATCACAGCGAGCATCATAATTCATAAGTTTATTTGAAAAAATATTCTCTAACGTACAACGTGCATTTATCACTTTTAATAAAATGAAGACTTTGTCTATCTCTCTGTCCGTCTATCATGAAGGTTGCACAATATCTATCCCATTCAGAGTATGAAATTTTAAAAACTAGTAGCCCCTGTACACGAACAAATACCCATTGAAGCTGGAATTTTATATTTTTTGATTATCCCTGCTTTTCACCGAAGTAATCTTCGTCACCCCGTATCAATGGTTCATTTTAAAACTATGGCGAAAGTTCACTTGAAACTACAAAATGAAGACAATCTGACCCCATGACATTTTTAAAAGAGGGAAGGAAGGGTAGGTTTATAATCATCCCCTTAGGGTCTTAGTCAAGCCTAGCCTAGAGTTAATCACAATTACGTCGTCTCACGTGTCGGATGGAGGATGACCTAGATTTCTCAACAGGAGCAGACCACAATGACGAGCTGTGGCTCACCACGAGTGAAATTATATAGAGAGAAAGAAGATACTTTTTTTTTTTAGCATCGATTCTTACAACAGTTTTGGGTTGTACGCTTATGTACTAATTACGATAGTGGTTTTAGAGATTAGGGTGGTAATATTTATAGTAAGTATACCCGCATTTGCGTAGAGGGAAATTGGAAAACCATTTTGGAAAAACCACCCTCAGTACACCCGACTGAGATTCGAACCTCGATCTCCTCGTCATCGGCAGTCTAGTCTACTCTAAGAGTAGCGTGTTAGACCATGCGGTCACCAAACCGGGTAAATGAGGTTACTAAATAAATGTATTGGTGCATCGAACTGATTTTCTCACTACTTTCTGTATTTTAAATTATTTTAATAGCTCGTAAGCTATGTGAAACCAAATAATACTTATTGTTATAGGAACATAATGATGGAAAAAAAAGATCATCGCATTTCACCAAAGAGCATAGCCTACATAAAATAATAAACACTGTTACCCAAAAAATTATATATTTGTTATGTGGATTTCCAACTTCTCAGTTCTCAAAGCACTATTTAAAAAAGAAATATTTTCCTAAGGCTTGGAAATTATTGATTTTATATAAAATTATTTAAAATAAAGCTGTTTTATTTTTAGAGTCTTACAGCTTTGCCATGATAAGTTAATTCTTATCTCAAAGATTTGCGGAAATATAATCAAAATTGGAAATTCCCGCTTGTAATGTATTATTATTAGCACCGCTTCTTACAACCCGTTCGGGTTACACGCACTTACGCTAATGTGTAATGGTATGGTGATGGTGAGATGAAATGGAGGACCTACAGTTTAACGTGGAATCCGAACCACGGTGGAGGCCTGGCATTCCTCACATTCACAAGTTGTGATTAATACACGTCTTGTCAGAGGTGAAGGAAGGGTTTGGCAATCAGCTAAATCTGTGCTGGGACCGAGGATTGAACCCCGGACCCCCAGCACAGAAGTCTGACACCTTACCCTAGACCACCAGGTCACCGACGCTTGTAATGTAACGTAACCTTAAAGTAATTTTTTTACATGAAAAATGTGCAATTTTGTTTGTAAATTTAAACAGTGCCTTGATACAATTTTTTAAATTACAACCGTTAAAGTCAATTTAAAAGATATAGATTATTTTTCCTCTTTCCAACCTTAAGTAAACTATCAGCAATATTAGGGTTAGATAAGTCATGGATACCAAGTTTTAACCTGATCGGTAAAACTGTTTCGACTCTAGTCCATGTAACAGACAGACGGAATGGCAAAAAAAACAACTTTTTCATTTTCAGGTGGTCATGAAACGTCGACATCCATTGAAATCCTGAAATAGATTAAAAATTAGACAAGGTTAAATAAAGTAAATATAAATAAGAGAGAAAAAAGAAAAGAAAATGTCAAAAGAAAGGAGGTCAAACGGGGCAGGGGCGATAAGAGCGTTGGGAAAATACCCGAGGCTATTCGATGGCGAGTTAATTACAGTAATCAAACAACAGATACGTCTTGCGTTCTCCTTGAACTACGTACTTCTGGCATTAATTACACGCCTGAAACGCAACTAGATTAGAAATACCTTGTAAACAACGAGAAAGGTTCTATTAAACGGTGTATTAACAGTTTCGCAAAGTAATTATATATATATATATATATACATATATATTAATGTAATGTGTCAGGTTATACGCATATATGATAATTACTCTTACGGGTTAGGGATGAGGAAGGTAGAACTTAAAGGTAAACGACCCGCATGTACGTGGAAGGAGAGTGGGAAACCATTTAGGATAAACCACCTTTAGTAGACCCTACTGGTATTTTAACCCCAACCTACCCGTTATCAGAAAGCCAGTCTTACACGAGAGTGACGCCTTAGTTTCGGTTTCGAAATTAAAAATCACTGTTTCGCACAAAGAAAATAAATGATTTATGTAGTGTGGATATATATATATGTATGTATGTATGTATGTATATTAAAATCACTGTTTCCTAATAGGAAAAAAAATTATTTATGTAGTATGGATGTATATATATATCCACACTACATAAATCATTTATTTTCGTATTGCGAAACAGTGATTTTTAATATACATACATATATATACACAAATATATACAATACACATATATATATAAACCACATAAATCATTAATTTGCTCTGTGTTAAACAATGGTATAATCATTTTAATAATAACAATAATAATAACTAAAAGGATTAATGCATAATAATAAATTTATATTAAATTATAATATTTAAATATTATATTAATCAGTTGTTATATTTAAATATATTTTCAATATATTAATATTAATTAAAGGTTTTAATACATTTATTATTTAATATTAAAAAATATATATAGAGAGAAAGAGTAAGAAGATATGCATGTGAATAATTAAATAAAAAGGACAACGTGACATGCAAATGATTCCATTTTAAGGTAAGCGTCCACTACTAGCCCACATCGGAAGGACCGCACGCATCGCATCGCACGAATCGAATTTATTTATTGTACTGCGTCCACTGTATTAGGAACATTGGGATTTCTGAAGGCGAAGGTTCCCAACATCTATCCTTCAGTTATATCGTGTTGTGTGTCCTAATAATTATACTAACATAGCTGGCACGTGTGGTCGTTATAATATAGGCTACTAAGAGGCAAATACTCTTGCTCCACCCCCACAAAGCTATCATTAATCTAACAACTAGTACCGTCGTAACTGATTCAATTTGATTTTAAAGTAATATATTTTTGATCAAAAACATGTATTTTAATTTATTTAAGTATTTTTTGCTTTATTTTTAAGCTCATCACACTTATGTCAGCAAAAAAAACTAGTTATTTATTCTTGAACACACTTAAATCAACTTTAAAAACTTTCCCCAGACGGCAGACCTTTACTAAGTAACTATTGATGGGGAGGGGGGGGAGATAATAACTCAAACGCGGCAGCTCGCGAAATAATGGGGAGTGCGTGTACTACTCAGTATTCCAGATGACGTCGTCCGCACGCACCGCACGGATCGTATTTTAATATTTCACCCGGAATTTTGATCGGCGTTGCCGATGTCTAATGATTACGATGCGGATAGGTGAACGTAGTCTCATTAAAAATAATGTAATTAATTCAAAACGCTGATGCTTGCGGTCAATCCGATGCCTACACCCAATATAATTGCAGAAAGAACTGTAAGTCTTATGGAGAAAATCTTTATCTTCACTCTCTCTTGGTTAACAGTTGCCAAATCTCCTCGCTCTCAGTTATGTCGGGAGGTGGTGTTCTGGGACGAGAAGATGATACTGGCAACCTCGACTAACCAGCGTTGCGAAACTTGTCTCATATTTGAGGGGAGATTTATCACACAAAAACGAGACAATGACAACGCTGTATCCCAACAGTAACCATGCAGTTCCCTCAGCGATGATAACCGGTGTAGTGGATGCTTATCTAATGCTGTCAAGAGTAGGAGGGGGTAGAGGAAGGAAGTTAAGGGGTGGGAGGTACTCCCCGGGGAGAAAGGCCTCGTCGAATGGGGGAGTATCGACCCCGTGCCGCCGAACACTTGTTGATGAACAGGAAATGCGGGTGAAAGATGGTGGAGAGGCTAGAATGTAAGAGAAGTGGAGAGGGTGGGGGGGGGGGAAGGTTTGACAAAACAACACATAGGGTGCACGAAGTGGTCGTAAAGGGGAGGAGGTAAACAGACAACACATGCGTGTGAGTAGTTCACAAACACATACACACACATACAGATGTATGAAGTATATGGAATCGAAATTAGTACCATTTGTATTTATTTTATATTTTATTGTCTCATCCCAAGATAGATTTTTAAAAAATCAGTAGAGATTTTTCAAAATTTTGGTAGAAAGTACACATAGCAAATCAAATCATAAATGAAGTTATAAATATATTATGTAAATCAGTCGAGGTAGAACTCTAGGAAACAATGTCTAAGATAATCGTTTTACGTTTAAAATAGGTAGATTTTTTATAATTGATTAAATCTTTACTTACATTTGAAGGGTACAGGGGGGAAAGGGAAAAAGTCCAATTTTATCCCAAATTGAGTTAGTGCTGCCATCTGTTAGACAATCATGAGACCTTTCTTATAACCTTTAGATGATGGTTAAAAGAGGTATCTGTCGTATTTAAATTAATTTTTTAAAAAATGTATATTTTGGGGTCCTTATGGGGTTTGAGATATAAAGGTTGTCCTGGAAAATGTGTCTAATGTGACGTCCCTCTTTTCCCCCCGTACCCTTCAACAACCGATGATCCGTTTCGGTGGCCGCATAATGTACGCTGCTACTCTCACAATAGACTAGATTACCGAAGTTGAGGAGATCGGGGTTTGACCCTAGTCGGATGCACTAAGAGTGGTTTTTTACAAAATGGTTTTCCACTATCTTTTCAAGCAAATGCGGGTACACTCCCTTTAAAATTCTACCTTATTCATCTCTAACTCATTAGCGTAGCTAGTATATATTTGCATGACCTTAACAAATAGTAATAATAAGGTTAAAATTACTAACCAATGGACGATTATTATTATTATTATTATTATCAGCGCGTCTTACTACCCGTTCGGGTTATACGCACTTACGCTAATGTGTAATGATAGGGTGATTGTGAGATGAAATGGAGGACCTACAGTTTAACGTGGAATCCGAACCACGGTAGAGGCCTGGCATTCCTCACATTCACAAGTTGTGGGACGATTATTCATGTAACGATTTTTCATGGGCTCAACGCGAATAACTTTTTACTTTTCTATTAAAACTTACACGCTTTGACGTTTTATGAACCAAAAACCAATCACATATCTAAACTGTTGTTTTAGGCAACATTTTCACGTACAACTTGGCCTTATATATACAATAAGAATATATGGCAGATATGATAATTAGTAATAACATTAAACAAAATCTTTTAGCTATACGACGTATTTAGCTCAATTTATAAATCCATACCTCTGCGAACATTAAATAAAACTCTTGAAAGTAACCAACGTATCGAAAAATCCAAATGTGAACTTTGAATAACTTACTCAAATAGAAGATAAACTAAAGTAGGATTTAGGTAGAGTAAACGAAAGAAAATACATATTTTTTATGGTCAACATTGATAACATTTTATTATGTTATAAGTATTATTTTATAGGTATTGCTATTGTTAGTCAAGATTGATATTTACATATCGACTTGATTTATAAATATATGAAAATAGTTTTAAGTATTTTATGTGACTTTTCAAAAAAGTTTCTTCTTATTTTAATAAGACTGTATATATAGAGAAGTAATATATCAGAGAAGAGTGATGACACAGAATGGAAAAAACGGAAAGGAAAAGTTATAAGACTAAGCAGAAATACAAATTATAGGAATAATACAATGCAACAATCAGAAATAAATCTGTATATATAAAGAGCAAAATACACTATTCGACTACTAAACGTCGGGTCTTTATGGTGTATGTGCTTTGGGGTGGTCGCTAGATAAATTTGATCTTTGTAACATATATGTTTCGTGTAAATTGATGTTAATGACAAGAAAGATGTTAAGGCCTGGTAAAACTATAAAGTTGGATGAAGTAGAGCGGAGAAAATTACAGAATGTAAAATATCTTGGAAGCGAACGTGATTGAGGTGAAAGGTGAAAGTATAGAGGATTTAATGAGGGTAGGTTGTTCTATAGGTGAGTAAGATACCTGTAATGAAGAATAGAAATGTCCTTGAAGTGTAAGGAGGTGTTGTACAGGGTGTACTATATACCCATTCTCACACGTGCTGCAGAAACATGGATAGCGAATGTAAAAGAGACTCAGAAAGTGGAGGCCATGGGAGTGAAGTTTGTGAGGAGCATGTTAATTGTCACGAGGAGAAACAAGATTAGGAATGAAGTTATCCGGGAAAGAGTTGGGGTACAGGGAGTACATGAGATAGTAGAGGAAGCAATACTGAGATGGTATGGGCATGTAATGAGGATAAATAAGGAGAGAATGGAAAAAAAGAAGAAGATGAAAATGAAGTATGTAGGTAAAAGATCGCAAGGGACGCCAAGAAAGTGATGGGAGGGTCAGATAGCAAAGTGTGCAAGAGAAAGGAAAAGAATGGAAGTGATTAAGGGAGGAAAAATATTGGAAGAATAAAGGAAGATGGAGGCATTTTACTAAACTGACCCGGCCCCAGGCTGGAAACAGTTGTTAATGATGATGATGATGATGATGGTATATACGTTTCTCCTATTATATATTGACAACACGTAAATGTTTGTAATAGTGTTACCTATATGTTAAAATTCTGGGAGCTGAAGGAGGAGGCAGAGGACAGGGTGCATGGCGGTCTGGGCTCAATGACAAAAAGGAATGAAGCTGTTGTAGGACAAAACACCTAATAATAATAATAATATATTACAATTACCTCATAAAGCGACAATAGGTTTTCCTTATAGAGATGTGTTATATATTCACTTCCAATGTCCATTTTCTGTGTTCATCCTGCATGTTATTTCTTTTCTTTATCATTTTACTTTTTCTCCTTTTTTGTGTTTTTTTGGTTTCCTCTTTTAGGAATTTGCATTGCGCCTTTCACACTCCTCCCTGATGAGTTCCGATTAAAATAAAACCTAGGTCGAGGGATTTGGCGGTAACGATCTAATTTCCTCAAGATGCAGCCATTATCTCTTTGTCTAATGGTAGCATTGTAGAGCGTGAACTTTTTTTTTCTCTTTTCATTGTAAAATCCATATTGTGTTCTTTCCCTTTCATATGCTTTTATCCACCCTTCCTCTACCTTCTTCCAAATATAATAGTATTATAATATTACAAACAATACGTTCGAGGTTATAAATTAAAACAAAGTTGTTTTATTTAAAGCTCATATCAAGAACAGAGTTTTGTAAAAAAATATTTTATGCTGGTAATGTTTTCCTGTTTTAAAGGCTGGACCTACTTTGATTTTCAACTTTATTCTAAAAGTAATATTATTTTATGATAGTTCGAATTTCCAATCTTAAAAATTTGTTACAAATTAACTGTTTATAACCTTAAATGAAATGAACTTATTCTCACGCATACAGTTGGACTATTTCAAGGCTTCCAAAATGTATTCGAACTATCGATGTGTATTTCGTAAACTAATGAGATGAATTGAAAGATTAACTAGTCAAACTATTGTAGGATTTTAGTGGGAATAACACTAACTGACAACTACAAAGTTATTAAAACAATGTTAATATATTCATACGTTAAGCCATCATGTTTGATAGATACTATCAATACCTATTAAATAATATCAGTACTAAAATGTTATCAATGTTGACCTCAAATAATGTGTATGTATTTTCTAAACTGATCTTCCTACCAAAATCAGAGCATAGATCTTTTATTTTATCACCGCATCGTACTACCCGTTCGTGTTATACGAATATGTAATAATTATACAAATGGTTTTAGGTATGAGGAAGATTGTATTTATAGGAAATGCACTCGCATTTCCGTAGAGGGAGAGTGGCGAAACTTTTAGGGAAAAACACTCTAGGTACACCCGACCGAGATGCGAAACTTTATCTCCCCGTCCTCGGCAGTCTAGTCTACCACTAGTGACGCCTTAGACCATGCGGCCACCGAGGCGGGTAGGGTATTGTTCACCTTCTCAAAGTGAACTACGATATGACATGGCAGTAAAAAAAATCGTGATTCTTAGTCCGATCTCAATCGCAGAAACGAGCTTACAAAAAAAATAAAAAGAGATTCTCTCATGAGCTACTATGGTAGGTTTGTGTGTGTTGAAAGGGAGTTTATTATTTGACATTTTCCTTGTTAATGAAATATATTCAACCCCTTACCACTAAACACTACCTCACAGCCCCAAGAAATAAGTATATTTATCCCAATACCTTTAGTTCACTATTCACTGGCATAGTTGTAGGACAAGAGCTGGTAAAAGACTAAAATACAAGCAACAATTCGTTAATGACTGAACTACACGCTGATGTAGTTCGCGAAAGACTGAACTACGACCTTTTATTTGTGAATGAGTGAGCTAAAGCTGTAGTTCAGAGAACGACTTAGCTATTGAACTAGATAAATGAACTGAACATTTAATTTAAGGGAATCACTTTTAACTGTTCCTAGGATTGTACAGTTCAGCTTATCTTTAATTTGAACATTATTTTGTCCAATTAATGTCTTTATCTCTCCATATATTGGTGGGCTATTTGCATAATTAATTTAATAATACTTAATTACACCTATGGTATAGGGATGAGTAGGTTAGATTTGAAGAGGAAATTTACCATTTATAAAATAAAACCTAAGTTCACCGACAAGTGTTCGAACACCGTTTCATAGTCACCGGTATTCCAGTACAACATGAAAGCGACGCGTTAGACCACGCAGCCAACAATGCGGTGTTTACCAATTAATAGTTTCACCCGACGACAATATTTGTAGTCTTGAGTATAACCACAACAGGACTTGTGTTCTCTTGTTCCCGGTTAGAACTTACTCTAGAAACCTCTAAATTAACCCCCCCTCATCACCCCAGCATCCCGCAAGAAGATTCCCTGTGCGGTAGTTCTTTTTAAATAGTGACAGGGGGAAGAAAAAAAGACCGCCGTAAGATGTGGTCCATTGTTCGTAAGGGAAAGCAAGGTTGACTTTAAGCCGATTACGTAGTAGTGCTGGTTCCATTCCTGCACTATGCGCACCATCGATACATTATTCAGGGCCGAGTTTCCAGCGAGAAAGAGAAAAACAAAAACCAACTAAAAAAAGAGGTCGAGAAAGAAGACCGGAGAGTTATGAGATATTGGTAGTAAACTTTCTTGACACACATCTTCCCGCGAAATTACATTCAGTGATATGAAAATTGAGTAGTGTACCATTGGGAGTCATAAACATTTTGATTTGTTTCTAAACTGTTGGAGAAAAATATAGACGGGGTGCTGGTAGGATGAAACCGTTTATAAATTACCAACTTGTTTATGGGTGAGTCACCAATTGTTTTTAGTACAGCGTATTACTACCGGTTCGGGTTATATAGGCTTTTGTAATAATTACGTTTATGGTTTTTAGGGATAAGAAGGTTATATTTTATAGGAACTATAAACGCATTTGCGTGGAGGGAGAGTGTAAAACCATTTTAGAAAAACCCCCTCAGTACTCCCAACTGAAATTCGAACCTCGATATCCCCGTCACCGGCAGTATAGTCTACTGCGAGAGTAGCGCGTTAGACCACGTGACCACCAAAGCGAGTTTTATCCAGTCTACTTTGTGGAAACGCTTGGCATTATGTATTTCATTTAGTTGTTGACAATCGTGTATTCAGGGTATATTTTAGTTCTGATAGTCTCATATTTAAAAAAAAATCTCAAGTACTTTGCCTCATCCCTGACCTACATTAAACGTAATAAAACAAACTTACTAAGATATTAGTGTTTGACATTATTTAAATCAACGTATGAACAAAATGATCAAAATGTGACAAAATTGGATCTTAAAACACTGGTTGAGTACAATTTTACCTTTAAAATTATAAATTAAGGTAACAAAAAGAACATATTCTTCTATTATTTCGTTTTGCCATAGAAATAAGTTGAGATTTATGCTCATATTTTAGGATTTTACAGGAAGCGCCTCCCTATCCCCTTTTCTTTTCCCACAAAGAACTTTCCCTTTAATGTTAGAAAGGACATTGCTTTATTTTTTTAACTTTGTCCTTTTTTAACATATCATATATTTTACTTAAAAAATAATCTCTTAGTATGACATTATATTCTAATTTTTATTTGTGAGCTTAATGAATCCTAGAGCAAAATTTCTTAAGTGTAAACTTTTCACTAATTATATTAATTTCTATGAGATATTTTAATGGGGGGGGGGGGAATCTAATATAAAATAATTGCACGAATTTTTATGATTGGTGGAGCTTGAAAACTAAAAGGTTACTCGACCGCGTTCAAAGGGGGGAAACAAAAGGCGTGAGGAAATTATATATACATATATATATGTTTAAAATTCGTGATATGCTTGAAATAAAGATAAAATCATTCCATATTCAGGTATATTAATAATTAATATAATAACTGTATACTTGATGGAAAATATTTAAAGTTATTTTTGCAACATTTTGTTACGTCCAGTGGGTGAGGGTGGATGGGTGATAATAATAGAGTGGATGGTTTGATAATAATGGGGTGGGTGGAGGCTGTAGCTCTCATACGCAGAATAATTAAATTTTAAAATGAATGGATAAATAAAATACACTAAATAAACTTAAAAAACCAAACTAATACAACAAACTAGTATGGGACACGACAAATAAATTTAACATATCTATTTATTTAGCACCACGTCTTACTACCCGTTCGGGTTTTACGCTTTAGTACTAATTAAGCTAATGGGTTAGGAATTGGGAAAGTTGAATATAGAGGAAATGAACCCGCATTTTCGTGGGGGACAGGGAAAACCATTTAGGATAAACCACCCTCAGTTCACCCGAGTGAGATTCGAGCCTCGATATCCCCGTCCTCACCAGTCTAACTCATCACGAAACTAGCGCGTTATCTAACTACGCCACTGAGGTGGGTATAAATTTAACTAAGCACAAGAGGATCTTTAACTTTCATGTCTATTTATTTCAGCTACCGGGCCAGTGATTAGTTACATTTTCTTTCTTACCCATACACGGCAATGCCCTCTCCATTATATTAGTCTGATTCCAATTATTTAAAATTTTATTTAACTACTTTTAGTCCAACACCTTAGCTTGTTTGTAAGCATGTTTGCCTACTGAGTGAGTGGTAACGGGTTCGTTTCCTGGCATGGCCGAGAAAATATTATCATTGGTGAAATGTGAATTTCCCCTTCCAAAGTGATGAATTAACTGCTAGGGGGCCCTCTTTTATTTCCGCATGGTCTAACGCTCTACTCTCGCAGTAGACTAGACTGCTGATGATGACGGAGAGATACAAGGTTCGAATCTCGGTCAGGTGTATCGGGTGTATTTTTTTCAAAATTATTTTTCAACTTTTCCTACACGCAATTGTGGGTACACTTCCTATAAATATAATTCTTCACCACAAATTATTAGCTCAATAAAGTACATATGCGTAGGCCTATAATCCGAACGGGTAGTAAGATGTGGTGCTAAAATAAAACTGCTGGGAGCTGGGTGATTTGTTTGTTGTAGATTTAAGTGGTTTATAAATTTTATGCTGTTATAATCAATTGGCTCAAAAAGTGCACGATAAAAACCTCAAATAATTGTTGAAAAATTGGATTTTAAAATTTTTTATTTGTGTTTATTATGATATTGGTTGCTTTTTTGAAAAGTGTTTAGGATAAAATGATAATAATAACTACATAAGTAGTGAAACTAATTAATATTCCTTGATGACCGATTGGTCCATTGCCTCCACATGACACCTTTTTGTACCCTATCGTATACCCTTTAAGGTAGCGTCTGATTTTCATACAAAGCCCATTATTTGAAAACTGGAAAATTCATATAGCCATGGCATAAATAAACACATTACAATTATATTTATATTCTTAGTACACTTAATCGATATTAAAAATAGAACTTAATCAGTAATAATGAAGTATTACGCGAAGCCGTAGTTTAATCTGTCAAGGTAAGACTACTATCTTTCAAGGTAAACGTAGGCTACATGAGTATAGGGCTGGCTTTGACATATCATTTACTTCCCTTAAAAAGCCAATCATATGTCAATTCAACAAGCATAGCTCAACCAATCACAAACTAGTAAAGGCTCGTTCCCAGGCTCATATCCTGTGCAGACACTTCCTCCCTCCACCCCCTTCCCAAGGATGGGGGACGTGATGGATAGGTATTTCCCACCATGGGCTCTTACGATATATTTTTGTAGTAAAAAAAAAACTGCTCCTTTGAATTCAACAGCATACCCCAAGATTTTCTACGCTCGACACAAAAATCCATAGCAGCTTAACTTAAGGGGAGGGAGGGAGGGAAGATAGTTGGAAGAAGGTCACATGAGTCAGGATCGATATTTTTTTTATAGTTTTTATGACAAAAACACTTTTTTGGATAAAATAAATAAAATATTGTTTTGGTAGATACGAATAGTTTAATTTTACACACATAGTAATATCAACAATTCATGAATATCTGTCATGGGTTTCCCATAATCTTACCAGAAACTTTTCTTTCGCTTAAAAAGTTCCTGTTCAAAGTCCGCTATGCTCACGACAGGTATTCAACTGTTGATATCACCATGTGTATAAAAATGAACTTACATCCATTCCTGTTTCCAGTCTATAGTCTGGATTAGTATTTAATTCAAGCAATATAGTTTCCACTACCAGCTTGCTAGGCCTGTCATAGCTTCATATGCCTTATAATCTAACTAAAGACTAGATCAGACACAGCATACAGTATCCGGAAGTTAATTTATCAATGTGAAAGTGTAAACCCACATTTCACCAGTGATAAATCTTAGACCATTCCGAGAATCAAACCCGGAACCCTTAGATCAGTAGGCAAACACGCTACCGACTGAGCTAAGGTGTCGTATGGTATAATTTAAAACAAACAGTATTTTATCCATAAGTATATTCCATAAAAACTTTAAGCATATTCTTAATTTAACTCTCCTTGTGTGTTGTAGTTTATTAATTTTCAGGTCAAGTGTTACGATAAAGTATTTTTAATACGTAGCATAATAATATGTCACTACTGATTTTCACTAGGAAATATTTAATAATTTTCCACAAATACCTAAATAAAAAATACAAGAATTTTCTCGTGCTTTTTATCTTCAAAGTGATTTAGTTTGATCTGTTAAATATTTGGTATGTGCCTATTGAACACTTTAAACTTAACTTTAGCTTCAACTTTTGTTTTCACTTCCTGTCATTCTATACTTTAACTTTTCTTTTTAAGAAAAATACCTTTCTTTTCTTTCATAAGCTTGATATAATATTCTTGATTGAAAGTCCGGTCAAACCACCGTGGCTTCCAATGCTTGTTTCCATAGTATTTTTTGAGAGAAGAGAGATGGCAGCAGCTCCGTCGCTTTAATCTCACTGTCTCTAGTGCTTCATGCAAGATGAACGGAAAAGGGTTGGTGATGGGGTGGGGATGGGTGGAAATGAGCGTGAACGTGAGTGAAATTTACATCGAAGAAGGGCTTAGGGAGGATGCGCCTGTGCTCTTTCACCGTGCGAACGTTCTATGCACTAAGTTTTAATCAAATATGGACCCTTGATACCTGATGTGAAGGGGCCTAGTTATCATTAGTAAATATCTTCTTATTCAGTGTATCTGTCCTGAGACAATGGACGTCTTCCATTTTGCTCTGTCCTGAGAGTATTCTTAAATCAGTTTGTAGTTTCTTCCTTTCTTGATATCTGTTTGCATTCCAAACCTTCTTCTTCCTTGTTTTCACTCTATCTTTCCCTCCATGATCCGCTTCATTAAACAATCCCTACGTCTTGTGTAGTCCAACCAAGACGTTTTTATCTTCCTTGTCATCGCATCAGGCTATCCTACTCTCCTCAACACCTCCTTATTACTCACCCTGTCCATTCAATTTACCTCTTCCAATCTTCTCCACGACCACATTTCAAAACTCTCCAAATACCTTGGTTCCCTCTTCTGATTTTCCACGTCTCAGATCCATACGACACCACATGTAACACTTTGCAAACTATCCTATTTATTAGCTCAACATGGATTATTCAGGCTATCATCAATCCCCTCACACTTCCATATGCTCCCTTACTCATGGTTATCCTGCATTTAATTTCCTCCTTGCAGTTTTCATTCCAAGTCACCAGACTCCCAAATATGTAAATGAGCTTGTTTTAGTTTCTTCCCTTCAATTTATATACTAGCATTGCCTTCTTCCTTTTAAGCTCTCATCACTTTCGTCTTAGCGATGTTTACCTTCATCCCAAATTTCTTTCCCACTCTTATAATATTATCCATCATGATCCGCAGTTCTTGTTACGAGTCTAACAACAACGCTTGGTTGTCCACGTAATTAATGGTTTCTAGTCATCCTCCACCTATTACAATGACTCATGCCTTTCTAGGATCTTCTCCATAAGATTTCAGTGGATATATTGAAGATCACTGCTGACATACAACATCCCTGTCGCATACCTCTTCCAATGCTTATCTCTTCCGTTTTATCCTACTACACTATCACCTCCACTTTTTGTCTTGCTTACAGCTTCTTTATCAGTCTTCTATCCTTCCAAAGTCCCTCTAAATCTTCAGCAGCACACTTCAGTCCACTCGATCAAACGCTTTCTCCCAGTCAATAAAACGAACATATATTTCTCTGTTCACTTCCAACACTCGTTCTGCCATCATTCTCAGCAGCATATCTGGTCCCTCTTCTATTTTAAAAATCAAACTTGTATCCTCTTACATTCTCTTCTAATTAGTTATATATTCTCTTCAGCACTATCCTTGTAACAGTCTTGGAATGTGACATTGTAACGTACTAATTACCCATTTGCACGTACACTCGAAAATACCTTATTTATGATTATCACTATTATCTATGAACTAATAAATTCAAATAATATGTGGCAGATATAAGCTCACGGTGAAATCGTGTTCCTGGAAACGTCCAAGCTCAAGGAAACCTGCCCCAGTGGACGGCTACGTTCCGGAGGAAGTTCTTTACACACAGACAGCTTGCTCGCTTGCAAGACTTAAATGTTATGACTGTCCACTACCCAATGTTGTCATCAACGGCCGTCTCTAAGCGCTAATAAATGCTATAATTTGTTCTGGAAGATCCCTCCCCCCTCATCCCCGTTTGTCTCCCTTTCCTAACACGTCAGTGCATCTTGTATAAAACCATGACCCTCGCGTCATATATTTGTATTCCATTCTAACGACTCATCGTAGGAACCTCCTAGAAGTCTTCGAGGACTAGTAGACATACAAGCGGTGGTCACGATGTTTGACGCGTCGGTCTCTCCTCCTCGCAGCTTATGATGTAATATCTGAGACTATGTGATTTTAGATCTAGTATTTTTGGTAGGGTCTTTGTTGCCTGTTTCACTATGTCCTTATGGCATAGCCTTTGATATTGGGGTTTCTGACTTGTTTTTATATGTCCATAAGGCACAGTTTTGAATGTCAGGGTTTCTGACCTGTTTTTATATATCCATAAGACATAGTTTTGAATATCAGAGTTTCTGACCTGTTTTTATATGTCCGTTAAGACACAGTTTTGTATTTAAGAGTTTATGACCTTTTTTCTATGTCCTTAAGACATAGTTTTGAATGTCAAGAGTTTTGACTTGTTTTTCAATGTCCATAAGACACAGTTTTGAACGTCAGAGTTTCTGAACTCTTTTGCTATGTCCATATGATATAGTCTTAAGTATTTAGGCAACTACCCGACGTCCTATATGATGTGGCCATGTTCCAGATGGCCTTACCTTTTAGATCGGAAAAAGGTGGAGCTCAGGTAATCTATAGCTTTGTTCCATGACCTAACTGGGTCTTTGACTGATTCCAGTCTCTAATCTATCTATTGTTGTAATTTAGTACGGTGTTCAACTCGTGGGTATGCTACTAGTCCAGAGTAGTGGCCCGCGTGGTATTGTTTATTTTGTCCGGCCCTTTTCAGGCGCCGCTTGAATTAATTAATGTTTAACTGTTTGCAATAATTGTTATAGTCTGTCTCCAGACTTATGTTGAAATTTAAATATACTATTGAATGACCTGGCACCCGCCTCGGTGGCGTAGTTGGCAAACGCACTAGTTTTGTGTTGAGCCAGACTGCCGAGGACAGGGAGATTGAGGTTCGAATCTCAGTCGGGTGAACTGGGTTGGTTTTTCCTAAATAGTTTTCCACTCTCCCTCCACGAAAATGTGGGTTCACTTCCTCTAAATTCAACCTTTCCAATTCCTAAGCCATTAGCGTAATTAGTATTTAAGCTTATAACCCGACTGGTAGTAAGAAGCGGTGTTAAATAATAATTAAAGAAAAGAATGACCTGGCAGTACTAATGAGGAATAGACCGGCCATAATATCTTTACAGCTTAGATTCCTGGTAGCTAGGTGACCTGGTGGTCTAGGGGTAAGGTGTCGGACTTCTGTGCTAGAGGTCCGGGGTTCAATCCTCGGTCCCGGCACAAATTTATCTGATTACCAAACCCTTCCTTCACCTCTGACAAGATGTGTATTAATCACAACTTGTGAATGTGAGGAATGCCAGGCCTCCACCGTGGTTCGGATTCCACGTTAAACTGTAGGTCCTCCATTTCATCTCACAATCACCCTACCATTACACATTAGCGTAAGTGCGTATAACCCAAACGGGTAGTAAGACGCGGTGCTAATAATAATAATAATAATAATAATTCCTGGTAGCTCACCATTAAATATTTGTAAACTTACTGTTCATGTTCTAGGAACTTAACCTTTGTATCTTGTAACTCAATGTGGAGTTAACTCATGCTAGATATCCCGTTTAACCACCAACGTTGTAACTCTTTAAACTAGGACTTTCTAGAATTAGGTATTGTTTAACTGTTGTTCTTTTATAATATGCTTATTAGGTCAAAGTCTAGTAGCCGTAAGGCTGGAGTGATGTTATATATTGTTGTATAACTTTAAATCGATAGTTCCTTCCAATTTAAATAGCCGTTGTTTTCAGGCAGACGCACCTTCGTTTTAGAATGTGTGGTTGTTAGACTGTAGCGAGTTACACCTTTTCTAATAAAGAAACAACCATACTTGTCTTGGTTGCGAGTCAAATTGAGGTGCTTCGCACCCAACGTTCCAGATAGGGACAACAATGTCTAAAGTAACTGATATGATTCTCATCGATAAACAAATGGAATGTTTTGTATATGATCACGTCAAATCATTTGTAATACTATCATCTTTTTGAATTTAAATAAACTGATTTATTTAAACTTGTGTATCCCTCTTATGTTTCATGCAACCATCCTTATTTGTAAATATTTGTCAATGTATTCGTCACTTTTTATATCTGATAGGAGAAGCGGCGATACAATTTATGAAACTAATTGTCTTAAGGTATTTACATCTTTTGGCGTTGCAATTCTTTAGTAAGGGAACCAGAATGGTCCTAAGTAGATAATCCGACCAAATGCCGCAGCCATATATCATATTTACTAGATTGTTTACTCTTGTTATTGCACCAGTCCTTAAGGCCGTAAGTTCCTCAGATAGTATTCGATCAAATCACATCACACCCCATCAATTTTGTTTTCCTGATACCATGAATCTACTTCTAAAACTTAATATAATAATTTTCTATCCTAGGACCTCAGTCCTGCTCGTCACATTCCAGATAATTTTCAACACCAGTCCTCCATTGTATGCCTGAGAGCCCAGTAACTTCTTTATTTATTCAATCCATACATTTTTGTTTTCTTCTGATCATGATGTTATCCTTACCTGCTTGTTTAGCATGCCTTGATTGCTTATTTTACTTGGGTCTTTCCTCGTCAAACTCTTTTCTGTTCTCTACAGTTCTTCCACTTTCTTTTTCTCTTCCTGTTCCATTTCTTCACACCGTCTCTCCATAAACTCTCCTCTGGCCCTGTAAATCACTCGTTTTTTAGTTTTCTATGTTGTCTTTTCACTTATTCTGGCAAGTCATTTTTCCATCTCCTATATTCATCAATTTTATCTATAATGTCCTGCGTAATCCACTCCTTATTTCCTCTTCTTTGTACTTCTCAGACTTCCCTCTTCTAACATCTTTAACATTGCGTTCCTGCTGATATCCCATTCCTCTGAGACATCCACAATCTGATTTGATATTTCTAACTTTTTCCTTTCATATTTCTTGTATAGACCTTCACATCTTACGTTATTTAGATTTGCCACATCCCACTTACTTATAGGTTTTTTCTTTTTAACATATTTCAGTTGTGTTCTTATATCTGACACGAGCAGTTTTTTTGGTTTGTATCGCCATCCATCCCGGAAAATGTTTGAGTCATATTAAATAACCATAGATACTAAGTTTTAGCCCGATCGGTAAAAATTGTTTCTACTCCAGTGCCAGTAACAGACAGCAGACAGACAGACAGACAGACAGACAGACATACATACATACAGACTGATAGATGGTATTGCATAAACAAATTCAGAGTATCAGAAAACGCCGACATACATCAAAATATCAAATTATATATTTTTAGCGATTACAATACTTTCTCTCTCCAAAGAGTCGTGAAAAATTAAATATCACATTATTTTCTTTAGAACTTCTAACAAAAATACGAAGTATTATAATTATATCTACAGAAACACTACTATGAATATATTGTTAATGATACTAAAGCGTGATCCTCTGGACATTTGAAATGTGTCATAACAGTTTTTCCGAGTGGATTTAATCGTCCAATGACACATTTCCACTGACCCGAGATCCAAGAAAGCGTGTGTGGGTATGTGCATGCAATGGTAAGGAATATCATGTTAAGAGCTATAAAGATTTTATCAACTGGCTGTCAAAACACAGCCAAGAAAATGAATAGAAACCGAGATAATAGGAAAATTCTCTCTTTTTTTCCCTTTGTAAAAAGGAAATTTCTTAACATTAAAGGATAAAAAAAACGACTCTCTAATATATTATGGAAAAAGATATTTATCTCGGATTAAGTAAAGTAATATATCTATCCGCGTGTTGTATGATGTATACTTCTTGTCATACACTACATTATTTTATTCGAAAGGCTGTTCTAATATTCGGTCCTTAACTTTATTTTTTTAAGGTTTGTTATCAGTCTTAGTGATTTAAAGGCCAGACTTTGGTTGTAAATAATACATTCTTTAAGGCCTAAATAGGACTATATAAAATTAAAATAAAATCTTCCTAAGTCCTGTTTAGTCTTACCATCTAGTTTCGTTATTGGTTGCCAACCCCCATCGGTGATTGCATGGTCTAACGCGTCATTATCTTGTTAGATTGAATGCTGATGACGGGAGAAGTGGCGTTCGAGTGCCGGTCAGGTAATTATTACTAAATATTTTCTCCCTACCACTACGCTCAAATATGGGTACATTTACTCTTAATTTATACCTTCCTCATACCTACTTCATTAGCGTAATTAATGTGTGAGTGCAACACGAACGGTTACTAAGACGGGGTGAAAAAAGGAAACTAAGAAAATTAACCGCTTACATTGAGTAACATTAAAACAAATCTGGTAATGCGCTTCGGTGATTGGATGCGGTCTAGGACAAATGGGTGCTGGTAAGACTGGGCACCATGACAAATGGGTGCCAGTGTAGAAACGTAATGATTGTTTTTTACGTAAATATTCATTTTGGAGTTGTTCAAAAAAATCATAACAGAGGAACCTTAATTTGTTTGTATTTATAAAGTTAGACTACTTGATATTTTAAAATAAAAAATAAATTAAACACATTTTAAAACATGAAAAATGCCTAACCTAACTAATTTTTTTTTACAATTGAAAATTTTTTTTAAGGCCGTGCTAACTTTATAAATATACAAACAAATTAATGTTTCTTTGTTATGATTTTTTTAAACAGCTCCAAAAATGAATATTTACGTAAAAAAGCAATCATTACGTTTTCACACGGCGTTGGATTGTCCGGATCAGGATCGGATGGTCTAAGGCAGCGGTTGGCGACATTTTTGGACCCCGATCAACTAGTTAACTTATCAAAGGTTTCATGATCATCCTTATATATAAGGTAGAAAGAGTGGAGAACATATGGATGGTCATGGAACCTTTGATGGGTTGTATATTATTTATATTTATATATACCTACTGTACATGATTTATTTACCTAAAGTAACATAGTAATATGTAGCAGGACTCATAAAATACCCCTTTAAATAAATTATTCAAATACAGTTATAAAATACAATATTCATAGGAAGCTGACAGGTAAAAAATGTACTTGATATGTTCAATTAATAATATTCAAATCATTTGTCTGCAGTTGTCACTTTTGATAGATATTATTTATACCTATAAAATAACACTAATAATATAGTAAAATGTTACCAATGTTAACTGTAAATATATTATTTGCACTTATAAAAAGTCCCTCTTATGAAAATTGGACTGTAGCGTTGGAACCTTGTATCAACATTTTGCTTCATATAATTGGATATAATAATTCTAGTCTTGATTTCAAGTTATTTCTGTGTAAATAGGGCAATTTAATAAACGTTGGCACAAGTGAGCAACTTTGCCATTCAGTAATATGCTATAGCAAACACTTTTTCTCAAGCATAACATTACACTAGAATAACCGACGATGAAAAAAAAAAAAAAAAAGAGGGGAGAATTTCGCAGCTGCGCCAGGAAAAGGGTAAAGCTGAAAAAAAAAAAGAAGGGTTTAATAAATATTCTGTTTCAGCTGCGCCAAGAAAGGGTAATGTTGAAAAAAGAGTTTAATAAATACTGTGTTCCCCATTCCCTCCTATCAATGCCTTGGAACGACTTACAGTTTCTCTGGGCCTTCCCCACACCCTTGGAATAAGAGCAACACTCCATAAACCACGAGTCCCTCCTCATATCAATGATAAGAGAGGATAAGGACGCTTTCATTCAATATTCTACAGTGCCTACTGGAAGACCACATATTCTCCATCAATAAAGCTTTGTTGACAAGTGTAAGAATCACTTTTTAATATTCAAAGTGAAGCCGAAGCAAAGCCTGAAATATTTTAAGGAAAGTCTAAGCTGAAGTCTAGGATGAGGATTTGAAATTGTCACATAACATTACTTTAAATTCTTAAATGGTCCATTAAGGGCATCTAGGTAAATAGAAAGGTTTATAGAAAAAAAACAGGGCATGATTTATCCTTAATGCTAAATTTATCAATGCTTAAGTAAGAGTTGTCATTTAATCACTATTTGGTAATTAATACACTGTTTAGTAACTGTTCTATAAAATATTTTATATTGAAATATTTGAATCTGTTTAAAACTATTTTGAGTATTCTTCTTCTATCTTCTTCTAAATATTGCGACGATGTGAGGGCTATTGTGGATGTCGAAGCTTTAAGCGAAAGATATTCAATCTTAAACCTCCCACTTACACTACAACTTCAACTCCAGCTTCAGCTTCAGCTTCAACTTCAACTTCATATTCAACAGTTCGAAGCTTTCACAACCCTGTTCTTCGATAGAATATTTTTGTTCAACCAATCAGTATATCTGACTTTTTATTTTTTGCATCTGTCCAGTCCATAAGCATTTATACTCCATTCCGGTAGGAATTATTCTCTGAAAGGTCTTTTTTCCTACCAATATCCTACAATATAATAGATTTATGGTAGGGAAGAAGGCCTTTCAGAAAACAATTCCTACGCTGAACAGACTTTAGTTACTTTGTTAAGGGTATTGACTGGTGAACCCACTTGGAAGAGACTAATGGGAAGATCTAGACGCGGATGGGATTAGAATGGACCTGAAAGAGATAGGGTGTAATGAGGTGGACTAGATAGAACTATCTCAAGATAAGAATAGAGTATAATAAGGTAGGGTTGGATAGAACTAGCTTAAGATAAGTATAGGTGGCGTAATTTTGTAAGTGTGGCAATGAACTTTCGAGTTACTAAAACCATAGAGTAAGTAAGTTAAGTTTGGTATCTACTATGCTGTATTAGTGGCCATAATAATAAGATAGTATCTATCCTACAGAAACACACACCCTCAAATACAAACAGTTTTTTTTATATGGCTGAAAACAAATATATAAATGATCTTGGCGAAAACCAATTCGCATTTATTGATACTAGCCTCGTTTTTCCATGACTCCATCAATATCGCGCGCGCACACGCACGCCCACACACATACGCACACATCTGGAGATGGAAGTTATTCTACCATGTGCTAGTTAGGACCTTCACTCCCAATACGTGTCATGTCCCTTTGTTGAAATGTGAAGCTTCGGCGGGGGCCAACTTCCTCTTGATACCGATTTTAAAACTTACTTACGTGCCAACTGGGGCCATCCATAAACCACGGGTGGTGGTGGTGGTGGTGGGGTTGGGGAACTCTTTATGTGAGAGATTGTTGGATTGGGCTCAGTAAATTTGACTCGAAAGAATATAAACATGTGGATTGGGCACTTCATAGTATAAAATTAATTATAAATTAATACAATAAATCGCCAGCGGATTATAGTTCAGTACAAACCTTACAGCTGAATGTTATCTACTCCTTAAAGTATGTCCGAGGTAAAATTAATTCTTGGTGAGAGGGGGGGGGGGGTTAGATTAGGTTAGGTTAGGCTTAATCTACCTTAGGGGGGAAAATCATGGCTCAAGGTAGTAGTGTCCAATCCACCTTCGTGGAGAAGGGGGGGATTGTTTATGGTAGCATTACCAATCCACCAAAGCCTTAAGCCACGTAACTCTTTTGAGTGGGAAGGAGAGGGGGGAGTTATAAATTCTACATGGTGCTACATGGGGGGGGGGGGGGCTGGGTGGTGCATCAGTGGTGTAACCTATACGTCATATACTCTACTTAAATTATAATGTTGAAAAAATCATTTATATTCAGGATTTAAAATGGATTCTGAATATACAGAACCTTCTTAATCCGAACTAATTGGGACTGAAACTTGTTCGGATGAGCGATAATTCGATTAACGCGGGAGAATACAGGATACATATTGTTAACTATAACTCTCCACCCTTTTCATCGCCATTTTGTTTTCTGTTTCAAGAATGGTTCTAAATGTTGACCACAAGTTACATCTGACTGTTCATGTTTATTGCCTAACATTCTAAAAATGTTTCTAGTAATGTCTACACCTTTTCAAAATAATTGGTGAAAATGTAAAGCTTAGCTCATTTTACAACGACGTCTTACGCAGTTCTCTGACTCAGGTGAGCTAGATTAAGCTTTTCTTAGAAACAAATGCAGTGATTTGTTATTACTGTCGCAACAAAGGATTCTAAATTATTTTGAGGATTATTATTTTTGTGGGCTATGAAGCGTCATAGCTGAGTTCTCATGAGAAATATCGTAGACCGAGGATTTTTAACCTCGAGGAAGGAGGGACCTGGACATTTTTATGGAGCTTGAAGGCAAGCGAGATATGAGGGAATTATCGTGCACTGTAAATGTTCACCCCACCTGGGTTTAACGTCTCCGAAACCGTAATAGGAATAATAAAAACGACTGTGGGCTAGATAGTTACATTCCGTTTAATAGAAATTCATTTTTTTTCATTACCGCGTCTTACTACCTGTTTCAGGTTATACGCATGTATTTATTTAATAATTTATTTGAGTATTTAACGTGAACTTCCTGAAAAGACTGAAAGTTATCAGAGCATGACAATTTCCATGAGCGTGCGTGAACGGGCCTACCAATTCTTCCAGGAAAGGTATTTCCACATACCTTCCAGGGTTCGTTTACATCCCACAATCAACATGGTACCGACGTCTTTACTTCCCCTCCAAAGGAAGTTGTGCTACGGATGTTTATCGTTTAAGAAAGATTCGTAGATCTCGGCCAGGTTTGAACTCACGAACATCGGGTCTTGAGATGAGCAATTTACCCAAATACCACTGAAGTCGATTGTAGGCATATAAATGATAATCATTCTAATGGGGTAGGGATGAGAACGGAAGCATTTTAGAGGTAATCTACCCGCATTTGCGTGAAAGGAGAGCGGGAAACCATTTAAGAAATACCACACTCAGTAGACCCAACTGGGGTTCGAACCCGATCTCCCCGTCATCACAGGACGGTTTAACATGAGAGTGAAGCATTTTATAACATTCGGCCACTGAAGCGGATAATCATTTTTTTTACGGTCACAAAAGTTACTAAGACAAGTTTCATCTATTCATACGTCAATTCATGTGATCTACATATGCCCCTTTTGATAGGTATTATCAATACCTATAAAATAACATTAATAATATAGTAAAACCTTATGATCATTGATCGAAATAAAATTATGATTATAGTTTCTAAATCCTACTTTAGTTTCTATATTGTAAGACATTACATTTTATGAAAAATAAATATCCTAAATCTTTCAAAACAATTTTCTTATTTCTTTAGAAAAATTATTAATTAATGAAACGACCTTTTTTTATCAACAATAACATATCATAAATTTCTCGTCACACTCTTTGTAAACCCCTACCATAAATTATTGTACTCTTTGTACATCCTGTGCCCTGTCTTGTTTGGATGAATCAGAAATAAGTTTCCACCCCTCTATAAGCCCTGGTTCTTCTTTTCATTCACTTCTCCCAAGGTCAAAGTTGAGCAAAGGATTCTGGGGCTCAGTGTCACCCCATGTCATATCGTTTTCCTTCCAAGTCAAGTTTTTTTCAAGAAACTCTTCGGTATAAGAAGTAACCTAAGTGTAAAGTAGTTTGAAAGTTATATTTTTTATTTCTAAAAAATTGCACGGTGATGGTGTCAGCTACCTCTTGAAGATTTTTATTTTTATCAGACTAAAGTATTTATAATAGTAAAGATTTAGGTAGGCAGGATAGTTATAAATGTTATTAAACCAATGTTAAGATAGTCATACGTGAATTTATGTGCAGCTGTCACTTTTGATCATACCTACATTACAATTACATTACAATTACATTACAATAACCACATACTAACCATACAATAGCCATACATACAATACATACATATCTAATAACACCTCCCTGTTCATATAGCTTAATTCAACCTCAATAACTTTCTAATAGATAGTACTACAAATAATAAAATAAAATAATATCAATGTTGACAGAAAAAAAAAAGTTTTTTTAAAGTTCCTCTGTACCAAAATCACACTATATTCAAACTTTTTTAATTGTTTTTTTTTCAATTACAATAAAAAAGGGAGAAATACTTGTAACTCTATTTAAAATAAAGATAATTAAAGTAAATACTTTAAATAATTGTTATTTATTAGAAATTGACATACTTTTGGTATCGAAACGCTTTCCTTACTGTTGGTTTGATTATCCATAACAACACGAGGAAGGCGAATTTTAAATAAATCCAAATATATAGATGACTACCCGCTTCAGTGGCCAAACGGTATAAGGCAGGGGTCCCAATTATTTTTTATTGCGATCCGTTTTAAAAACTCAACATACTTCTGCGGTCCGGCAAAATTTTAACACTGACTCAAGTTCAAACCTTATACTATATTAATTCAAAAACGTGATTTTCTTTCCTTTTAGTTATTTTACTTATTTATTACTGCTGGATGTCTACTACCCGCCCATCACCGGAATAGCATCATTTCTTCTGTTTATCGCTATCTCGTCAAGGTCCTTAAAAATGTCTTTGATTCAAGACGTGGACCGCCTGTCCGTCATTTGGGGACCACTGGCCTCACTTTCGTGTTAAACTGGTTTGCTGATGGCGGGGAGATCAGAGTTCGAATACCGGTTGGGTCTACTGAGGGTGGTTTTTCCTAAATGGTTTCCCACTCTCCTTTAACTAAAATGTGGGGAGATTATCTCTAAAATGCTTACTTCCTCATCCCTACCCCATTAGAGTAATTAATATATAATACGAGTATAACCTGAAAAGGTAGTAAAATGTGGTGATAAGTATACATATTTAATATAGATATATATTAGATGTATATAGATGTATACATATTTTATTCTTGCAAAGTAAATCGAACTTTTTTTAACACCCCATCTTACTGCCAGTTCGGATTATGCTTATGTACTAATTACGCTAATTGTTTTAGGGATTAGGAAGGTTTTATTCAGAGGAAGTGTACCCATATTTGCGTGGAAGGAGAGTGGAAAACCATTTAGTAAAAACTACCCTCAGTACACCCGACCGAGATTAGAAACTCGATCTCATTGTCGTCGGTAACTTAGTCTACTTTGAGAAAACCGAACCTTATATCGCTGCTTCGTTAAAATGTTATTTTACTCTATTTCTGCCCTCCAGAGCTAAGCCATAACCTTGAACTTTCTTGACGCTTCTACTTTTTTTTTTCCTAAGCCGCGAGTATTTGCACGTTTCTATACATTATTCAGTTTGTTGATAGAGCTAAAGACTGTGACAGTGGTAGGAAGGAGATTGGTGGAGGGGTAAACGGAAGGGTTAGAAGAAACATCCCCACGTATTCTAGACAAACTTTTGAAAAGTCTCCTCCTTCTTCCATGACTGAAAAGACTGAAGACATCTCAGAAACTTTTTTTCTTTTTTTCAATCTATGTGCAAATGTTGTACTCGTAACACGTAGAAGAATCGTTTTATACTTTGTTGCAACAAGATTTTAGTCATATGATGTGACAGTTTATTAATTGGATTTGGTGACATAATTTCTTATAGCCCTATATAAATATTTATGAACCTTTTTTTAATACATTTATGACTTAACTAAAAAAAAAGCAGAAAAACATATCAATTGGAATCGAATTGTTTCTTTAAATAATAGTTAATTATTTTTAAAAAAATTCCAGAGCGCATAGTATGTATACTATAAATAATAAAACTAATTTAAATATATATACATTGTGTGTACATTAAAACAAAAGTAAAACAAACAAAAAATTGTGAAGTTAAAAACACAAGGACTCGCTTCAGTGGCCTCATGGTCTAACCCGCTACTCTCACAGTAGACCAGACTGCCGATGATGGGGAGATTAAGGTTCGAATCACGGTCAGGCCTACTAAGGGTGGTTTTCCAAAATTGTTTTCCACTCTCTCTCTCTCCACGCAATTGCGGGTACACTTCCTCTAAATATAACCTTACTAATCTATAAAAAACTATTAGCGTAATTAATACATAAGCGCATAACCCGAAAGGGAAGTAAGACACGGCGATAAAAAAAAACTATAACGTATAGTTGATTTTAAGAAAGTATTACACTAATCGATAAAAAGCTGTCTTGTCAAAACTAACTAAACATATGCACTTTTACGTTGATGCCTGTCTTGATTTAGAAATATAATAACATTTCCTAAATTAAAATAATATTCACATCATATAATAATTTATGTTTTATTTTCAATCGTACCAAATAATTGTAGTTATGTGTTCTACGTAATTTTCTAAAAGAGTTAACATTATCAGGAATTTGAGAACAGTAGAATGAGGAAAGTCGTGAAAATAAAACCTACCCTCGGAAATACAAAAATATTTTTTTTTAAATGGGGAGATATTTACTCTTTTATTCAAATAAGCATTCATATTGGGTAGTACGCTTCATATAGAAACAATAAAAAAAAATATTTTCTTAGTTTTATTAATGTATCCGTTATTTGAGGTCTTAATCGAGCTATACCAACCAAGTGGCCGATTATAGGGCCAACATTTGCGGAGAGAGGGTGTCATTTGTTCAGCACATTGAGCCCTCCTGTCATCAATTTCAGTTTTATAAACCGGATCTGCTACTTATTTATTCAAGTAGCTCCACATTGGTCCTCACGACACTGAGTTTGACCCCATTCTAGACCCACTGCTCCACAAATAAACTTTAGAAGTGCCAGAGATCGAATCCGGGCGGGACCTCTGGATCTAAAGCCAGGCACTCCGACCACTAGACCACAGAGGTGGTCCTTAATGTTAATAAAATAGAATATTGTAATAAAACTATTTTATATTTAGTAAAGTTTCAAAAGTTTTCTTTAGCTATTCGACTAAAAAAAAAAACACAAACACACACGAACGTAAGTATTTACGAGCATGCCATTTTTATTTTTGGTCATAGTTCCACCAAGCTTCAATATCTATGACTTCATCGAAATATTAATAGGTGAAGTTTTGAATTCTTTATTTATCAATATTAATTTAAATTTAAACTTATTTGTGCCTGGAGGGCTAGGTTTATTTTACGGTAACCACGTAATTACCATTATAACACATTTATAAATGATTTTTTGTTTTAAAATGACATAATCTAAACATAATTTCGGAAGGTTTAGAGGGCTAATGAGAAATATGGCCTACTGATATCCCGTGACCTAGATGAGTTATTTACGTACTAAACGATTTTCTGAATTAATTTGTTTGTAAAAATAATAAAATATTGATATTTAGGTAAAAATAAAATATATCATTTGTTCTATATGATAAATACTATTCCAACATACTTGTACAAAAGCTATTTATTATTTTATTGTGTGTTAGAGGTTTAGTAAATAAACGTATTATTTATATCTATGAGACAAAATTCTTTCATTCGATTACAAAATTAATAAGCCAAAATATAATCTACATTCAAAATGATCTTATAGACATTAATAAAATGCTTCTTGCAATTACACAAATAAATTTAGGAAGTCGCAAACTACAAATAATCCTTATTATATTAAGTACCTTAGTAAGTAATAGCTAAAAAAAATGTTGTTTGATAGTTAGGATTTTAACAACCCTCTGAACTACTTGTGAAGTTTAAAAAATATTCTTGTTATATTACGAGTAAAAATAAGATTCATTTCCAAACAAATGTTCTTCATTGGATTAATTACTAGCTAATATAACACACTAATTATCTTCCCACATACATCCTCTAGTTTAGCTAGCGGGTTTTGTACATTTTAAGATAATTACTGAGCTAAGGGTCCCAGGTTCGATTCCTGGCATGGCAGAAATGTGGGTTTCCCCTTTAACAGTGATGAATTAACGGCTTGAGAATATCTGTTTTAGATGTGAGTTAGTTTATGATTCGTGTGCTGATACAAGCAATCAGTTCAGAAATTTCTCGTTAAATACCTCAAATAAATGAAATTAAATTTAAGATAATTTAATCAGGTTTTTTGGTGTGTGAAGGGAAGGTCGGGGTTTGAAAATCCCATTCCATTGTTTTTAAGGTGTATATTCCCAAATGGTTTCATTCTATTCCACCACCCAAATGCTGGTACATTTACTCCAAATTCTAGTGTCCTTGAGGGTCCGGGGTTCAAACCTCGGTCCCGGCACAGATTTATCTGATTGCCGAACCCTTCCTTCACCTCTGACAAGACGTGTATTAATCACAACTTGTGAATGTGAGGAATGCCAGGCCTCCACCGTGGTTCGGATCCCACGTTAAACTGTAGGTCCTCCATTTCATCTCACAATCACCCTACCATACCGTAAGTGCGTATAACCCGAACGGGTAGTAAGACGCGGTGCTAATAATAATAATAATCTAGTGTCCTCGTTTCTATACCACTAGCATAATTAATATGTATGCATGCAACCTTTACGGGTAGTAAGAGGTGATGGAAAAAAAGTTTTCAAAATCAACACCGATCAATATATTTCTATTAAGCCATAGTTTCTGTTTAGTCAGAAATGTAGCGAAACTCTACCCTAATTGGGCAATTCACCTTCACTTAAGAGAGAATTCACCTTTGATTAATGAAGTAGTTTTTGCCGGTTGTCTTGAAAGTTTTGAACGATACTTCCTCTTGAATGGGCGAATCCTTGCACCTTGAGAAACTTGGGTGTACAGAAGAGGGAAACTTTAGCCGGAAACCTTCCTCTTGTTTGAACGTTCGGACCCTCCCTCTCTTTAACATTTATCATAGTTCCACCCCTTCCACCTTTCTAGTTCTCTGTTCTCACGTCATCACGTAACACATGAGAGGCGCCACGGCCTGCTATACATTTTATCACAACATCACAGGATATTTCATAAGGAAAAACTTCTAGTAAACCATTTATTTTTTCTGTTTAATAGAGGGGTGTGAAGCTTTGGAATATTTAAGTATTAGGTCCAGTTTCATAGTCGGATTTGGCACGCCTCAAGTGCGGTGCTATACTAAATACAAGACATCTTCCTAAACTCTAATGGAATGCGCCAGTTTCACATCTGAAAGTGGCCCATTCCCTTCTGGTCTAGGTAGGTGTCGTCTTGCTATACTAAATACAAGACATCTTCCTAGACTCTAATGGAATGCGCCAGTTTCACATCTGAAAGTGGTTCATTCCCTTCTGGTCCAAGTAGGTGTCATCTTGTATTTAGTATAGCACCGCACTTGAGGAGTACTAGGTCTGACTATGAAACCGGCCTTAAGTAGATCCATTTTAATTTAATTTATTTAAGGTATTTAACGTTTACTTTATGAACATACTGATTATGTTAGCACACGAGAGGGATAGGTTTCTACCAATTTTGCCGGAAAAGGTATTTTCCCCTACCTTCCAGGGTTCTTTTACATGTCACAATCGACATGGGACCGATGGCTTTACATCCCCTCAGAAGGTAAAAGTCTGTTCACCGTAGGAATTATTTTCTGAAAGGCCTTTTTCCCTACCAGAAAGCTTTTATATAGTAGGATATTGGTAGGAAAAAAGACCTTTCAGAGAGTAACTCCTACCGTGAATGGAGTATAGCTGTGTTACGGATTTTTATCGCTCAAGAAAAATCCATCAACCCTGGCTGGGTTTAAACCCACGAACATCGGGTTCTGAGGCGAGCACTTTACCCTAAGACCACCGAGCTAGGTAGATAGTCAAATCTCCTTCCCTTTTACTTTGACACCCGCAATTCATCCTACCCACTTCGGTGGCCGAATGGTCTAAGGCATCACTCTTCCAGTAAACTAGAATTCAAATGACGTGGAGACCGAGGTTCAAATCTCGGTCAGTTGGGTGGTTTGCCCAAAATGATTTTTCACTTTCCCTCCACACAAAGACTCGTACACACTCCTTCTAAATATAAACTTCATAATCCCTAAAATCACTAGCGTATTTAGTATGTAAGTATATTCCGAACGGGTGAAACACCCCATGCCCATTCAGAAATAATAGTCAAGGAGGTAACAAGAGAATCTTTTATTTAAATAACATAACATATACAACTCTACGAGACGAGTGAAACAGCTCAAAGCGTTAGGTGACATCAGCGATCACACGAAGTTCTAAATGTATTTGAAATGAACATTTCAAAGAAAGAACCTGATATAATAGGCATACAAAGTTTTATAAACCATATAAATAGTTAAAGCCAAAACAACTTTATATAATATATGAGAGATGTATAAGTAATCTCGAAAGCGGCAAGTTTCCTAGACTGCCTCGCATCAGTCACATCAGATAAATAGCACATAATATTTGCAAAAAATTTACTCTCGCCCATAAATGGCGGCTCAAAACACACGATACAATAAATCCTAAATTGACCTTATTAACTATCTCTATTTATTTTTCTTAAACAAGTCATAATTTAATACACTGGCAAAATCAAACATCCTTGATAGGAATAACTAATTGAGGATACACTCTTAAAAATATATAACATCAATCTAAGTGCTCTTATTGGCAGCTCTCAATTTGTTGAAATAATAAATGATATGCCTTCATACAATTATCGGTCTGAACAGGACATTATTTGTAATCATTCACAAAAAATGTCAAACTTTAATTTAATAATGACGCCGCCAAGTGTCCGGCACACAAATTTACTTGCGATCCAAAGATGCTAAAAAACACAACGCCAAGTGTCTGAAAGATTAAATATCTAAAGGTTTTAAAGTTCAATTATGGAATATTAACTCGTTACTGGCCCTGCTTTTTATCTGGAGGTGGCCGACAAATCAAAGGATTAATAACATATGAAATAGTATTTAGCGCCTTTAGGCGGTCACAAGCCTAATTACACGCTACGTAAATCAGGTACATTTATCAAAGAAGCAATGCCTACAGAGGAATCTCGCCGTCTTGCAGCCCTATCTCAAATTAACAGACGATAAACTTTAAACTGTATCAACAATATTAAATAATCTATCAACAAATATTAAGATTATAACTCTACATAATACTAAAATAAGTGGAGCCGGATAAAGACACTATCTGTTAATAAACGACCAAACTGTCGATACCGAAAAGGTTTGAAAAACATGGGCGGATATGCAGAAATTACGTGAAAACACAGTATCAAAGTTGAAAATACGGGTTTACTCTAACCGTACTAAGATTTTAACTTTTACCATGACCTTAAGAGTCCAAAAATACTAAGTCCATTTAACGTGAATTCCATAACAAAAACTAATAAGAATCTGAAACGATAATTTTGAAAATGTTAAATATAATTTAAGCTGAAGGGGAATTTATAGTATGAAGATATTAATCAACTTATAACAACGTCGCTCACCTATGAAGCCAGTATTGCAATATGTGACAACATTACAGAATCCTACTATTATATAGTCCTTGAACCTACCACGTGTTCTCGAGGCTCGGGAATAACAGGAGTGCGAGATGGGTAAGGGGTAGCATGCTTCTAGAACATACTGGGTAATAGCACGCCTCTCCAGTCATATGTAGAAAGAACTGGACTACAAGCTTGCCGAACACAGCCGATAGAGCACACTGAACGCTCGTACATATCGTTCTTCTTTTCCTGGGTGCGGCTCGGTACTCACAACGGGGAATGAACCATGGGCCTCGTATGAGTAGTGAGACACAGTGCTAAAAACAATTCATCTTCACCTCCACAAAACATTTTGAAGAAAGAAGAAAAAATTTGATATATTAATAACATACAAATCTCGTTTGGGTGTACTGAATTTTTTTTTTTCCTAAATAAGTTCCCACTCTATCCGCACGCCAATGCGGGTGTATTTACTTTAAATTCAACCTACCTCACACTTGATCCAATAGTGTAAATATATGAATACCCTGAACGGGTATTAAAACGCTCTGCACTCACCCACACATGTGTCTCTTATAAGTAAAATTGACTAAATTTTTGAATTATTATAAGTGTGCATCTAAAGAACCAATAATATCAATCTAACGGATCCCATTTTTCTATATGACTATTAATGTTTATTAATTATTGCTATAAAATGGGTGTACAGTTATTTTTGCAGTAACTGAAATAATCGTTTTAAAAAGGTTTATCAAGTACATACAACTCCATAAACAAATACATATTTAAAATAAACCCAAGCTACTATTTGTCCGTGGCTGTCATTTTACCCAATTTACAAATCAAGTAAAACAATGGACATCTACACGAATTGCTCAATTTTTAGGTCAACACGAGACACGGGCAATTTCATGAATTGAGTGTAACCCACGCCTTAATTTGGGACGAGTTGCCCTCGTTCTAAAATTGAGTCACTATCCTCATTCATGACAAGTCAAGCAGAAATAAATGCATGCAAATCTATTACTGTACATACTAAAAATAAAAAACACAATATGTCAGGCAACTTTTTATTCCAAAAATTTGTTACTTTTTGAACACCGCGTCTTACTACCCATTTGGTTTATACGCTCATCTACTAATTATGGTAATGGTTTTAAGGCTTAGGAAGGTTATATTTAGAGGAAGTATACCCGCAATTGTGTGGAGGAAGAGTTTTGTAAAAACCACCCTCAGTACACCGACTGAGTTTCGAACCTCGATCTCCCCGTCAACTTCAGTCTAGTCTACTGCCAGAGTAGCGCGTTAGACCACGTGGACCCGAAGTGGTTGGTTGTTTTTTTTAATATTATTCTCCCCAAAATGTAGGTGAAGGCTATGACCAGTTAAAACTTTTATTTTCAAGTCTTAAATTTTTTTAAAAAAAATGTGATAAGTGATAACTTACATAAACCCCTATTAAACAATCCCACATTATCTTAAAATGTTCTGTTGTGGTATAGATAAAACATGACTTTATTTAATAGAGTAATGCTAGATTTAGGTTTATAACATCTTTCTTTAATTTCAAAATTACAAAATTTCGCGTTAAGCTTCGTTCGATTAGTTTTTAAATCTTTTTAACTGGTCAGAAGGATTTTTATCATTTTTGCCCACATTTTGTCGAAACTATACTAAAATTAACAAATAACTTATTAAATAACCCGGGATTTCTAAACGTCTGCAACACGCCTAAGAGCTCTGCCATGTAATACCTTAAATCATACATGTATCATCCCTACTCCATTAGTGTAATTAAAATGTGTATAGCCTGGCGAGGTATTAAATCGGAGTAGAAAAACTAAATAGTTAAATTTTTTTAATATGCTTATGTGTTTAAGAGAACAGCTTACTGGAGTGCAGGGACGCATTGCAGGGGTTCAGTAATCCTGCATTAATTAGCTGTGGTTTGTAATGTGAAAATATAATTCGCCCCAAAATGGAGGTGAAAAATATAGAATTAAGGAGACCACCACGGTAAGAGAACAATTTCTGTTCAGACGTTCTGCTCTAACGCAATATTTAACTCTACGATGCATTATTTCAGAATATGGCTCACACCAAAATAAAATCGAAGTATTCCATCATGGATCTTTTTCCACTAAAGCTATATATTTTGAGTTCTAATGATAGAAATAAATGTTAAATATATTACATTAACTTATTTTCAACGACATTTTAAGCATATTTGCTGATCTATGAGACTAGGCTTGAAGAAAAAGGGCTCTAGATTTAGCCTTGTTCTAACAAATACAATAATTTGTAGATAGGCTCACAGCAGAAAAATTCAGATATTTGAAAACTAACAGCAAACTTTCCTCTTACCTTGTGATAAGTAGTTTCGTAGTTTTCTTTCCCCTTTTTTTTATAGAGATGAGAAAGTTTGGTTGTAGGTGAAGGTCAAAAAGGAGTGTAGGCTTAGACAGAATAGAAATGTATTTCCAAAAAAGACACAGACCATTGTATTTAAAGAAGTGTGACCTGACAACGATTGAAATTGTCTCGCTGACCGAGATTGCTATTTTAACAAGATTAGAAACCTCACCTTTTTGAAGTATTTTTTATTTTAAAAACATGTGTGAGATGGTAGAATGATCTACTTTTCGATGACGTTTCACACTAAAAGTTTCTGTTCTAAGATTAAGGTAATTGGTAAGAAACATAGATCTAAATATATTTTTAAAGGAATATTTTTGTAATATGGTCTAGTAGTCATAATTCGTGGTCACAGATCCAGAGCTCAATCCCCAGCACTTCCAGATTTTTCTGTGGAAGCAGTGGGTCTGGAACGGGTTCAAACTCAGCCTCATGAGGACAAACGAGGAGTTACTTGAATAAAGAAGTAGCGGATCCGGTCTAGAAACATGAGAATAACGGACGTAAAGTTAATTTTGCTGATCACATGACACATTATTTACAAATGTGGGCATTATCTTCGCCAACATACGGTGGCCGCTCAGTTGGTATGGCTCACTTGCTTGATAACGCCACGGAGTTTTTTTATAAGGTCAACAAGATTTAATTTTAATATAACTGAGGATTGTTCCAGTGATTTTGATACTTCGCAGCCAAAATTCTGATAAGAAATGCCCCAGCATGAGAGTTTGTCACTTGAAGTAGTTGGCAACTTTAATGCTGACACAAAACGCTAAAATTCAATATTGTGAAGGATATATTGCCTTAATTGAATTGTGTGAACATATATTTTTTCTAATTGTCATGAAGTGGAGTGTTGGCGGGAAAAGCAGAGCTTGTTGAATCTGTACCGGTGATATATTCTCGCCCCATTAATACCCATTTGACCAACCATACATAGGCTCTGCGCTACACTCCTCACATGAAAAGGGTTATTTCCATTGATTCTGAACGATGAGTGTCTTACTGACTGATGAGAACAATTCACAGGTACAGTTTTAACTAGGTCTGCTCACACTGGCAACACGCCACGATACTCCACTCTCAATGAATGTTTATTTATTAATTTATTTAGCACCCCGTCTGAATTCCCGTTCAGGATATACGCTTATATGTACTAATTACGCTAGGGGTTTTAGGAATTAGGAAGGTCATATTTAAAGAAGTGTACCCACATTTGCGTGGTGGGAGAATGGATAACTATTTTGAAAAAAAAATCCTCGGGACATCCAACCGGGATTCGAACCTAAATCTCCATGTCATCCGTAATCTAGTCTAACACGAAAGTGATGCCTTAAACCATGTGGCCACCGAAGCAGGTCACAGTTTATTAAAAATTGTCATATTTATTTTAATTTTAATACTTTTCCTCTAAAGAAACTCCTCTTGAGAAATAAATTGTCTATATTTTCTTGTATTAACGTTCTACGAAAAAGTTATTATTTATGCCCACTCATCTGTGACAAGTGAGGCAGTGGGAAATATATCTCCAACATCACATAGGACAGATTCATTATAACGTTACACTCTTCAGCTGGAAAAATAGCGAATAAAATAAAATATTTTCCTCTTCTAGAACATCAGCTTGGTAATTCAAAGGCCAGAAACGCAATTCTGACTGCTGAAGAGGACTTTCTACTTCACTTTATTATATAGAGAAAGTATTATAAATGAAGAGATTAAAATGAAGCTTGGCTTTTTTTTCCCCCGAATTAAAAATAAATGGTACGGAACTCCTCACGGACTTTCTCACTCAATTGTTTAAAAATTGAGGTATCAAAACTAGTAATATTTGTGAAACGAAATAATACACACTATCAAATCTGAGCAAAAATGGCACTTTACTTACGTAAAACACTTTTTGACTTCCGGTTTTTAATTTAATAATTTTATTTTTAAAGAATTAAAGTACTCATTTGTATATTTGGACCAATAAAAAGGGTATATATTGACTATTGAGTCTAAAATGAAGAGATATATCATTGGTGTACGAACATTTCCCCTAAGAGGCTAAAGGAAAAAGAACAAATTTTTAAGAGATTTGCTTATTTACTTATTCTATGGAAAAAGATAATTATTGCGTTAGTTCTTAAGTAATATATTTGTACAACTAAAGCTCACACAATTGGATTAATATATTTGCCATTATCTCAGAAATTATTGGTTTTATAAAAATATATCTCAAATAAAAGTTCTTTTTATTTTTAATAGAACTACAATTTTTCAATAGTAAGTTGTTTAGTATCTCAAATAGTTGAGGAGATATGGACATTTATGCTGCTGTAAATTACCCTAAAATACATTTTCATGGAAAATTGAAAATAGCCATTTTATTTATAATTTTAATTAATGTCTAGATACAAATTTTTATCAAATAGTTAAAGACGATTTTGAGAAAAAAAGATATTTTCTCTTTTATCCCCTTATTAAAATACTCTTAATTTTAGGGTTAAACAGACATACAGACAGACGGCATCGCAAAAACCACTTTTTAGGGTTCGGGGGGCCATCAAACGTCGAAATTAATCAAATACTAGAGTTCAAATTTTTTGACGATCACAATACTTACTTGACCTGTAAAGTACCGTAACGAAAGTAAAAAGTGGGATTTTCAATTCTGTCATTTCCTGAGGCTACACAAGAAATGATTTATGGCTTTAATTCAAACTTAATATTAAATGATTACGGCTATAATTTTGTTTTCAAAGTTGGCTTTAAATATTTTATTCTGAAAATTGAAAAAATGACACCTGGACACGGGAATCGAACCTGGGACTTTTGGCTTAGTACGCCATCTAACCACTGAGCTATCCAGGAATCGTTCGGTGCCCAGGGTCATTCTTCACTCATATTTTAAGGCAAATTTTATGATGGGCCTGTGAAAATCGTCGGCCACAAAAGTGTGATTTTATTAATCTCACGAGCTATCAGATAAATCAGATCAGATAAATCTTTTGTTCAAATGTAAATACGGATAGTGTTTACATAATATTTAACACTGTATATTTGTTTTTTAAAATAAAAATTGATATAAGGGTAGTGCACTAATAACTAATTATTAAAAATTTGACACTCTTAGAAAATTTCTTGAAAGGATTTTGTTCAAAATAGTCCAAATTGTAGGTACATTTGCGCAAATAAAATACTATATAAAATATTTATTAAATTAGCTTATCTCCTTTTGATAAATGTATTGATTATACAACTTATGTTTTCTTTCAACTATTATTATTATTATTATTATTATTATTATTATTATTATTATTATTATTATTATTATTATTATTACCACGTCTTACTACCCGTTCGGGTTACACGCAGTTACGCTAATGTGCTATGGTAGGGTGATTGTGATATGAATGGGAGGACCTACAGACGTGGAATCCGAACCACGGTGGAGGCCTGGAATTCCACACATTCACAAGTTGTGATTAATACACATCTTATCAGAGGTGAAGGAAGGGTTTGGCAATCAGATAAATATGTGCCGGGACCGAAGATTGAACCCCGGACCCTCAGCACTACTCTCACAAGTAGACTAGACTGCCGATGACGATGAGAATGAGGTTCTAATTTCGCTCGAATGTACTGAGGGTGGTTTTTTCCAAAACAGTTTCCCATTCCACGCAAATGCTGGTACACCTCCTCCAAATATAACCTTCCTGATCCCTAAAACCATTAGCGTAACTAGTACATAAACGCATAACCCGAACGGGTAGTAAGACGTGATGCCAAGAAAAAGAAAATTTCCTGGGTAGAGCGTGTTACCAGCCCAAGCCACCCAATGGATTTCTACGAGCGCGCGAGAAAGAGCCTACACATTTTACCAGTACGATACTTTCACCTACCTTCCCGGGTTCTTTTATATACCACAATAGACAAAGGACCGACGGCTTTGCTTACCCTCCGAAGAAAGTTATGCTACGGATCTGTATTGTTCAGTAAAAATCGATTGAACTCAGCTGGGCTTAAACCCACGAACATTGGGTCCTTAGGCGAGCACTTTACCCAAGAACACCGACGTGGACTCTTTCTCTAAATAACACCAAGGCATCAGCCCACAATCAAGCATACCAACAGAGCAGCCACCATTTGTGGGCGAAGATAGTGCCAACCTCTGCGGATTGAGGTTGTCATGTGGTCATCACAACGAACCCTTCGGCCTTTAATCTCACTTTTCTACACCAGAGCCGCTACTTTTTTTTAAATCCAAGTATCTCCTCATTTGACCTCACGAGGCTGAGTTGACCCCGTTCTAGAGCCACCTGCTTCACAGAAAATCTGGAAGCACTGGGATCGAACCCAGAGCTTCTTGATCTGTAACCAGGAGTTCTAACCACAGAGGTAGTCCTTTCTCTATATAGGGTGTATATTATTTGGTGTCAAATAATCTAGGGGCGTATTTCCAACGACCAAACATTAAGTGAAGTTCATATAGGCCTATATATGGGTCTAGAAACGTTTTGTTTCTGATCTAGTAGGAATTTTATTGTTCAATTAATAAACAATCCAACAGAAGAAACAATTATTAGTGAGAAATCCAACATAAGAAACAATTATTAGTAAGCAATCCAACAGAAGAAACAATTATTAGTAAGCAATCCAACAGAAGAGACATTTAATAAGCAATCCAACAGAAGAACCAATGCAATTAAACAAGACAAAGTCTAACAAAAACAAACAAAACCACAAGTTAGAATATTTTGTTGGAAAAGTTGTTAAAAATGGTGTCGTCCTGCATCGATACATCCTTTGAACCTTCGTTTCATGCTTTGTCGTACTCTGTTGAGTCCACCTGGGCTGTTACGTATTTTCTCACATCCATTTAAGATACGCTCCCTTAAAACGTAAACATCAGGCACAGGAGTTGAGTAAACATTGGACTTTAAAATATTTACCCAGAGATTAAAATCCACAGGGTTCAAATCTGGTGATCAAGAAGGCCATTTAATGGATCCCCACGACCAATCCATCTTTGAGGAAAACTTCTAGTAACTCTAGAACTAAGCATTTCTACTCATATTTATAAACATTTTTCTTAATATTTGGTCTATGGGATTACGCCCCTAGAATATTTTGCATCAATTAATATACACCCTCTATTGGAAATTAAAAATACCTTTCTTCTGATGAGATTTTTTTTTATGAATTTTGTACATACGTGGGAGCTGCTCAGAAGACCAATAATACACGCTGACTTTGCCTCGCTGTCCACGTCCTTCACGGCCTTTCATGGATGTGGTCATCCCTCCAGTTATAACTGGAGCTAATCTCTGGAAGATTAGGGTTTCACTCTCACGTTGAGAAGTCGGTAATCCACCAATCATAGTGCTACCTTTTCAAGCATTATAGAAGGCTAAGCCCCAGGATCTGACAACGCCCGTCAGGGAAATAACGTCTACTGCGCGGGGAATGGGTCTTAAGGGGGCCATCTCAGTATGCGAGAAATTCCCGCGCATTCATCCAGCTCTTAACGCAATATGATGCGTTATTCCAAAATATTATTCACACCAAAATAAAGTCTAAAGATTTAAACAAGACTCTTTTTCCTTAACAACCCTATAGTTTGAATTTTATTAATATAAATTAATGATTTAAAATGTAAATCAATTCCTTTTCAATTAATTTATAGTCATATTTGCGAAACTGTGAGTCTAGGCTTGATGAAAAAGTAATCTAGATTTATTTTTATCTAATAAATACAGTAATTTCTTGATAAGCTCACAATAGACAATGGTAAGCTATTCAAGAACTACCAATGGTAAGCTATTCAAGAACTACCAATGGTTAAGCTATTCAAGAACTACCAATGGTAAGCTATTCAAGAACTACCAACGGTAAACTATTCAAGAACTACTTGAGATAAGAAGTTTCATAGTTTTCTTTCCCCTCTTTATTATTGACATGGCTGGGCGAATATGGGCAGAATAGAGAAGTATTTCGAGAAAGCGACAGAGACATTAATTATGTTTTAAGCCGGACAGCGATTTGTACTTTCTCGCTGACCGAGGCAGCCGCTTGAAATAGTAACAAGTTTTTAACTACTAAAAATATTTTTAATACAAAAACAACTATAAAACAAAAAGGTTTTTTTTAAAGAAATGAAAATAAGAATATGTAAATAAAATAATATCCCTTAAGTTAGATATCATTTGTTCAGAAAGAAAACAAACTCCTTAGAATGATCGAAAACTTTTTTATAAAATTGTTTTTTGTTTAGTAACAAATTTCTCACGAAATTAATTCCCGGAGAAAAACTTTTTTTTTATCTATTTAAATTTAAAAAAAAAAGGGAAGGAACCTTCTATACAGAAACTAACCAAATCTTCCCGACAGAACGTACCGTAGATTCAAGGTTTTGGTGACGTCACTCTAATAAGACGCGTACTTCCATCTCTTCCGTTGAAGTTCTTATATCCATGTTAGGTTGAGGGGTGGAGCTCTTCCTAATCACATTTCCCTTCCCACCCCCCCCCCCCTCCGACACTTCTTGGATAACATCGTTTCCTAGAGACACGCAGTTACAGATCCCCTCATCCCTCCCCTTACCCCCGCGGTGACAAGTGTACGTACACAGATTTCACTTCAACTTTACCTTCTTCCTCCGTCAATTTTCACTAACTCTTCATATTTCTCTTTCTCTTTCCAGTTGATTGGGAGCACACGCTTTTAATTAAATTAGGACCTGCTTCGGTGGCCACATGGTCTGAGGCAATAGTAGTATTTGAACTTCACGTACACCCTGATACATAATTTATCTTCAACTTTCTACCTTTAAAGTTTTTGTTTTTTTTTACAATTTCGTTTTACTATCTGTTTTAGCTATACGCATATGTACTAATTACGCTAATGAGTTAGGAATAAGGAAGGTTGAGTTTAGTGGAAGTATACATGCATTTGCGTGGAGGTAGAGTGGGAAACAATTTTGAAAAACCACCCTCAGTACACACGACTGAGATTTGAGCCCCGATCTCTTTGTCAATGGCACTATATTATACTGCAAGAGTGACACCTTAGACTAAGTTTGTAAGTATCAATTAATCTAGGTGTTTAGAAAAAAATATCACATTAACTACTACGATCATATAATTAAAATAATAACTATCAAGTTAAGTGGGCACGCAGACAAAGGCTTGAGTCTCGGTTTGTCTGGTTGGTCTTGGCTCAAATTCTGACCCGATGTACAAAGTATTTTTCACCTAATGATTTTCTATTCTCTTTACAAAAATGCTGATACCTATCCTTTAAATTCTACATCCCTTATCCATTCCTGGTTAATGTAAATATGGGAATAGGCCGGACGGGTAGTAAGATGTAGAGCAGGGAGGAACATTTTATGGGAAGTCCTAGAAATTTATTTATATTGATATTAATTACATTGTTACATTTTTAATACTAGAGATGGTCATTTTATTTACCATGAATATTATAATTGGATTTTCAAAGAAAAGCATTTTTATTTTTTTTATTTTTTTGCGTTCAACATTGATAACATTCTATTATATTAGTGTTGTTTTATAAGTTTTGATAATATTCAACAATTGTGAAAGCTGCAAATCACATAACTTGAAGTATGAACACGTGAAAGTTGATCCAGTAACTTTTCTGCTCTCCAGAAAAAAAAAATTCTTCCAATGAAAACTGGACTGAGCGCTTACACCAGTCCGAATCAAAAGCTACTGACTGCATTATGGTAGAAGGACTTTGAGGTTTTCCTTAAAATAAAATAAAATATGGAGGGTACGGGGGTAAAATGGGGGAGGATGACATTTCATATATTTTCCAGGACAACAACTTACATATCTCAAACCCCATAAGGATCACAGCAAATATTAAAAAAAAACAAAAAACTTTGGTGGTCGCGTGGTCTAACGCGCTACTCTCTCAGTGAACTAGACTGCCACTGAGGTTCGAATCTAGGTCTGGTGTACTGTGGGTGGTTTTTTTCAAAATAGTATTCCACCCTGCCTCCACGCAAATGCGGGTTTAATTCTTCTAAATATAACCTTCCTAGTCCCTAAAACCACTAGCTTAATTAGTACATAGGCGTGTATCCCGAACGGGTAGTAAGACGTGGCGCTAAAAAAATATTAAATGTGACTGATGGATGGAAGGGGACGCGATAAAAAGCCAGTGTTTTTTCAGTTTTTTATGGCAAAATCTTTTTTTGGCCAAAATAAATAAAATATTGCTCCAGTAGAAACTTAGAGTTTAATTTTCTTCATACGGTGATATCAACAGTTGTTGAATATCTGTCATGAGCAAAGCAGCATTAGATAACAAACTTTTTAAATGAAGAGAAAAAGTGGTAATTAAATTCCAGGACATCCTTGACAGATATTCAACAACTGTTGAGGTCATCATGCGAAGAAAATTAAACCCTATGTTTCTACTGGAGCAATATTGGATTTATTTTGGACAGTTTTTTTTTTTTTGCCATAAAAGTGCATCTCCTTCAATCCCACCTTAACCATTCTCTTAAGTCCATGATTGTCTAACAGATGGCAGCACTAACTCCATTAGAGTTTTAAAAAATCGACTTTCCTCTTTTTTTTTACCCTGTACCCTTCAACTAGTCTTCACAATACTCCACCCCCTCTACTTGTTGAAAACAAAATAAGTTGTTTTTCCCAAAAGCCAGAACGTTTGCGTCTGCTACCACCCGAAACCATTCAAGTCAAAGCCGGATTTTAGAAGTGACCTTTAAATCCGACGTAAATACCCTCACAAGGTCCCTTGAGGGGTGAGTTGTAGAGGTTAGAGGTACTCGCCGAGCCTCCACTAAGTCAATTTACCGGGTATACTTCCAAAAACAACCTGCCAGACCTTGAACAGAAGAAAGAATGGAGGAATCTAAGAGAGAGAGGAGGAATCACCGGAAGGAGGAGGTGAAAGGAGGGGGATTCGAGAAAAAAAAAAGTTTACCAGGAAGAAGAAGGAGGTTTCTGGGAGAAGATTGTCCCTTTATTGAGGCACCATCTCCTTCCTTTTCATGAGCCTTTGTCTTGACATTGATGGCGAAGAACTTTCTCCTTAAAAGTATACAATCAATGAATCAGAGCGATGGAAAATGGGCGTACGATTCCTAAATGGGCGGTAACAAGTTTTTTTTTGGGGGGAAGGGGTACTGAATTCTGTCCGGTACTATCCACGTTTTAATTACACTAAGATAGTATCGGGAAGGATAAAATGATGGATATCTTAGCTCACTCGGTAGCGTGTCTGCCTACTGAGTTTAGGGTCACGGGTTTGATTCCAAGCATGGCTGAAACATTTGTAACTTGTTAAAATGTCGATTTCCCCTCTCACAGTGACGAATTAATGGCCGCCGGCCTGTGTTGTGTCCGTTATAGATTTAAGTTAGTGTATAAGTCGTATGGTTATTTTATTTCATTCGGTTCAGAAAGTGCACGTCTTTTTATTTTAGCACCGCGTCTTACTACCCGATCGGGTTATACGCTTATGTGATAATTACGATAAATGTTTTATGGTTTAGGAAAGCTATATATATAGAGGAAGTGTACCTGCATTTTTGTGGAGGGAGAGTGGAAAACCATTTGGGAAAAATCACTCTCAGTACACCCGACCGAGGTTAGAACCTTATCTCCCCGTCATCATCAATCTAGTCTACTACGAGAGTAGCACCTAAGGCCATGTGCCCATCAAGGCAGGTAAAGTGCAAGTTAATTACCTTTTTTTTAAAAGTTAGGGATGATGGTGGTAGAATTTATAGGACGTGTACCCAAACTTACGTGGAGGAAGAGAGGTAAATAATATAAGAAAACTCCCCCAGTACACCCAAACGGGGTCTCCCTATTATCGGCAGTACAATTTATTGAGAAACACCACCGGAAACACTTTTAGTCACCGATCGATTTATAAACTTATCAAAGGCCTCACAATGACCCATAATTTCTTCCCTATTCTTTTCTTATTTTTTCGTCTAAACATGTTATATATTAAGGTGACCTGATGCTCTAAGGGTAAGGTTTCGGACTTCTGTGCTGGGAGCCCGGGGTTCAATCCTCGGTCCCGGCACAAATTTATCTGATTGCCAAACCCTTCCTTCACCTCTGAAAAGACTTGTATTAAACACATCTTGTGAATGTGAGGAATGCCAGACCTCCACCGTGGTTCGGATCCCACGTTAAACTGTAGGTTCTCCATTTCATCTCACAATCACCCTACCATTAAACATTAGCGTAAGTGCGTACAACCTGAACGGGTAGTAAGACGCGGTGCTAATAATATATATCTATATATATATATATATATATACCCTAAGCTCAATTATTGCTCAAATATTACTGCCCCCACCACTTTTACTTCCTTTCGACCCCTCGTAGAAAGAAAGTATTGTGATCGTCAAAAAATCAAACTCGAGATTTCGACAAATGTCGACTCCCCCCCCCCAGAAACCGAAAATAAATTATCGCGATGCCCTCTTTTCGTCTTTTTTCCTATCTGTATCTCGGAATAGAGCCGAAAACATCTTACCTTTCAAACTAAAATTCGTATCCCGGGTTTTCATAAGGTCCCTCCAAGGAGTTTTTGGAGTTAGATATCTAAACCTAAATCAAGGAAAGTTACTGAAGGGCGAAAAGATATAGAATCGATGTTCTCAAAATTCATTCTAGTGATTTTTATTAAATTTTATATTCAAGCATTGTTTAATACTAAAAACAAAATGGCAGTTCTTTTTTTTTCCAATGGAAGTGAATTTAAGGGCGCTTCAAATAAGCAAAGCTTTCACATTTTTAGAATATATCCGCAACAACGAGATACAAAATAACTTCTCATTTTAAAGTTGTGGTACCGTTTAAATTTAAAAAAATTATAATCTGATATACATTTTTATAAAACCAACATTTTCTGAGCTATAAGCAAACATATACATTTTCTATGGAATACTTATAAATATGTGATGGATTGTTTTCTGTAACAGTGTATAATATTACATTTACGATCTTTATAAAGTGTTTCTGCAACAGTGTATATTATTTAATTTCACTACATTTACTAGTTTTTTGTAAATATCTCTGTTTTAAGATTACAGAGAAACAGTCTGTGTAGTTCCCCGTACTATTTATTTTTATAAATCACATAAAATAAATAAAAGGTGCATTTTCATATTGAAATATTTCATTTTCTTAAAAAAATTAGCAATTTTGACCGATCAAGATTATTTTTGTAACACTCAATTATTATTTGAAAAAGTTCTTGATATATTTGCGAGTGTAGAGGACAAGATTGACTCTAAATGACAAAGTAGTTATGCAGTTTTCTTGCGTGGTCGACTGAAAATTACCGCGAGGAGATCAACCGATCGATCGCGATCGATCAGTTGCCAAACCCAGTCTTAGACCATTCGATCACCGAAGAGGGTAAGTGCAAAATTTATCTCCCAATAACTATGGGATATAAAGAGGAGATATCGCCACCATGTTGTAAAAAAACAACAACTCCGTATCAGAGTCTAGTACTCGACTCGCTCAGCCAAAACTGCCGGTACACTGGATATCATCGCTGAAGGAACTTAATGGTTAACATCGTCATTCTCTCTTTTTTGTGTGGTCAATCTCCCCTAAAATATAAGACAGGTTCGCAACGCTGGTTAGTCGAGGTTGCCAGTAGCTCCTTCTTACCCTACCACACCACCTTCCAACATAACTGAGAGCAAGGAGATTCGGCAACAGTTAACTGAGAGAGAGCAAAGCTTTTCTCCATAAGACCTGCAGTTGACTCAGAGGTGATATTGGGTGTAGTTCCTTCTTACCCCAGCACACCCCTTTCAGGCATAAACTGAGAGCGAGTAGATTCGGCAACAGTTAACTGAGAGAGAGCGAAAATAAAGCTTTTCTCCATAAGATCTGTAGTTCCCTCAGCAATTATATTGGATGTAGAGCGTTGTGGTATAAACGCCAGGAATATTCCCATAACCAAACGTTGCTCGGAGCTTTCGGCCCTCCACGCTAACAAATTGCGCCTAGAGTTGGCATGATGGACGGAGGTTTGGGTGGAGAAAGAAAGTTTTTGAAGGAAGTTTATTGACGTTCACAGCCCCCAGGACTCTCGCAAGATATACTTCCATCCATGGAGGAAGGAGAAATAGGAATCACCTCACCGCTAACATTCAGCGCCATAAACCTTTCCGACTATTTATTTAGATCACCGCGTCTCACTGCTCTGTTCGGGTTGCACGAATATGTACTTATGACGCTAATTTGATAGGGATGAGGAGGGTTGAATTTATAAGTAATGTACGTGCATTTGAGTGGAAGGAGAGTATAAAACTATTTTGGAGAAACCTCCCACAGTACACACAACAGAGATTTGAACCCTGACCTCCCTGTCATTGGCAGTCCAGTCTGTTGTGAGAGTGACGCCATGCCGGAGGACACATCGATAAAGTCGTCAGACTAGTTCAGCGGTGGACGAGGAGGTCGGGGCTAGAATGGCAGTACTCCATAAATGGTTTCCAAACTTTATTTTCAGACAAAAGATTGTACTTTTCCTCTAAATTCTACCTTCCATACCTGAACCAATAGAGAAGATACCCGCTTCAGTGGCCACATTGGTATAAGGCATCACTCTCGTGTTGGACTGGCCTGCTGATGACGGAGAGACCGGAGCTAAAATCCCGGTCGGGTCTACCGAGGATGGATCTTCCCTATATGTTTTCCCACTCTCCTTTCAAGCAAATACGGTCAGATTATCTCTAAAATGCTTCCTTTCTTATCCCTACCCTATTAGAGTAATTACTATACATGAGTATAATCTGGACAGGTGACGAGACGCAGTGATAAAAAAATAACGGATAACCCGGATGGGTAGTAAGACGTGAAGCATGAGGGGTAGGTAAAATAACGAGGATACGATTCTTAAACTAATATAAGTGGTACTTTTAAATTGTGTTTTCTACCAATGCATATGTCATTAAATCAAACAATAATTTGTTTAATTCAACCGCAATTGAAAGTTATCCGATAAAATAATATTGTCATACATTTATATACATTTTTAAACCCCACCACCTACCACCGTAGAAAATAAAACAAGTAGTGGAGATCTCTTGTTTCCAGCGTTCCAAGCCCACCGACCTCAAGAAGCGCCCAAACTACTCCCGAACTGTGGCGACTCAAATCTCCTATCAAATTGGCTTCTCGGGTTTTCCTCGACCTGTAAGCTTCATTAAAAATAACGAACAGGTTATTTATGGAGCGGGTTTGATTTTGGGCACGTCGGAATCGATTTTTATACAGTGGGTTCCTGTTACTTGAGACTCATTGTTACTACACTGGATATCATCTCTGAGAGAACTGCATGGTAACTATTGGGATACAGCGTTGTCATTCTCTCTTTTTTTGTGTGGTCATTCTCCCCTCGAATATAAGACAAGTTTCGCAACGCTGGTTAGTCGAGGTTGCCAGTAGCGCCTTCCTACCCCAGCACACTAACTCCTGACATAACTGAGAGCGAGGAGATTTGGCAACAGTTAACCGAAATAGAGCAAAGATAAAGCTTTTCTTCGTAAGACCTGCAATTCCATCAGAAATATTGGGTGTGGATCACATTGGCCTAGTTAAGCGGCTGCCCCAAATAAGCGAAATTTTATCCAATGAGCCGAAAAACACCTTCCAACAGAGCAAAAAAGTTATTAATAAAATAACATAATAGTGAAATTTAAAGAAAGCATACTGTATTTAAATTATATCGGTTCAAATATTTATTTAAAAATAACTAAAGCTAAGTTCAAACAAACATAACCACATATTATTTAAAATGTAAATACAATCAAAATAATGACTGTGCCAAGCAAAGGTTCTACACTAATAATGGCTCTTATTTTGAAAAAAAAAATCAAATGTACTCTGACGTGTTATCTTTATAGACTGCAACTGAACAAAATCGGTACAGGTATCTATCTATTTAAAGCTGATAAACAAGTGACGACCTTCATTGTTTTTCTGTATGAAAGAGTATCTCAATTCAGCGATATATTTCCTGATATTTTGGTAGGTGACTCGCGTAGTCATCATCTTCTTGATCTTCTGATGTATGAGTGTTTCACCGAAATTTTTTCATTAAGTGTTTTGTCATAATCTTCATTTTGGCATGGAAGGTGATCGTCAATCCGATTATAACCACGACATGTAACAAACGCAACACAACCACCCTAGCTCACAACTTCACACTAATTGACTCGTCTTCTGCCCCAGGATCTCTTTGTTGTGCGCATGCGTAATATCTTCATACAGTTTGTTGTTCAATTACAACCTTCACTGCCCCAATTATATGGCAACTGACCAAAATAAGCGGAACAATTTTCCGGCTATATATTATTGTTTTGTTATTATTATTCAAATTGTGTACGAAAATAAATAGCTGCTCCAATTAACCGGAATACACTGTAATATATCTAATTAAATTTTAACTATAAGCTTCGATAGGCCCGTGGAATTAAGATGGGCGTGTAGGTAACGTGATAAGTTTATGCTGTTTTTTATCAAAACTTTTTTTTGGTCAAAAAAAATCAAATAATTCCCTAGTAGAAACATTTAGTTTAATTTTCTTCACATGATAATATCGACAGTTGTTGAATATCTGTCTAGGGTGTCCTGGAATTTAATGACAAATTTTCTCTCTTCATTTAAAAAGTTTATCATCTTATGCAAATATGCTCATGATATATATTCAACAACTTTATTTTGGTTTTAATTTTATTGGAGGTATTTAACGCGCACTTTCTGAACCAACTGATTATAATATATAAAATTATAGTGGCATATAGCATGATTTGACTTATGAATACGTGAAATTAGATCAAGTAGATTTTATAGCTCACAACTATGACATTTCTTTTTAAAAATTGTACTGTAGCCACGCCACTAAGTGCACAATAATAACGTGTCAACCAATGAGGTAACGAGAAAAAGGACTTGGCCAATGAAAACGCAATAAGCTATACAGGAAATCGGTTTTGTGCGTGCGGTTGGCCTTAGTCATTTTAGAGGTTTTTGTTTCCGTCCGTTTTTAGATTGATTTCCGTTTGTCATGTTTCACATTGAAAGTGAAATATTTCCGACTGATAATATTGTAACGTGTAATACGGATTTCTGACGCGCTCGTTCGAAATGTTCGTGTGAAACAAATATAAATGATTCACAATCACGAATAAGGTCGGCTTTTTAATACAATTAACCTATGCCCGTCGAACTTTGTGGTCTTGGCGTAAAGTGCTCGCCTCAGGACCCGATGTTCGTGGGTTCAAACCCAAATGAGGTCGTCAGATTTTCCTTGAGTGATAAAAATAGGTAGAGCAACTTCTTCGGAGCCAAAGTAAAGCCCCATGTCAATTGCGGCCTGTTAAAGAATCCTGGAAGGTTTGCGAGAATACCATTCTCGACCAAATTGGTAGGCACTTCACGCTTGCTCATAGACGTTCAAAGTGGAAGGCAACGGGAAACCAACGCACTTTCTGAACTTACCTAGAACATGGGATTTCTACCAGATGGTGCGGGCAGCATTGACCAGCTGAAGGGCTGAGTGCATGCCTACTTACGGATAGATAGAAATCAAATCTAACCATCTTTTGGTTATTGACTTATTAGATAAAACCTGTAACCAAACCCGCAACGGACTATCATTGTCCGAGTCATCACACCCGCTGTAGACTGGACTACCAACGACGGGGAGATTCGGTTAGAATCTCGGTTGGGTATACCGAGGATGGTTTTTTTTCTAAATGTTTTTCCACCTCCTTTTTATACAAATACCTGTTTATATCCTGTAAATCCAACCTTCCGTTAGCGTAATTAAAATTCGAACGGGTAGTAAAAGCGATGCTAAAAAAATAAAATAAAAAACACTACAAATATATTTTTTACACCCTTCGTCTTACTACCCATCCAGGCTATACACATCAATTAAACAAGTGTTGTAGGTTCAGGAGGGCAAAATTGAAAGCAAATACACCCACATTTTTTATAGGGAGGGCAGGAAATTATTTAGGAAAACAGCTCTCAGTACACCCAGCCAGGAATCGAGCCCGAGATCTACGTCCTCTACCTACATGCTCACAGGTGATCCAACTTATAGGTGCATATTTTTAAAATTCACTTAACGTAACGTGCAGTCTGGTTTTCATAGGAAACTCATGTTGCCACAATGGCGGAGAAAGAAATATTACAATTCGTATCAAGTTTATTTATTAATGTAAAGATAAATCATGCAGTAACTAATTCACAGAGAAGTATTATTGGACGCTTTTTTATAACTTTTGGATTAATTTTATTGTTAATTTGATTTATTTGAGGTATTCAACTTACACTTTCTGAACTGACTAATTATGTCAGCACTCGAGAATTTCTATGAGCGAGAGAGAAAGAACCTACCAATTTGGCCGGGAAAGATATTCTCACATACCTTCCAGGGTTCTTATACAAGCCACAATCTGCATGTGACCATCGGATTTACTTACTCTTTGAAAGAAGGTTTTTCTATGGATTTTTATCGCTCAAGAAAAATTCGTCGACCCTGGCTGGGTTTGAGCCCAAGAACATCGGGTCCTGAGGCGAGTACTTTACCCCAAGACCACCGAGGGTTTTCTATAAATAATAAAATCACAAGATAATTTTTAAAATGCCAAATGTTAGTGATTTTCATTCGATGTTGGTAGTCGAAGGTGGGCGTCCTATCAAAATCTCTGGCCGTATATTCTTCACTGTAGTAGGTTAAGTCCCCATTTCATAAAGAAAACATTTTTTTCAGGCTTTCCAGGAATCTAGCTCTGGACCATTAACTATACATTTAGACAGTATTTTAATTTAACTACATCACACGGGAGGTCATAGGAAAAACACAGTTTATAAACACATAAAGGTTAGTTGACCTATTGAATCGATCTTTAAGTGGAACTCTGACCGCTTGTTTGAATAAATATTTTTCTTTGTACAATGAATGTGTTGGTAACACTGAGTATGTATTGTGTAATGCAGTAGGCGTGCCAACGTAGCAAAGCACGCATTAGAAAGTAAGGCCCGAGGAATAATTTATAGTATTTTCCTATATTTACAGTATTTATAAAATGAATTATTGTTGAGAGAGTAACAGCATGAATAGCAAATACGTGTCCAGAATATAGCTTCAGGTTAGTAAAATATTTCATCTATCAACTCTTGGATACCAAAGTGTGGTGAAAGTTTCATTTAACATAGCCTTCCGCCATTTTGACGATATAATACTTTGTGTTAGTTCAAAATATTTTAAATTTGCTGTGCGCTGTAACCAAGGGCTGACATGTTATTTTGTATTCTCTGGAAATAAAATACTTTTTTTTCGTATCAATGAATTATAGCTGTCATTTTAGTCTAAGGTTACAAGGGTGGCGAAGCAGTCTAAGCCGTTAGACTCGTACGGAACTTGGTTACAGTCGGTGAAGAGGCTGATTTTCCAGTTATGCTCTAGTAAACTATGGGTGTTTATTTCTATATATTTTCCCAGTATCCTTCCACTAAAATGCGTGAACATTTACTTTAAAACGAATCCTTATTAATCACTTCTTCGTTATTTTTACATAGCGTCTTACTAACCGTTCGGGTTATACCCACATATTAACTACGCTAGTGAAATAGGGTTGATACCCACTTCGGTGTTTCACTACTCTCGGAAAAGACTGGACTGTCGATGACAGGGAGATAGAGTTTCAAATCCATTTCAGGTGTATTAAGGGTGTTTTTTCCCTCAAAGGTTTTACTATTTACCTCCACTAAAATGCAGTTACGCTTCCTCTTGATTAAGCCTTCCTCACCTCTAGATCATTACCATAATTAGTACATAATGTGGGTGACCTGGTGGTCTAGGGGTAAGGTGTCAGACTTCTGTGCTAGGGGTCCGGGGTTCAATCCTCGGTCCGGCACAGATTTATCTGATTGCCAAACCCTTCCTTCACCTCTGACAAGATGTGTATTAATCACAACTTGTGAATGTGAGGAATGCCAGGCCTCCACCGTGGTTCGGATTCCACGTTAAACTGTAGGTCCTCCATTTCATCTCACAATCACCCTACCATTACACATTAGCGTAAGTGCGTATAACCCGAACGGGTAGTAAGACGCGGTGCTAATAATAATAATAATAATAATAGTACATAATGTGTCCAGCACAAACAGGTAGTAAGGCATTATGCTAAAAAAAATGGGTAAGGTTAACAGTTGAGAGGAAATGCAATCGTGTTTGCGTGTAAGTAGAGTGGGAAATCATTTGGTAAAAACCAAAAACCAACCTCAGTGCACTCAACCGGGATTCGAAGTCCAGTCACCTCGTTACTGCCAGTCAAACACGAGAGTGACGTGTTAGGTGATGCAGCTACGGATGCGGGCTATCCCATTAGTTTAAGTAAATATAATAATGAGTGGTTGGGATGAAGTCAGTGAGGAGCATGTTAGCTGTCTCGAGGAGAAACGGGATTAGGAATAAAGTTATCTGGGAAATAGAGGAGGGTTCAGAGAGTACATGAGAGTAGAGGAAGCGTGACCGAGATGGTATGGGTATGTAATGAGGATGGAGAAGGAGAGGGTGTCAAAGAAAATTAGGAAATGCATTATGTAGAATCCAGAGGAGCAGATAATAGAAGGCGCGCAAAGGAGATAATAAGAATGCAAGCAATTAAAGGAGGAAGAATGGTGGAAGGATAGAGGAAGATGGTGACCTGGTGGTCTAGGGGTAAGGTGTCAGACTTCTGTGCTGGAGGTCCGGGGTTCAATCCTAGGTCCCGGCACAGATTTATCTGATTGCCAAACCCTTCCTTCACCTCTGACAAGACGTGTATTAATCACAACTTGTGAATGTGTGGAATGCCAGGCCTCCACCGTGGTTCGGATCCCACGTTAAACTGTAGGTCCTCCATTTCATCTCACAATCACCCTACCATTACACATTAGCGTAAGTGCGTATAACCCGAACGGGTAGTAAGACGCGGTGCTAATAATAATAATAATAATAATAATAATGATAGAGGAAGATGGAGGCATTTTGATAAACTGACCCGGCCACAGACGGGAAGAGTTGTTGATGATGATGATGATGATGATGATGATGTTGGTTGGAGCATAGGGGAAATAAAAAGTATCACAAGGAATCTGTAAAGCACTGAATAGTGATGAAACTTATCCAGTTTGATTTATTAGCACCGCGTCTTACTACCCGCTCGGGTTATTCACTCATGTAATAATTACGCTAATGGTTTTAAGGGTCATGAAGGTTATATTTGGAGGAAGTGTGACCCCACATTTGCATGGAAGGAGAATAGGAAAACCATTTTGAGGAAAACCATCTTCAGTACACCCTAACGAGATTCTAATATACATATCTCCGTCATCTATTGTGAGAGTAACACCTTAGACCATGCGGCCAGCAAAGCGTGTCCTATCAACTGTTGCTCACAAACGTTTCATTGTAAGAACCCCGTACGAGGAATAGCAAGGAGAAATACATTTTCAATTTCCTTTTTTTTGTTTTTTTGTTTTTGACCAACATTCTGAGAAAAAGCAGCGAGTCGTAAAAGGAGAGAAGAAGCTACAAAGAACAAATGAGCTGTGCGAGACGATTTAAACGAAAATACCAGAGATTCTCTTATGAAGCTTTAGATTCGAGAAAGATGGCGGCAAAACGAACTGATGAGGGGGAAGGAGAAGAAAGGAAAGGGGCTATGGGGGGGGGAGGATAGGGGGGAGTCAATTTATTATCAACGTTTCAATCTTCGTCACATTTAAGGTATTGATCCTTCGTTTCAGTAGCAGAAAGAAAGTAATTTTTTTTTTATGTTTGGTTGCACCCAGCTGTCAAGTAAAGGTCACCAGTATATTATGTCGGGATCTGATTCGATGTGTCACATATGATAAAAGTCCACCTATGGGCATAATTAGTTGCGCGATGCGTTTTTGACCCAGAGTTCAAGGTTTGACTCTAGGTTGGTTGTAGCATCATATATTGTTCTCCCTCACAATGTGTTTTAATCTGCACGTTTAAGTTGAGATGTAAGGGGACTTGAGTTAAGGTCAGTATTTTTGCAATGTTTGCAAAAATAACATTTTTTTTTGGTCAAAATAAATACAATTTTACTTGTGTATATACTTTTAGTAAAATTTCCTACACATAGCTATATCAACAGTTTTTGAATATTTGTCATGGGCATAGTGGGCCATTGATGAGCAAATTTTTAAATAAAAATAAAAAATCCTGATCAAATTAAGCGATTCCCTTGGCAAATATTCAAGAACTTTAGATCTCTATACTTATTTACTTATTACTTAAAAATTATCAAAACTTAATATAGATACTATATATATGGAAGGGGTCAAGTGTTAAGATCGAAATTTTGTAATTTGTATAATATTTTTGGGCCAAAATAATAAAAATATTCATACAGTATATATAAAGAGAGATAATTAAATAAATATATATACTGGATGGATAAATAAACATATATATATATTAAATAAATATTTTATTATTTTGGCCCAAAAAGATTGTTACAAAAACGACAACTATACCGAACTTAGTACTTGCTCCCTTCCATCCAGCCTTAACTCAAGGATTATTTAATTAATTTAAACCCGTTTTGTTGGTCGCATGGTCTAAAGAGTCACTTTTGCAATAGACTGGACTGCCTATAATGGGGAGATCAGGGTTAGATTCCCAGTTGGGTTTGGCGAGGTTTTTATAAATGGTTTTCCACTCTCCCTCCACGCAAATGAGTTTACACGTCCTCTGAAATTCGATTTTTCTCATCCCTAAAACATTAGTGTAATTAGTGCTTAGGTGTATTATCCAAACGGGTAAAAAGACGCGGTTATAAAAATATTAAATTAAGGCTTAGGGAGAAAGACGGTAAATAAATAACAAATTGTCTTCATCAGCGTATAATGTCTGTCTTGCTCTTTTTTTAAAGCGGATGGACTAAAAATAATTGATTAAAAATTTAATCAAGTGAAGTTATATTATAAAAGTTTGTGAATAATATTAGCCTAAAAGCTTACATATGACAACCTAGTCTAATTTTCTTTGGAAATTCTTACCTAACATGTAAAAATTGTTAAACTTCTTTCTACGTGTTTATACGTAAATTCATGTGATCTACAACTGATACTTTTGATATATAATATAAATACCTATAAATAACAATAATAATGTAGTAACATAATATTATTGTCGACCGCAAAAATTATTTAGTTTCCATAAGATTCTTCAGATAAAAATCCTACTATATCATGTAAGTACCTTACGAATTATATAAATAAACAAATGTAAAATTCTAAATATCACGTGGTTTTGTTTACCTAATACAGTAAATTGAATATTACTTTAAAATGAAAATAGGCTAGACAGAGTTTTTCTTACTTTGCTCCGTGGAGCAACTTGAGTTCCGCCATAATTATTAATAAATAGTAATTATAATACTTGAACGGTATAACTGCATTTGTTGACTGTTCATAATTATTTTTATGAAGATTTCAGTATGTATTTTTTCTGGTGCAAGTGCTCCTCAGGTCTAAAAAGTTTGGGAAACCCTGCCGTATATTACATGTTCACTAAACATTTTCAAGTAGTTATTTTGTCATTTATCCTCTAAGCCCATTACGTTATTTTAATAAGTGTCAAAAGGAATGCCTTCGCCTTCTCAGGTAAGGATTCTAAATTACCTACTCTAAGTGAAGATTCAAGTGATACGAATGAGTGAATACATTTTAATCAGTTCCCGCGATATGCTTCACGGAAGCAAGGAAGCGCAGACATGAGTAAGAAGAAAGAATTTAATCACGGTTCAAAGAAAGATTCAGTCGAAACCAGTGGCGTCACGTCAGGGCAAGTAAGGCAAGCGAGGCAAGCACTGCTTGACTTTGATTGAAGATGTGTAATTATTTTATTTAATGTTTGAAAAAGTATTCTCCAGGTAATCATTTAAATATAATTCAAGCATCAGTGGGTTTGAGAAAAAAAAATCCCGTACATGGCAGTGACTGTAACATGCATGCAAGACGTACCCCAGTCCATCTAATGGTGATTGAAAGTCAGTATTTGTCTGACTTTAATCCCATTGCTCTAGCTAGTGTAGTTCTTATTTGTGACGTCATAGATTTCGGAGGGGAGATAAGGGGAAAAGCCGCAGATTTCAGGTAAAAATGCAAGCAGCCGAGCTACGACTTCTCTTGCCCGAAAGATGACGATTAAAACCGAAGTCGCTACCCCTCTATTCCCTTTCAAAACATAGAGGGATTGTATGGCATTAAAGGGGAAATTAATGTTGTCAAAGTACTGACCCCGCACCCACACATCTTTAAGCCCGGTATACACGACACAACTTCTTGTACAAAAAGTTGTACAAGAAGTTGCAGCCTGAAGATGATGTCGTGTGAACACCAAAACTAGTACAAGATCTGCTTTGCAAAACTTATTGTATACAATTTCAGGGAATAGAACGCGTCCTATATCAGCCATTTTTCTTCTACAACTTTTGAGTTGTAAACACGAAAACTTCGTCTGCTAGAAAGTTACTTTTTAAAAAAAAGAAATTATTGTAAGAAAAACGGCTAAATGCTTGAAAACAAACAAATAATTATAATTGAAGGAGGTTAAATCCCAAGCATAAAGGTCTTAAACTGTTTTAAAAAACTATTAAAAAATTGAATTTTTTTCATAATATTTAAGAATGATTAAAAAATTATTTACATTAAATACCAATATTTTCAAAATCATTCAATAATTATTTTTCCATAAAAAGGGCAAAAACGCCATTTTTTTTCCAGATATCGTATGCAATCACAAATGCCGTGTGAACAGTCACCCGCTAAAAATTTTTATGCAATCCATATGACCAAGATATTATACAATTTCTTGCACAACTTTTTGTACAAGAAGTTTCGATGTATCAGTGAAAGCTAACAAACGAAAGTTTATATAAGTATATGTCTATAATAAGTAATAATACACTAATGTAAATCACAGAACAGAAGGACGCCCAAAGCCACAAATATAATAAAACCACACCTCCAATTAGGTTCTTGAAGCATAAAAGATTTTTTTTTTACTCCGGGACATCCTCTTTTAAGCTTGGGGGCACCCCTTCCAAGCTTGCCTAAGATTTCGAAACGTAAGAAACCACCTCATCCCTTCATAGCTGAAAGAAGAAGAAGAAGAAAAATCTGAACGCAAACAAGACGGTCACCTTGACAAAAAGAACTTATTTTCGAAAAACAGATAAAAAGAACAATATTAAGATTAGAGTGTATTTTTTTAGGACCATACCTTACTACACGTTCGGACTAGACGCTTGTTGGGGTGTAAGGATCTCAAGTTTAGGGCAGTGTTTCTAATGTTTTTATAGCAAAACTTTTTTGGGGGCGGGGGGGCAAAATACATCAAATAGTGCTCAAGAAGATACATAAGAGTTTAATTTCCTTCACTTGGTGATAATAACACTTCTTGAATATCTATCAAGAGTGTCCTGGAATTTAATCACAACTTTTTTTTTTTAATGAAGAGAAAAAGTTTTCATTCCATTTTAGGACACCCTTGATATATATGCAACACCTGTTATCACCATACCCGCCTCGGTGGCGTAGTTGGCTAACGCGCTAGTCGTGTTGAGCCCGACTGCCGAGGACGGGGAGATCGAGGTTCGAATCTCGGTCGGGTGAACTGGGGGTGGTTTTTCCTAAATGGTTTTCCACTCTCCCTCCACGCAAATGCGGGTTCACTTCCTCTATTCAACCTTTCCAATTCCTAATCCATTAGCGTAATTAGTACTTAAGCGTATAACCCGAACGGGTAGTAAGACGCGGTGCTAAATAATAAAAATAAAAATAAAATGTTATCACCATGTGAAGGAACTCTATTCTACTGGAGCAAAACTTTATTTATTTTAGCTAAAAAAAAAAGGTTTACTATGAAAACTGCGAAAACACTGACCTTTTCTCATGTCCCCATACATCCCCAACTTTTAAAGAACGAAACATAGAAGTTGATGATTCGAGAGTACGGCGCATTATGGCTCTTATTAAATAGTTCGTACCTGCAACCCGGATACGTACCAACAGTATAAAAGGACGGCCAGACTGGGCGAGTGAGCAAGCGAGCGACTAAAATATAAAATAGAACACATTGGTTGTAATGAGAGGTGGCCAGACTGGAGCGCGCACGCTTGAAAGATAGAACCGGTTCTATTTCTCAAGCGCGCGCGCTCGACCCTGTACAGTCTAGTTTACAGGCGCTAGGCAATATAATTATATGCTGGTTCATTGAGTGCTAGGAAAACTTCTCATTTTGACATTTTTTACTACTATCGATAGGTTTAGCTCACTTGCTACTAACGGGCTAATTTAATTGGTAGGATCATAAACAATACCTATATATATATAGGTATATATATATATAGGTATATATATATATAGGTATATATATATAGGTATATATATATATAGGTATATATATATAGGTATATATATATAGGTATATATATATAGGTATATATATAGGTATATATATATAGGTATATATATATAGGTATATATATATAGGTATATATATATAGGTATATATATATAGGTATATATATATAGGTATATATATAGGTATATATATATATAGGTATATATATATAGGTATATATATATATAGGTATATATATATAGGTATATATATAGGTATATATATATAGGTATATATATAGGTATATATATATATATATAGGTATGGTTTATGATATATATGTGTGTGTAAAACTTATATGTTAAAATACTTCAATATTATCAAAGTAGGCCTTTACAAATAAGAACCACCATTAGCATGGAGAGAGGATGAGAAAACTACAACAGTAAATCATTGTCAAAAACTACCCTCAGTTCACTGAGCCAAGGTTCGTAGCCTCCTCGTCAACAACTATAAAGAGCTATCTGCTAATTACGCGCTCGCTCGCCAGTTTGGCTACCCAGTCACTTGCTCGCTCGCATGCTTGTCAGTCTGGCCGAACCCTTATCCGTTTAAAATAGCTTACTCAAGCGTATCCGCTTTACTGGATTGTTAAACATTTTTATAACGTTATCTTTTATATCTTGCGTACGTTGGGTTGCGATACAGGTTATACAAATACATTAAATACGCTAATGAAATAGGGATGAATAAGGTATACATTTAGAGTTAAATGCACCCGCATTTGGATAAAGGGTGAGTGGGAAACGCTTTTGAAATAAACCCCCTCAGTACACCCGACCGGGATTCGAATCCCGATATGCCTGTCAGTGGCAGTCTATTCTAACATGAGTCTACCATGTTCATGTTAGTTTTAACACTTTTAAACTTTTAATAATAATAATAATAATAATAATAATAATAATAATAATTTATTTTTTTAGTTTCGTATTTTGTTAAGATTAATGTGACTAAATACTTAGTTATAGTTTATGATAGTGTACAGTCCATTTATAGTAGGAATAAAATTTTGTTTAACAGTTAGAATAGTTACAAAAACAATTTTCATATATTCATAACTCAAGTAGTTTGATCTGAAGCCATCACTTTTCATCAATATCAATACTTATAAAATAACTCTAATAATATACTATAATGTTTTCGATGTTGGCCGCAAACAAATACTTATGTTTGTATTTTATAAAATTGCCTTTCAGTCAAAATCGTACTATATGTATGCTATTTGCTTTAGTTCTTTTTTCTTTGTTGAAGATTAAAAGATGTCGATCACGTGTTTTTTTTTTATCATTTGTTATTAGTCTCTGTCGAATGCACCACTGAACATTTCCGAAGGCACTCCCATCTAAAGTTTCCATAAAATGAGAATGGACACAATCTTGTGTATTTCTTGCCTAATGTTTATCCTTCTTAGTTCCTATTTGTTGAAGCTACACACGTCTTCAGACATTTCATCGACGACGGTCTCTGCTGAGGAAGAAAACAAACACATCGCGTCTTACGATTGCGCATCCGACAAGCAGGTGCTGCTGATTTCGTAAGAGCCATCAAGGGTGTCGTATACTGGAGAGCTGAGATCCTGCAACTTGATTTTATTTCTTTTTGTATATCTTGCTCAATTTCAGAAGAAAAAAAAATCCGGACTTATTTTAACAAGCTAGCCTAAATAACTGAGATTAAATGCTAGGCTCTTCTAGTCTGGTTATCTGATGAAGGGAAGATTGGGATTTGAATCCCGGATATGTGTACTTAAAGTTTTTTTGACCTTGAATTATTTACCACTCTCCTTATACGCAAATTCGTGTATATTACTATAAATTCTACCTTTCCTCATCTCTATCAAACTATCCAAATTAAAATATGTACATAGCCAACTTCGGTGATCGAATTGTCTAATGCGCTATTCTATCAGTAGACTGGAATCCGATAGTGGGGAGATCAGGGTTCAAATCCATATTGAGTGAATTAAAGGAGTTTTTAATATTTTTTTTACACGCTCTATCCGCGAAAATGCGGTTACACTTAATCTAAATTAAACCTTCCTAATCCCTAACACACTATCGAAACTATTACATATATGCTTATATCCCGAACGGGTATTAAGACTTGGCCAAAAAAAAAATCGGCCAGATCCATCCAGAATCAAACCAAAGTCCTATGGATTGCGAATGACTACGCCATAAAATCCCTCCGGTCACTTGGAAGAAACTTTCACTTTCCACTGGACCACTCTCTCGCATATTTTAACTCAAGAAGAGCTAAAAAAAGTGCGGACCCATTTGACGACCTACATACGCGATCTCTGAAAGTAGACCTGGAGGACCATAAACTATTCATTTGTCGCAGAGGTGTATCTTGGGAGTGTTGCCAGGAGGAGTCTAAGCTTGTTAGAACTCTCTCTCTCTCTCTCTCTCCGAGAAAGTTGAGTTCCACTCGATATCGATTTTTCTGTATCTACTACAAGAGTGCTTCTTGTACTTTTATACCTGCGTCTTACTACCTGTTCGAGTTGTATGCATTTATGATAAATTTCTCTAATGTGGTAAGGATAGAGGTAATCTATCCGCATTTGCGTGGAGGGAGAGTGGGAAACCATTTATGAAAAGCTATACTCAGTTGACCCGACCAAGATTCGAACCCCGATATTACCGTCGTCAGCAGGCCAGTTTAACACGAGAATAACTCCATAGACCATTCGGCCACTGGAGTGGGTTCTTTCTCTGCTTCACTACGGAAACTTACCTGTGATAGCGTGTCATGGAATTTTACCAGGATCAGAAGAGCTGTTAAATCTGTACCTTTTCGACACCTTATCTCAGTCGTTAGTGTGTCCTCCACTGAGTTTGAGGGGACCCGGGTTAGATTCCCCGGGCATGGATAAAAATATTTATCAGTGGTGATATGTGGGTCTCTCCTTTCACCGTGATGAATTAACTGTCACCCCTTTCGGTGGCCACGTGGTCTAACGCACTACTCTTGCAGTAGACTAATTGCCGATGACGGGGAGATCGAGGTTCAAACCTCGGTCACGTGTACTGAGGTTTTTTTTCAAACTAGTTCTTTAACCTTCCTCCACGCACATGTTGGGTACACTTTCTATATATAACCTCCTTAAACCCTGTAAGCCATTAGCGTAATTAGTACATAAGTGTATAACCCGTAGGGGTAAAAAGACGCGGTGCTAAAACAAACTGTCGGAGGCTGGGGGTTGTTTCTTTTCTAGATTTAAGTTAGCTATTGTTATTTAAAGAATAAACTAAGTCTTAAACTTGTATAGATTTAAGATAGTTTATTAGTTGTATGGTGATATAATCAATTGGTCCAGAAAGTGTACGTTAAATACCTGGGGGAAAAAATGTGTACCTCGGATTATAATATGTTCTCCCTCATCCTGTCTCCATTTTACCAATCGTAAATAGGCTCTGCTCTACGCAACTCACATGGTAATGTATCAGCCATAAACTACGCGTTAAGAACGACCCCGAGCACGGGACGAATCCTGAATAGCTCAAAGGCTAGAACATTGGTAAGCTAAGCCAATGGTGCTTGGTTCGATTTTCGTCTTGAGTGTCATTTTTAAAAATAATTTTAAATTAATCGAAATGTGATACTCTCTATATCGACAGTGCCATATTTACCCAAAAAAATTAACACCGCGTCTTACTAACCGTTCGGGTTGTACACATATGTATAATTTACAATAACGGGTTGGAGATTATGAAGGTTTAATTAGAGGTAGTGCACCTGAATTTTCGTGGAGGAAGAATGGAAAAACATTTAGGAAAAACTACCCTCAGTGCAACCAACCGGGATCAAACCCAAATTCACCCAAACCTGTTTGATATTCATTGAAGGAGCAAAACATTTCTGTCAGTTGATTGCACATCCCAGTATCTTGAGACAGGATCAGGATCTCTGACCAACCATCTAATCCTTCTAATTGTATTTGAAAAATAAATTATACTACACAATTATACATAAGGCCTACTTGTTCATGTAATCTAGTTTGTGGGGAAAATAAAAAATCAGTCATTAGTAAACTACCCTTAAATGTTTTATTTTTTATTTTAATGAAAACAACCTACATTCTTATTTATCCTGTAAAACACTCCGAAGGTACTCATTTTGAACAAAATCAATAAGAAATTTTGAAAATTTCAAAATTCAGATCATTAATAAACTAGCCTTGATTTAAGGACTAGAATCTAAATCCAAAATATCCCCAAGGTATGACCATACAAATTTAAAATTTGAACAAAATCCTTGAAACCATTTCGGCTTCAGCTTTAGGAACAGAGAAATAAAATTGCGAGAGCCACTTTTGAGCTGTGGGGGGAGGGTGGGCACATCAAATTCAAGATTCGTCATAATATCTAACTAGAAAGTTTAACGATTACAATAGTTTCTCTCGACAAAAGAAACCCATAGCATCAGCCCGAAATTGATCCATACCGACCACGCGGCCGACATCTGTTCGTGAAGACAGTGCAAATTCCGCGGATAGAGGGTGTCATGGGATCATCATAACGAACCCCCTCCGCCTCCACCTTCCCGACTGTTAATCTCAGTTTCCTAGACAGAACAGCTATTTATTTATTCATGTAAGCTTCCCCATTTGTTTTCACGAGGCTGAGTTGACCCCGTGCCAGATACACTACTTCATGGAAAATCTGGAAGCGCCGGGGATCAAACCCAGGACTTTTGGATCTGTAGCCAGGAACTCTAGACCACAGAGGCGGTCACTTTATTTAAATGAAAACCTAAAAATAAAATGATCGCATCAAATCAAAGCGTTAGAATTATTTCTATGAGGAGAAATTTAAACGTAATAATCTCAACACGCTAACACTCAGTCAAACCAAAACAAAACACTGCGTTTCCGCGAGGAAGGATGAACGACTACCGAGTTCAATTAAAAGTTAATTTTCCCCGAGTGTGTAGTGTTGATTCTGCTCGGCAGAAGCGCCACGAGCTGTCGAGTGAGGTCTAGTCTTAAGTACACACAACAAACGTTTAATTGGTTTTTACCGCTCCCTCCCTACTTCTTCCTTGTCCCTCAAGACTTAATGCGCCGCACTCATGGTAGTCGTCCGCTCCCGCAGAGTTTCCATCTGATTACACGTCGACAGGGTCTACAGGATTCGTCTGAGAGGCTTAGTGGCATGCGGCTCCAACGCCCGAGGGGAGGAATTACAACGTCTCTGTTGGGAGCATAGTCTGTATAAAAATTGTAAATATAATGTAAAAACGAACATATCTAGTTTTATATAGATCCATCTATCTACATTTATGTCCATCTGTTCATCTATCTAGAGTCTAGACGCTTGAGGGAGGAATATCATCGTCTGCGTTGGGAACACCTGTAAAATAATAGTAAATATTATGTAATCGAAATACCCTAAATTGGGGTGTTTGTTTATTTTTACATTCTAATGTTGTGATTTGCAAGTGAGAAAATGATTATAGTAACGTGTTTTGATGAGTGAGTGAACAATAGGACACAAGTGATGACGGCCAGAATGTCTGTCAGCATTCCTTTTGGCAATCAGGCCAAGTTGTAGTATAAAATAGTATCATTTTTCGAGGTAACAGGGCTGACAATTCACAATCGATTCTAGGGGGTCACTCTGCCCGTTTTGGGGCCTACACAGGTTAGGACGCTGGATCTTTCGAGTATGTGTGCTTGGGGGGCTACCGTTCTTGCCCAAATACTGGGGTTCATAACCGTGTAGGTACCACCTAGATCAGGGCTGTCCAACTGGTGGCCCGCGGGTCGCATACGGCCCTCTGAAGCATATTTTGCGACCAGTAACGCATTAAAAGTTAAAAAATAATAATGTCATCCAGGCTTTCCTTAGACATGATCAGACCTAATTTTGTATAATGTATTATATGCATTATGTACTCTACTTTATATAAATTATTATAACACATTTTAATATATCAGTTACCTAACTAAAAAAAGGTTGAGACTGTATAGGCCTAATTTCTAATTGTGCAGCCCTCGCATTCTCTAGGAATATAAAATTAGGTCCTTAGCTAGCTTCAAGTTGGACAGCCCTTATATATTGTCAGTCAGTCCATTGGTTAAGCATTCATTGCTATATTTATTCTTGTCACGAGCTCCTGAATAATTATTTTTAAATTATTTTGTATCTTGTTAGTAACTTCTTAACAACATCACATTTTGTAGTAGAGCAAAGCAGTACAATAAAACTCTAAAAACCAAGGCTGTACATCAATTGGTAACCCACACATTCAGATATCCAGTCAACACCCGTAATCTTCGGCCACAACACATCCTGACAGATTATGCCGACGAAGGGGGAGGTGACAATTATGTATAAAAATAAAAGATTATTTATTCAACTGTCTATAATTTATGTCAACTATCCATTTATATAAACACTTGGGGGAGGAATAACAATGTCTCCGTTATAGCATCATCTGAATAATACTTGTAAAGATTATTTAAAAAAAAGTACCATCTATTTTACTATATATTCATCTATCTAATTTTACATCCATCTATATATCTAAGCACTTAAGGGGGTGAATAACAGCGTCTACGTTGGGAACATATTATGTATAATAATTGTAAATCCTATGTGAAAACGAAAATAATTAATCTTTTTTATATATATTTATATGTCTATCTATTTAACGTGTGGGGATAGGAATCAGAGCGTCTCCAGATGAGAAAATTTTTGTATGAATATTATAGCACACATTATATAAAAAACCTACCTATTTATAAATATATATTTATATATATATACATATATAATAAATATTATAATAATATATTATTTATATATATTGTATAATATATAATATATATATTATATAATATATACATATATACGTTACTAGTACGACTGCGTAGATCAGAAGAATGAGAAAAAAACAACCAGAACGAAATGACAGAAAGCGCGATTGCTGGACGGGGTGGCATGTAAATCAGCCAAGATTAAAAATTTCTCCTTTTTGAGAGTGAATACCCTCACACCAGTGGTTAGTGGCACTAGATCTCAATGGACTTGCCTACCAGTGACGGAGAGTTAGGTTCGAATCTCGGCCGGTTGAATCATGGTTTTCTTGTCCTCTTTATTTAGCTAGCGTGGGTGCATTTATTATAAGCTAAGCCTTCCAACACTTACACTTAAATTAAGTTGTTAATAAGCTTGGTATTAAACGTGCTAAAAATAAAAATTTAAGTGATATTAAATACTCAATTGAAATAATAGTAAAATATAAATATTTTCACAAATGTTGTTAAATCTTATACAGTTTTATGATGAGCTACTTTAATAAATAATTGTTGTGTTATATTATAGAATGTCATACTCGGTGGTAGGCCTGGTGAGGTAAAGTGTTAACCTTAGGACCCGATGTTCACGAGTTCAAACCCAGCCGGAATGACGGATTTTTCCTGAGCGATAATAATCCTTAACACAACTTCCTTCAGAGGGGAATAAAGCCGTCGCATTGGTCCCTTGTCGATTGTAGCATGTAAAGAACCCTGGAAGGTATGCGGAAATACATTTCCTACAAAATTGGTAGGCCCTTTAGAGCTCGCTCATAGAAATTCTGTGTGGATGACAACGGTGAATCACCACACTTCCCGAACTTCCCTAGAGCATGGGATGTCCCCCAGATGGTTCAGGCAGCACTAACCAACCACAGGACTGAGTGCATGCCTCATTCCGAATGGATTGAAATCCCATTAAGCCAACCATCGGGTTGTTGAATTAAGAGAAAGATATAAGAAAATAGGTACTTATATCGACTTATATGTATTTAAAATTAATATTTATTTTGGTGGTACCTTCAATTATGTAAGAACGTGGATACCCCCTTCAGGGCCGCATGGTCTACTGCATCACTCTTGCAATTATTTGGACTTCCACCGATGATTGAGAGATCGGGGTTCGACTCCCAGCCAGTTGACCTAGCGTGGTTTTTATAAATGGTTCTATCCCCCACCGGCAATCCACGCAAATGCGGGTACACTTCCTCTCAATTATACATTATTTATATCTATGACATTAGAGTAATATTACATAGCGTATAACCCGAACGGGTAGTAAAACGCGGTGCGTGAACAATAAAAGAATATGGAAACAATTTGATCAGACTTTAAACCTATTACTATTACTACATACACATTTTCTAAATGACTAATGGTACACATTTTCAAAATGATTAATGCTTTCTATCACCCCCATAACCACTTTTTCAAACTTGTGTTTCCAAAAATGTCACCCATCGTACAACTGTATATTTCTTTAGTAAGAAAACTTGGATTGACAAATAAAAGTTGGGAAATCCCTTGTGAGCATCCAAATGTGTTTTATTTGTTTTGTGAACAATTTTTTTATGTATGAAACTTGAGGCTAGTTCTAAAAAAATTCAGAGTCTTACAAACAAACTAGATACATTCTGGTGTGAAAAATATATATTACTCAAATATAATAACGATTAAAATGTGTAGCCAACATTTACGAACACGCGGGCTTAGGCATCAGCCCTCGTCTGATCTGTTTTACCAATGACAGAGGTGTCTAGGTTTAAATCCTAGCTGAGAGTACTAAATTTATCCACTTTTCACTGACGTAAATGTGGGTACTCTTTTAACTTTCTGATTCCTAACATATTTGCTTACATTTGCGGATCTATCTCAAATGGGTGTACGCGACACTAAACTAAAAAATAAGTTAATATGCTTTATATAATTTTTGAGCTATTAATACTAACGTACACTTTCTAAACATAGCTACATAAATACATACCAGTGACTTCCAAGCTAATTTAACATAGTACAGTACACATAGTGCTATAGATCAAGACTAATCTCCTATACAATACTAATCTGATAGCAAAATCAAACCAATATATAAATGATAAATACAGAGTGTGTACCGTAACATGTGGGCCCAGTTCAGTGGTGGACACAAGACACAGAAACAATTAAACAAGTTCATATAAACATGTGTTCCTTTTGACCTCGTTTCCGAGCTACAACCAAGTTATTCCACTGATCTGTGTACATACCATACTCGATATCTCTCACCTGTCGACTAGGTATGTTCTATGGGTCATTCCTGGTTATTCCAAACACCTGTATTTTTGAAAGAGTGCCTTATGCTACGACACGACGACTGCAGGCTTGCATTAAGGCCTAAGGTGGCCATTTTGGGCACTTACTATAATGTTAAGAATATCCACATTTCTGAAGTGGATGCTTCCCTTGTACCATAAAACCACCAGCGTAATTATTAAATAAGCGTATAACCTAAGCGGGTAGTAAGATGTGGTGCTAAAAAAAGTTTTTAAATATGTCATGATGATAGTGGCATTAGATGGGAAACCTTTTAAATGAAGAGAAAAAGTTGTCTTTAAATTCCAAGACACCCTTGACAAATATTTAAGAAATGATGAAGTCACTATATGAAGAAAATTAAACTCTGAATAAAAAAAATACTGAAAAATTTTTTATTTCTTTTGACCAAAAAAAAGTTTTGATAAAAAACTATAAAATCAATGCCCTTTTCTCACCTTTAAATGAGTAAAAAATACAAGTTAACATAGGTCCTGCAAACCCACTCAGAGATACAGACAATTTTGGTCTTTTGGCTATAAAAATGTATTTTATGGATTTGAAATGTTATTTGGGTCCACAAGGCATAAATGTTTTACCTTATCACACACAGCAAGAGGTTCCCTTGCTTAATTTGAATCATCTTACAATGATTGTGTTCAACCCTCTTTTGTACATTAGATCTGCTAAATAATTTTTTTGACGATGAATACATAAAACTCTTTTAAGTATCCCCATACAAAAAAGTCCAAGGGACCGTGAAGGAGGAGGGGGGGGTTGCGACTAGATCTTCTTGACCTATCCATCATATAGTCATTCTCTGGTTCCTTGAACTTAATAAAGCTATACGATGGAGTATCATAGGGACTTCTCATTAAAGCACAAATATTGCGGGGAAGGGGTTGGGAAGGAACGTGTGTCTTTACCACCACCCCCCTTTCCCAGTACGCCATATTTGTTATTATTATTAGCACCGCGTCTTACTACCCATTCGAGTTATACCACTTACGCTAATGTGAAATGGTAGGGTGATTTTGAGACGAAATGGAGGACCTACAGTTAAGCGTGGAATCCGAACCACGGTGGAGGCCTGGCATTCCCCACATTCACAAGTTGTGATTAATACACATCTTGTCAGAGGTGAAGGAAGGGTTTGGCAATCAGATAAATCTGTGGCGGACCGAGGTTTGAACCCGACCCTCAGCACAGAAGTCTGACACCTTACCCCTAGACCACCAGGTCACCTAGTACGCCCATGCAATTCGCTGAACCACAAGAATAGCTAAAATTAAAAAACAACAGTGTAAACCCTCTTTTAGACTACTAATCACAGTAAACACGCTTTCCTCTTCAGTTTCTGCCCAGATAAGATAACGATATTAATACAAATATAGGGTGCGAGAAAGAGGATGATATTAATGCTACCACCGTGATAACAGCACTCTATCCAACCAACCACAAGTAGTGACATCATTTAGTTGAAAGCTTTCCTATGTCAGGTGACGCTGTCTTCCCCTCTACTTTGAAAGATAACGTCTCATATCAGCTAGGAGCTACTCACTTTGATTCATCATAGAGTTTAATAATATATTGCCATGGAATTGAACCTTAGTAAGTGTGTTTTTATATTGGTTTTACCTTTATTACTCTTCTTGTATTTCAAAACGTATGGGAGAGGGATCGCTATTCAGAATATGAAAAATATTTCCCTTAACACTTAAGGATAGTCTTGAGGCCGGGTTGGGGAAACCCCGTCACCAATCCCCACAAATGGCGAGATGGCTATTAAGGTGGGATGAAAGGGATGTGAGAAAAAAACTAGTGTTTTTGCAGTTTTTATGAAAACTTTTTTTTTGCTAAACTAAGTAAAATATTTCTCCAGTAGAAACATATAGTTTAATTTTATTCCCATGGTGATATCAACATTTCCTGAATATCTGTCAAGGGTGTTCTGGAATTCAATGACAAATTTTTCTCTTCATATAAAAAAGTTTCTCATCTAATGTCGTAATGCTCATGACATATTCAACATTACTGTCGATATTACCATGTGAGGAAACTTACTCTATGTTTCTACTGGAGAAATATTTTATTTATTTTAAACACAAAAAAAAAAGTTTTGCCATAAAAACTGCAAATTCATTGTCTTTGCTTGCGTCCTCTTCCATCCCACTTTAAAGTGTGGAGAATTTTGGTTTTACAGCTCTCACATTAGAATAAACTTTTTCCTGACGGTGCCTGCTGATTGTAACTTGATATTACCCGCTTCGGTGGCCACGTGCTCTAAAGCGCTACTCTCAGTATAACTAGACTGCAGTTGAGAGGGAGCTCGAGGTTCGAGTTCAGTCGGGTGTATAGAGAGGGATTTTTCAAAATGGGTTTTCCACTCTTCCTCCACTAAAATGCAGTTAATAACATTCCTATTAATGTAACCTCTTAATTCCAGAAACCCTTAACGTATTTAATACATAATCGTATAAACCAAACGGGTAGTAAGACGTGATGCTAAAAAAAAACTTTGATATTTCCTGCATATCATTGGAAGCATTCCGCTTTCTGAAGGAGTTATTTGAAGCAACATTCACTTTCCTCACACTTCGTTTCATCCTGCTTTCAGACTAAAGGATTGTCAAATTTCTCATTAAATTGTCTTGCATTTTCAATTTGAACTATTTAATCGTTTGTGTCAGGCAGTTGTAACTGAGTTGTCAAAGTGTACATGTTTTGAATAAACTTGTTTAAACAGTGTGTGTGTTGTTTTAAATGTTCGATTGATTAAATTGTTTCGTTGTGTGGTAGATTCACTTGTCATTCGCCACATCTGTGGCTACATTGAAAAAAATATTGCTCACTTCTAGCCTAATGCATCTCTCTAGCAATAGACTGGACTGTCAAAGACTGGGAGATCGGGGTTCGAAATCCCGTTCGGGTGTACTGAGGATGTCATTTTACTAAGTGGTTTTCTCTCGCCCTCCATGAAATGTGTGTAAATACATATAGAAGCTAAAACAATTGTATATTCCGAAAGGATGGAAAAACGCGGTGCTAAAAAAATTTTCAAGACTAAACATTGTGGGAAAATGAGCTAATTCATCAAACGCGTCTGGACTAGTTTTCCGGTGACGGGGAGATAAGGATTCGAATCCCAGCTGGGAATATTGAGGGTGTTTATTTTGGCTAATTTTTTATTTTTTAGTAAAAAGGTCACCTAAATTTCGTTTAACTTTAAAAAAAGAAGACAAACTTGAAAATTTTGGTTAACATGTTTTGAATCATAACGAGAACAGTTCTAATAAAATATGCCCCTCTCATCCCCTAGTGGGGGTGGTCATAAATCCCTAGTCGTGTTTCCCTGGTGATGGTATCCTCTCTTCCTCCCTGACCCACCCTTCTCGTTCATAATAAAGGGCGGAGTGGAGGGAGGCCGAGTAGAAGAAAGTTGAACCCCCTTCTGGAGGAAGCCCCATTTCATCTTACGGAACACGGCGAAGTTATTACCGGATGTAGGAACCACTGCTGCATGAATATATCTAGGGTTAGGGGAGGATTAAGGGGAAGGAGCAAGAGAGATAAACCGAAGGAATTGACATAGAAGGGGATAAAAGTGAGATTCACTGATAAAAACGTGTTGAAATTTACTGTCGGAAGAAACTTGAGAGAGTTAAAACAAATCCTAAATATATGAAAATATAGTTTTATTCGAGACATTAATATGTTTCCTATGTTTCATAATCCTTCGTCCACTGAGTTTTCACACGAATAAGAATGGGTGAGTAGATAACCATTTTGGATGTGATTCTTTGGTGCAAAGCAAACTGTATCGGACACGTCCTTAGGGGGAACTGTCTTCTGCACGACGTACATAGAAGGAAAGGTTGAGGGAAAGAGGAGCTTAGGAAGAAGGAGGATTAAAATATTGTGTGACTTGAAAGAAAGAATAAATGTTCTGGGAGCTGAAGGAGGAGGCCGAGGACAGGGTGCATTGGGGTTTAAGTTCACTGTCAAAAGGAATGGACCTGCCGATAAACAGAACATATAATAATAATAAATTTCATTTCTAATTCCTTTATTATAGTACTGGCCAACATTCGTAAGACCTATGAGAGGCCAGCACTGAAAAGTACACAGGTACCTTATAAATAGATATAATTACACGAGAAAACAAGAAAAACAATGATAGCTAAATAATTATATATAATGTTGGATAGTTACGAAAACAATAGTAATTAATAATGATAAGAATAAAAAAATAACAATAATAACAAATAACTAAAGAGTAGATGATGATGATGATAATAATAACGATAATAATACACACACATGCTTATTCAGATACCCAAGCTAAAAATGTTGCAGGTTTTAGGGGGTGCAAATAAAAGTATTTCCACTTATTGAACATTAGGTTGGCGCTATGTAAAATAAGGCAAACCAACACAGGCATCCCTACCGCTCCCTCCCCTGACACACATGATGGTACCAGCGTACCAGACTGGCATTACAATGTTGGCTGTAAACATGGAGGGATATTACAGGTCCCCAGATGTCTGTTACCAGTAACCACTTGTTGTGGTCTGAAGATTGATGAGTTGCCTACTCACCAGGTGCATACGGCACCAACATTAACGTCTAGTAGCGCCGCTATTTGGCATCGCCGACTTCCAAGTTCATTACGTGGAAATACTTGTCTCGTTACACCTTACAACTTGTATGTTTTTTTAAAATCTGGAGATCTTATTATAAACTAGCGGACCCGACAGACGTTGTCCTGCCCGAACGTTGGCTTTTCGTTTGGGTGGCATAATTGATTTCGATAATAAAACAATTACAAATTCACAATGAACTCCAATTAGTGAGTAACACAAATATTACAAATTCAGTGTTTGTCAAGACAACTTACAAAATAAAACATCTTTTCATTTTTGGCATTTCGCCCACAACTCCACAAATATCAGTTGTATCGAAAAACAAACATAACTATGAATTATTATCAGAATTTCAATTATTCATGAACTCTTCAAAAGGTTTTAACGGTCAATTATCGATTATTTTAACGGTCAATTATTAATATTATATTCATTATTATAACTATTGGGGGGTGGGGTGGGGGTGTGAAATTTTGAGGTTACATGTTCTGATATGCAAAAAGTCTAAAAAAAAAAAAAATCCTAAAAAATAAAAAACTCTTAGAACCCGATTGCAGCGCCACCTACCGGGTCCAATTGTGAATCTAAACCATTCACGGACCCACTCAAACACACACAAAAAATTTCATCAAAATCGGTCCAGCCGTTTAGGAGGAGTTCAGTGACATACACACGTACAGAAGAATTATATAAATTAATAAATAGTATAATATAGATAGTTCGAGGCAGGAATACACTTGGTGCACTTTTTTTTACATTGGACGAACAATGAGAGGCTACGCAGCAAAACAACGAGCTCAAGTAAAAAAAAAACTTGTTAGTTTATTTAGTGCTAAGAAAAAAGTAGATATGTTTATATTTACGAAATTATTTTTGTATTGCGTAATTTGAAAATGTTTTAAGTACTTTTTGGGCTTAAAAACATGCACGTATTTTCATTTTTACAGCTTTATTTTTAACTTAGGCAAATCCGAGTTCTTGATAGTACTATATGGGGTTCAACTCTGAATATCGATATTATAAAACGTATTTAATCGTATTTATTATAAATATATGTTTATATATTGACCTTGAAGGTCCTGGGGTAAAGTTCTCGCTTCGGGACCCAATGTTCATTGGTTCAAACCTAGCCGGGGTCGACGGATTTTTTTTCTTAGAACGATAAAAATAAGTAACGCAACTTCCTTCGGAGGTGAAGTAATGCCGTCGGTCTCGTGTCGATAAAACACTTAAAGGTATGTGAAAATAACTTTCCAGCAAAATTGATGTGCTCTTTCACGCTCGCCCATAGAAATTCAGTGTGTAAGGCACCGGGGAACCAACTAACTTACTGAACTCTCCTAGTACAGCCACGTCTTACTACCCATTCGTGTTATATGCTTATGTACTAATTACCCTAATGATTTTAGGGACTAGTATGGTTATATTTATAGGAAAAGTACCCGCATTTACGTGGATAGAGAGTGGAAAACCACCCTCATTAAACCCGACCAAGATTCTAACCTCGATCTCCCCGTCATCGGCAGTCTAGTTTACTGCGAGAATGGCGCATTAGACCATGCGGCCACCGAAGCGGGTGAGACACGCTATTGATGGATTTAAAGTGTCTTCTTAACTGCGTTTATGTTAATCTGGATGACGAATTCATGAACGCGTAGTTTTATTTTTTTTGTAAAAGAGTGTATATGTAAAGAGCTAAATTCATTATGAATCTCTGGCAAGAGAAAATAAATACCATGCTGATTCTAATTCTTGAAAAATAAAACGTAACGAAGAAAAATACCAGTCATTAAAGTACTGTTTTTACGGACCTCTGCTTCAATTATGTGAATTACACAATAAGTTAACTAAAGTTGCTCTGCTCTTCAATTTGATTTAAAATGTACGTTGTATGTTGTATGTAAATTGAACGTATGTAGAATAAACACTAAAAGTGACTTACATGCATATAATTTTAACAACCGAGAAATTTACGCAAACGTTAGCAGGATTCACTGTAGCGTGTTTGCTACTATTTAACCCCTCTGCTTTCTTTGTCTTTTATGGGCAAGTTTCATAGAGTTAAGACACCTCAAGTACGGCGTTATACTAAATACAGAACGACACGTACCTAAGCTCGAGCGGAATGGGTCCAATTTCGCATAAAAGCTGGCCCATTCCATTCTGGTCTAGGTAGGTGTTATCTTGTATTTAGTGTAGCGCTGCACTTGAAGCGTAATAAGTCTGACTAATGAAACTGGCCCAACGTGATGATTCTTTTATAGTGTTACGGCTTCTACGTCGTCCCCTATGCATACATGGTGGTCGTAGCATATGTTGCGACTCTCCTGAGATGGTTAGCCCACTCCACCGTTAATTTCTGGATTAGTGCTGGGCCCGATAATATTTTATGTATCGCTACTGTGGCTTGTAATATTGTGGGTAATACCTACTATACTAGGTTTGTTTGTAAATCGTGTTTGATGTAACCCTGCATTTAGAAAGTGCGCGACTAATTCATTAATATTATTATACACATTCCCCCACACACTAAGCATATGTATATTAAAAAAATCCACGTAATATAAAATATAATATATATATTTAGCACCGCGTCTTACTACCTGTTCGGGTTATACGCTTAAGTACTAATTACGCTAATTGGTTAGGAATTGGGAAGATTGAATTTAGATGAAGTGAACCCAGGTTTGTGTGGAGGGAGGGTGGAAAACAATTTTAGGAAAAAATACCTCTAGTTCATCCGAGCGAGATTCGAACCTCGATCTTCCCATCCTCTGCAGTTTAGCTCAAGATGGAACTAGCACGTTAGCTAACTACGCCACCGAGGCGGGTAAAATACGGTATCCGTGATAGTTAATTGGCTGCGTGAGTTAGCGTTGGCGGTATTACGAATTAAATAAAACAAACGATATCAGCTACGAATGGTAAATTTTGATATAGAATATAAATATAGACGCTTGTTTAAGAACATTTTTCACAACGCTCCCTAAAAGTGTCGTTTTTATTTTTGTTATCACTGTGTCTTACTACCCGCTAAGGTTATACGCTTAAGTACTAATTATGCTAATAGGTTAAGAATTGGGGTGGTTAAATTTAGAAGAAGTGACCCCGTATTTGCGTGGAGGAAGAGTGGAATACCATTTTAGGAAAAACCACCGCCAGTTCACACGACCGAGATTCGAACCTCAATCTCCCCGTCCTCGGCAGTCTAGCTCAACATAAAACTAGCGCGTCAGCTAACTACTCCACAGAGGTGGTTTTTTTTTACTAAAGTTTATTTATTAAGAAAATAGATAATGCTTAAATATATATATATATTTACGTATTCTTTTATAAGTTTTATATATTTACATATTATTTTATAAGTTATATATATATTTACGTATTCTTTTATAAGTTATATATATTATTTAGTATGTGTTAAAAAACCTAAAAAAAAGATCAAATGTTATATATTTTATATGTTTTAAAAACCTCGGTGACCTGGTGGTCTATTGGTAAGGTGTCAGACTTCTGTGCTGAGGGTCCGGGGTTCAATCCTTGGTATCGGCACAGATTTATCTGATTGCCAAACCCTTCCTTCACCTCTGACAAGACGTGTATTAATCACAGCTTGTGAATGTGAGGAGTGCCAGGCCTCCACCGTGGTTCGGATTCCACGTTAAACTGTAGGTCCTCCATTTCATCTCACAATCACCCTACCATTACACATTAGCGTAAGTGCGTATAGCCCGAACGGGTAGTAAGACGCGGTGCTAGTAATAATAATAATAATAATTAGCTTAAGTGCGTATAACCCTAACGGGTAGTAATACTCGGTGCTAATAATAATAATAATAATAATAATTTTAAAAACCTAAAAAATTGATCAAATTCTATATAGTCTTTTATATGTTATAAAAACCTAAAAAAATTGTTCAAACGTTGTCTATTTGTTAAGAAATAAACTTTAAATAAAAATAAAAGTTTTTATGAATCTTCGTGCAAACTTTTCTTAAATAAGCGGATATATTTATATTAAATATCGCAAGAGACAATTGATATCTATCTTAGTTTGTTTTATTTTAGTTTGTCACACTAGCAACCTACTAACCTAACTAGCACGAATATATCGTATTTAATTTTACATACCATTAAAAAAAAACAAAGTAGTTTTACTTGTGTTCTTTAGCTTTAAAATCCACCTCAATTTTAGTTTAGAGTGTTTTAATTTACTACTTTATTTTTAACTAGGATTTGCCCGCGGCTTCGCTTGCATTAAACAATACATTAACACATCCGACAACTTCAAATGCTAGAAAAAAAATTAAATCTAGTCGAGTTAACTGTACTATGCGTGTACGAAGATTCACGAAGAAACACGAGCTCGCCTCCCCCTCCCCATATCCTTTTATACTTCTTCAACCACATCCCAGCCCATATAACTTGCCTCTTAATGTTCCCACAACACCAGAAGCAACGTATGTTCACTACTTACGCCCTGTTTTTTCGACACTACTCCGCTCGCTTGTGAGATGATGTGATGGAACATAACGTAGATTACCATGTTCCCTGAAAAATAAAGAGTAGAACAGAAGGAAGTCCGATCTCGACCCTATGAGTATTTTTCGAGTTACTGGCATCAAAACACTCAAATAGATAGACAAACAATCCAATCGAATGTACAAATATACCTTAAAGTTTTATTATGTATACACAGATAGAATAAGAAATAAATGATTTTATTTAACTCGCCCTTATGTGTATTATGGTTATCTCTCTCTCTCTCTCTAGCTGGTTCATTTTTTTTTTTTTGAAAGAATTTGTTCCTCTTCGCTGCCATTTCGACTTCACTTACTTCCCCTGCCACAAATTGGTAGTAAAAATACTAAAACTTGATTTGACAACCATTGTTTGCCATAAAAACCAAACAAATGCGGTTATTTATTCTTTAGAATTGGATGGTCACGTGTTGTCTATACCATCTGCCGAACAAGAACGTGAAGTTTCTCGCTCACGACGAGAACAAATTAACTCGCCATTTCATGAAATGTGCTAGCAAATTAAGGTGCCGGTTTACTTTATAACTAAATTACCAAGAAAATATTAATATTTATAATAGGGTTTAATTCAAGGACACCAGAATGGTTGGTCAAGGATCATAAGGCGTTAATCTCGCAATCGACTGGTTTTATAGTGACTTAGAGGTAGAGTTTCGAATCTCGGCTGAGCACACTAGAAGTGACTTCCCCTTTTGCGTTTTTTAAAAAGTTTTTTCATTTTCCTTCTAAGCTAATGCAGGTGCACTTAGTCTAGACCAGTGGCATTCAATCTCTTTGGATCGTGTACCCCTGGCTATGATTTTTCTCCAACTTGTATCTTAAAGATTGTTGGTGCATACATATAGGCCTACATATTATAATAATCTACATCTTAAATAAATAAAATAGATTACATCCAAAATTATTAATATGAATATATTCAATATTACGTACCCCTAAGATGTATTTGCGTACACCCGGGGGTTCACGTACCTCAGGTTGAATACCACTGATCTACTATAAACCATTTAAAACTTTTCTGCTTAAAGTAGTAATAATATAATATTTCTGTCAAGAGTATACCTCGCTCTCTACGTTAAAAAATGCTAGGTTTGTAATTGGCAGTCAAAATATATTGCTAGAGTGACGCCTTAGACTATACCAGCCACCAAAGAGGGTTCCTTGAAGCTAAGTTGATGAATTTTTAATCAATATAGTGACCACATTATAATTTATAGCTTTCATGATTGGTAGAAACGCTTATAATATATTCTTATTATGATAAACTTCAGTCCACACACAGACTCGGATGTAAACGTTCTAACCACTTGAACAGTCACCCACCACTATGTCGAATAAATTATTTTTAATTTTGAGTACACAGGGGGAAGGGGATAAGATGGCAGTCGGTTTGTTCTTTTGTCATCGGTTGCTTGTTCACTCGCTCCTCCCCTGTGACCCCTTGCTCTCTTCAGGTCGATCGATGCCTGATGTCAGTCGATGAATTGCAATCGTTATATCGGATGCCCGCAGCATCCCAATAACAACAAATGTACAAGTACGCTCGGTTCGGATAATGTATAGACCAGGGAGTTGATTCACTAAAGGTAGCACTTAGATGCACCTACATTCGTATTCACTAAATATAGCTGGCGCAGTTTGAAACTAAGTTTGCGTCGTTTCGTTTAGATGAGCTCATTCAAGAGTAGGCGCAACTTTAAAAATCATGTCACGTCGATCAATAAAAATGTCGGTATATATATTAATGCCTCAGAAAATAGACTTCAACTCTATCTCAATTCATGATTAAAAACTCCATAGTGTAATCTCGCAATCAAGCTTTACCGACAGAACAGCCAACTTCTGTTAGCGAAGACAGTGCCAACATCCGCGAATAGAGCGTGTCATGTGGTCATCACAAAGAACCCTTCAGCCATTAATCTCAGTTCTCTAGACCGGAGCTGCTACTTTTTTTAAATTCAAATCGCTCCTCATTAAATGATTGTCTTCAAGTGGCTGCGTTGACCTGTTCTAGACCCACTGTTTCACAGAACATCTGAAAGCACCAGGATCAAACCCGGGAATTCAGAGCCTGTAGCCAGGAACTTTGATCACCAGGCCACGGGAGTGTTCCCAATTAATGATAAAAGAATTTAAATGGTTTAAGTTTTGCAAGCTCACAATATGTTTCAATACATGATTATGTAAATACAGTGGTAACAAGTGAATTCCTTGGCTGGTATCGTTACATTTTATATTATATTATGCTGTAGCATTCCTTTCGTTACTATAAAATAAAGCAACACAAAACAAATCATTAAATAAAACAACAAACTGAGGAATCTTTCTTAACGCCCAAAGAAGTTTTGTTTTCCACAAAGCCATGATTTTTTTTTTTTTGCATTGCATATTTTCTGACATGAATTTGGCAAAAGTTGTATGATATTAAAATAATCAGTGTTTTACAAAATACTCATACATTATTAATTTTTCCTTATACATTGTTTTAGATTTTGTATTTATTTTTTATCACCGCATCTTACTACCTGTTCAGGGTATACACATATATGATAATTACTCTAATGGGGTAGGGATGAGGGATGAGGGAGGAAGTATTTTAGAGGTAATTTAACTACATTCGCGTGGAATGAGAGTGGAAACAGTTTAGGGAAAACCACCCTTATTAGACCCTACCGTGACTCGAACTCCGATCTACCTGTCATCAGCAGGCAAGTTTAATACGAGAGATATGTCTTAGATTAGGGTTCGGCAATCTTTTTTTAGGCCATGATCGATTTTTAAAGTTATCAAAGGTCTCGCTATCACCCATCTTTTTTCATTCTACTTTTACATTTTTTTTGTCCATATATCTTATATATGATCCTTAATTTCAATATTTTCTCAAATGCTTTTGTCTCAAACTGTTTATAAGAAAGTTTATAAAATGTATATTTTAATGTCTAACTATTTAATTTTCTTACAGCATTAGCGATTATGGCTGACCAAGGTTATTTCCACCAAACTCAAATTTTATTTGAAAGTTTATGATACATTATTTTGTAAGTTTGGAGGATTCAAAGATTTAATTTTAACGGCGTTGAGGTGTCCTTATGTGATCGACTGAAAATGTCCAATTGTGATCAACAAGTTACCGACTCATGCCTTAGACCATTCGGCAACGTCAAGTCAATTTATTTAGTCATTTTTAAAACAATTTTTGTATAAACATGCAGATTCAAACGTAATAACTAGGGGAGAACGAGGTTCTATTCCCGGTTGGGTGTACTGAGGGGTAGTTTTCCAAAATTATTTTCCATTATACCTCCACGAAAATGCAGGTACACTTACTCTAAATTCAATCTTACGTGTCCCTGGCACATTAGCGTAATTAGTACATATGCGTATAGCACGAACAGGTTGTAAAATGCTACCTAAAACAAATATGAATTCCTATAACATTGAAGAAAGGTTGAAAATAATCCGTAGGCTACATCTCATTTGCTAAAATTGACCACATTTCAAAATATATATAAATTAATCTGACTTACATTTTATCTAGGATATCATCTTAGGGTTAAAAAATAATAGTTTTGTCCTTTGAAATATATATTTTAAAAATATGGTTTGGTTAAAAGTAAACCCAATTTCCCGTTAACTGGAGAGAATTTCCCACGTCACATGGAAACATATTTTTGCAATCGATTCAATTTGGAATGGATTCAACAACAACAAAAAGTGTTAAAAGAATCCAGTTTTTTCCATCCGATAAAATTCAATTTTAATATCGGGGAGTGGTAATTAGAAATATGATTCCAATCTTTTATGAATGTTTTTTTTTTCCCGAGGTTTAGTCCGTTTTATACACATTGGTTGCTTGGTAAATCCACAGAAAATGGTAAACCAAAACAAACATAATTTAATAAATGCTTTCTTTTTTTTTTTAATTCGGTGACCTGGTGGTCTAGGGTAAGGTGTCAGACTTCTGTGCTGGCGGTCCGGGGTTCAAACCTCGGTCCCGGCACAGATTTATCTGATTGCCAAGCCCTTCCTTCACCTCTGACAAGATGTGTATTAATCACAACTTGTGAATGTGAGGAATGCCAGGCCTCCACCGTGGTTCGGATCCCACGTTAAACTGTAGGTCCTCCATTTCATCTCACAATCAGCCTATCATTACACATTAGCGTAAGTGCGTATAACCCGAACGGGTAGTAAGACGCGGTGCTAATAATAATAATAATAATAATAATAATAATAATAATAATAATAATAATAATAATAATAATAATAATAATAATAATAATAATAATAATAATAATAATAATAATAATAATAATAAATGCTTTTGATAGATTGAAAAGATGTATTATTTATTATTATTATTATTATTATTATTATTATTATTATTATTATTATTATTATTATTATTATTGTCGTCGACTCTTAAGTCTGTTGTGCAATCACCAGATGGGTCACAGTATGCGTCAGCAAGCGCTGATTATGATTTTACGGTTGTGTCGCGTCGTAAAAACAATTCAGCGAATTTCAACGTGCGCGAGGATCCGCCGGTTCAGCGCTTGCATGTGGGAAAGTTGCTGATTGTTAATAAGACAGCCACCGATCTACAAACAGTGAACGTTTAAAAAAAAAATCTCTATTCGTTACTCGTTTTTCTGCTGAATTATCTTACCTGGCTATTCAATCTTATTTGACTAAAGAACTCAATCTTGATTACCTTGTCTGTTAAAAATAGAAAACTAAATTTAACTCATATTCCTCCTTTCATATTTCTGTCAAAGAAAATGATTTTCCCATGATAAACGATGTTGATATTTGTCCGTCTGGCTGTTTCATTGCACCTTACTATGGGAAGTTACTGCCAGAGCAGATAATCTGTGAGGAGTCTCACTATATGTCTGCCTCTGTAAAAGCTGCGGTTTCATCTGATCTTGGCTCTCAAGGGGATTCAATTTGAGCCCTACTCTTGGCCCTTGATGGAGTTCTAGAGCATACCTCCCAACCCAGTTCCCAGTGAATAATAGTGATATTCTATTATATTATCAAAATGTTCATGGTCTACGAACCAAAGCAAGGGAATTATTTACAAATGTTTATTTGAATGAATTCTCTATTTGTTTGGTTGAAACTTGGCTCTCTAGTGAGTTTGTTAATGAAAATTACTTTCCCCCTAACTATAATGTTTATAGAGCAGATAGGTTATATGATGAAGCTACTGTCTCAAGAGGTGGTGGTGTTCTCATTTCTGTCATTGATTATATTTCTGGTGTGGTCAGGAGAACTGACCTAGAGAATAATATGGAATGTGTCTGGATTGAAATCCCAACATTTGATAGCCAAAAACTGTTAATTGGGAACATATATCTTGCCCCCCAAATTACAGTCAAAGCATTTAATAATTACTTTACATTTATTGAAGGTGCTTTGGCTAACTACCCCTATCGAATAATACTAATAGGTGGTTATAACTGCCCCAAAATTGATTGGAAATATCATCATGCTCAAAGCATTTCACATTTCTACATTAAATTAAAAGCTACTCAACTTCTTGCTGTTCGACTAACATATTAGTATTAGAACAACTTAATGAAGCTGATAATTACACCAACCTCCTTGACCTTGTTTTTGCTCAATTTCACTACTCCTTAGTAACTAATAGCTCTCAATCACTAGTGAATATTGATTTAGCTCATCCACCCTTGATTCACTTGATGTACCTATTTCTACAAAAATTAATAACACCCCACTATATATATTGACTATGCATGTGGTGATTACCTTAATCTTTAAATGGCCTGTCCACTGCTGATTGGTCTTGTGTTTATTCTAATACGGATGTTAATTTGGCTGTAGATAATTTTACCAATTTAGTCAAGAGGAAAATCTTAACGCATATTCCTAAAATAATTTTTCTTAGTTCATCCAAATATCCGAATTGGTTTTCTTCTACTCTTAAATATTATATTATGTAAAAAAAAATTTTTTTTAAAGTTTAGACTAAGAAATAATGGTGTATTCTATTCACATTTATCTCACTTTCGTAAATTAGTTAAAACTACTTTGATTTTAGACAGAGCCAATTGGATGAACTCAATATAAAATAGTATTAAATGCAAACCCAAGTAATTTTGGTAATTTGTTAAAAATAATAGTGTGAATAAAGTTCCCCCGTCCAACCTAGAAATTAATTTCAACATTATAGCGGATCCTTTATTAATTCTTAATGAGTTTGGGACCTACTTTCATTCTGTTTATAATTCAGCCTTTCCTGTCTTAACCTGCCCCGTTATTGAAAATAGCGCGCCCTTGTATCCATGCCACATTACACCCTTGGAGTTGCTAATGCTATAAAAAAAGTGCTTTTAGATGTGCCGCGACAGATGGACTTACAAGTTCTATTGTTAAAGGTTGTGACAGCATTTTCAACCCTTTTTTAGCCTATATTTTAACATTAGCCTGTCAAATGAAACTTTTCCTCTTACATGGAATTAATCTGTTGTCATACTTATTTATAAAAAAGGGGCAAAAACAAATGTTTGTAATTATAGACCAATTTCTCTCTTAAGCACGTTCTCCAAAGTATTCTAGAAAATCATACATGAGCATACTTTTCACCACCTTAAAAATAAACTTTCAGATAATTAACATGGCTTTATAAAAAATAAATCTACTGTCACTATTTAGTAGAATTTCTTGGGCATGTTGCCCCTCAAGCCCAAGGTCAGGTTGATGCTATTTATTTTTACCAAAGTAAGGCATTTGACTTGTGTCAGCATATTATTATTCTTTCTAAACTTGGTAATTTTGGCCTTTCTCACTCACACCACAGGGTTCTAATTTAGGTCCTCTTCTCTTTAATGTGTTTATGATGACATTGGTAAATATTTGAACTCATTTAGTCATTTACTCTTTGGTGATGTAAATTATTTAAAACTATCAAATCAATTGCAGATTGTATAGATTTACAAAATGATGTAAATGTTATTCTACAATGGTCTTTTGAAAATGGAATATCTATTAATAAATCTAAGACAAAATCTATATATTTTACTAGGAAAACTAATCCTTTAATTTTTTTACTTATAAATTGGGCAGTGAAAACATAGTTCGCACACTTTATATTAATGATGTTAGTGTTCTCCTGGATAACAAACTTTATTTCCACTATCATGTTGACCATGTAATTTCCCATTCATTGAAATTACTTGGACTTATTAAATCTATTACTTCATCATTTAAGAAAGTTGACTGTTTTTTTTATGTCTTTACTGCACCCTGGTTAGATCTAAGTTAAAATATGCTTATATAGCTTGGAATTCCAATAACTTAACTGACTCTCTTAGATTGGAAAACGTTTAGAGAAAATTTGTCGTTGCATGCTATGATAAATTCTTTACTAACCGGATTTACTATGATTATGACAGAATTCGAAACCTCTTAGGGCTCCAAACTTTCTCTCTCTTCTCGCGTGGACTTTATTGAGATGCCCTTTTGTTTTTAATATTTTCAATAACAAAATTTCTTGCAAATTTGCCCTTGATCATGTAGGCGTTCATATCCCTTTTCGGGCTTCTCGTAGTCCAAAATTAATATTTCTCAATAGCTCTTATAAGGTGAGCCCTATAGGTCTTTGTATCTATAGCGCCAATTCTAGATTTGTCGAATTCGACTTCTATCATAAAAAAAAAAGCTAAACTCAGAGAGTTATTTAAGGAAATCCCATATCAATAATTTATCAAGTAGAGGTTCTGCTTATAATAAGTAAATTTACAATAATCTGATTTATTTTTTGTATATTGTTACTGCTTTTAACCACTCTTTAGTTATTTGTTACTATTGATATTTTTTATTCTTATCATTATTAATCACTATTTTTTCCGTAACTATTCAACAGTATGTAACATTATTTAGCTATTATTGTTTATCTTATTTTCTCGTGTAAATATATATTTGTAAGGTACTTGTGTACTTTTCAGTGCTGGCCTTTTATAGGTCTTACTACTGTTGGCCAGCACTATAATAAAGGAAATTGAAATTGAAATTAATGTAGCGTTATAAAAAATAGAACGGTTTGTTCTGTTTTACTGAATCGTGCAAATCAATTCCAAATATTTTTGATTGCCAAACATTAATGTTGGGATGAAGGCAACGCGAAAAAAATAAGTTATTAGCAGTTTTTATAGCAAACCATTTACTAGTTCAAATAAATGAAATATTGCTTCAGTATAAACATAAAGTCTTCACAATGTGATATCAACAGTTGTTGAATATCAGTCAAGGATCTCCTGGAATTTAATGACAACTTTCTCTTCATTTAAAAAGTTTATCATCTAATGTTGCTATGCTCATGACAAATATTCAACAACTGTTGATATCACCATGTGAAGAAAATTATCATCACTTCATCACTATATCATCATCATCATCTATATCACTATCATCACTATCATCACTACCATCACTATCATCATTCATCATTATCACATCACTATCATCACTATCATCACTATCTCCTATCATACTATTACTATCATACTATCATCATTATCATCATCATCATCATCATCATATCATCATCATATCATTTCATCATCATCATTATCATCATCTTATCTCATCATTATCATCATCTCATTATCTCATCATTATCATCATCATCATTATCATCATCTCATATCATCATCATTTCATCATCATCATCATCATCATCATTACTATCATTATATCATCATTATCATCATTATCATCATTATCATCATTATCATCATTATTCATTATCATCATTTCATCTCATTATCATTATCATTATCATTATCATTATCATTATCATTATCTTATCATATCATTTCATTATCTTATTATATTATTATTAGCACACGTCTTGCTACCCATTTGGGTTATACGCACTTACGCTAATGTGTAATGGTAGGGTGATTGTGAGATGAAATGGAGGACCTACAGTTTAACGTGGAATCCGAACCATGGTGGAGACCTGGCACTCCACATATTCAAAAGTTGTGATTATTACACATCTTGTCAGAGGTGAAGGAAGGGTTTGGCAATCAGATAAATCTGTGCCGGGACCAAGATTTGAACCACGGAACCCCAGTTTCGATATTTTCGCAAATACTTCATACCCACTTGAAATAAAATTAATTTGTTTGAAAAAATACATGTTGATCTGATATTAGGTAACTTAAAAAAAGTAAGTTGCATTTCTAAAATTATTACGTGAATTCAAGAGTTTTTTTATGGCCGCATCTTAGAACCCTTTCGGGCTGTATGTTTATGTACAATTATTCTAATGTATTATGGATGAGGAAGGTTGAATTTAGAGGAAATGTTCTCACATACATGGAGGGAAAGGGAAATCCACTTAGGAAGAAACATCCTCAATAGACCCGACAGAGAATCGAAACCAGATATCCCTGTTATTTACAGTCCAGTCTATTACGAGAGTGACACCTCAGGGGTTGGCAATCATTTTGGACACTGGCTGACTTACAAACTTATCAAATGTCCCGCGATCATCCATCCATCATCTCTACTCTATTTTTAATTTATTATTTTTTGTCCATTCATCGCGTTAATTCAAAAGTATATGTTCTTGTCAGACCCAAATTCAACCTATTTTATTAATCTAAATTGACAAATGATGAATTTAATAGAAATGTGTTGTCATGAATATGCACGACTGCTATTAAAATTATAACAATTTTTACATAAGTCAAAAAGTTCACACCCTCCAATACCCCCTCCTTAGATGTATATCCGCAACCACTGGGGGTACGGGGCCCATTTTCGAGTGGGGGTTACCCCTTAAGAACTTACCCTAAAAATTTCTCCCCAATCCCATCTCCCCCCCAGACGCATCTCTGAAACCATTGGGGAAATGAGGCCCATCTTCAGGTAGGGGTAATCCTCGAGACCTTGTCCGAACCCCCCTTCCTCCAACACCCTCTGGCCTCGCCTACCTCCAGACGAATCTATAGGAAAATCTCCTACTCCTTTCTAGCCCCCCCCCCTCTTTTGCTCCCCAGACGCATTTCCGGAACGTATCTTTAAAACTAAAATTAATGTATTTTTGTGTTTTATTCCTTTGAGAAAAACTTTGATTTTATTTTGTTTAAACAAAGTCTTTATTAAAGAAAATATTTTGTTTTTCTATTTTTACTTTCTCGCTATCTTACAGGTAGAGAAAGATTGTGATCGTCAAAAAAACCGAAATCGAGATTTTGATGAATCTCGACATTTCATGACCCCCCGAATCCGAAAAAGTGTTTTTTGAATTTCCGTCTGTTTGTCTGTCTGTAACTCCCACTAGAACCTAAACTATTTTACCGATCGGGCTAAAACTTGGTATCTAGGGTTTTCATAGGGTTGCTCCGAGGGATTTTTGGAATTGGATATCCAACCCTAAAATTAAGGGTGAAGGGCAAAAAGTGAAAAAGTCAATTTCCTCAAAATCGGCTCTAACAATTTTGATTAAATTTCATTTCAAAACATCTATAAATATTCCAAACAAAATGGCTACTCTCAATATTTCGGCAAAATGACTATAAGGGCTCTGGTCATATCCGTAAATTATCATTTTTTATCATATCTCCAAACCTATTTGAGATATGAAATTAATTAACATTACAAATATGTATATCTCTTTATAATACAAATATTTTACTCGAAACATATTTTTATAAAACCAATAACTTTCAAGCTATACGCCAAAAACTATATTTTTTAACTTTTTGAACACTAAAGGTAAAGTATTGCGACCATAAAAAAGATCTAGCCAGAAATGTTGATGTATGTCAACGTCTCATGACCCCCCGAGCCCTAAAAAGTTGTCTTTGCAATGCCGTCTATTTAAACTTAAAATTATAAGTAGTTTAATTAAGGGTGAAAAGAGAAAAAAATCTGTTTTCTCAAAATCGGATCTAACGATTTTGATTAAAATTAATTTGATTAAGGTTATAAATAAACTGGCTATTTCATTTTCCCATGAAAATTACTTTTAGGGTACTTTACAGAAGCGGAAATTTCCGGATCTCCGCAACTATATTGAGATACTAGATAACTTATCATTGCAAAATTGTAGTACTCCAAGAATAAAAAACTTTTACATAAAATATATTTTTATAAAACCAATAATTTCTGAGATATTGGCAAATATAGTAATACAATTCTGTGAGCTTTAGTTGTAAAGAGATACTAAAGTTTTAACGCAATAATTCTCTTATGCCATAGAGTAATAAATAAGTAAGTCTCTCAAAAAGAGTTATGTTCGCTTTCTTTCAACCTCTTAGATCATTGCTGTACAAACATTTCCCTATCTCTATCATTTTAGATTAAATAGTCAATATTTACCAATTTTATTACTAAAAATTTATAAACGAGAAATTTATTAACAATGCGATGACCTTAAGATGTGCAACACCTAATAAAATGTCGAAAATTTTAACCGGAAGTCGAAATTTTAATACGAAGTGTTGGCCCTTGTGGACCCAATATTGATATTTTTTATTGGTCCAAACATACAAATGAGGACATTAATTCTTTAAAAATTAAATTATTAAAGTTAAAACCGGGACTCAAAAAAGTTTTACATAAGTATAGTGAAATTTATGTTTGGGTTTGTTAGTGTATATTATTTCGTTTCACATATATTACGAGTTTTGAGTAAATATCTCAATTTTTAAACAATTGAGCGAGAAAGTCCGTGCGGAGTTCCGTACCATTTATTTCCCAAGTATTGTGCAATTTGCGCGCGGGCTTGCTAGTACATATTTTTCTTTAAATTCAATCTTTCCTCAAATAGGCATACTTATGTTTTTACCTTTATAGGAAAAAATTATAATAAATAAAATGTATATTTTTAATTTAAACTATTAAAATACGATTATGTCCAAGCCAGATAATTTTGGTCGCAAATTATTTGGAAGTACTTTGAGTATTTTAAACTCGCAAATATATGTAGATAAACTTTTAATGACGATGTGGTTTTGTTACGTGATCGACTGAAAACTGCCAAGAGATGGACCGGTAGATTGCGAAATACCATTCGACCACCAAGGAAGGTTATTAAACTACTTAAAATGGACCCATAACTATATATAAGCGTGCTTCTAAAGAAGTTTCCAGTGTTTTACAATCTAAAAACCCTTTTATCGTAGAATCCCTTTTTTTAAACTATAGGATTGGTCATGAGGATAGTGTACCCGATTATTATTACTCAACCAAGTTGCCCTCAAGTGTAATTTGGCCAAGAAATTACTCCAGAGCTTGAGTGAAGATATAGTAGCAGCTATGATTCAACAGTAAAACTTCACTAACACTACACTAGCACTCAAATAACACTCAACTCGATTCAGTAGCCTCATGGTCTAAGGCTTAACTCTTGAAATAGATTAGACTGGTGATGACGGGCAGATTAAGGTTTGAGTCCAAGTTGGATGTACTGAGGGTGGTAATTCCTAAATGGTTTTCTTTCTCTCACTCCACGCGAATTAAGGTACACTTCCTCTAAATTAAGTCTTCGTCATACCTAACTCATTAGTGTAATTAATACATTTGCATATAGCTCAATCAGAGAGTATAAGATGCTGTGCAAAAAAAACCTCTCGACCTAGTTTTTGAATACTATTCCTAATGTTCCGTCCAGTGGCGTGTCGAAGATTGTTTCCAGGGTAAGCAGATCTTGTTAAAACCATACCTGTAGTATTTTCTCACCTACCACCGTTGATCTAATAATACATAGGCTTTGGCCTTCATACCCCCAATGGGAATGGACATTCCAATTTGTACAGGAAAGGCCTCATCTAACAGTTATAAAAATTATTTGATAACACTTTCGCGTGTTCATACGTCAAGTCATGATATCTTAAGATGTAATTTCCTTATAGTTATTTTAATACCTATAATATAGAATTAATAAATTATTAAGATTTTACAGATTTTGACTGCAAAATATATGCTGTATATCTTATATAAGGGCCTTCCTAGGAAAATTGATTATGTATTCCTTTGTGCCTATACGAAAAAGAACTATCGAGGAAGGAGAGAATAAAATAGCAGGATTGTTTAGGCAAGTTCTTCCTACCATGGCCACACTCCAACCCACACCACTTGTTTTGTCCTAAAACACCAACTGTTGCAGAAATCGGGAAAAGGGTTTGTGGCACGGTTCGTTGGACGGGACATAAAACCTCGACGGGCAATGCCAGCGATTGTATATAAGGTTTTATTGGAACAAAGGAGATCCCTCTAGTTCCGCAGGATAAGTCTCTCGACTGCCGAGTCAGTGGATTTCATCGCCCGGGGAGGTAAAGTTTGTTTTGGCACAGTGTAGCAGGCTGTAGGAGTAGCTCTCCAGTAACCATGGCGATCCCGGTGTCGGGCAATGTAACTCTGGCAAGTTGAGAGCTGGCGGCAAAAGACTGAAGGAGTAGCTCCGCCAGTAACCATGATGATCCCTGTGTAGAGATATGGAGTTCAGACAAGTTGAGAATTGAGGAGGTGGGAGTCCATCTTTCTTAGGAAGGGCCATTTATAAAATACAAACGTATTTCTTTGTGGCCAAAATTGATAGCATTTTAGTATAGTCTTAGATATATTTCATTGCTATTAAAACTATCTATCATAAGTGACAGCTGCAGGTTACATTAATTAATGTATAAATACGTGAAAGTATATTTAGTTCATTTTATATATGTCAGATGAAGCCCTTTTTTGAAAATGGTACTATGAAAGACCAAGCTCCATCACAAGACATTGGAGATAAGAGGAGAGGGTAAACATTTTAAGGTAAATTCAAATAGGAAAACTTTCAGATAAACTTTAATTTCTAACAATTTTACAAAAGTATTTCCAGCAAAATTTTAAATTGCTTTCTATGACATCACTCAATAAGCCAATTCTTCTCCAAATGTAACCCATCCAATTATCTTTCTTGGTAAAATCACCAGCAGAATAGTTCTTTTCATTCACTTTTCTTTGAACTTCATCAATCATACAATTTGTTCAATTTATCCTTTCATTTCTCATCCAGCACCACATACCAAAGCATTCAGAGTATGTATCATCCTTTTTTTGTTTGTTTCAGAATCCTTGTCTCAAATCACTACACTAGATTATTTCTAATCTACAGGTTCAGTCTGATTTTGGTAGCATCCTCTTATTGTTGAAGGCAGCCTTGACCATTGCTATCCAGGTCTAGTTTGCTAGTCATTAGCATCATCTTGTTGCTGGAAGCAGCTTTATCAATTGCTCTCCAGGCCTAGTTCGTAGTCAGCAGCATCTTCTTATTGTTGAAAGCAGCCTTGACCATTGCTTTCCAGGTCTAGTTTGCTAGTCATTAGCATCCTCGTGTTGCTGAAATCAGCTTTATCAATTGCTTTCCAGGCTTAGTTTGCTAGTCAGTAGCATCTTCTTATTGCTGAAAGCAACATTGACCATTGCTTTCCAGGTTAGTTTTGCTTGTCAGTAGCATCCTTAGCAATATATATATATATATATTGCTAATGGTCAATATATATATATATATATATTGACCAATTCCCGTGCACACTGTGCGTCCGTCCCATTCAAACTTGCCAAATATTCTCAATCCGATGATTTCCAACCACAATATTCAGTGGTTCCTCTCTCTGGGTTATCCTCACTACCTTCAATTTCTCGATGCTAATTTACATTACATACTTTATTACAGTTTCAGCACGTTGTTTCATTTAACTTTTTTTTCTTTCTTTGCCAGTACTACACAAGTCAACTGAGAGTTTCATCATAATTATAGAATGCATTATTTTTGACTAAAGGTTAAAGATATGCTTAACACGAAATATATGAATGCCGAACTAAGATATAGATGATGCATATTGACTTAGAGACACCCATAAAGAACAGAATAGTTTATGCAAAAGATTGTAATGATACAATCGGACGTACTTTTTCATATAGACTATTTTAGTTTGGGTCATATTAAAAAAAAAAATTGGCTTGCAGTAAACTACACATGAGTACTTTTTTTCTCCGAAAAACTTGCATACAGAATATTAATTTATCATTTAGATCTGTCCTAAGATTACCATTTTGCATAAAATTGTTTGATATATTTTCGAACAACTTCAAATTTTCAGGAATCAGTAAACTGTATTCAAACTCTTAAATTCATTATTATTATTATTATTATACATATATACATATGCATTATATACGCATATATATATATATGTGTGTGTGTATGTGTGTGTGTGTGTGTGTACGTGTACATGTCATATAGATAACTTCCCATAAACATCTCAAAGATATTTTATTGCTTTAAAATCTTAGAAGTTTGTTTTGTATCACTCATCTTTCGCTGAACCTTTGACAGAAGATCTTTTCAATTGGTTTGACAGAAGATATTCTCAGTAAAATTGCTTTCTCTTTGTTCCGATCAACGTTCTCTTTGTTACAATCGGGCTGTTCCTTAAAATCGTGTGTCGAGTCTTTCAATGTTTCGTTTTTTTTTTTCTATCCTCTGCAGCTCTTTCTTATGCTGATTTTGGAAACGGTGTAGACTCGTCAAACCAACCCTGTACGATATGAAAACCATCTAGCATTTGTTATTTCACAGTGAATAATCTTATTAGGAGTAAAGCATCCTGGTTTGTATATATACAATAATCAATTAGTAGTCACCGCGAATGTTATAAAAAAAAATCCCACATTCGTTCTCGTCTAATTCTACAATAGTAAATATCGCCGTCAAGAAAATATTCAACTAAGTACTGGCGTCAATATCATTATAGTATCATTATACAGATATAACTTATTTCCGCGCTTGGTTTTTTTTCTGCGCGTCTTACTACCCATTCGGTTTATACGTCTAGAAACTAATTAAACTAATGTGTTAAGGATAAGGAAGTTTTAATTTAGAGGAACTGCACCCGCATTTGCGTGGAGGAAGAGTGGAAACCACCCTCAGTGCACCCAATCGGGATCGAATCCCAATCTCCCCGTCTTCGCCAGTCTAGTCTAACACGAGATTAGTGCGTTAGATCATGCGGCCACCAAAGCTGGTAACTTTGCTTTATTAGTTTTAAAATAAAAGTTTGTATAGTGACCGGTCTAACGTTTGTTCTCTTATTCATACGCTCACTCCTAAATTCCACTGACGCGTCCAAATTTAATGATAGTATATAATGAAATATCACTGTCTTTATTGTATTCTGGCATCCTAGTATTATTATTTTGCGTCTCGAAAGAGGTATGGTTTATTTATATTAAACATAATACAAGAGGGGCACCCATTTTAGTTCTCACCTAGAGCGTATGAAACCCTTGACCAGACCCTGCTTCACTCTCAACTTAAGCTGTATCAACTCCACACATCCTGACCTCAGGTGCGGGCTTTCCTTGACTCCAGGAACTTCCCTAACAGGGATCCAATTTTCTCTTTTAATTATTTCACAATTGTATTTTAGACTTTTTTTTTGTTCCTAGACACCCTTTTTTTTTAATAAGGAATAAAAAATTAATTAGAAAAAAAATTGAAGTGGTAACATTATTTCAGTTAGTAATTAAATAAAGTCCTCTTTATTTTATAACTGACTTCAATTGGCGCACGCCGCACACAGTTTTGCGTAAAAATCACGGCGAAGTTAAACACATTTTAACAGCACTTGAATTTTCAAGCCTTTCGAAGCACTGTAAAAAATTTTTATTTGATTTATACTTCCTAAATTATTTGATAATCCACTAAGGCCCTAATGACCTCAATGTGTCGATGGGCCTTTAAACCCCAACAATAATATAATAATAATATAATAATAAAAATTATAAAATAATAATAATGATAATCCACTTTTTTTTTTCTCCTTTAAATTACAAGAAGTTTCACACAAAAGAAGCCAGTAGAATACTAAGAGAAACTTCGCCAAAAAAAAAATTGCCATTAGTTAAAACTTTGAAAGATAGTTGCAGTAACTTGACATTAAAATGTGACCTAAAAATCTACAGCCCAGTTTCCATAGTAGGGAACTTATCTGACACCTATTAATGCTACTAGATCTACTTTCACGTATTCATACATCAAGTCGTGTGATCTGCAGCTGTCACTTTAGATATATAGTATCAATATAACATAAAATTACAATAATAATATACTAAAGTGTTATAAATTTTATCAGTAAGAAATATATTTTTATTTTTTAAAAGGCTTTTCTTTTGAAAATTGTATTGTATAGTGTATAATATAGGCGTTTAACAGCACAAGTGTGATTCGATTCTTATAGATCATATATAGGAATAAAAAATTAGTCTCAAGTATAAGGTGGCTTTAACAATTTCTTTCATCTGTAGAAAGGAATACAATACATGCGTTACGCATATGAAAATAAAGTGAGTCATGTAGAAATTCCTAATAATAGCAGAATACATTTTAAGAAATACTTACAGGTATATCACATATAACTCTAGGTAAGAGAAATCTCAGATCGATCTGGTAGGCGTTATTTTTACTGAATAAGTTTCCCACTTTTCCTCTAGTATGCAAATACAGGCACACACACACACACACACTATATATATATATATATATATATTCATACATACGTGTGTGGTAAGAGATTAATTTGTGGGTAGAGCTAATGTATGCCAAAGAAAATTCAGTGATGCAATATTGAGTAAATAAATTTTTAATTACTATAGGCCTATATAAATATTAGGAAAAAATATTCTAGAGAACATATAATCGCAATAATATTTTTTATGTTTTTTTTTTCAAAGTTTGTTTATTCGTTTTTCCAAACGTATAGTAAATTTAAGTTCCATCAAGTGTTAATTACTACCCGTCCAGGATATTCACATTTTAATTACTTTAATGGATAAGAATAATAAAGTTAGCATTTTGAGTAAATTCACCCAATTATATATCTATATCAAGGAATATTATATTTATATATCAAGGTATATAAATTTATAAAGGTATATATTATATGTAAAGGTGTATATATATATCAAGGTATGAATATATAAATGTATGATTTATATCAAGATATGTATTTTTATTTATTACATATGGACATTAGGGACACCTTTTATAAAACACAAACATATTTTTTGTCGTCAATATTCATAGCATTTTAATATTTTATTTGTGTTATCTTTAAGTTATGAATAGTATCTATCAAAATTGATAGTCAATTCTATGACTTGAAGAATGAATACATGAATGCAAATCAAGTAACTTGTTATATCTGTCAGATATTATATTCATAAAAAAAAATTGGGATGTATATAATAGTAATACTTATAATGGAATAGTAATTTCGAGAATATTGCTACACGCTTATTTCCAGGATCACGTACCTAAATTAAATTGACTTTTAACTTAGCTGTACCAGGTTAGAAGATTTTTTATATAATATACATACTATTCGAATTCGGCACAGCAAATTTAAAAGTCAATCTAAACTGATGTTTACCAAACTTTTGCTAGTGGTACTGAAACTAAGGTTGTCACAATATTCCAGGAATGACTATTTGATTATAGTTTAGAGCTAAACCTGGGGTTAATTATTTAAAAGTTACACTGGTCTATCTGATTAAGAACCTGAGTACAATGCTTCTTAAATGACTATTCATAAAATAAAAAGTTGAAAAACCATCCGAGCTGTAATTTATTTCAAGTCCTTTTGTAGACATTTTCAAACTTTATTAAAAACAACACACACGCATACAAGAAGGGAAAATGTGTCTAATTTGATTACAGGCTGACATTTTACTAACAGACATGTTGATTAAAAGTGTCCAAGGGGAGTTTGTTGACATTTCTTGGTTAGTGTTGACTTAGAACAGCTGGCCGAAGGTGATTGTTTGATTAAGGGAACACGTCATGTAAACATTATAGACTTATAAACCGGAACGGATTATTTATAATATATTTTATTTTATTTTACCCGCGTCTTAGCAACCTCAGTCCAACACCTTATCTCAGTCGGAAGCGTGTCTGCCTGCTGAGCTAAAGGTCTTAGGTTAAATTCCTGGCGTAGCCAAGAGAATGCATCATTTGTGGAGTTGGGAATTTTACCTGTACACAATGTTGAACTAACAAACTAGAAGGTGGGTGTTGTTTCTGTTCTAGATTTAAGTTAGTTAATAAGTCGTGTGCTTATATAATCGTTCATATCATAAAATGCACGTTAAAATACCTCATATGAGATTATATATATAATATATATATAATTTATATAGCTTAGTACCCGTAAGGTTATATGTATACACTAATTACACTAATGGAATAAGAAAACCACCACCGTGATCAAATGGTCAGAGCTCCTGGCTACAAGTCCAGAGGTCTCTAGTTCAATTCCTGGTGCATCCAGATTTTGGGACTGGAACGGAGGTGTACAAATGAGGAGCTATTTGATTGAAAAAGTAGCAGCTCTGATCTAGAAAACTGAGAACAGCAGCCAAAGGGTTCGTTGTACCTACCACATGTCACCTATATCCCCTATATATAGTTGGCACTATCTTCGCCAACAGACGGTGGCTGCTCTGCCGGTTATGGCTCGATTGTAGTCTGACGCTATGGAATAACGGAATAGGAATTAATACGTAATAATTTTAGCAGGAAAAGTACCCATATTTGCGTGGAAGTAGAAAGGAAACCTAAGTACACTCTAGCGGGAATCTGGCCCAATCCCCTGTCAACTACAATCCAGTCGAGTCCAACACGAGAGTGACGCGTTAAACCGTTCGCCCGCGAGGGGCCTGTTGGAAGATGTAGATAAATCAGACTTACTAGAGTTGGTGAGCACACGAAGATTAAACGTCAAGCTTATCTAATTTGGTTTAATGGTGACTGGTAGGTCAGACGTGAGAAATCCAGGCCAAATTTACCGAGAGGGATTTTCACTAAATAATTTTCCCGCTTCCCCTCTATTAAATGCGGGTACATTTCTCTACATACATGCATGTGTGGTATGAGAGGGTATTGTGCGGGTATAGACGCAAGTCAAGGAAATTTCTGTGATGCAATATCTATTAGATATATTTTAAATAATATATAATAATAGCTGGTATGCCCATTTATTTGAACAGATAATTCTATAAATAGATTTGTTCTTTTTTATAATATAAAATTAACAAAAGAAAAGTAACCAAATCTTAATTTATTATTGGTTTGAATTAAACGTGAAAAATAGTCAGGCTGACTAAAACATAATGTCAAAATAGGGATGTAATCTATACATGTTATATCTTGGCCTGGAAACGATCATAAAAGAAGTTAAAAGAAGTAATATATATAGTTACTAAAATGTTTTGAAAAAAAAAAAGTATCACAGTTCAACAAAAATAGTAAAAGAAATAATGGACTGTTAAAAATACACATTAGTCCCTGAAATTACCTGCCATATTTCGATTTTCTACCACACCAAGCGTATAAGAGTGTGAAATTTTGAGCACCTAATATTTAGGAACTAATTTTTTTATTATCTGAGGTAGTCTTGCGAATAGACCAATTGTAAATAACAACAAAAAATGCTGTTTTTCCTATACTTTTTGGAACTTAACATCCAAGCACTTCCACCACCCACACAATTTAATGACCTTGTTTTGAAATTTAAGATTTTTAAACTCTTCTTGTTATATGGTGGTGTCCCTTTACATTAAAGTAAATATTTCAATTTTCTAATGTTCTTTTCTATCAGTTTTTAAAATTTTTGGAAAGGACAGGCTCCCTTTCTATTTACGGTCCTTTATTTTCAGAGTGTTTGAACAGAATGTGCATACACTCACAATTTAAAAATACTTTGTATCTAAAATTATATTTTTTAAATAATAATAGTTCATATAATTAATTTGATAAATAGTTTTTAAAAGTTTGCTTATAGTATACATCTAGATATTTTGGTTATATAAGTCTGGGCTTGTACACGTTTTAATCACACTAACGAATAGGGATGATAAAGGTAGAATTTTGAGGAAAGGTACCCTGATTTGTATGGATGGAAGTTAGGAGACAATTTTTTAATACAATCAGTACACTCAGCCGGGATTCGAACGCTTCACCTCTATTGTTGGTAAACCAGACTAATCAATATTGATCTTTAGCTCACGTTTTAAGTGATACGGTTGAAAGTGTTACTAAAACTTTTAATTTAAATTTTTACAATTTTTTTATCTCTTGTTTAAAATTGCATTTAAAAAATGTCACCCTCTTCAGTGGTCCTATGGTCTAGTCTTAACTCAAGCAAAGACTAAACCACCATGATGGGGATATCGGTGTTCGAATCCCAGTTCGTTTTATATAGGAAGGTTATTCCTAAATAGCTTTCCCCTTTATATCCAGGCAAGTGTGAATATACTTCCTTTAAATTCAATCCTACTCATCCCTTACACATTAACGTAATAAGAATATAACTTATGCGTACAGCCCGGGCTCGTAGTAGGCGTGATGATAATAATAATAAAAATAGTAAAAGTGACAAACCAGAAGATAAGACTAATTAACACAAAGTAGTTCTTACCCTGAGGTGGCCTGCTGGTCCATTTCCGGCCAAGACTGCCGGCGGCGGCAGAACATGAGAGGCTGTCTGGTGGCCATCTGCTGGTTCCTCCTGAAGGACCCCATCCTCTTAGGGGGCCCCGTCCCATGGGGTAAAGCCAGCCCCGGTGAGAGGGGGCATTCCAGCGTCCTACGACGCACCGACAGGGAGCGACTGTGGGGCGGAGTCACCGTTCCCGGAGCCGGTACAACCTTGGGGAACCCGTGCCCCGCGTGGGGCGCCGCAACATGACCGGCAGACGCACTGCGGCAATTGACGCCACCTGGGATGGCGACGCCCCCCTGACCGAGAGGGGGTCCGGGGCCGACTGGAGGAACGCTCCCTCCTACCGTCGCCGCCGCCAACGTCTCATCGTTCCCGCCTTCGCGTCCCAGAGAGAACCGTTTGGGACTGAGGCTAAGATTGGCTACACTGGTCGTCACGTATTGTTGGAGGGAGTTGAAGAAACTCATTTCCCGGGCTATAGATAATATCTATTGGTGGTGTGTACTTTGGTACTAAAAACTACTCACTCGGATCACGTTCACAATCACATCCTAGCACGTCCTGCAACATTAGTTTCAAACTTCCATCCCATCATAGTTTATATAACGACCTCCTCTTTGGCTCAACTCATTAACAATTTATTGACACATCTTTCACTTACGTCAAACATCAGCATCAAATTGTCTCGAAAATCACTGTCCAATGGCTCGAACATCATGCCCAATAGGCTCGAACATCACTGTCCAATCGGCTCGAACATCACTGTCCAATCGGCTCGAACATCACTGTCCAATGACTCGAACATCAGCGTCAAATTTGCTGGATCTTTAGTGCTAAAACTATCTCTAATATCAATGTTCAAATGGCTCGTTTATCACGTTATAATTGGTTTAAACATAAGTGTACAATCGGCTCGAACATCATGTCCAATGACTCGAACATCAGCGTCAATTTGCTGATTTTAGTGCTAACTATCTCTAATATCATGTTCAATGGCTCGTTTATCACGTTATAATGGTTTAAACATAAGTGTACATCGGCTCGAATCTGTCATCGACTCGAACATCAGCGTCAAATTTGCTGGATCTTTAGTGCTAAACTATTCAATATCAAGTTCAATGGCTCGTTTATCAGTATAATTGGGTCGAACAAAAGTGTACAATCGGTCGAACATCAATGTCCAATAGGTTCAAGCATCAGCTTAAAATTTGTTCAAACAAAAGTATATATTAATCGAACAACAGTAATACGGCAAGTTTAATCAAGCGATATACAAAACGGCAATGTTATTTGTGGACTCAATTACGGACTCCAATACAAAAGTTTACCACAATTTGTTTATCACCATCCACTTTCAACGCACTTGTTGGGTATATCGTTCGTCCCCTTTGTAGTGTTTTATCGTAAACGGGCTCTAATGAAAAATACAGAAGTAAAAAAAAAAAGTCGTCAGTTCTTAGGCTAAAGTCGTTATAAAATATATTTTGATTTGGTTTTGCAGAATATTTCACCCTGTAATTTCACCTCGTAATGTTGACGCAGACGTATTTGGTACAAATCATAATCGTCAATAGTGTGAACGTAGCCGTGCGACGTGATTAGTTAATGGGGTCGCTTTATCTGTCGCGGTTTGTCTAACTGCGTGCGGTAGTTGTGGCCGGAAATGATTTGGCAGAGTCCTTGGTAACGGCAAACAACAGAGTAACGGTGCGATAGAATAGAGTTGTGATTAGAAGCCGTGATATTAATGTAACCACGAGGGTGATGGAGGGAGGCGGTCCTTTTATTCATAAAATTATAATAAAAAAGCTTCATCCTTTCAGATCCTGTTATATCAGTGAATTTCAGGCAAATTATTGACCGATTTAAAACTCTTGATTGGAAATTTTTCTAGAATGTTTTTTAAGTTTTATTTAACCACGTCTTTAGTACTTGTTCAGGTTATACGCATATGTACTAATTACTCTAATGAGTTCGTAATGAGGAAGTTTGAATTTAGAGGAAGTGTACACTCACTGGCGTGGAGGGAGAATGGGAAACCATATAGGAAAAACCACCCTCAGTACACCAAACTAGGATTCAAACCTCGATCTCTCCGTCATTGACAGTCTAGTATATTGCGAGAGTGACGCCTTAGACCATGCAGCCACTGATGCAGATGTTTCGAGTCTTATAATTCATCCAAAATATCCCCTTCGGGCTAAATGCTTTTGTTCTAGTTACCTTATATTATGTTAGGGGTAAGGAAGTTTGAATATATAGGAATTGTACTCACGTTTGCGTGGTGGGAGAATCCCTCATTATTTATTAAGTGGGATTGATATTTTTGTATAGTTTTCAACAAAAGGTAGCAAAAATTATCAACAGGTTCCTGACCAGTTAAAAAGTGTAAGTTTTGCCTTTAAAGGTTTTTTTTTATTCAAAGAAATTTTACGCGAAAATTTGTACTTTTACGTTTAAAACAAAAGGTTATAAGCCTAGATCTCACCTTCCTCTATAAAATAAAGTAATGTTTGGATAGGGTCTCAAAAGAACATTTTAAGATAATTTAGGATTGTTTTATAGCGATGTATGTAGCTTAACACACTTTATTTTTAAATTTAAACTTAAAAAGCTTTTTACACATATTCAAATATCAAACAACTTCATAAATAATCTGGGATTTCTAATTGTCTACAATGCCTTTTAATGCTCTCCCATGTAGCACCCCTAGGGTAGGTTTTTTTTGTATGATTATGATACTTTCTTTTTATGAAATAACCTCAATAATCCAAGCCTCCAGACACCCGTGATAAATTCATTCTCAGAAGGATTTATAGTTGCGTTTAAGGACACGAACAAGTCAAGGAAGCGGTTCCGTCGCGGCGTCTCACTTGACGTGAATAAACTGCCCCAGGGCGCGTCCCGGGTAGTAATTACCGCCAACTACAACCCTCACCCCTTTTACAAACCACGAAGTAACCCTCTCCCCCCCCTACTGCCACTGTAAATCAAGAGAACATGGGTCCTTTTAAAGGAGGGAAGAGGGAGTATTTTAAAAACATCAGGGAGCAATAACGGCGATAAATTTAAAAAAAAAAAGGAAATAAGTCATTTCCCCACATTAATTTAAAAAAAAAATATTCTATGCTGGTTTCACCTTTCAAAGTTGTCACTACCCACTTTGGTGTCCATGGTTTCTAAAGCGTTCCTCTCACCATATAGTATACTCGATAAGAGGATCAGGGTTCAAATCCTGGTCGGGATACTGGGGTGAGCTTTAATAAATTGTTTTCTGCTCTTCCTCCACGCAAATTAGGTTACACTTCTTCTAAATGTAACCTTCCTCATCCAAAACACATTCTCTTAGTTAGAATATATGGTTATAACCCGGGTGGATAGTAAAACGTGGTGCTTAAAAAAAAGAGTTGTCACTTTTATTTGTATCCTTTTTGGCTGTTAAAAAAAATTTGATCCAGGGGTTCTCTACCCTTCACATCCCGAAAAATTTAAATACTTTGCGAAACCAACAGTGGACACCCTAATGTTGCTTTTATTTTTTTATTTTTTGTAAATAACAGATTTATACGAAACTCATAAAAATACAATTTTTTCCTCTCAGGTAGTATAGCTCAATTAACTTAAATTTTACAATAAAACGGTCAAAATAAAATAAAAAGTAACCTATTTTAAATACGTAAAATGTCAAAAGGATCTTTTTGAATTAAAATTACTCAATAATCTAATAAAAATAAAGTAACATAAATTGAGAATGGAATATAGTGTGATTACTCAAAATACCATAAATTCTTAAATATTTGAATTTCTAAGTGGATGAGGATAAGTTAAATAAGTGGTTTTGAAATTTCCAAAACTTACAAGATTGAAATTTGTCACAAAGGTAGGCCTATAAAATCCAGACCAAACAATCTTTTTAAAAAATTAAATTTAAAAATTAATTATCGTAAAATAGGGTAAGGTGTTCTGCCAAAATATTTCATAAGTTAATGGAATAAAACATTTCCAATGAACAACCTTAAAAAAAATGTGGTATAAAATTAAATTTGGGAGTTAACTTCATGGTCCAATCTGTCCTTTAATAGCTATTATTTTATTTATGCTCTTTTTAAATCATGAGTCTCTTTTTAATTTCCATAAACCCCTCTGAGAGAAAGTATTGTGATCGTCAAAAAAATCGAACTAAAGATTTTAATAAATGTCAACGTTTCGACCTGAAACCTAAAAAGTGGTGTTCGCAATGCCATCTGTCTGTCTATACTCGGGCTAAAGCCAAGAATATTTTACTGATTGGACCATAGCTTGGTTCTTGGGGTTTTCATAACATCCCCCCAGAGAGATTTTAGGAATTAGACATCTAACCCTAAAATTAACAGAAATTTACTGAAGAGTAAAAAGAGATAAAAAATTGTTTCTCAGAATTAACTCTAACGATTTTGATTAAATTTTATATCTAGACACTGTTTATCATTATAAACAAGATGGCAATTCTCATTTTCTTATGAAAATGACTTTGACGATACTTTACAGTGGGGAAATTTTCTAATTTTGTTTTATTTTTCGCAACAATTTGAGATGAGAAATAAATATCTATTTTAAAATAAAATTGAGAGAAATCGTGGGGTGCACCGCACCATTTATTTTACTAGGAAAACAAAATGCAACGTTCAAATATCGTGTATAGAGAAGTTATAACTTAATCTTCAAAAAAATTCAAGCTTTTTTTTACACATCTTCAGATTATATCTCTATTTTGACATTGTGTTTTAGTCAGCCTACATTTTGCGTTTTTTTTAAACACATTTTAAATAAATAAATAGTTAATATTCAAACATAATTTAAGATTTGGTTACTTTTCATCGTGGTTAATTTTATGTAGTAAAATATAACAAAGTTACTTTATAAATTCGCTATGGAGAAGAATCGATACCACCAGATACATAGTATAACATATAAGAAAACTAAATGTTTGTGTTTTTATTGCCAAACAGACTAATATTATCTTACCCTATCTGTACTTTCATTTGACTTACATTTTATCTTATTATAATTAATTAAAACGTCTACTAAAAACAAGTGAATAATCCTATTTTGAATATTTTGATGGAAAGTAAATGTTATGTTTTGATGCGTTTAAATTTTACTAAAAAATTTAACAACGTTCTGGGCTTTATCAAAGTTTGAACTCCACTAGAAAAGCACGTAACGAATTGTTATTATAAGCCTGTCTTAAGAGTTATGTAACGTAGCGTATAGAATAATTTTCAACGTGAAAGTTGATGGCTGGGTATAACAACGAGGAAAAAAATAAAATAAAGCTGTTGCTTCAACTATTTGAGTTTTAACGCGAGTAAAACATTATCTTCGAAACAAGACCTAACATTTACTGTTAGGTTTACGTGCGTTATTATTCGTACGGTTAAGAAATACTATCAGTACATTCTGTTAAACGACTTTTTTTTCTGTTTTTTTAATACCTAGTATTACTACCCATTCGGTTTATACGCATATGTACTAATTAAGCTAGTGATCTAGGTATAAGAAAGATTGAATTAATAGGAAAACCTACTCGCATTTGCGTGGAAAGAGAGTGGGAAACCATTTACGGAAATATCACCCTTCTTAAGAACCAACCAGTATTCGAACCCTAACCATCCTGCCTTCAGCAGGACAGTTTAACACGAGAATGACTAAAGCGTGTATTAGTATAGTTAAAATACATTAAAACGAAACGGGTATTAAGATGCGGTGGATTTTAAAATAAATGCTTTAGATATAAAAATAATAATTCAAGCATTAGAAGCTCTAAAATAATTATATAGTAGAGCTATGAATTAAATTATAATACAGTAATAGAAAACTGATTAATTATCTCGATACGTACCACTCTATTGTGAGCAGCAATGAGGATTGAATTAATCCTGTTCTAGCATATAAATTAGAACGCGACTGTTTTGACAAAGTATGTTGACTAATTAGTGCTCGGTCTTATCATCGCTAATAGTTATTAGCCTCTTCAGACCTGTGCGCGCCAAGTATAAGGAAGTTAGAAGCTCATAAGGCTTGACATTTTTGAAACGTGATTTCGAACAAAGCTTCTTACAAGATTCCTAACTCAACGTAGGTTAGAGGTTAAAGAAGCTAACTAGCTCCTGTTGCGATTTCACGTCATCACTTGTTCAAACAAAACACTAGCATAATTTTTATTTGTAAGATTATGGGTAGATAATCAGAATGTGAGTATTAGTGGGCGTGGCGTGGAGTGTTGCCAGGGTAAGCAGATATTGTTTTTTGTTGTGTTTTTTAAGCGCCGCGTCTTATTACCCGTCCGGGTTATACGCCTATGTACTAATTACACTAATGGGCTAGGGATTAGGAGGTGTTAATTTAGAGGAAATGTACCCGAATTTGCGTGAAGGAAGAGTGGGAAACCATTTAGGAAAAACCACCCTCATTTCATCCGACCGAGATCGAACCCTAAACTCCTGCCTTTGGTAGTCAAGCTCAACACGAGATTAGCGCGTTAGACCACGCGGCCTCCAAAGCGGGTCAGAGCTTGTTTAAGTTAAAACTGTACCTGTTATGTGTTATCTACCCCTCTGTCCCCATTTGACCAGTCATACATACTGTATTCTCGGCTCTACATACCTTCCATGGGAATGTATAGCTCATCTATGTTGGGAGTGTAGTTAGGCGACGGCTAGTAGAAAGTTAATTATTGCTGACATTGGTTGGAAACATTATTATAACAGTTTGATAACACTTTTTATTGAAAATATATTATTATGATGATTATCATCATTAGTTGTTCTGTCTTGCGACAGGTCCATCCCCTTTTACAGTGAACTTAGGTCACCAATACACTCTGCTATCTGCCTCCTGCTTCAGCTCCCAGAATTTTCATCTTTCCTTCAAGTCACTCAATATTTGAACCCTCCTCCTTCCTAAGATCCTCTTTCCCTCAACCTTTCCTTCCATTACGTCGTGCAGAAAGACATTTCCTCCCAAGGAATGTCCAATCCAGTTTGCTTTGTGCCGAAGAGTCGCATCCAAAATGATTTCTTCTCACCCACTCTATTAGGACTTCATTTGTCACACTGTCTGTCCACCTGATCTTCCGAATACGTTAAAACTAATCAATTTAGTTAATGCTTGCAATAAAAAAACCTTCTGCTAGCTGTCACCTACGATCCCACGGTAGTTGAGCATATTATTATTGTAGATACTTTGCCAATGAGTGTTCTGCTGACGTATGAGAACAATTTACAGGTAAACTTGCAACTAAATCTGCTTACCCTTGCAAAACTACACACAACGCAATCAGTGTGTATTATTTCACATAAATCTCTCAAATAAAACATTGATATCCATGCCTCATCTATTTTAAAATTATACATTTATAAGATTTATAAATAAACATTTTCCATAGTGTAGGCAAAGGAGTTCTTATTCGAGGAAGACACATTATAGTTTATACAATATTATATATTTGCCATAATTCCAAGAATATAACTTTCTAACTGGCTAGTTTTCTATAAGCTTATTTTTTGTATGACCAAAGCGTACCCATTAAAATAGCACTCACGCAAACACAGACTTCCGTGCATTAGCTGTGTTCACAAGTCTACAGTCAAGTAAATCGTAACCAATCACAGGGCAGGTATATTTTAAACCAACACATTCAATTTGGCTCTAAAGAAGAAACACTTCAACACAAGAGTCCCTATTTTTTTTCTTTGGGGTATTTAACGTGCACTTTACAAGCCGACTGATTATATTAGCACACGTTAATTTCTATGAACGAGAAAGAAAGGGTCTACCAATTTTGTCGGGAAAGGTATTTTGACATATATATCTTCCAGGATTATTTTAATAACACAATCCTCATGGAACCACGACTTTATTTCCCTCCGAAGGAAGTTGTGCTACGGATTTTTATCTCTCAGGAGAAAATCTATGGACCACGGCTGGTTTTGAACAAAAAAAAATTGGGTCCTGAGGCAAGCCCCAAGACCACCGAGGTTGACAAATAACTTAAAACTATAAACAAACACACACCCAGCCACATTTCCGCCTACCCCCCTCCCCAACCTTTAAGTCATTAGTGTGATGGAGGAAACATATATTTCTCCAATGATAATCGGGACAATTGGATTATTTGTCAAACACGCTACCGAGTAAATATGGTGTCGGACTCCCCCACCCTCTCTCATGATATTGCCCAATTGGAAGTTGGCTAAAATACTTGACTTAATAACCCCCAAAATGTATATTGCATCATATTATTATTATGTATGTTATTGTTATTCTTATTAGTGTAGTAATATACAAAATAATTAAACACTATACTATAATGCACAAGTTTTATTTATTATTATTAGAAAGTACAATAATTCAAAAGGGTGTAGAGAGAAAAAAATCTACATTTTAATAAATAAAAACCACTAGGAAAACAATATATTCTGGTAAATTATTCTTATTATTTTCTCGATATGATTATCGATCAATTCCTTTCGATGATAGTATGGTATCGGTACCATTGTGTGATCACACACAAGCTTGTAACGTGTTAATTAATTTTTAACACGTAAACGCAATGAAGCCCAAAAAAAGGTTAAAACTATTACTACAGATATTATAAGTTCTAATAATGTGTGGCAGATAGAGACTCATGCGACATCACAAGCGGGAGACGCACACTTCTCATCAAAAGTTGCCCCAGCGAATGAGGCAACTCGGCTTGGAAGACCAACACGCACACATCTAACACCTTAGCCAGACGACGAGTAAATGAGAAAGTCTTCATTCCAGAAGATACCAACAGTCACCGGCTAGCGCTAGTGATCGGCTAGCGTGATGGCTGATGATTACCACCCCTCTTGTACGTAGAGAAAACCTTGCCAAATTTTATCAGTCCCACTGGTTGGTCCTTGGTTCACGTATCTATTCTATTCTAACCACATGACGGAGGAACTGCTGGAAGATATTCACGAGCATCAACTATGAAGACGTACTGAAGACCGCGATGGTTGAGGCATCGATGTCACCTCCACGCCGCAGAGCAAGCTACAGTGGATACTATAAGTATTGATAGATTTCATAATATTTTGTTGAGCCTTGAACTCTGTTGGTCGATGTACTTATGACGTAATTTTTATGTCAGTACTACTGACTTGTTTCCCTATGCCCTTAAGGCATATATTATTTTGTTGAGCCTTAATCTCTATTGTTCAAAATCCATATGACGTAGTTTTTGTATGTCAGTACTATTGACCCTTTTTCCTGTGCCCATGTGGCATAGTTTATAGCTTTATGCACTCCCTTTCTATGTCTATTAGGCTTAGTCGCAAATATAAGGTTCAAGATTAGGCTCCTTAGACTATATGACCATGCTGTGGCTAGTTTAAAGAATATAATTTAATAATGGAGGATACCAGGTTATCTATTGCTTTGTTTCATGACCTAATTGGGTCTGTAACTGACCCTTGCCTCTGCTGTGTCTAACTGTGTACCGGCTCGCAGTGCGCAACCTGTGAAAGTGCTACTTGTCCATAGTAGTGGCCCGCGGGGTTTTGTCTGTTGTGTACGGTCCTCTTGTTGCACCTTTAACGTTAGTAAAAAAAATTATAACTATTTTGTCTAGTAATATTGTCCCGTTAGTAGGGTAACAGAATTAAGATACTACTGATTGCTCAGGCAGTACTAGTTAGGAAGAGTCCGGCCATAGTATCAGTAGCATCTAGTTTCCTGGTAGTTCGCCTTGTACTGGTTGTAAAATTATAGTTTGGCTTCTAGGAAGTTATAACATTATAATATCTAACTCTAGTGAGTTACTTACGCTGATTAGCTCATGCTAATAACCTCCCTTGTAGCTCCTTAAATTAGGGCTAAATTCCTATGGCTTAATTCTGTATAGTGTTTATTGAGTGTAGTAGCTGTAAGTTTCAGTCAGCAGGCAGGAGTAAAATGATGTATGGTAAATTTGTAATTAGATTTGATTACCGCCACTAATTCACATTACCGTAGAGTTGTTGCCTTTGACCCCATTTGATAAATTAGTATTTGTCCTACTTTAACGAGTTACAAGCTTTTCTTATTTACACATATGACCTATAAGTGTGGGTTATAGGGTGTACCTGGGTGCTTCACACCTGATACTCCTTTGTCGAGCTATTTATATAATTATATCTGTGAATATTCTAGTGTTTAAACAATGGATGGTTTGAATAGTTTCCAACTGTAATACTATGTACTTTCTATTGACTTGTTTGAAAATTAATAAAGTGATTGGTTAAACTTGTAATATATTCTCATTCTTTGTTCCTTGTAATCAACATTTGTAAACTATAGATATTGTAAGCTCTACAGCAAGTTCTGCATAATGGACGTCCATTAAAATAGTACAACAGTACGGATACAATGGAAGCTGTAACAAACTGGAACACCTCGACAAGCTGTCAAGTAGGGGTTGAAGAACGTTAAATAACACTACTATCTACCCCTAACATCCCATACCCCATTTGTTTTGTGTTTTTTACTAAAAAAATACCTAACGAATTGATTAATAGGTTTTCCGTCAGTGAATAAAAAATTCTATTCCCATCGAAAATTGAAATTTGATCAGTATTTCAGAGAGGGAAGTCTGTGATTTTTCAATCACACCGTTGTGAACTAATGTTTGATTCTGAACGTAAAGGAACTCAAAATACCACGCAGATTGGAGTTATAAATAATCTATAACTCATTTAATTATTTGGTTGCCATATTTATCAACCGCCCTCAGATGTGTAAGACAATTATAAATTCCCCTTTAATACAACTTATGGTAAAAAGAAAAGAATAAAAATTAAATCCTTTTAGAAATTAAATATAATACCCTATATGATTACTGACATAAACAAATCTCTGATACTTTCTCAACACTTCCCTATCCTTACATACTACTTTAGCTTTAACAACATCCATACATCGAGCCATACATGCTCTTTTATTCTTATAACTCTTAATTCCCGAACGGGTAGTAAGACGCGGTGGTAATAATAATAATAATAATAATAATAATAATAATAATAATGTTGCCAGAGTAGACAGAGTTAGTTTAAGCTGTACCTGTGCTGTGTTATCATACCTTAGTAGAACACTCATTAGACCCGTTTCAGTGATCGTGAGGTCTAAGGCTCCTTTCACACGGAGCGGATACTAACCGCACCCACATGCAAGTGAGGGTGCAGGCTCCTAGGACTTTTTCTTTTGCACTAGGCGCCCACAACCATGCACTGCCTGCATATTAAAACTTTATATTCGTCAGTAAAGCTCATGTCGCTATATAATTAATACTATTATTGTTTGTGTCTATGTGATTGATTGATGGATAAAATAAAACTCACTGTATCTGTTTAAAGCTAAGGCTACACGGACCCGCACCGCCTAGGAATGTTCTAGCAAGTGGCTACAAGAGTCAAATGGGACGGGAAAATTCGAGTGTATGTGTGCGTGCCGTGTTAGCAGCCACCGTGTTAGTTGCCACCCTGTGGTGGCTAGGAAGAGAATGTGTACTATTTACATGTTTTCGTGTGTTTAGGAAGAGAATTTGTACTATTTACAATGTATGTAGATGGTGTGATGGCCTACCTCCCAGTTGAAAAGGTTAGGTTAGGTTAGGTTAGATTAGGTTAGGTTAGCCACCTGCTAGCCTATATAGCGAAATTTGAATAAAAGAGAAGACATCAAAACATGTAAATAGTACACATTCTCTTCCTAGCCACCACAGGGTAGCTACTTACACGTAATCTATGTGTGCGCTACTGCAATCCTGTTATCGAAAGTCGTGTTATAGAACCATAGAAGAACAATGTTCAAAGTGTTTCCGCTCGAGCGTCTCTTGATTCAGAATAATTACTCTATTTACTTAAGTGGTTAAATCAATTATCATACATAAAACAATCAAATTTAACACACAAAAAATGGCCCAATAACTCCTTCCCTCCACCAAAAACAAACAACAAAAAACTCAACCATCTAGGTTTGGCTTTTTTTTTAAATAACCCTGGTTTTTGCCAACCCTAGTGTACATATTTTACGTTACCACGTGCACTGCTTGGTGGTTGGCATGAAAACAAAGTTCGTAAGCTACCGAAAATTTCTTAATGTGCTCGAGTTGTCATGAGTATTAGAGGGTTGGTCCACCACACCGGTGCGGTGCGGCTTCGTGTAGACATTTGCATTTTAAAACGGATAGCATTCGTCTGGAATTTAACGGTGCATTGAGGTGTGGGTCGGCTTCGTATATCCGGTCCTTTACTCATGGCCTTGTATTATTAGTACCGAATTCCATTGCAAGACTCCCAAGTAATGATGTACAACCGATTGACATGGGACTATTCTAGTGAATGTTTTGCTCAAAATTATTCGAGTAAATCTACTTTATTATTCGATTGTTTTTAAAGATAATCGAGTAATTACTCGAATCTTAGAATTGCTCGATTGTGCCCATCTCTAAAAGAGACTGAGGAGTGTTGGACAGAAGCAGTCCGCACTCATTTCATGTAAATACCTGCACTGTGTTTAATGAACAAAACAAGTAAGTGTGGGTGCGGGCTAACAGCATAGTTTTTCCATGGACAGGCGTTTTCCGGGCCCGCACCCGTTCGTACTTGCACCCACTCCGTGTGAAAGGAGTCTAAGGCACTACTCTCGCAATAAGCTAGACTGCCGATGACGGGGATATCTTGATTCAAATCAGGTTGATTGTACTGAGGGTGTTTTTTTTTTCCCTAAATGGTTCCCCATTCTCTCTCTCAACGAAAATGCGGGTTTATTTAATCTAAATTCAACCTTATTCATCGCTAGCCCACTAGCATATTAAAGAATGTACTTACAAAGTGAACGTGTAGTAAGACGAGGTGCTAAAGAAAAAGAAGAGAAAAACACTTATTGATCAGGTATCGACAAGAAGACATTCCCCATGCGAGGTGTAGTAGAGCAGTCTGTATGTATGATCGGTCAAATGGGAACAAAGTAATGAGAACGCATCACAGGTACAGAAAGCTCCTTATAAACATACATTTTTTTCATTTTGACAGTTAATATACATTTACATTATTATTATTATTATTATTATTATTATTATTATTATTATCACCGCGTCTTACTACCCGTTCGGGTTATACACACTTACGCTAATGTGTAATGGTAGGGTGATTGTGAGATGAAATGGAGGACCTACAGTTTAACGTGGGATCCGAACCACGGTGGAGGCCTGGCATTCCACACATTCAGAAGATGTGTTTAATACACGTATTGTCAGAGGTGAAGGAAAGGTTTGGCAATCAGATAAATCTGTATCGGGACCGAGGATTGAACCCCGGACCCCCAGCACAAAAGTCTGACACCTTACTCCTAGACCGCCAGGTCACCTGACATTTACATGATTTGTTAAAATTAACAGAACGTGTTTGCATGGCGGATGAATAATTAATTATTAGCTCTTAAAAAACCTTATGATACTGAGATTATCAATGTTTGCCGCAACAAAATGGCTTTTTTTTTTTAAATTTTATTCAAAGGATCTTGCTTTGACTATTGGACTGTGTCTTGTAATAGTAAGTAACTTATTTACAGCCGTGGCTAAACGATCTAAAGCGTTAGTTTCACATTGACTAGGTTTTCAGTTTTTGTGAGGTCAAGGTTGTTAGAAAGCCAACAAGATAAAATGAGAGCTGTTGTAAACACACAATCTTTCACCATGGTTTTCCCATACTCTCTTCAGGCTGATTAGGGGGTTCTCTAGAAACTCTCTTCTCCTCCTTGCCCATAAGTTTAAACACTTAACTACCTGGTGTAAAATGTAACAACACTTAAAATAAGAAATTAATCTATACAATGTTCTCTATCAGAATGTATAAACTTAAAATATGTCTAGTTTTTAAAAACCTTGTATTTCCCACTTCATGATTGATTCATTTTTATTATTGACTTATAAAATTCAAGTACATATTATAGTCCCATATCAATAATTGCCTATTAATTTTGATGATATTTTGCTTTATATGTAATATTCTATTTGTTGAAACATTTATGCTATTGTATGTGATATTTCATATTGTTTCACTTTAATTGTCTAAACTCTAAATTGTCCCAATAGGGTAATATTTTTTCAAAATAGTTGTTTCTCATTTTTTTGTCAAACTCAGATTATACCTATTAATTTTCAACTTTAGTATATTATTCACGATTGTTTTTACTAAACATTCTATATTTTCAATTCTTAAGTTTTTAAAGCTATTCAATCTGTATGGACTCATAACAAATTGTCAATATATTTAATATTCTTTAATTAATTTTTATTACAATAAAATTTCAATACATTAGTTTTAAGTCTTATTCTCCTATATTAATAAGGCTCCTTATTTGAAAATTTATTTGAATGTTTTCTAAAATGTTATACTTTAAACACTGTTAAGCTAGTTATTTGATCACTTTTTTTTTGTACTTTTGTGTATTTCACCCGATTTTATCTAGGTGAGGGCGAAAAAATAAATGACATTCGTTTCGCAATACGACACCCAGCACTGCCAACCTCCTCCAATAATTTTTCCTCCGCGTGGCTGCGGTCACACGCCGATAACGAGGTCACAGCGTTCCAATCGACGAGTTCAGAGATTGGATTGGGCCGTGGTGGTTGGCTGTTCGACAGTGACTGGCCCAGAGGAAGAACCAGAAGAGTTTCATGTTATATTTTATATTTTCTACCTCTTGCTTCTCACTACTTGTCCGCTTATGTACTAATTACGTTTGTGTGTTAGGAATGAGGAAGGCTGAATTTTAGAGGAAATGTACCCGCATTTGCATGGTGGGTGCGTATAAAATTATTTGGGAAATCCACTCTCAGTAAAACCGACCGGGATTTGAACCCTAGTCTCCTCGTTATTGGTAATCTAAAACACAGCCCACAGCCTGCTAGCCGTATGCGGCCCCCCTGAGTTTGTTGTGTGCGGGCCCACCACCTCGTATTAAAATAACCCACTCCAGTGGTCACATGGTCTAAGGTATCACTCTCGCAATAGGTAAAACTGTCGATGACGGGGAGATCGAATTTCAAATCTCGTTTGGGTGTGCTTAAGAGTAGTTTTCCAAAACTTTTTTCCACTCTTCCTTCACGCAAATGCGAGTACACCTCCTCTAAATATAGCCTTCCTAATCCTTAAATCCACTAGCGTAATTAATACATAGGCGTGTAACCCGAACGAGTAGTAAGACGCGGCGCTAAAAAATAAGTTAGCCAAGGCGTGTTTCCAACGTAAGTCGAGCTTGTTAAAACTGTACTTGCGATGGCGTGGCGTGGATTATTGCCAGGGTTAAAAGATTCTACCTCTCTACCTGTGAATGCCATCATCGTTCATCAGAGCATTCATTGGTCAGATATTAATGGAAATGTATTCCCAAGAAAGTGTTTAGATAGAGCAGAGCCTGTGTATGACTGGTCAAATGGGGATCGAATGGGATAGAACATATCACACGTACACTGTTAAGATCCTGAGCTTTGCCACAAAATTGGGAGTGATTTGAAATATGAACATTAACAAAGCGAAACAGTTTTGGTGACTTTGGACAGTATTTTAATTATTTAAGAATTCATGTTTTTTTTTTATCGAGATGGTTGAAAAACTCGTGTATGGATCCAAATGTCAAGGTATAGCTTAATTAACTTATCGTTGGTGGTTTATGTGTTAGGGATGTGTTGGGATGTGTTGCCAGGGTAAGCAAACATGTTTAAACTGTATCTGTGAATTGTTCTCATCAAACAGTAGACCACTAATCAACCAGATATAAACGAACATACATTCCCATGTGAGATATGTAGAGCCGAGTCTATGTATGATTGGTCAAACGGGGTGGCGAATGAGTGATAACGTATCACAGGTATAGTTTTAAGTCTGCTAAGCACTCCACGTCACGCCACTGATTAAAAATCAAATCTGGACTGTAATTGAATTATAATCCCTTCGAGAAAAACGTGTTTGAAACGTGGTAGATAACTACCCAGGCTGCTCTCTACAATTTTACTGTATTAAATCGGCTATTTATTCATGGCAGAACAAACCTTAATAACTTGTAAATAATATTTAGCACCTATTTTTGACAATAAAATATATTAATTAAATAAATAAGTGTATATCGATTAATGAAGCAAATATATGAAGGTAGAATATGTGGCTCAAAAAGAAGGGGTAGGCCATGTAGGACTTGGCTGAATGTGGTAGACGAATGTGTGAAAAAGAGAAACATTATGAGTTTTAATAATAAAAGAGCATGTATGACTCGGTGTATGGATGTTGTTCAAGTGAAGGGAGTATGTAAGGATAGGGAAGTGTGGAGAAAGTTAGTGAGGATGGATTAAGTACGAAGTTGTTTTTTGAGCTACATTCACAGTTTCTTGCCTACCCCATGTGTATGTGTATGTATGTATGTATGTATGTATGTATGTATGTATGTATGTATGTATGTATGTATGTGTATGTATATATGTGTGTATGTATATATGTGTGTATGTAATATATGTGTGTATGTATATATGTGTGTATGTATATATGTGTGTATGTATATATGTGTGTATGTATATATGCGTGTATGTATATATGTGTGTATGTATATATGTGTGTATGTATATATGTGTGTATGTATATATGTGTATGTATATATGTGTGTATGTATATATGTGTATGTATATATGTGTGTATGTATATATGTGTGTATGTATGTATGTATATGTGTGTATGTATGTAAATGTATGGTTTTTTTATATCGAGGTGGGAAATCCTTTTTACGGAGCCTTCAGATCCTTCTGAAGGACTGTGGGACTCAACTAGAGAAGATGACTCTAGATTTGAACTACAAAATGTAGAACCCTACCCACTAAAACCACACCTCGAGAGTGTACTCCAATACACCCCGCACGGGACGGCCGTCAGGTATTACTTCGCGTGGGGCTGAATAGCCAACTGCCTACTTCGTTGTTGCTGTCATCAAATGTATGTGTATGTATATGCATATGTATGTGTATGTATGTAAACAATAATTACTAAACCAGAAAAAATAAGTAATAAAGATCAAACCAACTCTGTCGGTCGAATGGTTTAAGGAGTCAATCTAGAAGTCGAATGGACTGCTAAAAACGGGGAGATTAGGGTTCGAATCCTGGCCAGGTGTACTAAGGTTGGTATTACCTAAATGTTTGTCCACTATCCCTACGTGAATATTCGGATACCTTTATGTAAATTCAACCTTACCCTTCTTTAACACATTAGCGTAATACATTATGCGTATCACCTGAAAGGTATTGAGACGCGGTGCTAAAAAAATTGCCTAGCAAACAACGTTTCATAATTTATAAAATAAACTCACCCCTTGTACTAAAACTATACATTATTTTAGTACATAATAATAATAATAATAATAAATAATAATAATAATAATAATAATAATAATAGGATAGATTAATGTGTGAAAATTGTGTTTTTTGTGTAGTACATTTATATTGGCAAAAATACAATATACATGATAAAATTATCAAGGGGATTCCTACGCTACTAGTACAAAATGTACCGGACCCTATCATAAACGCCATAGGTCCCAAGAGCAAACAAACCTATTGCTTACCGTGGTGACCTGTAAACCGTCCAATAAACAATACAAACAATAAAATGTTTACTGACCTCTCAAAACCCCTTTTGCGTTTACAAACATAACGGCCACCGCATGCCAGTCGTATTAACAACCCCTCAACCCTCTCCGCTAGAGTCATGAGAGGGTAAGGGTAGGATATTGTATTGGGAAATTAAAGATATCACTTTAGGACAGTCATGTCAACTCTTCACCGGCGTCCCTGTCCATGATTTTTTGAGGTCCACGGACCTTTCGATGAACCATAATACGATGCGACCTTTATAAAAAAGGCTAGGAAATACTCATTTTGGAATGATAATATTTGGGAATTTGGCATAATTTGGAGAATGTGATCTGTGAGATTAATAAAAAAATCTATGCTCTTTCTTCACCATGGATCAATTCCAACTTTTTTGAAAATTTCTCACCAAATATGGGCAATATTCGGCAGCACATAAACTGTTGTTTTCTCACATGGAATAAAAAAAACCCAGATATCTCGACTTACGGGAAGTTCTGGATTTACAGGAGGGGCTATAGCCCAGGGCGGAAAGATCAAAGGGGTGGGAAGTAAAAAAAAAATATTGATATTGGAAACGTTAACACTTATCCATCTTTTTGTAATTCTATAAACAAAATTTAAATAAAAGACAGCACCTGAAGAGTAGCTGAACGATGAAAAAAACTAACGTTTTTTTCAGTGATCATTACAGTCAGAGTCAAAGGTATGAATAGGCTACTACACGTAGGTTATATTTAACCGTAAACCTCTTATCACAATCATTCATAATATAAGACGTTTCTCTATGGTGTTTAGTCAATAGCTTACACAGATTTGGGGTCTGAGGGTGGGGGGAGGGGTGACTGAAGGTGGGGGTGTCTAAAGGGGTTTCCGGGTTGGGGGGAGGCAAGATCTGTGTTGCCTCTAGGCGGGAATAATATAAATCTGCTACTTCTTACGTGTACATATTTTGTCTACTATTATATAACATCACTTTGGTATAAGATAAAACGCCCGATATTTACACAATTGTTAAAATATTAACATCATTAATGCAACTAAAAGTTTTCAAATCTTTGGTCAAAAATATAGGGTTACTTTAATTGTTTTAAATAGACCTATTCTTTTTGTAATGATAAGATACTAAGTTGCGATTATTATTACTTAGGTTGGGAGTGTATAGAATGTAAGAAAATACCTGTATCTTTGCAGTTTTTATAGTAGGACAATATTTTTGGTCAAAATAAATCAAATAATTATTCATTATAAACCTAGAGTTAAATTTTCTTCGCGTTGTGATATCAACAGTTGTTGAATATCTGCCAAAGGTGTCCTGGAATTTAATGACAACTTTTTCTATTCATTAAAAAATGTCTCATCTAATGCCGCTCATTACAGATATTCAATAAATGTTGATATCACCATCTGCAGAAAATTAAACCCTATGTTTATACTAGAGAATATATTTTTATCTATTTTGGTAAAACCTTTTTTTATATAAAAATTGCAAAAACGTCCTTAACTACCGTTCTCTACACTCCCACCTTAAGATAATTAAAATACAGGGGTTTTTACAACCCCTTCAGTATTTTTAATGTTCCATGTGGCCCTTATGATTAAATGAGTTTGACACTCCTGCTTTAGAGAGCTATCACGCTTGCTTTAGAGAGCTATCACGCTTGCTTTAGAGAGCTATCAGTCTTCTTAAATACCTCATCTCAAGGCCCATTAGCCAGAGGAACAGATACAAGATTACACTCAAACCAGAAAACGTGTCTAAGTGCGGTTTTCTGCATTCTTTAGTTGACAAAATATAAATTGGGATAAGTTTAATAATTTGTCTTTGTCTGGCACCCTTTCTCTGCAAGTAGCGGGTCTGTATAGTGAGCTAAGAGTCCTGGGTTCAATTTCCGGCATGGCTGAAAAATGCATAATTTGAGAAATGGGTGTTTCACGGTGATGAATTAACGGTTGGGTGTTGCGTGTGTCCTAGATTTTATTTAGTTTATAGGTCGTGTGCTGACATGGTCAGTCGGTTTAGAAAGTGCACTTCAAATAACTAAAAAAAAAAATAGTCAAGTGGTTAGTTAGCTTCCTTCATAATTGGTTTTCCCCAGCTATCTTGTATTTAAATATTTTGTCAGTTATAAATAAAAAAGTGTTTTTTTTTCCAATGCCACAAGGGTTTGTTTGCTAGACATTCCTGGTCTTCTATTGGCAGTGGCGGGTATGTAACCGTCTTATGAGGGGGGACACTATCTAGCTGTGGTTACTTCAGCCCGATAAGATGATAATTATGTTTATGTGGCACCAGTAGAAGTCTTGAGAATAACTTTAGCATACTTAACCAGACCATGACGACTTTAGGGACAATTCCTCTTAGGGAAATATACCTATGGTACAACCGGGAATCTAACCTGGAACCTTCAGATTAATAGCCAGGATTGATGACCACTAGACCAAGAGGACGACCAGGCTGTGTGTGAGAGAGAGAAAGTGACAGAGATGAAGGCATATTTATTTATATTTGAGGTATTTAACGTGCACTTTCTAAAACGACCGATTATATAAGCACACGAGAATTTCTACAAGCGAGAGCGAAAGGCCCTACCAATTTTGCTGGAAAGGTATTTTCACATACCTTCCAGGGTTATCTTAAATTCCACAATCGACATGGGACTGACGACTTTACTTTCCCCTTCGAAGGAAGTTGTGCTACGGGTGTTTATCGCTCAATAAAATTCCGTTGACCTCAGCTGGGTTTTGAACCCACGAACATTGGGTCCCGAGGCGAGCACTTTACCCCATGACCATCAAGATCTATTAGAGGCATAAAGACACAAGAGAGAAAGAGGGACAAGGAAAGTGCTCAGCACGTGATATCCTCCATTTCACAGGACTGTTCTGTGTACACGGGTAAACATGCTAGGTCGTATCTCGTCCCACATGTGTTTGTATTCCATAAATCATCAGCCGCTATTTTATTTCCCACCGTTTCATTTGTGGCAGCACCCACTTGAACATCGCTCTCGTATGAACGAGCGGTCAAATAGATATTCTAGTTTCACGACAAACGATGACACCATTAAAAGATAATGACTCATTTTTTTTATACGTTAATGAAGATAAAGGATCCGTTCTCGTGATTCAGCTACAGATGGTTCTCATTAATATTTATTAAATATCGCTTAACGTAAGGCGCAAAAATTAAATACAATGCATTACCAAGGCACAAGGAAACTTTTTATTTTCCGGATAAATAATATTACTTTTTTTAGCATAATTAATCTAACATTAGAGTTCACTACTGAGGATTCAAGGTAAATATAGTTGACCTTTCAACCGCCTATGTGATCTAGTGATCAGAGTGCCTGGCTACAGATCCAGAGGTCCCGGCTTCGATCACCGATGCTTTTCTGTGAAAGCAGTGGGTCTGGAATGGGGTCAACTCAGCCTCGTGAGAACAGATAAGAAGCTACTTGAAAAAGTAGCGGCTTCAATATAGAAAACTGATATTAATGGCCGGAAGGCTCGTTGTGCTGATCACATGACACCCTCTATCCACAAATGTTGGCCTTATCTTCGCTAACATGTGGAGGCTATTCGGTTGGTATAGATCGCTTGCGGGCTGACTCATGATTATTGTTCACTCTTCCGCCACGCAAATTCGGGTACACTTAGCATAAATATAACCTTACTAATCCATGAAAACACTGGCGTAGTTAGTAAGAAGCGATGCTAAAAATGATAATTAAAATACTGTACGATAGAGAGATAAATTGCCTGACCAAAAAATAGCTTTTTACGAATAAAAGGGATTAAAAAACGTACCCTTTTATTTAAATTATTCAGAATTTTTTTTCGCCGTAACAAGACTTTCTATTGAGAACGTTGGTAGAAAAAAAATGAAGAAATTTGGATGGATCCAAACAAATTAGCAATATTGTTCATATTTCGGACAGTCGTACTATTCGATCATCCGTTTCAAAATTACATTAGTTGAGCAAAAAAAAAAAAAAAAGTAATTTATGCTGTGACATACCAGAGAAAATAAAACTTCCCATCTGCTCACAACACTCCACGGGAAAGTTCGAAAAAATAAACTAAGTTACATTTTAGCTTATACGAGTGGGGGGGGAATTATGAGTTAAAAGAGCGAGTTCCTTTTCAGCTTATACTAAATAAAAAATATGACGAGGTTTAGAAAGAGAGTTAATTAATGAAAGTGCAACGCGTTATTGACAGATAGGCCTATATTTTTTCAACTATTTTTGTCTTTCATCCCACGCATTCCAAAGGAAAAGTTATGTAGTATTTATTATGAAAGTAGCAACACTTAGGGGGAGGGGGGTAACACTGAATTTCTAATAAGGTGTGGAAATATCAATTTTTAAATGCGAAACGAAGTTGAAGCGAAGCTTTAAACATGAAAAGTAGAACCGAAGTCAATTATTTGATTTTTGTTGCTTTCACATAATACAAGTTCCGATAAAAATTAAAAATTCATTTAGTGCATCTTGGTAAAGAGAAAAGTTTAGAGTAGGAAACAAATCACACTAATATGATGACATAGCTTAATTTATTTATGCTTTTTTATATATATATATGTATATATACATATATATATATATAAAACAAAAAATACTATCACCACGTCTTACTACCTGTTCAAGCTATACGCATATATTATATTTAATCTAATGGGGTAGGGATAAGGAAGAAAGTACAGGGTGGCCCACGGAAAAGTGGCCCGCCTCCTATATCCAGCAGGCGCCTCACTCTGAATTGGAGGAGGTCAATCCCCTTCCACCCATATTGTGACATGAAGAATGAGCAAGTGAACTGCTTGTCTAAAGCACAACACGGGGTGGAAGGGGATTGACCTCCTCCAATTCAGAATGAGGCGCCTGCTGGATATAGGAGGTGGACTACTTTTCCGTGGGCCACCCTGTATTTATGAGATGATCTACCCCCATTTGCCTGGAAGAAGAGTGGGAAGCTATTTAGGGCAAACCACCCACAGTACATCCAACCGGGACTTGAACCCCGATCTCCCCCATCATCAGCAGGTTAGTCCAACAAGAGTGACCGTTCAGTCACTGAAGCAGTATAGGTGTCATTAAATCACCAGTCAACTTTAATGTACTGTTTAGTAGTTATTCTAAAAATGATTGTATGTTGAACTTGGTATTGTTTATTTAAATATTTAAAATATATTCATAATAGTGATGATGATGATGATAAGGGCATAAGGGAAATGGGTGGAAAGTCACATTACATACATTTTTCAGGGCAACTTTTATGTCGCAAACCCCCATAAGAACCCCAGCAAATTTTTTTAAAATAATTTAAATATGACAAAGACAGACATCTTTTAACAATAATATAAAGTGTATTATAAAAGGTATGATGATTGTCCAACAGATGGTAGCACTAGCTTTATTTTAGTTAAAATTGGACTTTGCCCCTTTTTGCACTGTAGCCTTCATGATAATGATACATTGAAGTGTTCTCCTTCCTACAAAATATTTGTAAGGAGCGAAGAAGATTTGACGTTCGATTTTGACATTTTAAAGCATCGTACACACTTACATTTCTATAAATATTTGTAAATGGCTTGCACATTCACATTCTACCTTTCAAACTTTTTTTAAAAAAAATAATTATATATTATCCCGGTTATACTATAAGAGTTATGAGCCAATTTCAATTCGCTTGTACTATATAAGTTAAGAGCGGTATTTGTTTCAAGGAGGAACAAATTAAAACACTCACGGATATGTTCGCGCGCAAAGGATGCTTGGAGTGAAACGAGAAATGGGGGTGCTCTCAAGTTTCGTTTAAATGAGAACATTTTCCCAAGCTTAAAACATGGTTTCCTTAAGAAAGTAGTTGAAACTCTCTCCCCACCCTACTCTCTTTCTCCCCCCGCTTATAATGCCATCCCATCTTTGTACGTGGTCAGAATAAAGAAAGTGAAATGGGAAGTGTTTTCACTTTCCCTTTAATTCTGCTTTTGTAAATCAGTTCGAACGTAAAGTAATTTACCAAAGTGTGCTCACATTACAATTTAAAACTCTTGATACCAAACTTGAGATTTAAATTATTTCCATAAAATGTAAAAAAAAAAAAAAAGTTAAGAGAACCATCAAAATACTATTAGAACCAAGTTTGGTAATTCGCGCCTTGCTAATTTACACAATTAGTTCTACTCGCAACAAATCAAACATATAATTATATGTAATATAAATGACGTGAATGTTTTCAAGATCGTTTTAGACCCGTTTCAATGTTAGAGTGGTCCAAGGAAGGGGTCGGAAACCGGTCGATCGTAAGGCAGTTTTCAGTCGATCACGTAAGAAAAACAACATCTTCATTAAAATCGATATTTGAATATTCTAAACTCGAAAATATATCAAGTACTTTCAAATAATATATTAGTGTGACCAAGATTAACTTGATGAGTCATAATAAAGAATGTTATAGGAAAATGAAATAGTTTAATTTGAAAAAAAAAAATATATATATATATATATATATATAATATATTTTTCTAGAAGGATGGGGACATAAGTACTTGGGGAAGATAGTTTTTAAGGAATAATATAAGATGTGTAGGGAGAGAGAAAGAGCAAAAGTATAGTGAATAAACGATCGATGATAAAAAAAAATTGCCGATCCCTGTTATAAGGCACTACACTCGCAATAGCCGATAACTGGGAGATCGAAATTCGAATCCTGGGCGAGTTAACTAAGGGTGTGTTTTTTCTTGATGTATTTCCACTCTTACCTCCACGCAAATGTAGGTAAACTTCAACTAAATTTTATATTTTTATTTGAGGTATTAACGTGCAATTTCTGAACCGACAAATTATATCAGCACACGAGAATTTATATGAGCGAAAGCGAAAGGGCCTACCAATTCTACCGGCAAAGGTGTTTTCACGTACCTTCCAGGGTTATTTTACTTTCCACAATCGACATGGGACCGACAGCTATAATTCCCCTCTGAAAGAATCTGTGCTACCGATTTTTATCGCTCAGGAAAAATACGTCGACCATGACTGGGTTTGAATCTCAGAACATCGGTTCCTGAGGCGAGCACTTTATCCCCATACCATCGAGGTTGACACTTACTCTAAATTCAACTTTTATCATCCTTAACACACTAGTAGCGTAATTAGTACTTATGTGTATGAACCGAAAAAGTAGTAGGACGTGGTTCTTAAATAATAATTAAAAAAAAAATTATATATGTTTTCAATTTTTCTACACACCATAGATACTTACTTGCCAGCCACTGGACAATCTCATTTTATTGATCTCCGTTGATGAAAATCCCAAGGTCACGCCCTTTTTTTTATCATTACAGCCCCCCATACTTCCCCCACCTCCACCCCTTTACCCCAGTGTGGGTGGCCATGTCCAAGCCATCATCGCGTTGTTTATCGTTTATAACGTTTCGTACTAAAGTAAGTAATGGTGTTTGGTGTTTCACTCCATTTACTCTTACATCGTTTTTCGATTAAAAAAATAATCAAGAGTGACGGCTAGGTATATATAAGATTTTTCTTTTATTTATCTCTATATATATAAAGAAAAGAAAAAATCTAAATTACATGTCACAAGTATCACTGACCACGAACTGAAGTAAACTGTCATGTTACATTTCAACACACGATGAGAATAGAATTTCAAAGAAATCGTTTTACAATATATTTAAAGGTAATTTTCAACAACCCGTCTCGGTGGCAGAAAGGTCTAAGGCGCTATACCCTCACTATATATTAGATTGCTGAAGACGGGGAGATTGAGGTTCGAATCACGGTCAAGTGTACTGAGGGTGGTTTACCCTAAATTGTTTCACACTTTACCTCTACGAAAATGCGGGTACACTATCCTCTAAATTTACCGTTTATCATCCCTAGCTCGTTAGAGTAATAAGTACATAGGCGTATAGCCAGGATGAATATTAAAACGTGGTAATAAAAAACATAACATGGGGTGCGCTTACCAATAGGTGTACGCTGCCTATATTTTAGGAGTACACAGCTCTCAGTTTAAAGTTAAACTAGTTTGGACCCAATATGTGTTAAATGTGTTCCTTTTTTTTAACAATCCTTGAACCTTCATTAGCTACTTCTTAGCAATACAATTATATAATTTTATTTTTATTCAGATGTGAATTTTGTATTCTTACTGATGTTTTCTCCCCGTTTTTTATGCCTCGACTGAAAAAATAATCTACAATTCAGTTTTCATAAGAAGATTGTTATTTTAAAACTGTAAACTCATGTTGTCACAATGGCAGAAGTAAAAAATTGCAACTATATTTATATTCTAAGTCAGTTTAGTTATTAATGTAAATTTTTAGATTAACTTTTTAACTAATAAATCCAAAAAGAAATATATCTCGGATGCCAAAATTTTCTGAATTTCAATCACTTTTGGTGGTCAAAAGTGGTCTTCTATAAGAAATCAGGGTTTACCTAAGTTACACGTAAAGTTTGAAAATATTATTATTAAGCTATAATAAGTTTATTATGTTATGTTGATTTTTGTAACTTGACGTGAAAAAACTAAAAAATAATGTTTGAAGAAGCTTGTAATCAAAACAACACATTTACTTACTAACTTAAATAATGTGTTAAAATATTACTAGTAAGATTGATGTTCCATACAGTTATATATATGTTTACACATATATGTATCAGCAGTAAGACTAATTATATATGTATATATATTTATCTCTACAGTGAAAACCTCTTTTCAAAAGTTTAAACCTATCTTATATATAAATTTGATATTATTGTTTCCGGTAAAAGAAATTGTGAGGAAATGACAACAGATTTTGACAAACGACCACTCATTTTTAACGGTTAAGAGTCCAGGATGTCGGGAAAAATAGTAGTTTTCCACGAAAATCCGATTTTCACAGAGAATTTTCAGTTTTTCATTATTTGTTTAATCACCATGGAAACCGTTAGTTGCTGCATGGCTGTACACCTCTAAATAAAATATTTATCTCTTTGGCTAAAAAATAACCAGATCTTTATTTATTGGTCCGAACACAGTCATCGCAATCTTATCAATGGATGAATATTTCTCTTTGGATGCTGGTCATAACACATCTAATTAATTAATAGTGCCTAAACTGAGGAAACATTTATTTTTTATGGAATGTTGTTATCGTTAATTCACATTTAAATCAATTTTATTGAGCATAATTCGAATATTAAAAGGTTAAGTTGTTTATTTTGTGAAAATATTGTCTATGTTTTGTTTCACGCATGATAAAATGATGTTTAAATATATTTTAGTATGTATTATAAGCTCAAAGCCTATAAAATAATCTCGAATAATGTTTAAAAATAGCCATTTTAACTATCTAATTATGAGTTTTGGTGTTCACTTTTTTTTAACAGTGGGTTTTGATGTTCATTTTATTCAAATAATGGGTTTTGATGATCATTTTAGCAAATGGTAGCACAATACAAATACATAAATTAAGCTGTTTCATTTTACGCTTAATTTTGAGAATATGATATTTAAAAGTAATGTTCTGTGCACCCCATCTATCTTTTAACATTCTCTCTCTTTATCTGACACTCTCTCTCACGCTCTAACACACTCTATCTCCCACTCTCTCGCTTCACACACACACACACACACACACACACACACACACACACACACGCACACTCTTTATAACAAAATCTCTTTCATATAATCTTCTCTCATTCTCTCTCAAATTTTATCCCTCTCTCTCACACACTCTCTTTGACACAATTTTTCTCACATTATCTTTTTATACTCTTAAACTCTCTCTTTCAAACGCTCTCAAACGCTCGTTCTCTCACGTTCTCTCTCTTGAACGCTCTCTCACAAACGCTCGCTCTTTCTCTTTCAAACGCTCTTTCTCAAACGCCCTCTATCTCAAACTTTCTCATATGCGTAAATCACTCTATCTAAATCACACTCTGTCCATTTCACTCCCACTCTCTATGTATCAAACTCTCTCTCTCAAACTCACTCCCTCATTTCTCTCTTTAACTCTCTCTCAAACAGTCTCTCACTTTAATTTTCTCTTTCTAAACTAATCTCTCTCAAACTCTCTCTCACACGTCCTCACATTTTCTCTCTCTTTCACACAATCTTTCTCAAATTTTTTACTCTCTTTTCCTCTCTCTCTTTCTCACACATACATACACACACACACACACACCCTCACAAGCTTTATTACTCACTCTCCCTCACATATTCTCTTTCTCTCTCACACACATTCGATCACTTTCTCTCACACACGCAAACACTCTGTCCCTCTTCTCTCAGTATTTCTCTCTCTAATACATACACATGCTCTCACTATCACTCGTTCACACTCACTCGATCTCTCTCAATTGTTCATTCTCATTCTTTTATACTCACTTTCTCACACCTCACACTTTATCACACCTCACACTCATTTTCACACTAACCCACACGATTACACAATCACACACTCGAACGCTTACACTCTCATTTTCCCTATCACATTTTATCACTCTCTCTATCATATCGTATACATAGTTTGATAAGCCCATTTACAGTAATAGAACTTTCGAGGAAATGGCTGAACAGATTTTGACAAACGAACACTCATTTTAAAGGTTTGAGGTCAAGGATTCCAGTTAAAATAGTGGCCTAAAACTAAAACACAATTTTCAAAGCGAGTTTTCCATTTTTTCCCTCTGTTCATCTGTACAATCTTTACTTGCTTACATCACCATGGAAACCATGATTTGTCTATAGTTTTATATCGGTAAATAAAATATTTCTCTTTGGTTAAAAATAACATCAACTCAATTTTTACCTACGTGGTTTGGTGCAACAAATAGATAGAGAGCTGGGAGAGGGATAGTTTTAAAGTTCTCACCATGGCATGAAAGGGGAAAATATATTTTTTTATTCAAATTAAACACCGAAACCTAAATATCTATGTAAAGTCGATAACCTTTGATGATTAAACTTTTAACTAAAAAAGTCGAGTGAGGGCTTATTATAATAATATATATTTTCCCAATAAAATGTTTTGAATACATTTTAGTGCAATAATCTGCAGCGCTCACTAGTATTTTATTGAAATATTATTAGTATAAGTAATTTTAGGCTTTTATTAAAATTAAAATAAATCAATTTTATAATTTATACACGTGTACATTTTGAGCGACCTGTGAATTGTTCTCCTTACTAAGTAGAACACTCATTTCCATGCGAGTTATGTATATTAGATCCTATGATTGGTCAAATAGTGTAACGAGTGGGGAAGAACACATTACAAATTCAGTTTTAACAAGATTTGCTTACCCTGTCAACACTCCACGCCACGCCACTGAGACACGTGTATTTAATAAAAGGTTTTTGTTTTTTGACGCCTCGTCTTACTACCTATTCGGGTTAAATGCGTATTATGTACTAATTGCGCTAATGTGTTAGGGATGATTTAATTTATAAAAAGTGTGTCCGCATTTGTGTGGGGTAGAGTGGAAAACCATTTTAGGAAAAAAAAAATCACACTTAGTACAACCTACCAAGACTCGGACAGCGATCTCACTGTTATTGGCAGTCCAGTCTATTACGATAGTGACGCCTTAGATTATTAGACCATTGAAGTGGTTTACTAAGTCTACTTATATATATATATATATATGTTTGTGTGTGTGCGTTTATTTTGTGTTTGTATGTGTTTGTCCATTTCTTTTGTGTTTCTTTATGTGTGTTTATGCTTGTGTTTGTTTATGTATGTGTGTTGATTTTGTGTTTGTTTATGTGTGTTTCTGCATGTGTTTATGTGTGTGCATTTGTTTTGTGTTTGTTTGTGTGTGTAAGTACACGGAGAACTTAACCCTTTCGATGGTTAAAATTTGGTCCATGTTTTAAAAAAATCTTTAAGTCCCCTAATGAATCTAAATTGGTGTCACTTAGTAACTTATGTCCTCCTGTAGTTATCACTGGCTAGTTGTAGTTAGACCAAATTACCAAGCGATGTAAGCACGCGCTTCAAACGTTAAAACATCAGCTGCGATTAATTAGTTATACATGGACGCGTAGCGCAACTACACCCACCACAGGAACGAAGGAATGAGCCAAAGTTCGTCAGCCGTTAATACAAGCTTAGCGAGCAAGTCCAACCCTCCCAACTTGTGTCCGGGAGAGCACGCGATCCGGCTATTGAATATATCTTATTTCACATCAACCCTTATCTATAGAGAAGGCGTTGTAAGACAAAGAATAGAAAAGTATATCACTAGGGATCTTTATTTGGCCCAAACCCAAATATGTAAAACCCAAGTACCTAAACCTAGCAGTTTTAACTATCAGTAAATAAAAGTATTCAACTATTCAAGTTAAGGAAGTTATGTAAATGCATAACAAATGACATGAAATTGACAATGGCCTGAAGACAGTTTTATTATCAGAGATAATGATCAAAAGGTTAACAATATTAATTTTATTGATTGCGGACAGTGCGCAATAGCAAATAATCTAACAATATTTATCGGGAAGCGAATAAATTTACTTAAGTAAAAAAATTATGAGGTTACAGAGTACTAAATGCATTTATCTAGATTAAAGAACATTCATAATAAGTTAACAGAACTAATTCATTGCGAACAATAATCAAAACGAAATGAAAGCTGGAATACACCCTATTGTCAAATCAACATAGCTAAACCATTCAAAATATACCTATAAATATCTGAAATTAAGCTTGTTAGAAAGTATATACATATAATATCCCATAGCTTATACATATCAACAAATAAATTTCTACTCATAAATATACCCCTGGCTAAAATATTTACAAGTAAAGTCATTATTCTCATCTAACAGCCCGTGAGGCGGGAGTAGCCTGTACACCAAAAGGTTAATATCATCCTAACTTATTTACTTAGTCCATAATAAAATTTGAACATATTAAAATCATTTACCGAATCTCCCACTCGCGTAGAAATTGAAAAATGATACCAAACCATATTAGTTTCATCTAGACACACTACAACTGTAAGAATATAGCCAAACAAAATATAGTGCAAGATAGCGCACAAAGATTAAATTACTTAATTTGATTTGCGAATAATATAACCTAACCAGCACTAAAAGGCATAAGACCATAACATGCCCGTAACCAAAACAAATCTAATTATCAGGAAAATTAATTTAGTACAAAACTAATAAATAAATATGCCGAAGCATTATCAAATTGGATCTCTACATAATTTAGGAAGAGTTTAGTCGTTCCTAATTTTTTCAATACTTATTTTATAAAAAAATTCTTTCCAAAATAATGCACACTTAAATGTTAAAGTTTCTAAATGCTAATTGAATCAAAGAGTGATCGTTCCGGTCTGGGTATCAGCTTATATTTAATTTAGAACAATGGGGAAAAATGTTAGGGATATACTCTGTGACCGATGAAGTCATCTTTGGCCTGTCAGGAAACGGCTCACGCATCGACGCCTGCGCACAGCGTCGATATGAAGATTAAGGGTCAGTTTCATAGTCAGATTTAGTACGCCTCAAGTGCGGCGCTATACTAAATACAAGACGTCACCTACCTGAAATTGAATGGAATGGGCCAGTTTCATATGCGAAACTGGCCCATTTCATTTTGGTCTAGGTAGGTGTCGTCCTGTATTTAGTATCGACTCGCACTTGAGGCGTACTAAGTCTGACTATGAAACTGGCCCTAAGAGGGTGTAGGGTGACACACGTGATAGAACTTGTCGCTTGTTTCCCCAAGCTTTGGCGCCTGCGCAGCCTCCTCAACTCGGGGGTTAGCGAACGGGATCACATGGCATTCCGAGTCTTCTTTCTAGTTTTTTCGCCAACTTGAATGATGAAAAGTGTTCTGTATTTACTTGCGTTGAGGATCTATACCAGGCGCTGATTTTCCGGTAAAATGGGGTAAGTATATATACACCTTTTTATTTAGGTGGTGGAGGTTGGTGGCGAAGATAGTTTGTAGCCACGGTACACACACCCACAAATTATTCGCTGGTTTATACGCCTACACTGGATATCTTGGCTGCATGATTACTATTGGGAAACAGCGTTGTCATTCTCTCGTTATTGTGTGGTCAATCTCCCTTCAAATATAAGACAAGTTTCACAACGCTGGTTAGTGGAGGTTGCCATTAGCTCCTTCTTACTCCAGCACACCACCTTCAGACATAACTGAGAGCGAGGATATTTGGCAACAGTTAAAACACAAAATGGTGCACACATATATTTAATTTGTGAGAGGTATTCAATAATGGCTGTATTCAGAATCAGATTTAAAAAGAGAGTGGGAAGTAGAGTTGGGAGGGTTAAAAGCATATCACCCAGCCCCGTACCTTTAGCCTGATTTTGGTTGGAGGAAAAGTTTAGATCATTAAAACATATTTCTTTGCGGCCACAACATAGATAACATTTTACTCTATTATTATTGTTATACTTTGCTACCGGTACTATGTTATATTTTTAGCATCGAGTCTTACTAACCGTTTGGGTTATACGCTTGTGTAATAAATACGATAATGGTTTTGGGGACTAGGAAGGTTAGAATTGTAGGAAGTGTATCCGCATTTGTTTGGAGGGAGAGTGGAAAACAATGTTGGGAAAACCTCCCACAGTACACCTGACCGAGACTCAAACCTCAATCTCCCCTTCATCAGTAGTCTAATCTACTACGATAGTAGCGCGTTAGACCACGCGGCCACCGAAGCGGGTTCCAATGCACTCGACATATCTTCATTGTTCCCAATGTATTAAAATTAATTCATATAGGATTTAAGTTTATATATTTTTTTAAATGTTAACTTTTGGGATCAAATGCCTATCTTACCCTAACGAAGGTGCTTCACTGCACAAACACGTACTTAAATATATTATATACAACTTGTGTAATATCTTAAATAAAATATTTTTACAAAATCACCGCGTTTATATACCTCTTCTGGTTGTGTACATTTGTTTTAACTACACTAATTAGTTATGGATGAGTAACATTAAATTTAGAGGAAGTGTACAGTACCTCCACCTTTATGGAGGGAGAATGGAAAATAATTTAGGGAAAAAAATCATTACTTCCTACAGGTACATTTTTTGTGCAACGGATAAAAAACGTTGCCTTATTTTATTACTGACACTTATTAAAATCTGGTCAACCTCAGTTGTCTTGGGGTAAAGTTCTCGCCTCATAGCCTTATGTTCGTGTGATCAAACCCAGCCACGGTCGACAGAGTTTTCCTGAGCGATAAAAATCCTTTGTACAACTTCCTTCAAAGGGGAAATAAAGCCGTCAGTCCCCATGTCGATTGTGGCATGTAAAAGAAGACTGGAAGGTACCTGAAAATACCTTTCCCGGCAAAATTGGTAAGTTCTTTCACTATCCCTCATAGAAATTCTCGTGTGCTGATTTAATCAGTCGGGTCAGAAAGTGCACGTTAAATACCTCAAATAAATAAATAATTAAATAAATAATAGTTACACTAGGAACGTGCGTGTTTTATATTTTATGTAAAATAACAGCTATTGTGTACAGTGGCATACCCTGAAGTGTTGTAAGTATAATCAGAGATTGTTAGCATTGTACCTGGAATATTTTCTCATCCCCTGAGCGAGACAGAAATATTTTTGATGATAACTGTAAATATTAAGAGTAAATATGAAAACAAACAAGTCTCGTACACCTACACGTGTCCGTAATGTCTGGGTGCTGTTTGCACTTTCAGTGAAGTTATTATTTAACTAAAGCACTGATTGAAATGATTCAACATAATAATTCAATCCCATCCCAATTACCTTTACCTTAACGATGAATAAACCCCGGTATTCAAAAAAGATTGTCCCATAAGTCAGAGCACAGCCAAAACCACGCGAACCAAGAACCTAGAAATCATACTTAATAATAATTAATTAAATTGCATTCCCTCATTATTCCTCCTAATCGTAACATCATCCATCACAAATGTCCTGTTAAGAAAGAAGGGCTGATGTACGTCGTATATTTGTTCAACTGGATTAATCAAGCAACATCAGTGGTTTTCAATATTTTTTACGGTTGCGTACCCTCTCATTTGTAAACATTTATTTCAAGTACCACAAGATTTTTTAAATAAATAGACTAGGCTTAATTAATTAATAAAAACCCTTACCACTAGTATTTTTAATGTTTTTTAAAGCTAGCTACTCAATTTAGGAAGAACCGCTTCGGTGGCCGCATAGTCTTAAGCGCTACTCTCGCAGTAGACTAGACTGCCGATGACGGGGAGATCCAACTTCGGATATCGGTCGGGTGTACTAAGGGTGATTTTCCCAGAATTATTTTTCACTCTTCCTCCATGAAAATGCGGGTACACTTCCAATAAATATAACCTTTCTCATTCTTAAAACCACTAGCGTGATTAGTACATAAGAGTATAACCCAAACGGGTAGTAAGACTCAATGTTAAAAAGCATATATTTAGATATAGTGTACTATTTTGATTAAAACTCCCTTTCAAATACATTTTTAACTATACAGACTTACAGTCAAATTCTGTTTGTTTTTTTCCAGTTCCAAATGTTACTCAAACAATGTTCTAATATCCATACGTTTTGTAATGTGATCTACAAATGTCACTTCTGCTAGATATTATAAATATATCTTCAAAATAACACTAAAAATAGTAAGCTGTATCAATGTTGATTGGATCAAAATTTGTTGGTATTTTCTAAAAGGCTCTCCATATCGACATTGGACTATATATCTAACTAGTATAATTTTAAACACAAGGACTTTTAATCGAACCAGAAGCTCCAATACATCTAATATGAGGGGTACAGGGAAAAAAGTAGATAGGTCCAATTTAAACTCAAATTGAATTAGTGCTGCCATCTTTTAGACAATGATGATACCAGTACCTTTAGATTATAGCTGAAAGTAGTATCTCATATTCATACTATTTTTTTTAATCTTCTGTGGTCCTTATGAGGTTTGAGATATAAAAGTTATTTTCCTGGAAAATGTGCATAGTGTGACTTTACCCCCTTTTTCCCCTGTACCCTTCATATTTGAATACTCAGCCCCGACGTAACCTATATGAAATCACAACGCAAGGTAATGTGGTTATGGACCAACTTAAGAACACATCCCCTTTTTACTCCCTACGTTTAACACATAGCTAATTACGCCCTCCCGTTCACTACGAACGGGGATTAAGGAGGAATGGAAAGGACCGATAATAAAGTTTTTTAAAAATTCCAGTATTTCATGAATAATTAAATACCTTTTTTTGATAAAATAAATAAAATGTTGATTTTTTTCTAGCACCGCGTATTACAACCCGTTCGGGATGTACATATATGTACCGATTACACTAGTTTGTTAGGGATGAGGCGAGTTTAATTTAGAAGACGTGTATCCGCATTTGCGTCGAGGTAGAGTGGAAAAAACACCCTAAGTACACCAAACTATGATTCGAACTTTGATCTCCCCGTCATCAACAGTCCAGTCTATATCAATAGTTATGTCTTAGATCCAGTGGTTCTCAATTTATTAATTTTTTTAGATTGTACCTCTTGGTCATGACAAAGTCTAATGTAGGCCCTACCCCCCCCCCCCCCACGATAATATTTCCCCAAATAACAAAAGTCAGTCTCCTCGGAAATTCCCCGTCACGTTTGGATCCTCCACATTTGGTTCTCTTATAATTTTGCTGATTTTCCCTCGAGAGCAGCTCGTTTACCACCTGAAAGTCAAGCGCATACCCCTGGGGTTACGCGTTCCCCAGTTTGAGAACTACTTCCTTAGACCATTCAAATACCGAAACGGTTAATGAAACACCGATCCAGTGACTATATTAAGTTTAACTTTTAACACACATTAATCTCAACAGTTCTTTAATATCGCATAATTTGAACAATACATTTTTTCTCACTAAATTATTATTATTATTATTATTATTTATTATTATTATTATTATTATTATTATTAGCACCACGTCTTACTATCCGTTCGGGTTCAACGCACTTACGCTAATGTGTAATGGTAGGGTGATTGTGAGATGAAATGGAGGACCTACAGTTTAACGTGGAATCCGAACCACGGTAGAGGCCTGGCATTCCTCACATTCACAAGTTGTGATTAATACACATCTTGTCAGAGGTGATTCTCACTAAATTACTTGTTCAAATTCCAAAATGCTTATGATAAATATTTAAAAAAAATTGATTCTATTATGTATAGAACATTAAACTGAACGTAACTACCGAAATAATATTTTATTTGGTGAAATAAGCTTTTCATAACAAGAAGACATACATTACTAGCCTCGACTAGCATAATTTTGGAACTAAGGAAAAAGTTTATAAAGGTTTTAGTTTAGAGCGTTGCGCTTTACGGATATGAAACGTGGAGATTGATGTAACTGAAAGGAAAAGATTGGAAGCATTTGAAACGTAGTGCTACAGAAGAATGCTGAAAATAACAGGCAGGGAGAAAACCAAATGAAGAAAAGAAACTTTGGAAAGGTATATGGCAAATAAGGTAGGCCGTATACTGAGATTTGATAGTTTGACAAAGATAACTATAGAAGGAGAGGAGGGAAGAAGATATTAAAGAGGGAAACCAAGAGTGGGGAACATGAATCAGATAGCGAGCCATGTTGGCAGCAGAAAGTAAAGCGATGCAAAACATTTGGACCAGAATAGACAAAAGTGGATAGCTGCAGCAAATCAATCCCAAGATTGATGTCCTAATGATTATACATACGTACAACCTACCAAACATAATAAACATACATAAATACATATCTAATCACGCCATTCCCTTAGAGGTAGGCAATAAACTGTGCATATAGCTTTTAAAAAAACTATGTACATCCTCACTAACTTTCTACACACTGCCCTATCTTTGAATCCACCCTTCGCTTCAACAACATCCATACACAAAGCCATACATCCTCATTTATTCTTAAAACTCTTAATGTTTCTCGTTTTCACACATTCGGCTATAACATTTAGCCACATCTTACATGACCTTCTCCTTTTTGACCCACACACACTTTACCTTCATATATTCGCTTTGAATAGTGATGAAGACCAAAAACTCTTTTAATTATAAAAACTGCATAAATACTTATACAAACTAGCTTTTTCTTCAATGTCAGTTTAAATTTCGCTTGAAATCGTGCGCCCTTCCATGATACACATATAGGAACCGACTTCGTTTTGTTGGTCTCTGGGATTTAAGATCATTTACACTGATGGGGCCGTACGATTTGTTAAGCCATCAACGGTAAAAGCATCAAGTACCGCGAGTTGATGTGTGCTGTGCCGCGAGGCTCACAAAGCGGAAAACGTGATTTTACACCTGACCGAGAGGAGTGTTAAGAGGGTGGAGGGAATTAGTTATAACTCTTTGTGGTGGAGAAGAGAATTTACAAGGGTGAAAATTTGGGAAGGGCTGGGATGTTAACTCTTATTTCTTACATTAGCTTGTTTGAACAAAAACACTTGGAGAAAATAAGATAATGTAGACTTAAAATCTGCTCTGGTCTCAGTGAGGAGGATATCAAATAGTCTACTTTAAAAATTTATCATTTCACAGAACGTAAACCGCTTCGGTGGTTGAATAGTCCAAGGCGGAGATCAGCAACTGGTCGAGCGTTATCAACCGGTCGATTTAGCGGAAATTTTCAGTATATCGTGTAAGAAGACTACATGGTCATTATAATTCATTTTCAATTAATTAATTTGCAGTTTTTAACGTGCATTTTTTTGAAACGACAAATTATATCAGCACACAACTTATAAACTAACTTAAATTTAGAACAGACACAACATCCAGCCTCTCAATAATTTTATAAAAATATATAATTTTACTAAATTTGTTCCAATGTTTATCTTTATAATACTCAGAATATTTAAAAAAATCACTGACTAACCATATTGCCGAAATATTATATTTTTAAATCTAATTCCACTAAGGGGTTACTCACACCCAACCATACCACTGGTGTAGCTATTCAATGACACACCACCGCCAGGGTAAGAAGGGATGAAACTAGGCAGTAGGATATTCTGAAATTTAAAAATGACACCTCAACACGAGAATCGAACCCGGGACCTTTGGCTTAGTACGCCAATACTCTAACCACTGAGCTAAACAGGAATCTTCCCGTGCCCAGGGTCATTCTTCACTAATATTTTAAAGCAGAGTCTAAGATGGACGTGCGAAATCGTCGGCTACAGATATGTGATTTTATTAAGATTACGAGCTATCAGATAACGCCGCCATCTTTGACTCGGTAGATGGCTTATTGCTGCCACTTGTACAATTATTATAATTGTAAGGGAAGAATTACCCTGAGTACGGGACGATTCCTGGATAGCTCAGTGAGTAGAGCGTTGGCGTACTAAGCCAACGGTCCCGGGTTCGATTCCCGTGTCCAAGTGTCATTTTTCAATTTTCAGAATATGATATCTAGATAAATTAATCCTCACTAAAAGCATAAATAATAGCTTTGTCTATTTTATTCTTAGGACAGTAAGAGCTTGATTGGGATTGGGGGGCGGGGGGGGGGGGCAGGACTGGCGTGCAATCCTGGTCCTAGCTATAGGTAGAGTTGTGTAGATGGGTAAGAGGGACTATTAAGATAAAAATGACATAATTGGGCTAATAACTTGGTTGGAACTTTAATAAATACAACTAACATCACACAGCTTGTACTATATAATTTATAATCAGATTAAGCAAAACTAAGGGTTTGACTATTTTAAACACTCCTATCCGACATTCCATGGTTTCAAATAGGACAACCTGACAAAATGCCCAAAAGGTGGGGAGTGGGTGGCGAAAAAATATAAAATTTTGCAGACGAAAATCAAATCAACGAAATACTGAATAAACTATCGAGGTCTATCAAGGTATAAAAAGGTTGCAGACCTCTGATGTAAGGCGTTAAGATGATAGTTTTCGAATCCCGGCTGGGTGTACTAGGGGTGGATTTTTCCTAGATTGTTTTACGCTCTCCCTCCACACAAATATTTGTTCATTTCCTCTAAATTCAACATTTCTGCTTATTGTGTAAGATATTTACTATGCTTCCAGTTAAACTTTGTCGGTATTTAAATTCCGGCTGTCAGACTAAAGTTTGCTAACGTAAGCATATCCTTAATGGTAGCAATCAATAGACTGGATGACCCAAAACTCGGAGAATGGGTTTCAAATCCCATTTGGATGTACTGAGGGTGGTCTTCTTCAATGGTTTTACACTCTTCCTCCATGTAAATTCGGGCACACGTCCTAAAAATTCAACACACTTTATTCCTAACACATTAGCGTGATTATTATATATGAGTAAAGCCTGAACTGGTTGTAACACATTGTTCTAAAAATGTATGATAGTTTAATAATATTTGGGTTAATTATTGAACTCAAAACATAAGAAAATTTATTTTTGTTCCTTGTAAAATTCAAAACTAATTCACAAGTTCGTTTTCACCCATGATTCAGATGAAATGATATCTTTGTTTACAGCTCTCCCGAGTTAAGAACGCCAGGAAAAGGTAAATGAGAAGAATATTGCTCACGACATCGGATAAAACTAATTATAAGTTGAAATGGAACAGGTATCGATTCATGAATAGCGTAACATTCACTGTGCCCCAGATATTTGAGCGCGAATTGTTGGCAGGCTTGTCCAATAGAACCAATATAAAATTCAGGGATATTTACATTGGGAAAGATATTATCATGCCATGCCAAAAACTCAGTTGTATTAGTAATGTAACGATTGAAATAAATCCCCCCCCCAACTCAATATTTATTTCACTCCCCTTTTATTCAATCGGATACTATATGATTAAATACAAAATTCAAATAGCTTCTAGAAGCATGCAATTTTCAAAAATTTTTGGAGAGGACCACTACAAATAATTTCTAGAGGCATACAATTTTTAAAAATTTATTCAAGGGGTAAAACGCTCTTAATAGCTTCTATGGAAATTCAAATATCTACCAGGGGCATTTAATTTCCAATTATTCTAAATATCTTCTAAGGGTTTCCAACAAATTTTTTTAATCACCTGGGAGAAGATCACTTCAATTAGCTTATAAAGGAGTATAATCCCCCCCCCCCAAAAAAAAACCACCATATGAAGACCATTTCAAATAGCATCACGGGCATCCAGTTTCTGGGGGAGAAAACTTTGGGATGGGGGTGCTTCAAAATCCCTGGGGTTTGGTTGATTGCCACTTTACCCCTGCATTAATTAGGTCCCACATCCTCTGCTCAATTGAATATATACACTTTATTATTTAAGAATGAGAATGTTAAATTTCCCTGTTGACGCAGTACTGCTATCGGTGGTAAGGTTTTCTACATGTGGTTTTCCTATACTCTCTCCATGCTTATACAAGTTCCCTTATTATAAAACCGTAACCCTCCTTATACCTTAGATTAAGCAGTGGATAATCCAAGTGTTGAAAAGTAGAGGGGGAGGGCAGGAGGTTGGCTAATTTAAATCGTCCCACAAGCTATAACGAAAAAATAATATGTGCTAAAAATAGGTAACAGAATTTAAAATATATATATATATTCTTATAAAAGCAGCTACTATAAAATGTGTAATAAACACACCGATGACTGTATTTAAACAGTTTACAGAATCTAAACTAAACTGGTGTTAAAGGATAATATATATGACAAAATTATATTTATTAGTACATTTGATTAAAGTAATCACCATCAACAAGTAGAATCATAGTTCCATCAGTTTTCTTTAATCCAGGAGCCATTTGAGGTAGGATAGAAGAAAATGTGAGTTGTTTATATATATATAATTATAATTTTAATTTTAATATTTATATATATTATATTTTTATATATATTTTAAAGTTGAATACCAATAAGTGTTTGATACGGTTCTTCACGTGACAGTAAAATACCAATTGATCATATGTACATTATCAATGTTTAATATAGTGACATCGCTTGATTGATCGTTATTCAATATCACATGCATACTAAATACGTTTGGATCTAGTGTATGTTAGAATAGCGACACTTCTTTTACTAAGAGGTAATCAATCAAAAATGTAAGAGCCAACCACCAAATGTACTTGCATTTAAAAAAATATTGAAAGCGTTTGCCTCAAGTTTATTTTACCATTACAGCGCAATAATTAGTGTTTTTTTTTATCAATAGAAAATATATTAGGGCATTAAGTCAACAACTTTTGTCTTTTAATAAAACTTTGGGTTTTGTGTAACACCAGAGGTAATGAAAAGTTATTCCCTTAGGTAGTTTTTTTTATATATTTATTTACCCCAGTATACAGGATAATTACTAGGTACCTATTTTACTCGGATGCAGATTAAGAATCTATTCAAAACTTTTTTTCAACACAATTAGTTGGCCGAATAGTCTCACGCATCATTCTGGTAATATACTGGACTATTGGTGATGGGGAGATCAGGGTTAGAATCCAAGTCAGCTGTATAATGGAGCTTTATAATTCGTTAGTTTTCCACTCTCCCTTTCAACAAGCACTTGTTTACTCTATGGTTTTAGGAACTTGAAAATCAATTGCCGCACTTACAAAATTACGCCAACCATCCTTATCTTGAGCTAACTTTACCCAGTCCACCTCATTATACCCTACCCCTATATTGAGCTAGTTATACCCAGTCCACCTCATTATACCCTACCCCTATATTGAGCTAGTTATACCCAGTCCACCTCATTATACCCTACCCCTATATTGAGCTAGTTATACCCAGTACACCTCATTACACCCTATCCCTTTCTTGAGCTAGTTATACCCAGTACACCTCATTACACCCTATCCCTTTCTTGAGCTAGTTATACTCAGTTCACCTCACTACACCCTATACCTTTCTTGAGCTAGTTATACCCAGTCCACCTCATTATACCCTACTCCTATATTGAGCTAGTTATACCCAGTACACCTCATTACACCCTATCCCTTTCTTGAGCTAGTTATACTCAGTTCACCTCACTACACCCTATACCTTTCTTGAGCTAGTTATACCCAGTCCACCTCATTACACCCTACCCTTATCTTGAGCTAGTTATACCCAGTACACCTCATTACACCCTATTCCCATCTTGAGCTAGTTCTATCCAATCTACCTCATTCCTCCATATATTTTTCCGGTCCATTCTAATGTTATGCTCCCATCTGCATCTAGGTCTTCCCAATAATCTCTTCCTATAGGGTTCCCCAGTAAATACTTTGAGCACGGTTCTAGATGCCTCCAATTACACTTCATATCCTGCCCACATGCGAGATTTGATTACCCTAACAATGTCTTGTGGCTATTACAGGTTATTTATTAATTTAATGTATTTATTTGAGTTATTTAACGTGCGCTTTCTAAATTTATTTTCGTCTTGTAAGGTAAGAAACCATGATTCACAACCATAGAGAACAACCGGTAAAACTATTGTTGTGTATTCTATGAATTTTATATTTCTTGACAGCAGGCGAGATGTCAACATCTTACTGACTGAATAATAGCATTCATTCACCGACTGAAATCTTTTCCTAATTTACATTCTAAAATCTTTAAATATTTAGGATGAATTTTAACTAACAATAAACTCATTAACCAAATATAGAAACAATAATTCCTATAAATTATATCGTCATTATTCCGTAGCACATTATCATAATTAACGTTTATGCGTATAACCACAACGATAAGTAAAACACGGTGCCAACAAAATAATAATTAAATATTGACATGCCACTCTAATATTACTATGTAAAACACGTTGGATGTAGCTGTTAGACGATAGCCTGCAGGTCGAGTGGGAAGCCGATAAGAAAATAGTTTCACGAGCCAGCTGGCAATTTATTATACTTTCAACATGAAACAGTGTTTTATCTAGACGCTTTATTACATTAGTGAGCCTGTGTCTGTACTTGCTGGCAGTGACATACGCTATCTAGCTTACAATAACAGGGTGGTGGGTGAACTGGCGGTCTAGGGGTAAGGTGTCAGACTTCTGTGATGTGGGTCCAGGGTTCAATCCTCGGTCCCGGCACAGATTTATTTGATTGCCAAACCCTTCCTTCACCTCTGACAAGACGTGTATTAATCACAACTTGTGAATGTGAGGAATGCCAGGCCTCCACCGTGGTTCGGATCCCACGTTAAACTGTAGGTCCTCCATTTCATCTCACAACCACCCTACCATTACACATTAGCGTAAGTGTGTATAAACCGAACGGGTAGTAAGACGCGGTGCTATTAATAATATTAACAGGGTGAGAGGAAAACTGGAGAATTTAATTAGTCATACCCGCTTTAGTGGCCGAATGGTCTAAGTAATCACTCTAATTTTAGACTGACATGTTAGTATCGTGGAAATAGAGGGGGGGGGGGGGAGGGCTCGAATCCCGGTCGGGTCTATTGAAGATTTTTTCCCTAAATGGTTTCCCCCCCACTTCTTCGACGCAGAAGGTGGTACGTTTACTCTCAATTGTGTACCCTACTCACATATTACTCATTAATGTAGTAAAGCGTGATTAGTAAAAATAAGTAGAGCCCTGTATTAATCAAAACCACAATACACAACTGATATGGGTCTTGTTTGTGAAAACATGTCTAGTTTTTTACCTAGTGTAACAAGGTCCTGTTTTAACTTGACCATTTGACTTTTGTCTTTCTGTTGGTTCCTTGATTACTGCCAAATTTATGGACCAATAATTTAAAAAAAAATTGCCCATGATATTCTTTTAACTTTGGCATATGGTTTTGCAATATTGTTATCCGTTTCAAGATGGCAGCCACTCAAAAACGTGTTAAATATCTCATCACAAGGAATTTGATCTAAAACTCTAAGCAATTGATTGAGCTCATCGGGCGTATTTATTTAAATTTTAATAATATGCATTAATATAATTACGTCTTAAAGAGCGTAAGAGTTATTTTTCTATTAATTGAATATCGTATTCATTTGTTTTACGACTTATAATAATTATTGATCAGTTAATCACCAATGAAAAATACCTACTTCAAATCCAAGGATAAATTATGGCAGATATTTCAACTTGAAACCCAAAGAGAAATCTAAAGACTGTAGTAACGATAATAACATGGAGGGAGCGAGGTAAACTGTTCACAGAACTACTAGTAAGACTGTAGTAACGATAATAATATGGAGGGAGCGAGGTCTACTGTTCACAGAACTACTAGTAAGACTGTAGTAACGATAAGAACATGGAGGGAGCGAGGTCTACTGTTCACAGAACTACTAGTAAGACTGTAGTAACGATAAGAACATGGAGGGAGCGAGGTCTACTGTTCACAGAACTACTAGTAAGACTGTAGTAACGATAATAATATGGAGGGAGCGAGGTCTACTGTTCACAGAACTACTAGTAAGACTGTAGTAACGATAATAACATGGAGGGAGCGAGGTCTACTGTTCACAGAACTACTAGTAAGACTGTAGTAACGATAAGAACATGGAGGGAGCGAGGTCTACTGTTCACAGAACTACTAGTAAGACTGTAGTAACGATAAGAACATGGAGGGAGCGAGGTCTACTGTTCACAGAACTACTAGTAAGACTGTAGTAACGATAATAACATGGAGCGAGGTCTACTGTTCACAGAACTACTAATAAGACTGTAGTAACGATAAGAACATGGAGGGAGCGAGGTCTACTGTTCAGTAGGATACAGTGATATATTTTCTTAAATAGAGGTGTCACAATTGGAGGTCATCAACCCCACCACACCCAACGTTTAATTTCCCTATTCCTCCCCATTTCCCCTTTTGAAGGCGCCACCGGAGTGGCATGTCACTGACTTAATGAAACCTTCACACGCTAACTATGTAGACCTCCCCATACTGGCACTAAGTGAACAATGTTTAAATGTAAAACTTACCCCTTTTTACAATACTTTCAGGCTATACGTATCTATAACAATTATGATAATATAGTAAATAACGTTTTTTTTAGCACGGCGTCTTAATATCAACTCTGGTTGTACCGTTTTGTACTCATAACGTTACTACGCTAGGGATGGTTAAGGTTGAATTTAGAGGAAGTGCACCCAAATCTACGTTAAGGGGGAAAACCACCCTCAGTACACCTAATTAGAATTTGAACCTCGTTCTTACCGTCATCGGTAGTCCAGTCTTTTGCAAGAGTGACTCTTAGACCATGCGGCCACTGAAGTGGGTCTAAATATTTTAATCGGTTTTTAGGTGACGGGAAGGTCAAGGTTCGAATCCCGATAGGATGTGTTGAGTTTTTTATAAATGGCTTCTTCTCGGTTCACGCAAATGCTGGTTCATTTATTCTAAATTATACCTTCCTTACCCCTATTATATTAGTGTTAATTAATATACAGAGTGTACCGTAACATGTGGGACCGACTCCAGCAATGGACAGGAAACACAAAAAACAATAACAATTGAATATAATCATATGATCCATTTGACCTTGTTTCCTAGTTATAGCCATGTGTGTACTCCAAAAATGTGGAGCCGATTAACATTATAGTAAGTTCTCAAAATGGTCAGCTTCGGCCTGAATGCAAGCTGCAGTCGTCGTGTCGTAGAATGCCGCACTCTTTCAAAAATACCAGTGTTTGGAATAACCCATAGACCATACCTAGTCAACATATCGAGTGTAGTACATAAACAGTTTAGTGAATCTCTTTGCTGTAATTTGGACACAAGATCAAATGGGACACATATTTTATGAACTTTTTAAATTAGGTTTGGTGTTCTCTCTCCACTGCTGAAGTGTGTCCCACATGTTACAGAACATTCTGTATACTATGAGTATAGTCCAAACGGTGGGAAAAAAACAGTTTTATTTCCGGTGTTTGGCTTTAGGTAAAGAATACTAACTTAAGAAAGATGTGTATAGCCGATCTATTTAGGTTATTAGCAGGTGTGTGCGTGTATATGTATATATCTCTTAGGCATGTTAGATAAAAATATATTTAGAGAAATACGTATGAAGAATTATATTTATAATATATTATTTACATACATAATGACATTCTGAGCCTAAAACGAAACGATTTACTTTATTAATATATAGTTTTGTCCAATTCAAGAACATATATAGTAGATATTTTTTAATGAATTTAACATTCAATGATAAGTCGACTGCAGCTATTGTCTTTATGTGTGACTTTTGATTGTCATGATTTATGTAATATATGTATAACTTTAAATATAAATGTTGATACACGCTTCGGTGGCGAATGGTCTAAGGCATCACTCTCGCAATATAATTGGAATACAGATGACGGGAGAACTGGAATCAAATCCCAGTAGTATGTACTGAAAATGGTTTTTCCCTGGTTTTCTACCCTCCCTCTACACTAAAATATTGGTACATTTCCACTAAATTCAACCTTTTTAATACGTAACACATTAGAGTAATTAGTTTATATGCATCTAGAATGGGTAGTGTGATACGTGAGGACAAAAATAAATAAAGAAGAAAAGAAATAGTGATAATAATAGTATGAATAATATTGTAAAATTTTTAAGTCCCCGTGCAAAGCAAAGTTAACCTAAACATGCCAAGTAAAAGTTAGTTTAGTTTGGATTCTTTCCTCTGCGAACTTCGTGGTTGTAAAATTATTTATAATTATACAACAGAGCAATTATATAACCGGGAGCACGCAAAGAAAAGAGAAGTAAAACGAAACTTTTAGCGATGCCATTAAAGGGTGTCTCATTTCTTTCGGAATACGTGCCTTTCCCATCTCACCTGCAATTTTTTTTTTTTAAATTGTGGGAGATCCAAAATTATTTAGTCATACAAAATAAAATTTTGCTGTTAATTCATTTAAAAAAATCACAAAAATCAATCATTACTAATTGTTTGTATTTGTGACGATAGCTACAACTCTCAACACAATTATTTTAAAATATATATATATTTAAATAAAAAAGAAGTATAACTAATAAAGATGCAAGATCTTACTTTTTATTTTGAAAATTGAGGAACTCAAAACTTTTGTTTTATCATTAATCGGGTAGAGATGAGTGAGGTATATCTTAGATAAAAAGTACCCTCATTTTCTTAGATGGTGAGTAGAGAACCATATGGGTAAAAAACACCCTCTACAGCACATCCTACTGGGATTCGAACCTCTTTGTCACCAGGAAACCGAATTAGACGATCTTGAAAGTTAGTTCTTGTGCTCGATGATGTGGTTTATAAACAAATAAATGTAATGAATACATAGGTTAAAATTAACACCATATAAAATTTAAAAGTTATAATCACCATCAACTATTTTCAGCCTGTGGCCGAGTCAGTTTAGTAAAATGCCTCCAACTTCCTCTATCCTTCCATCATTCCTCCTCCTTTCATTACAGGCTTTCGGTTATCTGTTCCTCCCATCTCTTTCTTGACCTGCCTTGCGTTCTTTTTCTTACATACTTCATCTCCATCATTCTCTTTGGCATCCTTTTATTTTAGACCCTCAATTACACGCCCATACCATCTCAGTCTTACTTCCTCTACTGTCTCATGTACTCCAACATCCTCACTACATGCTTATACCATCTCATTCTTGCTTCCTCTACTATCTCATGTACTCTCTGTACCTCCACTCTTTCCCAGATAACTTCAGTCCTAATCCTGTTTCTGCTCATGACAGCTAACAAGCTCCTCACTGTGGAGGCTTTGGAGAATATTCTAAAGTCCTTATGAAACTGCAACAAACAGTTCACTTTAAATATCCTTTTATTCGACCTCTTGGTCATTGACTTTATTAAACATTGGTGAATCGTGCAGGTTTAAGGGCCGTATACTTTATGTACTCGAGGTTGAGAGTTCAGCTAATCCTGCATTCGACCATAAGTGATTGTTGTTCGTATACAGAAGTGGTTGATTTCAGACACTAGACCAGGGTCTGCAAACTACGCCCCGCGGGCCTATTATTCTACATCCCGCGAGATGATTATGGTTTTTAAGTGAATTTCTCGACAAAATCATAAAACTACTTTTAATGTTACGCAATCACGCCCACTCGTCTGATAGTTTCTAAGTCTGCTTTAGCGCCCCATGTGTAGTTGCGGAAATGACCGTATGGTCGCACCATCGTCGCCAAGTGTTGTCACCAATGCAACTTACACTCTTGATTGACAACCTGACATGTGTGTTGATCGCCTTACGTTTCTAAGGTCATGTCCATATCTGATCTCTGCAACCAGGTCGCCAGAACGTCGAGAAATGTTATTTATATGGAAAACCAAAATCGTTCACGTTCGCGACCAAGTCGTGGTCGTTAGGCTGTAGTCACCTAGTATGGCCACTTTAATAAATAACCAGGTACTGCGTACTGGCGTCACGCGTGGTGATCAGGTCGCAAGTATGACCGTACCTTAGACCCCCCCCCGCGCACTAGGGGCCAGCGCGCGGCCACTATCGGTGCGGCCATACGGCGGCAAACGGTTGAATGGAGTTGTATGGCTCGACGCGCACTATGTCGCGAGGAAAGCGTGTCGCCGCGGCCAATGAGAATACAAGCGGTGCACACGTGACATGGAAGCCGCGCGGCCAATGGTTTGTACAGAATGTATGGGTGGACGCGCACTACAGGCGATTACACAGCGGCAAGTACCATCCGTGTGACGAAACCAATCAGTCTCTCGTTGGAAGTCGCTTGTTCCAGTCTAGCGTGCGTTTGTTCTATGTGCTTGTAGAATTTGTTTCTCCAGTGTGTTAATTTTTTTTTTAACAAAATCATTTTAATTCTGTTCGAATTTGATTCAAATAAAAAAGTATGGTATATTTTATTGAAGAACTTTATGAATCATTCTTACTTCAATGTCACTATAAGTTTTTTCCTTTGGATGAATGTCTTTCTCATGGGTTTAACCTCTCCTCTGATTGAATCATTTAGTATATCTAACAGCACATCAAATGATTTCACAGACATTCCGGTATAATTAAAAAACTTTTTGACATGCGATCTCAGTTCTTGATAAAAATTGTTAATCATCCCTTTTTCTTGACGATACTTCACCATAGGGTGCGCCAAAATCTCTTCTATTTCCTTTCTTTACGCTTCCTTAGGCGGTACCACATAGTATCTGCTTGCTCCGCATTAATTGCGAGCTTGACTGTACACACTCAATAGCCAGCAACTGCGACATGGCAGCTCTGTTGGCCGCGCTCCCTTTGTTCCCGCGGCAATGCTGCTGGTGCGCGGGGGCTCTTAAAGTCTCATATTATATCAAGAGCTTTATGCAAGTGAATATTTGTACAGACGGTACCCATCATACCTCTGGCGAAGAAGAGAAATTGGGATGTGAATTATTTTAATAAATTATTAAATAGCAAAGCATTGTACTTATTATTTTCTGATGAGCATTTGAAACAAATGTTGGTGTTAGGGTGCACAAATTATGAACCCCAATTAAGCATGAACTCGATTCATAAAAAAATATAAACTTTTTATTCATTTTTCAAAAACCTGTTTGTAAACAATTATTATGACTTATTATGTATTTTTTAAGTAAAAATCCTAGTGTAAATTGTATATATCCTCAAATTTACCTATTATCTGCAAAGTATATAAAATGTATTACTCATAAAAGATGTGTATACCCTAATTATATTTTAATGCAGCACTAAGATCTGACCTTTAAATTCGCAAAGACGTAGATCAATGTTTCCTTCGACCTCCGAAGCGGGATAAGAGATGTATCAATTTATTTATTTATTTTAATTTTTTACAGATAATAGAAAATTGAGAGCAGAACCGGTGATCTCAAGGTCTTAGACGTCAAATTCACATTATATTATACCACCGCAACGTAGTTCTAGATTCGAATCTCGGCTTGATGCACTAATGGGTTTGTTTTTCACATGTGAACTTCTCCCCTTCCTAATGCAGGTGCATTTTTCTAAGATAGCCTAACAAACTCTACCCTTAGAAGAAGTTGTTAGTATCCTTTGAACGGTCTAAAGCATCACACTCATGATGGATTGGCCTCCAGATGACGGGAAGATTAGGGTTCGAATCCCGGTTGGATTTAAAGAGGGTGGTTTTTCCTAGATTTTTCCCACTCTCCTTTCACTCAAATGTGGGTATATTTACATCTAAAATACTTCCTACCTCCATCCTACCACATTAGAGTAATTATCATATATGCGTACAACCTTAACGGGTAAGACGCAGTGATTAAAAATAGTATTTTAGTTAAACGTAAGAATAAAAAAATTAAGGGATTACATTAAAATATCAAACATAATTCTAAAAAAAAATCCATATATAAAAAGGTAAAAATGAGTTGAAGCCTTTGAAAAAGCCTTGCTACGGAATCGAATTACGGACCTCTGAGAGGGAAGTGTTCATCAAGTTCGGTTCTATAATAGACAAGTATCGCCATTAAAGAAAAGCTTTTAACAAGAATGAAAGCTTGAAAGAAGACTTGATCTAATAAATGAATTTGTGAAATATGCGATAATAGAGATTCATAAAAAAAAATTATTAAAAAAAAAGACTACAAGGTGGCGGAAAGATTGGTCGAGCATGGAAAGTATGGGCTTGGACAAAACGAAATAGGATGCTCCAGATAACTGACTTTCGCTAAACAAACATTAGAGAATATTGTACAGTCATTCAGCCAAGGAAGTAACTTTATCTGCCTTTAAAATTGAATAATGTTCTATATATCACATTAATCTAGAAATATATGGATACTCTAGTGTAAAAACGTTGTAGGTACAGTCAAATTTTAATGGTAAGATTCTTTTAGAAAATATAAATATATATTTTCAATTTACATTTACAACATTTTACTATGTATTTAGTTAGTATTATTTTATAAGTAGGCCTATTAATATTAACTATCAAAAGTAGGCCTAAACACTGTATATAAAATGACTTGACGTATGGATACGTGAGAGTAGCTCTAGTAACTTTATTAGCTGTCAGACAAAGGTCTTCATTCGAAAATTGAACAGTAAATATGATCTGCTTCGATGGCCACATGATCTAAGGTGCCACTCTCACAATAGATTAGACTGACGATAACAGGAGATTGGAGTTCGAATCCCAGTTGGGTGTAGTGAGTGTTTTTTCTTAAATTGTTTTACACCACGAAAATGCAGGTACAAGTCTTCTCAATTCAACTTTCCTCATCCATAACATATGATCGTAGTTAGTACATATGCGTATAGCCTGAACAGGTAGTAAGATGCGATGATTTTTTTTAGCACCACGTTTGGGTCATACGCTTAAATACTAATTACGATAATGGTTTTAGGGATTAGGGAGGCTATATTTATAAGAAATGTGCCCAAATTTTTGTGGAGGGTGAGTGTAAACCCATTTTGAGAAAACAACCCTCATTACACCCAACCGTGATTCGAACCTCGATCTCCCCGCCATCGAGAGTCTAGACTTCTACGAGATTTGTGCCTTAGACCATCCTGCCACCAAAGTGGGTCAAAACTTTTTGAAGGAACTATATATATTAATAAAACTTTTTTTTGTAGTTGTAGCAACAAGAGATATTAGCGTATAGCCCGAACGGGTTGTAAACGCGGTTCTTGAAAAAAAAAAGAGGAGATTTTTAGTCCATTCAACAAAAAATTAGAAAGTATTACATTCACACTTGTGTCTTCTTATATTTGGCCACCAAATAAATAAATATATTTTTATAACTTGTAGAAAGAGCCATGCAAAATATTAGTTTCAAAATTAATAAAAAAATGATTTAGTAAACAGATGCGCATAAACACAATTGAACACGGTCTGTATGACGTCATCAACGGCGTTCGTTCAGTCTAGTTCGCAAACTTATGAAGAGAACGCAGCCTTTTATAAGCTCTCATTTTTAAGTGCATTGCAGACATAGCTTTCACCAAAAAAAACAACATTCAAACGGTTATTTTCATAAGTTTACGTTTCAACAAGTAAAAACTGTTAAAAGAAAAACATAATTAAAAACAAATTGTTTGTTGTGAAAGTTTGGACTGCCTAAAGCGTAAACAACATAATTTTGGTCTAGCAGATCATATGTGGGCGAATGGATTACATGAGAGTAGATATTTTGCTAGCTGTCACCACCAAACACACTCAATACAGTGTATCAAGCCAAGTCATTAATTCACGTGAATTCCACCTCCATATTCCTCCATATTCATAAGGGACTTGTCCATCATCGTTGTACGGTGACCCTAACTTTATTGGTAGAGAGTTAAGTCTCAAATTATACACCGAATGGACAGTAGACATAACTCTCACCGGTAATCAAAGATCAAGTCAACAGGACCTACCTGTACTGTAACTTTCAACCTTGGTTGCCTTTAGTGACGTCACAAACACAGATAAAAGTCTGTCACGTTCCTTACAAGGGCAGTATCTAATAATGAGAAGTATCAGAGTAGTAAGTATATTAACCAAACTTAGGTTTTATATTAATATACTTACCTATTACTCCTAGGCCACTCATTTATAGATACCTTGAGTTGTTTCCCCTTTTCTAAGATATGAACACATATGAAATAAAATGTTTTATTAACACCATTGTGAAATATAGTATGATTAATAGTGAGGATTAAAAGCACATTATGAAATTTACCGTTGTGGATGTAACATTTTCTTCTATTAAAAGAAGGGGCAAAATGCTATATAATGATTTTCATATAGAAAAACAAAATCAGGATGTTGGTTTAGACTCCTACCACAATCAACGGTATGTCATTTACTTTGTTGAGTATGTGAGGTACATTATAAAGTTTAGAAAATTTGAGTCTCAGATTTGAACAAAAACGATGGTCGTAGCTTAAGGTGTGGATGTAGGGAAACGCGAGAAAAGGTAAGCTTCTTTTTGCAGTTTGTATAGCAAAACATTATTTAGTCAAAAAAATCAAATCTTGCTTCAGTTGTTGAATATCTGTCAAGGGTGTCTTGGAATTTATTGACAAACCTTTTCTTCTTTAAAAAGTTTATCATCTAATGCCGTTATGTTCATGACAGATATTCAAGAAATGTTAATACCATGTGAAGAAAATTAAACTCTTTGTTTTTAATGGAGTGGTTCAATTAGTGATTTTATTCTCGACGAGTGTGATATCTATTGTAAGCAGATACTGCCACCCGTTGCTTGTGAAGTGGCAGGAATTTAAATAGGAGTATTTCCCGAAGTGGAACGCAGGCCAATTGCTTTTAGTCTAGTTGAGACAACAGTAAATCTGTTGGAATCACTGTCTAAGCTATCACGTGATTTTATGATGTGGATAGAAGCCCGTTGATTGTGATTTATGCCGTCATCATTTCTGTAGTTAGCAGAAGCTATTTGTGTATCCTAGACAGAGCTCTGGGCAGTTGGTTCTAGGCAGTTTAAGCAGTTACTTGTAAACAGTTAGCTTTTGACAGCTGTCAAAGTGTGTCGTTTAAGATTTGGATGGAGTGTCTTGATCACCATGAGTACGATAGTGGCTATGACATGGTTAAGACACGGTTAAAACATTGGTAGACACAGTTGATCGTGGTCATTGCCCAAGAGTGAGTGTCATGAAAAATGTCAGCTCTTGCCATGTGCTAGTTTATGTGACACCTTTTGAGAGGGGTTGCGGAATTAGACCGAAATATAAATAGTGACTTTTGAGTCACAAGTGACCAATGTCGGGTGGACCCAACACTCATCACTATGACAACCGTGTATTAGTTCGTTTTATTTTACTAGACACAATAGTGTTAACTATCAGCCATTCATTCGACGCACTTTGACTGACCCCATCACACTGTAGTCTCACAGGGGCCGTAGGGCCGCATCCACACATTTTGGTGATCGTAAAGCCCGTGTCTTTACGTATAAGTAATTGTAAATATGTGCCCTCACAGGAGCAATATTTCATTTAGTTAGACCAAAACTTTTTTGATATAAAAACTGCAAAAATACTTGCCTTTTATCGCGTTCCCTACATTCCCACCCTAGCCTGTATTATTATACGAGTCTTGACTATACTAATAACATGATCACAGCTTCCTATTACTCTCGCTCCGTGGTGCTGTCCTATATTACTATACGAGCCTTGACTATACTAATAACATGATCACAGCTTCCTATTAATTCGCTCCGTGGATGCTGTCCTATATTACATATAGTAGCCTTGATTACTAAAACTATGATCACGCTTCCTATTACTCCACTCCGTGGCGCTGTTCATATTATATACGAGCCTTGACTATACTAATAACATGATCACAGCTTCCTATTACTCTCGCTCCGTGGTGCTGTCCTATATTACTATACGAGCCTTGACTACTAATAACATGATCACAGCTTCCTATTACTCTCACTCCGTGGCGCTGTTCTATATTACTATACGAGCCTTGACTATACTAATAACATGATCACAGCTTCCTATTACTCTTGCTCCGTGGCACTGTCCTAGATTACTATACGAGCCTTGACATTAATAATAACATGATCACAGCTTCCTATTACTCTCGCTCCGTGGTACTGTCCTAGATTACCATACGAGCCTTGACATTAATAATAACATGATCACAGCTTCCTATTACTCTCGCTCCGTGGAACTGTCCTATATTACTATACGAGCCTTGACATTAATAATAACATGATCACAGTTTCCTATTACTCTCGCTCCATGGCACTGTCCTAGATTACTATACGAGCCTTGACATTAATAATAACATGATCACAGCTTCCTATTACTCTTGTTCCGTGGCGCTGTCCTATATTACTATACGAGCCTTGACATTAATAATAACATGATCACAGCTTCCTATTACTCTCGCTCCATGGCGCTGTCTCGTATAATAGAGAGATAGGATGTAATCATGCGACAACATTCACCCGCAGCTCGTAAAATAAAAAAACTATCGCAGAAACACTTCCTCATTGTCAACGCTGTCAACTTACAGAGTTAAATGCTAGGATGAAGCACAGACAACGTATCGCATGCTAGGAATTAATTGTTTTAGCTACTATTTAGTTAATATGTTTAATTAGACACAACATTCATACTTCGAAGGGAATTACTCAAGATTTTAAATGGTTTGTTTGCTATTCGATGACAAAACCGTTCTTAGTATTTTACTTGGACCTAATAGGTATGAACAAACAGGAGAATAGAGAATGTAACATAAACAATAACTTTATTGTTTTTTATGATTCCTTAACACCATAAAGATAATCAATGAACACAGGCAGAACCATGTGGCACGTATGGGTATTGACAGGCGTGTACACGACACTTTAGTTGGGAAACCTGAAGACAAAATACCTCTTGGTAGGTCGAGATGTTTATGGGAGAATAATATTAAAATGCATTAGAAGGAGGTTGGATGGAGGTATCTCAGAATAGGGTTAAATGGTGAGCTTAAGATCGGGTAACCATGAACTTTTAAAGTTCCTTAAAGCCTGAGAATTTGTCAAGTTAGTTAGAAAGTAAGTTAATACTTTACAAATTAGATAGATGAAATTGATTTGAGGTATAATTTTTAAAGGAATATATAGAGGTAGCAATAAGGCTAATATAATTTTATGAAATCTACTTCAGAGCTTGGGATAATAAACTAAAATTTTATTTTCTATAATATCACAATTGGATAGTATTGACACTATTGTTAGTGATTTAAAAGGTAGAGCTTAAATTTGTCATTGGCAGTACGATAGTAAAATATGTTTCCAGCTGCGAGCTTCCGAAGTCTGTTAGCGAAGATAGTGGCAACTTCTGCGGATAGAGGCTGTTATTTGGTCAGCACAACAAAAACCTCCAGTTATTATACTCAGTTTTCTAGACTAGAGCCACTACTTTCTTCATTCAAGTAGCTCCTCAATATGGTTATCACTAAACTGAGTCTACCCCGTTCCAGACCCTCTGCTTCGCTGTTTAGAAACATTCACTCACGCTAATCTCTAGGATATCCCCTTCAGTGTAACCCGGTGTATTTCAAACCCTAACCGGCCCCGTGGTGTATTGGCCAGTGCACTTAGCTACGATCCTAGGTGTTTCAGGTTCGATTCCCGGCTGGCAGCTTGGGTAATTTTCCCGAAAGGGGACTTACCCCAACTGTCACCAGGGTTTGGTTAGTTAAATTTAAGCTAGCTTTAAGTATCGCTATTGGTCCCACACCCTCATACTCAATATCATAATCACCTCATCTCATCGGGACATGTAAAGAGCCTCCACGGAAAAGGATGTACGATTAGTCCATTCAGGCGTCCCCTGGGCAACGCTTCATTAGTACTGGCTAATCTTTCCACTACTTTGCTAAGATTTCTGTAGCCCATAAGCGGAATATTATTATTTTAAGTCATGCCATTAACAAAATTCGTTAATATCAACTTAGTTTAATGAGAGTTTAGCACATTATATCACATGGTTAAAGCTTCGTGCTCAGGGGAGGGGTTTTTTTTTTTTTGCACAACATCCAACTTTCTATCTGGGACATTTGCATTGAACTATGATAATGGTGTAACGATGAGTTAAGGTAGAATTTAGAAATTAAATATCCACATTTGCGTGGAGACAGTCGAAAATACCTTAGGTAAAAAAAACCTCACAACAACCAGTTGAGTTTATAACCACGATCATCCCGTCACCAGAAAATCATACTAAACGAGATTAATCCTTTAGTTCACGAGATAAAAACGTGTTGGTGGCCAGATATTCTATAATATAAATTAATTATTAATCTTTTCTATGATAATATTTCACTATTAATAATAATTTAAAGTCCCCCTTCCCTATTCCAAAACAACGCATGAACAAAAATTCATTGATTCTTCCTTTCCTTTCATCTCAAATTTGAAATGCTGTAATGGATATAATTACATTTTATATTTTTACAAAGGCACGTAAGCCATCATGCACGAGTCGATAATCAAGTTAATGGAGTTGTAAAAGCTGGCAACAGAATTACATAGCGAGTATGAAACAAAAAATAATTTTAATAAATGGTATTGTGAACAATGTGAGACGGAAAGGAGAGCATTATACTAGACAAAAAGGTGTTTAATGTAGGTAACTGATGAGCATTCGCTATATTATGTGAAGAAACGAGCTATCCGGCCCCATAAAAAAAAAGTTGGGCGCCAATAACTAACCAAAAACTTTTCTTCGTCTCATTTTGCACAGGCTTAGGATCGTGTTGCGCCTACATTATTAAGTTAGGCTTGTTTATGTTATGATCATGATGTGTCTCGGACTATATTAGGCTATGTTTGGTTAGGATAGGTTTGGTTAGGATTGTGTTGTGTCATACTATCCATCCCTTTCTTCTTTCGTTTACCTTGATACACATTCTAAAGCCAGGCGGTGCTATCCGTCCCGGCGTCCTTGGTTCTGATCCTGACCAGGTTAGTATATACCTTATCACCCTGGATTCACGTGCGTCAGTTTACGTCTCAGCGTTTGATCTAAATATTTAAATATATCGTGTTCGGGCGTCAGGTAGTTTCATGTTCCCTACAAACGATTAGACTGGGTTTGATTTAAATGGAGAATAACAAATTAAAGATCATAAATTAATATTAAGTATTGATTTATTTTACACTTTGGTTATTTATGTAATCTATAATAATAAAAGGAAGTGTTTGTCTCTGTGTGTGTGTTTGTTTGTTTGTGTGCGATGCCCAGCCAAATCTGCGGCACGCAGAGATCTGAAATTTTTAACATAGGTGGACGGAAGGGGGTCCGAATGCACCTCAAAGCAGGATTTTTAAATTGTTAATTAGCTTTTTAATTAGGCTATTTTAACAAATTTTTGAAGGGGTCACGGGCAAAGCCATATGGGATTGCTAGTAATTACTATAAATAGTGGAAGTTGAGTTGGAGTGACATATCCAATTCTTTGACTGCGCGAGTGTTTTAACACACGTCCGCTCTGCTGAAGTTGTTTATTTATTTATTTATTTATTTAGCACTGCGTCTGTTCGGTTTATACGCTCTGCTGGTGTTATCGCGAGAGTTTCTCCAATGGATACCGTGACGGCTTCTCGCAACCCTCACAGCGTTCCCTCGGGACAATTTACCTTAGAAAGAAATCGGCCAAGGTCGCTTTAACTGTCACTTTAAAAAAAAATTGAACCTTGGTTCGAGGAGATCTTTTAAAATTTGTTCTGTTCTTTAGTGCTAGTTTTTAAGGACCTTATTATTATTATTATTATTATTATTATTATTATTATTATTATTATTATTATTATTATTATTATTGTTTAGAGGCCCATCGACACAATGAGGTCATTAGGGCCTTGACATTTACACACACAGTAAAATCTCCATTAGGGAGAGAGACATCACATAGTCCACCTGTTAGAATAAACAGGTGGAAACATAAAATATAAAACAATATACAATATTAAAATTTGTATATCAATTAAAAACAGATATTCTCAATATGAGAAAAAACCCATTTGAGACACTCCATAGGAGCGCTCAAATGGGCAATTAGATTAAAAGAAGTGATACACCTGCTAAAATAAAACCACAGGTGTATACACTACGTTAAAATTACAAAACAAACATATTAAAATATAACACATTAAACTCTTAAAACATGTTAAAATAATACGTTAAAAAGACAGAACAAACATATTAAAATGTACTAAAATGTTAAAAAGTTCTCAATATGAGATAAATCCAGATGAGTCACTTTATAAAAGTGACTCAAATGGCATTAAAAAGATCCGCCTGGCGTATAAAACGGAGTAAACAAATAACTCCCTCCGTGCTATCACGTAATAAAAAACGTAGGTCACCTTTAAAATCAAGAGCCAGGCGGATAGGGCATATTTGCGACACTCCACCAAAATGTGGTACACACTAAGGGGAGCATCGCAAAATTCACACACTGGAGGTGGATCCCCTCTCAATAAAAATCCGTGGGTTAGTAATGTATGCCCGACGCGGAGTCTCGTCACGATGACCTCCTCTCTTCTAGACTTTCGTATAGAAGAGGGCCATCGCGACACACCGTCCCTGATGGACCGCAGCTTGTTCTGAGCAGGGGTCGAGACCCACTGCTCGTGCCAGGTGCGTAAGACCCCACGCCGAACATAACCCTTTAGATCTAAAAACATGACACCCAGACTCACCTCCGGAGGCAGGCGTGCTGCCTCCTTGGCCGCCTGGTCAGCAAGTTCATTTCCTGAAAGACCAGCGTGACCAGGAATCCAGCAAAAGGCGAGCCGGGTGTTTAATGAATCAATTTTTAAAATTTGCTCATGTATCATCTGCACGAGGGGATTCCAGGAGTAGAGAGTGGACAATGCCAACAGAGCACTCATGGAATCCGTGCAGATGAGCACAGAACGGTGACACTTACGATAAATAAAACACAGAGATTTAAAAATGGCGTATAATTCAGCCGTAAAAACACTGGATTCACCAGGTAAACCAAACTTAAAATGGTTTCCCTCCACAACAAATGCGCATCCGACGGAGGCCCCACACTTGGAGCCATCTGTATAGACGCGCTTAAAGCCCTGAAAGCGAGTGGAGAGGAGCTCATAAAAGGTCCTCTCATATATAATTGGTGGGGTGGTCGCTTTAGGGAACTTGGCAAGATCAAAATGGCATTGAGGTAGGCGTATCTTCCAGGGAGAAACTCGACCTGGGGATGTGGGGATAGCCTTTGGCAGGACTATCCCACACGTGTCGAAAACCGATAGCATCCTGATACCAACCGGCCTTGTACTACGCCATTTGGTTTCATACAAGACACGGTTAGGGGGATGAAAAACAGGACGGTAGGCAACATGCTCCGGCATGCAGTATAGTTTCGACACGTAAGATGCCAGAAGATAGGACCGCCGGTAAGAGAGAGGGGGCTCACCGGCGTCGGCACAGATGCTGACGACTGGACTGGTACGAAAAGCACCAGTAGCCAGTCGTATACCAGCATGGTGGACACTATCCAGCATCTTTAACGCCGAGGGTCTCGCCGATCCATAAACGAAACTGCCGTAGTCTAGTTTTGATCTTACCAAGGCCCTATACAGGCGCATCAAGGTTTCCCTATCAGCACCCCAGGACCGACCGCTAACCACTTTGAGCAGGTTGAGTGCTTTTATACACCTCGCTTTCAGGTCTTTGATGTGAGGGATCCAAGTTAATTTAAAATCAAATAAAAGTCCCAGAAACCTTACGGTCTCTGAGACTGGTAAAACAACGTGGTTCATTAAAATACTGGGGACAGGTTGTATTCCACGTAATCTGTGGAAGTGGACGACCGTCGTCTTGGCTGCAGAGAAGCGAAAGCCATTTCGCGATGCCCACGACCACAGATTATTTACAGAGAGTTGTATCTGCCGTTCAGCCCTGTGGAGACTCGACGAACTGCAATAAATTGCGTAGTCATCCACAAAAAGGCATGAACGGACAGGTAGCCGCACGTTGTCCACAATGCCATTAATTGCAATGGCGAACAACGTACAGCTTAGAGTACTGCCCTGAGGAACCCCATTTTCTTGAATAAAATCATCGGATAAGGTGTTGTTTAACCTTACCCGGAAGTGTCTATCTGACATAAAATTAGATATAAAAACAGGGAGGTTACCTCGGAACCCCCAATTAAAAAGGGTTTTTAAAATGCCGTACCGCCACGTGGTATCGTAAGCCTTCTCCAAATCAAAGAAAACTGCCAAAAGATGTTGTTTGTGGAGAAAGGCGTCACGAACCGCCGTCTCGAGACGGACGAGATGATCCACCGTGGATCGATTACGGCGAAAACCACATTGGATATTTGATAACAGATTGCGGATTCTAAATACCATATTAATCGTTTATTTATCATTTTTTCCAATATTTTGCATACACAACTAGTTAAGGCTATCGGTCTATAACTAGTTGGCTCTAATTTATCCTTGCCACTTTTATATATTGGTATAACGGTTGCTTGCCTCCATAGTGATGGGAATTGATGAGATCCCCAAACACTATTATAAAGGTCTAACAGATATGCCAGTCCAGAAGGGGGTAACTGGCGTAACATGTCGTATTGAATGTCATCGGGGCCAGATGCTGTGCTACCCGCCTGTGACAGAGCATATGTCAGTTCATCTAAAGTAAAGGGGGAGTTATAATCCTCCCCCCGGTTCTGACCAAAGTCAATAGAATGGCGCTCTATGCTCCGCTTATGCGCCGCAAACTCATTAGAGTAGCTTGCAGTGCCAGAAATAGCGGAGAACATAGAGCCCAATACATTGACGACCTCCACAGGGGAGGAGACAAGCGTACCATTTGACATAAGGGCAGGTATATTATTTATGGTATTTTTGCTACTACGTAATTTACGAATGTTGTCCCAAACCTTAGTTGTGGGAGTGGAAATAGTAAGGGTAGAAATAAATTGTCTCCAAGACTCTTTTCTGCTTTCACGAATGATACGGCGAGCTCGAGCACGCAGAATCCGGAATGATTCTAGATTATCCAAGGTAGGACGCCGATTGAAGAGACGTAGGGCCCTTCGACGGTCAGAAATAGCCAACCGACATTCCTCGTTCCACCAGGGAACTGGACGGTGGCGCGGATAAGACGAGGATTTAGGAATGGAAGCCCTCGCAGCTGCTATTACCGTCGAAGTAAAACGCCCAACCCTAACATCGACGTCATGATAATGGGGTTCATCAAATACGGCGAGCTCGCGAAATTTATCCCAGTCAGCACGTTTGATAACCCACTGGGGTAGCCGTGCTGTACTGGGAGGAACTTGAAGTGGTGAAACCAGAATTGGAAAATGATCGCTGCCACATAGGTCCGAGTGAACCTCCCAAAGGAAGTGAGCAGCGATCCCGGGGCTACATAAAGTTAGGTCGATGGCAGAGGATACACCATTAAAGGTGGAGAAGTGTGTCTGGGTCCCGGTGTTCATTAACACCAGGTTTCCCGAGACAAGAATATCCTCTACCATCCTCCCACGGGCGTCTGTAAAATTAGACCCCCACACCAGGTTATGCGCATTAAAATCCCCCAAGATGATGTAAGGGGCGGGAAGTTGTATAAAGAGGGCCTCTAGAGTCCTCTTTGAAACGCGCTCACCTGGTGGGAGGTAGATGCTGCATACTGTCACTTCCATAGCAAGGGAGATTCGGACAGCGATCACTTGGAGTTCAGAGACGATATTAATATGTTTATGATATATGTTGCTTCGTGCGAATATAGCCACACCTCCGCTAGCCCGATCAAAGAATGGCTTGTCGGTACGATATATATCGTACCCACGAAGCTTCGGGTTGTCAGTTGTGCGGAAGTGGGTCTCCTGCAAACACAAGATGGGGGGATGCAGGGAAGATATTATTTGTTTAATTTCTTCTACACGAGCAAAGAAACCCCTACAATTCCATTGTAGTAGCGACATTATTTATAAATATAAAGTTTAATAATCCTCGCAATCCATAACGTTATCTTTTAAAAATAAAAATTGATTGAGGCCCTTTTTAGGCCCTCTTGCTTTTCCCAGTCTCTCCTGGACCTCCCGCTTCAGGAGAGGTTTTGATTTATCCTGGAGAGACAGGGTTGTTGGGTCTTTGCGCGAAGGCTTTGTTAAGGCCTTCGGCGCTTTATTGATATTGATTTTTTCGGCGCTCCCTCGCTGGTCCTTTCTCAAGGCACCAGAGGGAATCGCCTTTGCGGCCTCACCTGTCCTACCACTCATCCCAACCTCCGGAGTCCCAGAGGCGGGATTGAGCGGCTCGACAACGGCCGCAAGTAGTTTTGGGCCCCGTGGAGGGCTCGGGGGTGCTCCCCGAGGTGGGCTCGGGGGTGTTCCCCGAGTAGGGCTCGGGGGGGTTCCCCGAGGAGGGCTCGGGGGGGTTCCCCGAGGTGGGCTCGGGGGATTCCCCGAGGTGGACTCGGGGGGGGGTCCTCGAGGAGGGCTCCTCGGTGGTACAGGTGGGGGAGACGACCTTTTTGGCGGTTTCGCCTCTTTTAAAAATTTAGGCGCCACAGTATTTGGCGCAGTAAAACGATTGATGTCTCGATCAGATACTAGTGGAACCGGTCGCGTAGACGTTTTGGCAAGATTAACTGCGCAATGGCAGTTGGGACAGTTGATGTTCTGGCTGACAATCTGGCTATATGAAGTTTGAAATACCGGAGCCTGACTAGATACGTATTCCTTGCGTGCCTGGACATAAGAGATCTTCTTTTCGGATTGAATCTCCAAGACTTTTTTCTCTACCTTCCATTTCGGACAGGCCCGAGACCAGGCAGAGTGTGGACCCTTGCAGTTTACGCAGAACTTCGGAGACTCACATGGTGTATCGTGAGCCTCCTGTCCACAATCCGCACAGGTTGGCTTACCACGGCATCGCAGCTTCGTATGTCCAAATTCCTGGCACTGAAAACAGCGCCGAGGGTTAGGGACATACGGCCGGACCCTGAGCACGTGGAAACCTGCTCGGACCTCCTTTGGAAGGGTAGGAGTCGCAAATGTGAGGATATACGTATCCGTCTTTTTTTCTTGTCCGTTTTTTTTGGTCACAATACGGTATACTTCGGTTACATGCTGTGGGGAGAGCTCCTCACAGATGTCCTCAATGCTCACGCAGTCGAGGTCAAAGCAAGTGACCACTCCCTTGCAAACATTGAGGAACCTGTGAGGTTCCACCTTCACCGGTATAGAAGCCGTATTACTCGACGGTATTTCAGTAATAGCCATTATATTGGACGACTGGACATCAGTCGCTGTCTGAATCAATATAGTGCCATCACGCAATTTCCTTATCGAAACGTCCGATTTTGCTGCACCATTTATCGCTCTTTCGAGGATAAATGGGCTGACGCGCTTAAGGTTTTCACTAGCATCGAGTCGAGACATCACCAGGAAGCGGGGCTGGGGCCTCACCACTTCCTGGACCATTTCCATTGTTGGGCTGGACGGCCTTACCCGTTTCCGCCTCTTATCAATATTACGACCCTGTGAGGGGCCGGGCAGTGAGGTGCCAGCAGAATTAGGCAGTACGGTGCCAGCGGTGACAAAGTTATCGGCCATGCCGTATTGGGGGACAACCTACACAATACTCGGATCGTAGACCCAGGGTGCTCCAAGTTGGTTCTACCACATATGGCCCTGTTAACTGTCCCGACGAGAGGCCCCATACGACGCTAGACATGACAACCTTCGCATAGGGCATCGCCGAGAGAGAGGTCGTCGCAGCAAGTGGGTGTAGGAAAGTGCCAATTTTACGTCCGGACCCTCGTGAACGCAACCGGTCTTTTCTCAAAGTAGGGTACCCGGTTATTGTCATCCCTAAGGCCCTTCTACTAAGGTATTACAACCGGCGCACTTTCACTCAGGAGCTCAAAGCAGTGGTATCCAATAATCGTCCAAGGAAAGCCGTGTTAGATGCCAAGGTCGTCAACGGAGGGGCCAAAGGTCTCTGTGCAGGGCTGAACGGCAGGGGGAAGGGAAGAAAGAGGTAAGGAGAGAGAAAGAGAAGGGAGAAGAATGAAAAAGGGGTGAAAGGGAAGGAAGAAATAAGGAGGTGAAAGGAAAGATTTAGGATAGGTTTTTCCTGCACGAGGTACGTCCCGCACAGAAACCTCCCCTTTTAGTCGCCTTTTACGACAAGCAGGGTTACTGCGGGACTATTCTAAACCCCGTCCCGCAGGGGGTTTAAGGACCTTATTTTAGAAAGTGGGACCAGGTGACGCTTCAGTACGTCCTTCATTAAAACTTATAAATCCTGCTAAAGTTAACATGAAATATGTTGTTATGCTTCAACGTTTACATTCATCCTAAGTTCAATATCACAACAGCCGGGGCCGAGCTAGTACGTCAACCTGGGGCCGAGCAAGCTCCACCCATCTACCTTCATAACCACTCTTAACGAAGCCCCCTCCCGAGTTCGTAAGATGATCCTTATTCCGCTTTACCTCTTACACCTGCGATATTTACCAAACTCGGGCATGCCAAAGACCCATCATGGTGGTGTTCTGAATAGATTGCAATTTCGCCTTGAGTGATTAGTCTAATGACGCATGTATTCTCTTTTTAAATGTGCGTAGTCAATTTTAATTACGTACTTCTTTAAATAATGAACCTTAGGTATTTAAAGTGTTTGATTAAGTCATTATATTATATATTTTAATAAAATTGAGAGTTTTTCTCTCATGAGCGTTTCATGATACGGTAGAGATCTGAAATTTTAAAAATCGGTAGTTCATGTGCAAGAACATGTGCATCTAGAAGCGGTAGTTTAAAAAAATTTATAGGATTTTTTAATCTATTAAAAACCGGGAAGAAATATAATAAATACTTTTTTCCTTATGTTTAAAGCAAAGAAAATTGTTGCCCTGGGTACTTCTGGTAGTTTCAAATAAAAATTTAAAAAAATCATGAAGAGTTTATATATTAGTTCTTTTTAAATAAAATATGCTTCGTAAGCTTCAATAAGAACTAGAATTATATAATTATATAATTTAAACTTTAAAACTGCTATAGCTCTACATTTAAAATATATTAATAAAGAAATACCCTATTCTATTGAATCTTCAAACATTTAGAGAACACATTAAATGTAATATATGATAATTTTGTTTATGTGGTCGATATTAAATTAGTCTATGATACTCACAATTTGGTAAAGGTTTAAATAATTATGTTTTGCTAACCAGCGTTAACACAACGCGTAGAGAGAGATTTAAAACATTAATTGCCAAATTTATGAATGAGGCCTATTTAGGTTTGAAATAAAATGAGAATATTAAAAAAAAATTGATATAATGTGATAATTTAGCACCCACTAAATCGCCTTTGTAACTCGATCAATAACAAATATCTGGCATAATATTAATGTGATTCTTGCCCATCTAATCCATTTTGATAAAGTAAAGTTTTCACAATTGATAATTTGGTAAAAAAATACTTAAAAGTTGTTAAAACATAATGTATATTTTAAGATGCAAAAGACGGAAAAGAAATACGAGAGCTCAAATTCCTTGTTTAGGTTGACTATTCAATCTTCAAAAAGAGAATTATTTCAAAATAAGAATAAAACATAAATATATATTAAACATTCTTTTCGAAGACAAAAATTTTATTTAGGATAAAAACGCTTAAAGCGAAACCCTTTGAATAAACAAACAATTTGTACCAAAGTTTAGGACCCCATTTGTATCCCTCTTCATATACATCCAACAAAATTATACTTGTTAAATTTTAAACACTATGCATAGTTTAAATTTTGGTATAGAAGCTTATGTGTTTTTTTCTTGCATTAAGATAATTACTAAATTGGATCTATAAGCAATTTTAACTAACTATTCAAGTGGGTGTACACAAAGAAAGATCTCCTATACAGCTTTTTTTCAAACAGTATTCAGAAGAAAAAAAATTATTTGGATATCTATATTTGACCTTCTATGTTAAGGTATAATTTAAATCAAGGTTTATAAATTAAGTTTACCACAGGCTGTTATTTTTTTTTTAGGAGTACTCTAAATTTATTAATTTGACCTTGGACGTTAAGGTTTGGCAATTCAGCGGGTGATTTGCAACTCTCTAAAAAGGTGAATTTACTTTAATTTTCAGGCTAATATTCACTGGTACTCCAGGGTGTTAATTGACATCTATAGTAGCGCATAGAACTGTACATACACCACCAAATCCACACCACATATAAATATAATAGGACATCGCTCCCTCCATTCAAGAAATGATTAGTACATCATGTTAAGAAGTGTCATATTTTTATCGTTACTGCTAAGATTTCTCCTTGGATTTAAGGTTGAAATATCTTTCATATTTTCTCATTGTATTTGAAGTTGATATATGTTTCCTTTGTGATCAATTAGACAGATAACAAATTAATACCATAATTAATAGTACATTACATTCGTAGAGACTAAACATGGTTGACTTTGTTTTAGTAAGTCATTCTCGGAATGGAAATTAACATTTAAAAAAACAGACCCAAGTGTTCGATCGATTGCGTTTAAGAGTTTTACATTCAAATAAGTTGGTATAAGCTAATAAATAAGACACCTTTTATTTTATCATCCGCCATCTTGAAACAGGTAACCAGATCGTTAAACCATATGCATATGCCATTCAGCCTATGTTCAAAGAATATCAATGTCAAATTTCGTCAGTGTTTGTCCTCATATTTTGGCAGACGAAATTCAAAACGGTCGAGTTAAAACAGGACTTTTCTCCTTTCAGTAAATACATCACTATTAAATAGTTTTATATCCTCTAAATTGAAAAATTACACCTGGACAAGGGAATTGAACCCGGTACCTTTGGCTTAGTACGCCAATGCTCTAACCATTGAACTCTCCAGTAGTCTCATGCCCAGGGTCATTCTTCACTCATATTTTAAGGCAGAGTCTTTAATAGACGTGTGTAAATTATCAGCTACATATGTGGCCTTGAACCTATAGGTTCGATCCCCATGTCCAGTTGTCATTTTTTAAATTTAAAAACTATTATATTTAGATGAGGTTATAGCCCTAATTAACAAATATAAGAAATTATCAATTTAATCAATCATTTTAAATAGTTTTGTCATAGAATGTCATCTGGCTACAAACCAATCCTTTCTAAGCCTATATTCATTGTATTTGAAAACTCGAATACAGGTAAACACATGTATTGAAGTGTTTCATGTGAACTTTCTGAACCGAGTGATTATTGTCAAACACGACTTACACATTAACTAAAATCTTGAAGAGACTAAACATACAGTCCTTCAGCCTGTATTTTATCACTGTGTAAGGGTAAGATTCAATTCAACCAATTTTTGGCCATACCAGACATCGAACCTGACACCCCTAGCTTAGTATATAGACGCACTACCAACTGGGCTTAGGTTCCGGACTATAAAATTGTTAAAAACAAAGCTATCCGTAGGCAACATTCCCGTTTTTAAATAGTTTTTTCTCATCATTTGTTCCTGCATTTATATAAAAAAAATACACAGTTTACTGAGCAGTCTGAGACGTTATACTCACACATATATTTGATTGAGGACGTTTACAATGAGGATTTTTTTTAATATGCCCACAACCCTATGTTTTTCTCGTACTCTCTCCAGCCTAAAGTGTGTTTATATCCCATAAGATATCTGCCTCATCCTTGCCTCTTAGATCAATACCGTATTGCTCAGTTGCGTATTTATATCTCGATTTTCTTACACATAACCTATTTAAAGGCTTTTTTTCCTACCAAAGTCTTACTATATAGCGGGGTTCTGGTGGGGAAAAAGGCCTTTCAAAGAACTTCTTAAGAAAAAGGATAGGTTAAAAGCAAGGGCGTAGAAAGATAATATTTCTAGGTGGGAGGAGTTGGTAAAAAAAGTTACTACACCTTTAACCAATAAAAGTTTTTATACATATATATGTGCCCCCTGTGGAAGGAGGACGATCAAACTACACAAGGGGTGTTCATATACCCCTTCTGTTTTCCATTCTTTCTACACTCGTGCTTAAATGTGCTGTAATTTAAAATAAATTTCCTAAATTTCCTTTTAATAGTTCTGGGTATCAATGTGGAAAGTCACACACAGTAATAATTTCAAGAAAAAATAATTTATTTGGTATATTCTAATATAGTATACTGTATAGTTCAATATAAACGAAAGTAAGCCTATATTTTCAAATCAATCAATGTTGTCTTTTGCAGTATCAAATAATCAAATTTATTTTTCCAAGAAATTAATTTGCATGGAATGAAATATTTTACAGCGGAAATTACTTTTTAGATATTTCTAGGAATTACTTTTCCTCTTCTTTTTTCCTTTACAGGAGTGTGTTCATTTTTTTAAAAAGATAAATTTTTCTTCTTCAGATTTACTTATATGACGAGAAAATACAAAGTGATGTCGAGATTGCTTTTTACCGGCTCTATTTTTCACTTTCGTGGGAGGCGTTTTACAACCTAATGAGATCGAAATTCTAATTTATGTATTCACGTTTAAACATTTAAAAAATGTAGGGATTTGCACACGTCACTCATTGAGTATTTTGTGGGCATATTAATCGAATGTAATTAATCATTTATGCGTATGAAGGTATTTATTATGTCCTAAGAAGACTTTAGCGAATAAATATAAGATATATATTAAAATGGCAAAGGTGAAAAAGAAAATTCATCTTCATTTAGCTACCATAAGCTTATGCCTAAAGTTAGAGTGCGATTTTCGTGGGAGGAATTTTTTAGAAAATACAACCATTTATTTTTGAGGTAATATTGATAATATTAATTATATTGTCAGTATTATCTAATAGGTATTGATTTTATCTTAGAAAAATAATAAAGTAAATTTGATAACTCTCTAAAAAATATATTTCTATCAGAATCAGACTATAGTTTTTATGTCTATGATTACTATTTTTGTCAAAGTTCTAACGTACTTCTATGCATATTCATAACTATTGATTTTTTCATCACGACGTCTTACTAATCATTCGGACTATACACATATGTACTAATTACTCTAATGACTTAGAGATGAGGAAGGTTAAGTTTAAAGTAAGTGTACCCACATTTGCTTGGAAAACTATTGTGGAAAACTATTTTGGGAAAACCACCCTCGGGATTCGAGCCGCGAGCTTCCCGTCATCACAGCAGTCTATTCCAACACGAGGGTGACGCCTTAGACCATTCGGCCACCAAAGTAGCCGATAATATTTTTTATGTTTTTTATAAATAAGTATAGCCAACATTCATTATCATTTTAGAAACAGTTGGTCAAGCAGCCTGGGGAACCAGACTCATCTTTACCTTTGTCGCCGTTGAAGGAGAGGTTGGGGTTTCGAATCCCTACCAGATGCAATAGGGATGGTTATTTATATGCGATTTACTACTGTGATCTTCACTTTCTATTTCCATGTTAGTTCTAGCGATCTACTAAATGATCTTCTCTATACCTATTCTTTATATTAAGCCGCTTACAACTCCTTTACCAAACATTTTAATTATTTAAAAAATATAGAAATATTTAAATAAAAATAGCCAGATAATTTGGTGTGTAAATGAATCAAGTGAAGAAACAAAATTTTTAAAATATTTAGGCCCAATCTTACAATGTCACGTTATTCTATTCGTTAGGGCTTAACATGAGGTTAAGTGATAACAATCACTACTTTTGATTTTACAATGTTTGGTTAGCGCTAATGTCTACGTAAAAGTGCTCGTAAAGTTAACGCGAGGTCTACCTTCCGGTTAGCAAACATAACGTCTACATTAACAACGTTAAACACTCCGCCATATTGTTTTCAAGGCAACTGTTACTATTAAAGTTAGGTTACATTCATTTGTATTATGAAATGGGTGATTTATAGTTTGATTATGATGACTTTGAAAATGAGTTTCAAGTGCTAAGGAACCCAAGACTTTAAAGACTGAAGAGATACAGTAATTGGAACGAAAGAATTTCCTAAAATTTTTAACGAGGAAGAATCATCTTACGTTTAAGTTTGTACAAAAATAAAGTTTTGGAAATTATTGACGTGAATGGACACCAATTAGAATTGTTTATTTTAAATCGTTTGTTTGTATTTTTCTATTAATTCAATTAGCAAAATTTCCTCTTCTTTGCTAAAATTTAAATTTCGTGTTTATTATTTTCAACAAACGTTTTAGCAGACAAATAAATATGATTAAAGATAGCAGATAAACCTTAAACAGTCTTAATAAATTGGATTTTCTTTGATCGATTTGTTTTCATAACACTTCCATAGACGTTGTAATGACTTTCTTATATTCTATATGGTAAAATTAAGCCAATCAAAAGCTTTGAAACAAATCTAGCGCTCCGAGAAAGTTAATGCTAAGAACTAATGGAAGGCACCCGTTCGTAACTTGACGAGCACATAAAAATAGTATTGTAATACACAACGCCAAGTTTAACCAACGGTTAGACTTTACGAACAGTTAAGTTACGAGGATATTTGACGAGACATTGTAAGATTGGCCCTTAATCTTGACTAGTGAAATATCTATATATAATACAAACCATCTTTACTAGCTCTATTAATAAAATGAATTTGTATATCTGTCTGTCTTGAGCATTACACGATATCTATCTCACACAGTGGTCTTAAATTTTTAATTTGTTTTTTAGCACCGTTCGGGTTATACACCTATGTATTAATTATACTAATGATTTTAGGGATTGTAAGGGTTTAATTGAGATGAAGTGCACCTGCATTTGCGCGGAAAGAGAGTGAAAAACTATTTAAGAAAACCACCTTCAGTGCACCCGACCGGGATCGAACCCCTATCTCCCCGTCTCAGGCAGTCTAGTCCAACACGATAGTAGCGCGCTAGACCACGTGGCCATCGAAGCGTGTAATTTTAAAATGAGTAGTCCTTATGCACGAACATGTGCACCTCAAAGGCGGGATTTAAAAAATTGTGTATTTGATTTTTTTTAAATTAATTGAAAACTCGTCGGAATAAATAGAACAAAGAGTTTTGTTATGTCTGAAACCAATAAAAGCGTTTTCAGTATCAGTAACAAACAACTCCTCAACATGTCCAGTGCTTATTTTATAGTAATTTTACTCTTATTAAGTATCTAAATCAAAACCCTCGCTTGATGATTGATATTTCCTCCATTTTGAACCATCTTATAGTATCAAATGGAAACATTAACGTGTGGTCAAGTGTGAGTATTTTTCTGTTAAGGTGGGATGTTGGGGACGCGAGAAAAGGTCGGTGGTTTTTTTTGCAGCTTTTATGGAAAAACCTTTTTTGACCAAAATAAATAAAATATTTTTTTAGTAGAAAGATAAAGTCTGATTTTCTTCACACGGTGATATCAACAGTTGTTTGATATATGTCATGAGCATAGCGGCATTAGTTGAGAAACTTTTTAAATGAAGAGAAAAAATTTGTCATTAAATCCTAGGACACCCTTGACAGATATTTAACAACTGTTGATATCACCATGTAGAGAATACTATATTATATGTTTGTACTGGAGCAATATTTTATTTATTTTGGCCAAAAAAGTTTTGCAATAAAAACTGCAAAAACAGTGGCTCTTTCACGACTCCCCTTCCATCCCACCTTGATAACGCAGATATTTTTATTCAAGTAAGATACACATATTAGAAGCCCCTGAAAAAGAAGTAGAACATGTTCCGCTCTACCTGACCGCGAGGCGCATTGCATATATACGAAAATCACGGCGCTCCCTATCGAGGGACTTGCCCTGATTGATTTACACGAGGCTCCATAATTATAGTGTCGGAGGGGGGAGGGGGAAGAGAGGGAGGAACAATATTCTCTATTCAACTTTTTAGCTGCCCACAGTTGGTATTATTTATTTTCGGGTAATCATGGCGTGTCGTGGAGTGTGGTCAGGGTAAGAAGAGTTAGTTTGAACTGTACCAGTGATCGTTCTCGTCCCTCAATAGAACACTCATGGGCCAGGTATTAACGCCAATACATTCCATAGTGAGGTGTGTGTCAGAGCCTATGTATGATTGGTAAATGGGGAGTGAGTGGATGAAAAACATATCACAGGTACAGCCTTAACCATCTTTGCTTACCCTGCAACACTCCACGACACAATAATCACATAAGTTATGTTAGGGGTTCAGATATTCTAATGTCAAAAGTTAAAATCGACTTCACATTAGACTATGACGACCAAAATAACCCTCACTTCTTTTAAACAATTCTAAGGAAAAAGAAAACTTTGATATATCATGAAATACTTTAAATATCTCACTAAATATGACATTTTAACATAAACATTTTCAGAACAGTTTTAAAGGGTATTTTAGCAGATAGTCTACTATTCCCCTTCGTTGGCCACATGGTCTAACGCGCTACTCTCGTGTTAAACTAGAATGCCAAAACGGGGGGATCGGGGCTCGATCCTAGTCGGGTCACTAAGAGAGGTTTTAATCAATTGTTTTCTACGCTCGCTCCACGCAAATACGGGTTCACTTTGTATAAATTTAACTCCTCTAATCACTAACACATTTTGTAGTAATTATTGTAATTGCGTAGTAAGACATAATGCAAAAATAAAAATATAGGGATGAGGAGGGAGCAATTTAGAGATAATATACTCCAATTTGCTTGGAAGGAGAGTAGAAAACCATTTAGGAAAACTACCCTCAGTACTCCCAACCTGATTCGAGCCCCAATCTCACCGTCATCGCAAGCCCAGTCTATTGCGAGAATGAAGTCCTGGACCATGCATCCACCGGAGTGGATTTTTATGTATTTATACGTAATTATTTGATTTTCACAAAGGTCAGTTAGACAGAAGGGTTTTTTATTGACATGTCATGCAATTTTAGAGACCATTGGTCAACGCTGGTTAAATTACACTCCAATGTTCATGAGAAGACAGCTAGAAAAATGACTAGATCTACTTTAACGTATTCATACATCAATTCATTTGATTTCAGGTGTCACTAATGAGAGTTATTGTTAATAATAATATAAAATAACATTATTGATAACATTTTACTTATAATTAGTAACTACAAAAAGGTTTGTATCTTTAATTTAGATCCCTCGGAGAGAGAAGTATTGTGTTCAAAAAAATCTATTTCGAGATTTTGATAAATATCGATGTTTCACAATTCCCTTAAACCAAAAAGAAAAATGTTCTCGTGATGCCGTCGTTTGTCTGTGTGTATCTCGGCATAGAGCCTAAAACATTTTTACTGATGGGCTGAAACTTGATATCGAAGGTTTTTATAAGGTTCCCTGAATGATTTTAAAGAACTAGATATCTGAATGGCAAAAATTCGATTTTCTCCAAATCCGTTAACGATTTTGATTAAAATGTATATAGGCACTGTGTAACATTACGAAGTATCGTTTTCCCATGAAAATTACTTTAAGTTACTTAACATAAACAGAAGTTTCTTATTTAGTATAAATCATTTCTCCGCAAACTAATTGTGAGACAAAGTAATTTATCATTGTAAAGTTATAGTACTAATCAAATTTAAAATGTTTTATTCTAAATATATTTTTATAAAACCAATATTTTCTGAGCTAAAAACCAATACATATATATTTTAAGGATCTCTATGGAATAATTGAAATTAATTTTATGTTCTTAGATGGACAGAGATGTCAATTTTTTTTTATGTTTCTGTAACAGTGAATATTATTTCATTTATGCTCTTTGGGCGAGTGTTTCTGCAACACTGTATAATATTTCTTTTGACAAATTTTTTTTTTTTTTTAGTAAATGTCTCTATTTTAAGGTTAAAGAGAGAGAAAGTATGTGAGGTATCATTTATTTTTTACTGTTCTTCCATATGAAAATTGGACTGTACGTTTAATTATTTTCTATTCGCTTTAAAACGTTATTCCTGAGGCGTCACAAAATGAATTTAGAGAACAAGCTGTACTAGCCATGCTAACAGGTGGCTCGTCTCTTATTTTAGCGCCGCCTGCTATGTATGTACGATGTGTCCCACCACGCCGGTCGATCGATACCCGCGTGTTCCATACACACATGTGGGTGGAGGGGGTGAGGTTGAAAGAGGGGGGAGTCTGCCCCCTCCTTCTCCACACAGCTGGAATGTAGTTTCCACACGATCAACACTAATAAATACACCACGATATTGTACTCTTTTTTTTTAGGTTTTAACAATGACACCGAATTTGTGGTCCGAGTTCCTGGCTATAAATCCAGATGTACAGGGTTTGATCCCCGGCGTTTCCAGAATTTTCTCTGAATCATTGGGTTTGTAACGGTGTCAACTCAAACTTATGGGATAAATGAGGAAATAATTGAATGAATAGGTATCAGCTTTGCTAGAAAACTGAGATTAACGGCCGAGGGTTTGTTTTACTGACAAATTGACACCCTCTATCGCAAACGCACTTAATCGCGGGCTCACACCATGGGTTTTTTTCAACAAGATGGTATTTTAAGATGAGCTACAACCATATAAATTATACTTTCTGACAGAAAGGGCCTTTTTATAGAATACAAAGTTTTCTTGTGGTCAGTATTGATAACATATTACTAGCGTTATTTTATAGTTATTGATAATATAGATCAATAGTGACATGACATACGGCTTTTAAGGGCCATCCATAAACTAAAGCTGTTAAGAGGGGTTAAGTGTTAAGGGGAGGTATTTCACAGCGTTACGTAATACAGATCTTATACTTAAGATTATAATGTTGATAAAATAATACGATTGTTCATGTTTTCACAGATATAAAATATACTCAAAGATAACTTTCGATTTTAAGTTGTATTAAAAATATGAGTCCCTCCTTTAGTATCACAAAAGCTGTGAGAAATTACGTAAAACCGGTTGGATGGGGGAGCGGTCAGGCTAAATGTGTACTTGAGAAGGAAGGGGGGGGATGCTTAAGGCCCTTGACCCTGTCGAGTGCAAGTCTAGAATTTATTTTGTGGGATGGTGGGCGGAAGGGTAAAAGGCATGGTGTGGCTTCACAACTGACCAAGGTATCCTTCCGCGCCAACAGGAACAGATGGATCACGGAAACCGTAGATGGCGCTAGCTACCGGATAGGTCTTGCGGAAATACCATACGTTTGGAAATATCAGTTTTCTCGAGAATGATTGAAATTTTGTTAACGGCGTTGCCTACCTGTGACGTCACAGCAAAACAAGATAGGATTTCCCATATTAATGTTTTTCCTTTTTATTCAGCTAGTTTTTAAACTAGAACATTGAAACAAAAACCATAAAATTCTGAAATAATTCTAAAAATTGTCTTACGTCATTTAAAATTTTTTTTTTGGATTTGAAAGTTTTAAAAAACTTTTTTTAATTGTCTACAGCTCAGGCTATTTGATTTATTCGTGGAAAGAGCACATAGTCATACCTAGGGGTCCCGGGTTCGAATCCCAGCTGGTAACTTGGGTAATTTTATTTTAGGGGAATTATCCAAACGGCACGATTGAAAAAAGCCCGGGTTCTTTTTTTTTTTTTTAAATCTTGGTTTTTATTGGGTGTTATTTTTTTTTTAGTTTAATTAAATATATTATGTATATTATTTGATTAAGCCAATAATTCAAATATATTATTTATTCAGGATCCAGAGAAACATATTTAATCTTAATATAATTAGGAACGGAGTAATAAGAGACATAATGAAGGAAAACAATAATGCAACAATGTAATTCATTCTTGGCAACGATATTGTGTAAGCTAGCGGGTTGGGGGGGGTGTAGAAGTAATAGAAAGAGGGGGGAAGGGGAAAGGAGAGGGGAGACCATGCATCAAATTACTGGCAAGCCAGCTGTAAAATTGATTTGTTGCTTTCTTTAGTTAAAGATAAAAGGTAAAAACTTTTGTTATCTCATTTGCTTTTTTTGGCAAAGTATTATTTCTAGAGCCTAGCATTAATACAGTGTAGTTAGTATAAAATGATATCCCAAGTGATTCGCTAGTTTAACATATTATTTTGTTCAACCAATCAAAACATATTTTATATCTCAGTCTATTGTATCAAATCTGTAATTTCTAAACTTGTGTATAACACCAACTACAAATCAATGTATTATTATTGAATTTGAACTAAAAAGTTTTTATCAGAATGACTAACCATTTTCAAAAATTAATTAGACGATTACTTTGTATGAAACATTTAAGTGTGTTTTTTTTTTTGGCTGGGTAAAAATTAATTATAACAACCCTGCCAAAGGGTCACCAGGGGTTGGTAAATTAGTCCTAAGTTATGTTTAAGACTCCCACTGACCCACACCTCCATATTTACTATCATCACATTATCTCATTGTGGGTACGTGTAGATAACCTCCATAAATGTACCCTAGGCAGCCCTCTGTGACACCAGAGCGGCTAATATTCTACATACAGGTGACAGGACTGGATGTCGTATCCCTCCCGGTCCATAATGCCATACACTTAAAAAAAAAAAGTCCCTCTGTAGCGGTGTACACGTGAGCTAAATATTAGCCAAGGTTTTACCCTAATTATTTTCCATGCTAATATGGGTGCATTTCCTCTAAATTATCATCATCTCTATCCAATATATTAAGTAGTTGAGGACCCGTGTGTTAAACTTACAAAGACACAAATGAATTGAAGTTCCCAATTTTTGTCATCGGTACATCCGACTGTTTTGGTCCCAAGGAAACTTACAGAATAATACGTTATTAAAAAAAACATTTTTTTATGTTTTGTAATTACATCATTCAATTATTCTAGGTTGACTAGCTACAGTTCAATTTTCATAGTGAGGACATTATCTAAAAACTAGAAAAGTAAATAGATCTCCTTTCATGCATTCATACATCAAGTCATGTGATATTCAACTATCCCTTTGGACAGATATTTTCCGATACCTATAAATTAACACTAATAATAAAGTAAAATGTTATCAATAACGGCCTTGATTAGAAATGTATTTTCTAAAAAAGCTATTTCAAAGAAAATTGGGCTGTATAAAGAAACTGTAGTAACTATTATAGGAGAGCCGGGTTCAATTCCTGGCTATGCTTGGAATAATACAATACAAAATATATTGAAATAATTTTTTTTACATCATTCATTGATTCAAGGTTGACTTGCTACATATATTTTACTACAGCAATAAGCCTAAAGGATCCAGATTAAATTCTAGGTGATTCTTGGAAAATCATTTACTAATTTCAGCTTACGAAAATATATATTTTTAAATATAACGACCAGACCGGGGACTACTACTAAGTGAAATGAAAAAAAAAATTTAGTTATAAATTTTAGACGTCTGATATATTAAAATCGGTCCCCCTTAAGATAAGTAAGCAGACCTTATGAACAAATATGTTATGCTAGTAATCGTGTATACGGGGGTGTTCGGAAACTCATAGCCCAAACTGCACATAAAGCTTGTAATACAAAATCCCTATGCACTTACATTTGGAAATACCATTAAAATGTGTTCAAAGTTTCGTCGTACAGTGACGGTAGAGTAGAGTTGTTCAAGCATGCGTGTACAACAGGTTGCATAGGAGCTAGGTGCGCGGCACTGCACACTTCTGACATCTTGTAGCACGGCGGCAGAACATACCACAGTTAATAGTAAACAACACACCAGTCCATCTAGAAATGTGAGTACGTTCTGAGAGTCATTATTAACTGCCCTACATTTCAGAAAGTGATTGTCATCATTACATATGCAGTGACGTGTGCCTAGCTCCTATGAAACCCGTTGTACACGCATGCTTGAACAGCTTTGATCTCCCGGCACTGTACGACGAAAATTTTGGACACAATTTAATGGTATTAGCATAGTTTTCCAGATGTAAGTGTACAGGGATTTTGAATTCATTTTGGTTGAAACAAACTATATCTGCAGTTTGGGCTATGAGTTTACGAACATCCTGTATATAACCTACACACATTTCCTACTTACACACAAGTACTTTTTCATTTTTTTCATTTAACTAAGGTATCTAACTAACGTGAACTTTCTGAATCGACTCATTATATCAGCACACGACTTGTAAACTAGCTTAAATCTAGAACAGACACAACACCCAGCCTCACGACCCTTAATTCCTCACTGTTAAAGGGGAACACTCATATCACTAATGATACATTTTTCGTCCATGCCAGGAATCGAACCCGTAAACCTTAGCTCAATAGACAGACACGCTAACAACTAGGTTAAAGGGGTTGGACCACATATACTAATCAAACTAATGTGTTAGGATGAGAAGGATTGATTTTATAATAAGTGTACCCGCATGCTCGTGTAGGATAAAACATTTACGAAAAACCACCCTTAGTACACCCTACCAGGATTCAAACCCCAACCTTCCCAATATCAATAGTCTAGTCTATTGCGAGCGTAATTAAAAAGACCAGCGGCTAGCAACTAGTCGATATCGTGCCAATTTTTAGTCAATCGCGTGATAAAATAATAAAATTACATCGTCATTAAAAGTCGATCTTTTGAGTCTTTTAATCTCGCAAATATTTCGACTAAATTCAAATAATATTTGAATGTGAACAAAATAACCTATATCGGTCATAATCGATCGTGTTTTATAAACTATCTAGAAAATTTCAATATGAAAATGTACATTAGATTTAATCACTAGCAGAAATACCCGGTATTGCGTGGTTACCCCGAGCAACGCTTTTCTTTGTTTCAGACAGAAAGAAAAAAAAATCTTCATTTTATTTCTTCCGACCCGGTTTTTACAAAAATTTAAAATCATCTAATAGAAAATTTTAAATTCCGGCTTCAAGGTGTGTGTGTGTGTACATGTTCGTGCACTGGGGCTACTAATTTTAAAATTTCAGACCTCTGCTTACGGTAGATATCGCGCTGGCTCCAAACTAAACTCTTCATTTGATTAATATAGAAGATTATTTTCTATGAAATTTTGGACATTAGTATTTGAGTAAATATTGAATTTAAGGTACCTTAAAATTTATATATATATATATATATATATATATATATATATATATATATATATAGAGAGAGAGAGAGAGAGAGAGAGAGAGAGAGAGAGAGATATTAAAAATCTAAAGTAGAGTGGAGAAAGGATGGGTGATTGTGGAGCCTTTAATGGGTGACGGTGGACCCTTTGATATAAGTTTAAAAGTCGATCAGGTCCCAAAATGTTTGTTGAGCCCTGCCTTAGATCATTATTTTTTCTGTCCAGCGAAGCGGGTCTTCTTTCTATCTTGACATATTTAGATAAATTTTAATTTATTTCTCGTTTTTTTTCTGCCTCTAAGGCCTCTTAAGAAAACATGTTATCAAAAAGTTTATTTTTCGCTTCTATTAATTTATTTTTTCTCTTGTTTCTTCAAGAGAGTAGCACGTGGAATCAGGGGTTGTGGGAGTCTGCGATGAAGGAAAGTTGGTGTGATCATCTTCCACACAACTTCCGCCACCTCGTGTCTCCTCTTATCCGAGATGACGTGAGGGAGTATGTGGAGGGAGTGAGGGTAGTCCCTTGGGCAATACCTCCTGTAGAGTCCTCCAAACTTTAGCCCTCCACCACGAGCGAGTATGGATTCTTTACTCTCCAAAAGGCCAGTTCCCTTTCTGACCCTAATACCAGTCTTCACCCCATTCTTCTCCTTTCTATCAACTTAAGTCTATTTTTTATTATCTTTTTTATGTATTTTCCCTTACTTCGGTGAATCTTTCTCCCATATTCTCCAAATTCCTCTCTTTTTTACTTCTCCCTCCTCTTTCTGTCTCTCTCTCTATCTATCTATACGTACATATACATCTTCTCTAACTTTCTCTTTCTCTCTATCTCGATATATCCTTCTCTTTATTTTTTACCATGCGTCTCTTCAATCGTCTACTTATCTCACATTATTTTCCTCCACGTTTTTCTTCTTCGTGTGTTTTTATTCTTTGTCTTATCTTACGTTTGTTCCTCAAACTTTCTTTCCAATTCCTTTATGTTTCCTTCTTTCTCGTTTCTATTTACATACATCCATTTAAACACATTACGACACCTTCTATTGTCATTTATTCTATTTAATACTCTTTCTCCTATTTATTATTTATATCTCTTTTTTACTATAACCTTTCTTTATCATCCCATATATCTTTTCTCTGTATTTTCTTTATTTTCAGATGTTTGCTGATTTACAATTCCACTCTGCTTTTTACAATGTAGTTCCTTCTTTCCAATTTACTTTAACTTATTCCAACTATGTCCCGAATATAAAAAAATAGGAAGAGCTAGTCTTTGTGTCAAACTTTTTTTTTTACAACGGTAAGAAAGCGAAATAACATTATCAACAGATGAAACCCTATACGGCACAGAATCAAGCATTCGAATCTTTACTGTTGAGAACCCGCCTTGGTGGCGTAGTTGGCTAACGCGCTAGTCGTGTTGAGCTCGACCACCGAGGACGGGGAGATCGAGGTTCGAATCTCGGTCGGGTGAACTGGGGGGGTTTTTCCTAAATGGTTTTCCACTCTCCCTCCACGCAAATGCGGGTTCACTTCCTCTAAATTCAACCCCCAATTCCTAATCCATTAGCGTAATTAGTACTTAAGCGTATAACCGAACGGGTAGTAAGACGCGGTGCTAAATATTATTATTATTATTATTTACTGTTGAGCCAAATCTCCAGCACTAAATTAAAATCTGCTCATTTTCTTGAAGAAATTCAAGTTGCTTAAAGTACCATTTTCACAGGAAGGGCCTTTTTTTTTATAAAGCAAGCATAGATTTTTGTGGTCGGAGTTTTTAACATGTTTATAAATTATAGTTCCTTAGATTAAAAAAAATTACACCTAGCACGGGAAATTATTGATATCACGAGCCATCAGATAACACAACCACCTTAGACTTGAGAGGGTTTTATGTTGTCAATAGTAAGATGATGATTTCCATACGTCCCTCACAGACTCTGCCTTAAAATATGAGAGAAGAATTACTCTGGGTACGGGACGATAGTAAGAACCTTGGCGTACCAACAGAGAGGTCCCGGGTTCGATTCCTTTGTCCAGGTGTCATTTTTAAATTTAAAGAATATATTTAGATACGGTTATAACCGTAATTAACAACTTAAATAGCTTAAAATAAATAAAGACATAATATGATCAATGTGATACAATATTATACAGCTAGGATAGGAAAATACTATAAATTAACTTTAATGTTACGCCATAAGGTCTAGAAAAATAATCACAGATCAATATCCAAAGATAGTAACCAGGTAACTGATTCTGGTGTGGTTGCTGTAACATCATTCCAAGGGACTCTTGGAATTTCCTGAGCGAGCATTCGAAAGTTATATGCTTTATTGTTTGTTCTGGTGCTCAGCAGTTACTTCTGTACTGTGATGTGTCTTCAAGGTATAACTGACATATATATCACTCAAGAATAAACTTTATATTATATATATATATATAAAATGTGGTGTCTGTTTTTCTAGGGCTCCTTCTTCTACTTGCTGATACCCTAGAGAGCTGAAATTTGGTGTGGACGCTAAGAAGCAGACCATTTTTATTAGAAAAAAAAATCAGAAATTTAAAAAATTCAAGATAGCTTTTACGAGATGGTGGACGCAACGTACCAATTGAATTGTAGAGAGATAAAATTTGGTATGGACGCCTTGGAGCATGCTAGCTCATTAAGAAAAATTTGAAACTCGCAAGAAAGAAAAAGTCCGGATAACCTGGCAGTGGTGGATACAAATCACGCTACCTCAAGTTTTGAAAAATCTAATATTAGATGAAAAAAAAAAAAAAAAGGAAACAGAATTTGCACGTAGTACAAAATTGCGTCTTTTAGGTAGGTGTTTCCCCGTGTAAATAAATATATATTTACTGAGTAACGCGTCTTACTACCCGTTCGGGTTATTAATATTAATAATAATAATAATAATAATAATAATAATAATAATAATACTTAGCACCGCGTCTTGCTACCGTTCGGGTTATACGCTTAAGTACTAACTACGCTAATGGATTAGGAATTGGGGAGGGTTGAATTTAGAGGAAGTGAACCCGCATTTGCGTAGAGGGAGAGTGTAAAACCATTTAGGAAAAACCACCCCAGTTCACCCGACCAAGATTCGAACCTTGATCTCCCCGTCCTCAGCGGTCGAGCTCAACACGACTAGCGCGTTAGCCAACTACGCCACCGAGGCGGGTTTCGGGTTATTCGCTTATATTATAATTACTCTATTGGTGTTAGGGAATGTACCTGCATTTGCGTGGAGGTGGAGTGGAAAATCACTTTTGAAAAACAACAACCAGTACACCCGACCGAGATTCGAACCTCGATATTCCCGTCATCGACAGTCTAGTAAACTGCAAGAGTAGAGCGTTAGACCACACGGTCATCGAAGCAGGTAGTAAATAAATAAGAATTAATACTATACACAAGTTATCTAGCTTTGATCGTGTAGAGTATGACGTCATTCTCTACGTCACCACACGCTATTTACCTATGAGCCTACCGCGTGTAACGCTAGAGGGTCAGGGGCCTGTATAGTAAAACTACAAATCTACAATTTACAATCTACAAATGAATGTTTTACAAATGTAAATTTAAAGGGTTTAGTAATGGAAATAATTTGACTTGTAAATTATAGTGCAGTTGTAAAATGTATTTACAAGTCAGCTGTTTTATTTATACAGTGAAATATAAATATATTCAATTTAGTTTCCATTGTTACAGCAACCAAACGTACACCCACCATTTTAAAATGATTTTGTGAAAGGTATAGTTAAATATCAAGATATCAGTTATAAAAAAAAATATGGACATAAATATATTTTATTAGAAGCTTCCTGAATTAGAGGAAATAAAATAAAATTATGAATAGAAGTACACTATATCAATTTTCTTGATTCTTGAGTCTCAACATTACTGTAGGGCACTACGTAATTTAAGTTTTCCTGAACTCAGTTTCTGATTTATTTTGTATTGTAATAATTACATATATTTTGTAATAGTTTCTCAAATAAACTCATTCGAGGCCGTTCATACGTGGCCGTCCTCTAACCTCAATAATCACCTCTTAGCACCCTCATCACACGTCTATAAACCTATTATACATGTTATATAAATATTTATACGGGTGATTCGTTCATCAAAGTAGTGACCTGAACTAATAATTATGTGTAAATAACACATTAAAATTGAAATTGTAAAGTATTTACTTATCGGCTGATATTTGTAGAAAATACTCCTTGATTTACAAGTGTTTTTAATCTACAAGTAAACTTATGGAACTAAACTATAATTATATTACTTGCAAAAAAAGTTGTAAATTGTAAAATATTAACTTCTAGTAATTTATTATAAGTGTTTATTTGTAGCATTACAAAACAATAGTTTTAGCATTTCTTACCATTTACAAGATGAATTCCTTTGTAAATTGTAGATTTGTAACATCACGCAACAGGCCCCAGGACAGGCAGTCCTAGTCTCCGGCTTCCACACGGATGGGACCAGGGTTCTTCCCTCCCCACTTGTAAATCCACTTCTCGACCCTTAAGGTTCACTTAGGCTTTGGTCATTGGAATAAAGCTTACATAAAAGTACTCAATAATTAATATATGTCTATACGTTATCTCCGGTTTGTTTCGATAAAGCAAGTCACTAATCTGTTTTGTCAATAGTAATTGGGTAAAAATTACTCGAAATGTTTTATTTAATTAACATTAACATAACGTCACCAAACCCAATCACGGCCCAATGAAAATGTACAACACCAGACATCTATAAATCCGTTGAAGGGCTTTCATGCTAACAGGGAGAACGATTTCATAAAAGGATTCCACTCGATACAAATAACTTTTCAACATCAAATTCAGTCTAACAAAAAAAAACCACTATAAATGAAAACGTGAACACACGAGAACATTGGGACTCATGTGATAGGTTGGGTAGGCGCATGCTCGGAAGCAATTTTATCAATTATAACATAGGAATATGTGTTGCATCGAACGAGAATAAATGCGATTTTTTATTATGCTTTAAAAGCTTTTTTGTTTTTTGCTTAGTCAGTAAGTAACCTATGCGTAGAGCCCTTGAGAATACATTAGAAAATGCGGCTTGAATCACGAAACAAACAAATGGTTCTTTATTTCGGAATGTTTGGACAATTTTTTTTTGCATCGCGTTTTACTAACCCATTCGGGCTATACGCCTATGTTATAATCACGCTGATGGCGTTAGGAACTAGGAAGTTTTATTTAGAGGAAAACATATCCGCATTTGCTTGAAAGGAGAGTGGAAAATAATTTTGGAAAAACTACCCTCAGTACACACGACCTAGGAGGAACCTCAATTTCCCTGTCACCGGCAGTCTAGCCTACTGCGATAGTAGCACGTTAGACCATGTGACCACCGAAGTGGGATTTGACTGGTTAGTATTCTTAAGCTTAAAATGTTTCCAATTTTCTACTCTTATAAAAGGACAGGTACTTTTAGAATTATTTTTAATATAGTGTTGTGTTTGGGACTTTTTTATTAGCGCCACGTCTTACTAACCGTTTGGGTTATGTGTTTTGTGTGTTTTACAACACGTTCAATGGTATAAGGATGAGAAAGGTAGAATTTATAGAAACATACCTGTATTTTCGTGGATAGAGAGTAACAAACCATTTAGCGAAACAAAATCACCCTCAGTACACCCGACCGAGATTCGAACTTGAATCACCCGTCTCATCAGCAATTTATAATATTGCGAGAGTGACGCCTTAGGGCTTAAGCCATTCGACCTCAGCGGGTTTTTAGTATAGTGAAGATAAAAAAATTCTCCAAGCACGTTATAAGAGACTATATCACTAATTGAGTCCAAGTGTGTTATCAACTATCCGTTATCAAAGTGGTAATGTGGTAATTAAAATGATTTAATTCAAAGATTCCAGTAATGTAGGCCTATTACATGAAATCGCGGCAAGTTCACAGCCAATAAATAAGCAGTTAGGTTTAATGTGGCGCGATAAATCGAGTATTACCTTATAAGGAAGAGGCTTTAATTAGCGTATCAGGTTCTCCTTCTATTAACGCTTTTCCCCCTTTCGTACCCTAAGACTAATATAGGAAAATCGTCGTCAAAGGACGCAGATAACATAAAACTAAGTGAAAATAAAGTGAAGAGGGGTAAAAACTAGGTGGAAAGAGGATTAAAAAAACTATGTGGTTTATTTTAACACACTCACATTGTCAGCACAAGTAAAGTAAACTGAAAATAAGTTTCAACCTTTTTGATTAAAACGTAAAATTTATTTGTGGTTCTGTGAACTATATATCTCATTCTCTGTCTTAATATTTATCTTTATATTTCAAGTTGAAATCAATTTTATGATTTCTCCTTGGATTTGAAGTTGATATTTTTCCTCGATGATTAAGTAGACCGAAAACTAATCAAGACCTATTTAAGAGTAAATTATATTCTGTCAAGAATTTGACAGTAATAGCAGAAATCAGACAAAATGTTAAATGGTCTAGTTAAAACAGGATCTCGCTCTGCTCGGGTCAATTAACTTACATTAATGGAATTTAATAAGTACCCGCATCGGTCGTCGCGTGGTCTAACGCGCTACTCTCGCAGTAGACTAGACCGCTACTGATGACGAGGAGGTCAAGGGTCAAATCTCGGTCAGGTGTATTGAGGGTGGTATTTCCAGAACGGTTTCACACTCTCCCTCAACGCAAATTCGGGTACACTTCCTATAAATATAACCTTCCTAATCCCTAAAGCCATTAGTGTAATTGTACATAAGCGTATAACCGAAAGGGTAGTAGAAGACGGCGTTAAAAACTTAGTAGTATCTATGACAGTTTACAGTACACTACAGTACAGTACAGTACAGTACATTACATAAAGTATAGTACAGTACAGTAAGTATACAGATTGAGCAACATTGATTGTGTCGCTCCTCGATTTACAATAGCGCTTCTTGTCAGGAATTTCGCGGAGAGAAGGTCAAGAATAGGGATGTGAAAAAAAGTATCGATACTTACTAATATCGATATTTTCCTTTTGATACTATATTTTTTTATTCGATACTTTATTCCAATACTTTTACTGATATTAGTACTCACGCTCCGGTATCGAAATAAACGACTTTTTTGCTATCTTCACTCATGCTAGGATTAAATGTTTACAAGGTTGGGGCTGTGGCGGAATAACAAATGACACTATTTCTCAATTCTCACTAATTTTATGCAAGCTTACATTCAATCTCTTGTAGCTCATCATAATTCATAGTTGTTATTTAATCTTTCTTTATCAATACAGCCTGATAACTGACCGGGTGACGGGCGAGGGGTGACCAGTCTACTAACCATCATTTTATCAATAAGCATGGTCATCACAAACTAAACAAAATAAGCTTATGTAGAGCTCAATGAACTCAGTCAACTTAAGGATGCCCCAAGCAAGCGAAGGAGAAATGTTTATGTGCGATGCTTAGGCAGATGACGCAGGGAACGGCATCCATTCCTCTATTGTTTGTCAATAGTTAATAGTCTATCTTAATAGAGTATACAAACGACAGATGAAGTTAAAAAAAATCACACCTCCCAGAAGTGAATTATGGAAGATTTTAAAGAAGTTGGATAGCAAAAAAAAAAGCATCTTCTAAAATTTGTTTTTAAAGTATTAAAAACCATTATAATTTCAATGTTTTAAATAGATATGAAAATACATTTTTGATGCAAAAGTTAAAAGAATTATTAATAGATTTAAAAAGACAATTAAAATCTCGATAGTGATACTTACTGTTATCGATACTTTACTTTCGATACTTTTAATGAGTACAGTATCGATACTTTCTTTGGATACCACATCCCTAGTCAAGCAGCGATTGAGAATAGTAAATCTAAAATGGTTTTAAAGGGCTTTAAAATATTTTTAACAAATACTAGAAACAACATATTATGACAAATGAATAATCTAATGTGATACTAATAATGTCTAAAAAATAATCGATAAGTTTGAAGTGAGACTATCGTGTGAGCAACCTGTGTTAGTACATGTAGAACCTAAGTCGATACCCGGGAGGTACCTTCTTCTCTACCGATGCCCACCAACGCTTAATTAGATCTAGCCTCCACCCCTAAGTTCTAAAACGTAACGACGTCCAACTACTACTGATGAGTCTCTCCAGTTAAGTTACAACCTGGCTACCACACACTTAACTATGTCAACCTGGTTAAAATCACAAGAGTTAGACAAAAGACGTTTCTATTTAATCACCAGGAGAGGGTCTATTACGAGGGGTCTATTACCCTTTAATGGTCTAGTTCCCGACCAATCAAAAGTAATTGTTTCTTTTTGTTTAAGTTACAAACATTGTTTTTTGCACGTGCTTTAACTCGGCACTGATTAATAGTGCGTATTGTTTCTGTTTAGAACTTATCGTTATTGTTTCGATATTGAATGGTGTTGTTGCTGACAGTGGAAGGTCTGCTACGACAATATTTACATTAAATAATGAGTTAGATAGTCGAGTCTTTGGCAAATGTTAATAGGACGGTTAAAACTGTTAGGTACTGTGAACAGCGCGAGTAATTAATTAATTAATTTAAATGAGTTGATTTGATTCAATTCAGAACTGACAAAATATATTGAAATTATTCTTAATAGGTAGTTTAAGTATTTATACACTCTTTTTCCACCACTCACAGTAATATTGTATTTTTATATATCATTGGCTAAAAAAAAAAATTAGGAAAGGTATATTTATATGATAAGAATATATGCTTGCTATGTGTGATTATTAGTTAAATTTTACAGGAAAATTATAGAAATATTATTAGAAAAGATATGTAGGTAATCTAAAAGAAATTTAAAAGATATATGATTATATATATATATATATATATATATATAATATAAACTCTCTCATAAAATATGAGGGTAAGAGAAGGTTTTAAAGTAAGTGCAACTTATTTTTTGTGGAAGGAGATTGGAAAGGAATTTATGAAAAAAACTCCAAAGTACACCCGGTCGGGACATGAACCCGAACCTCGCTATTTCCCAAAAAACCAGACAAGACAATATCGAGACCTTTCTCCACATGCTTACCGGTACGAGGAATTGACCAAGCGAAGCAAGGTACTGTTTTAACTTTACGATTAGGCATTTCGTCTTTCTGTATCCGTCTGTCCCACGATAGCTGACGATCAGTGGACCAATATTTACTAAATTTGGCAGGGGCATTCTTTGAACCTAGGTCAAACGGTATCATGCATATGGTTTTTTCGATCTGGTCATCCATCTCAAAATGATGACCACTCAAACGTTTTTTCTTTTAAAAGCTCATCACAAGAGATTTGAATTTATAATCCTAAGCAATCGATCGATACCTAGGGAGTGATTTTTTTTTTTAATTTTGACATATAATGCGAGACTGACGTCTTAAAATGCGTGAACAACAGTTATTCTTTATGTATGTAATAAACTATTGAATTTGTTTTCTGTTTAACTTTATCATAAAGGGAAAATATAAACTCCAAGGAGACATTATATGAGACGTTTCAACTTGACATCCAAAGATAAATCTTAAGAGTGTAATAATGATCAGAACATGGATAGAGAGATGTTTACTGTTCACAGAACTACTAGTAAGACTGTAGTAGCAATAATAACGTGGAGGGAGCTAGGTCTGCTATTTACAGAACTACTTGTAAGACTGTAGTAACGATAATAACATGGAGCGAGGTCTACTGTTCACAGAACTACTAGTAAGACTGTAGTAACGATAATAACATGGAGCGAGGTCTACTGTTCACAGAACTACTAGTAAGACTGTAGTAACGATAATAACATGGAGCGAGTCTACTGTTCACAGAACTACTAGTAAGACTGTAGTAACGATAATAACATGGAGGGAGCGAGGTATACTGTCCACAGAACTACTAGTAAGACTGTAGTAACGATAATAATTTGGAGAGAGCAAGGATTACTGTTAATAAAAATACTAGTTTTACAAAAATTGGGGAGAGTTATCTCTCAACCCCCCTTCTTAAGAAAGTTAGGGATATGAAACTAGAGTTGGTCCATTACTCTTCCTGCAATCGATAGGCCCTTACACCGCGGTCGTTTCTTGGTCACCCTGTAAGATGTCCAACAAAATGTCATCTAGCAAAACACTGGTTGCTTTTCGTTACGCTCTATTTCTCGCGAAGTTGGCAACAAGTGAAATAGACCATTGAGTGCTAATGGACTGGAGTGGGGTTAAGGGGTTGTGTGGGTGTGGCAGGTCAGATTGTCTCAGAAGCTACAAGTGGCCTGGAGGATGGATTGCCCCTCCATTGTTTAAACACACAAAGATCCGATATCTGGTCGAATCGATCATATCCATCTCAGTGCTATTTTGGTACCATTAAATAAACAAGTTAACGGGAATATAGAACAAGTATTACAAATGTTTGGACGAGTGGCATATAGTTTTATATTCAATATTAATATAAAACACTTAGTTTTTAAAAACTTTTTAAACAAAATATTGTTTTAATTTAATCAATTAATCCCAAGTGCTTGCTGGCTGGCCGCCTCTTTAAGCGAGAAATTTCCGTCCAGACGTTCACCTCTTATGCAATATTAATCTTAAGATGCTTTATTTAAATATATAATTTATGTCAGATTAAAGTAGAAAGATTCCAACAAGGCTCTCGTTTTCAAACAACCCATATAATTTGTGTTTTATCAATAAAAAAAAGTAATATAAGCCCATTTTCAAAGACTTTTTAATCAAATTTGCGGAGTTATAAGAGTAGGCTTGCTGAAAAAGGGCTCTAGATTTAACCTTCCTCTAAGAAATGTAATCGGATCACAATACAAAAACTTTAAGATATTTGAGAACTATCAGCGATATTTACTCTTAACCTTGAGATAATAAGTTTCGTAGTTTTCTTTCCCCTCTTTCTTGTTGATATGACAAAGCGTGGTTGTAGATGAAGGGTTAAAGGAAGTATAAGCTTAGAGAGAATAAATTAGTTCCAGAAAACAAATTAGTCCATTTTATTTTAAGCCGTGTGGCCTGAAAGCGATTGAAACGTTCTTGTAATAACTTTCCTTGCGTATAACCCGAACGGGTAGTAAGACGCGGTGCTAATAATAATAATAATAACTTTCCTTTTTCCATACGGAATACACAGTATTAATAAATAATTTGTATTGACATATGTTATTCATTAAATTTAAGAAACAACTTATTTTAGATGTTCATACCATCATTATATTTTCAATAATACATTAAAATTTAGAAAAGTACAAAATAAATTGGATTACATTGGGAAAGGTACGTGGATATTTTTATGAAGCATTATTTCATCCAATATATAATTATAAGATTGTGATCGTATTTAAATGAATAAAAGTTTAAACATTTAATTGCTCTTTAATAATTATTTATGTGGACAGTTTTCAATAAATTAATTTTAAAATTTCCCCAGTTTAAAAATACGTAATTAAAATGTTATAAAACTATGTTTCTTTTCAAAAATTGTGTATACAATGAACTTTCATCTAATATATATATAACAAGTTTATGTTATAAAAAGTTGATATTTAATCAAATTTAAATTTTAAATAATTTTGATCTTTTAAACCTTGGATTTGAAGATCATAGGTTACCTGAAATTAATATTTATAACTGAAGTAGTGCATGTAAGGCTAATATCAGAAGATAACAGAAGAAAAATATTATATATTAGTAAGAAGAATAGCGCAAGCAATTCAAGGAACAAGAATTCAATATATCCGGTCGGAATCTGAACCCTGATCTCCTTGTTACCCGAAAATCAGACAAGGCAATGTTGATGCCTTAAAAAATTTGATCTTATATATTTATATTTAGCACCGCGTCTTACTACCCGTTCGGGTTATACGCTTAAGTACTAATTACGCTAATGGATTAGGAATTTGGAGGGTTGAAGGAAGTGAACCCGCATTTGCGTGGAGGGAGAGTGGAAAACCATTTAGGAAAAACCCCTCCCAGTTCACCCGACCGAGATTCGAACCTCGATCTCCCCGTCCTCGGCGGTCGAGCTCAACACGACTAGAGCTTTAGCCAACTACGCCACCGAGGCGGGTAATTTGATCTTAAATTTAACTTTAAAAAAAGAAGCAAATAGCCGAAATATATATATTTTTAAAACCATGTCTTAATACTCGTTCGGATTATATATTTTTGTACTAATTACGCTAATGGTTTTAGTGATTATGAAGGTTATATTTTGGGAAAGTGTACGCGTATTTGCGTGGAGGGAGAGTGTAAAACAATTTCGAGAAAAACATCAATACATCAGTCCGAGATTAGAACCTCAGTCTCCCCGACAGCGGCAGTCTAGTCTACTGCGAGATTAGGGCGTTAGAGCACGCGGTCTCCAAAGTGGATTCCAGAATATGTTCCCTATTCAAAATGGAACACTATCATATGTCCAAGTTGGCATTTATTATGTTTTTATCATTTTGTGCCCAGCAGTTGGCAACAAGTGGTACAGTGGAGCTACAAGTGGACTTGTTGAACCGGACTGCTATTGTTCGAGTCTGGTCCAGATGCAATATTCATACACATCGATCCGCACCTTCCCCCCACCCCTTTTCCGTCTCCCCCCTCATCCATCACTACAGCGCCATTATACAAGCGGAGAAATAGGTGATGGAAAGAGGGGGAGGAGGGGTACTCATTTAAAATTGAAAAATAAAAAGTTATTCATGAGTATAAATTATTTATCTCTTCCATTTTTTATTCGCCCTTCAACTTTGCACATAATGTATACAAAATGGTACTCCCCTATTTAAGACTGGTAACATTATTTTGAAGAGAAAAAAAATCTTAAAAATTATTCAGGATGTCAACATTGATTCGATTCCTCCCTTTTAATTGTGTAAATAGGATATTTTATAATCGTATTTTCTCATAAAAATATTCCTTCCTAACATTTCCTAATGTAAAATAAAACAGCAATTCATGTGTAAAAAAAAATTGATACCAGGGGTCACACGGTTTAAAGAGCTAGGCTCGCAATAGATAGGTAACTTTTTTAACTTAAAAATAGAAAATTACACAATATTTTACCGTGGGAATGGGATTTCATTGCAAAATTTTGTATGTGACAAAAACCGTTATTTAGTGACAACCATTGTTATGATGCTTCATTTTATAGGTGAGCTCTGAGTATGAGTGTTATGTTGGTGTAGAGAGTACAACGCAAATCTCTGAGGATATTGATCGTGACAATACCATAAAATCCTTGTTCACAGAGGTAGGCTGTATTGGCAAAAGAGCGGAAAAAACCATTCCAACTTCTCTAGTCAGAATGGGCTTCTCCTGGAGCTGGGTCTAAAATTCAGAGTACCGGAGTGTTTCAAAACGTTGTTTCGACACGGTTGCTATTGTCAATATTGCAGTAATTTTTCATTATAATCCAGTTTGATGAAGTATTTGTAATATGTAATATTTCATAAATGTTTACAGGTTATTTTCCGAGATCTTCCCGCGACCCCAGGACCATCATTGTGACCCTCATTTGGATCGTGGACCTGGGCTTGTGAACCACTGTTTTAAAGCTTCAATATATTTTAACTAAATCCGCTGATGATTATATCTGGCCAAGCACTCGTTAAAACTTTCATTCTTAAAGTCTGCGGTCTTCCGAAATAAGTTTGTAGTAAGGAGAAATTATTCAAAAACCCTGAAATCTACACTTCTTCATACAAAAAAAATTAAGGACAAAAGAATCATTTTTAAAGTTACTTCAAACTCTGTTCTAAAGACTCGAGATTGTTCTCTCAACATTTCTAAAGAGGTGAAAAAAATAATAAGTTTTCAAGTTTTAAATCTCAAGACTTAATGAATTGTTAGCCAAGCGATATTTCTTGTTGACTGTAGAATAAGTTGACAGAATTTCCCATCTTACACTTCTTTCTTTGTGACTTTATATATTTTGTAAAACAAAGCACACGTGCTTATTAATGCATCGACTTGAATAAACCAATCCAATTAGCGTCGCTGAAAGCATTTTATAATTTAAAACTTGATTTCTTAAGTCCATTTATATTTAAAATCGTACTAGTTTATTAAAAAAGTGATATATAAAACATTCTTAAGAAAACTCTGTACAAATTAAACTGGTGCTTGTATTTTGAGATGTTGGTATGAAACATGTTTTTACAATAAATTTTAAACCTTTTTAAGATACCAAGTTTCTTACAAACCAGAGTTTATAAATTGTTTTATAAGCATTGGTAGCACTGGCAAGAATAAATTGACTCTCTTTTTAAAAATCTAACTGTGGAGCATAGCCATTCCTTAGTTCACTCAAACTTGATTCGAGCAGAGCCCTGACTTTCAGGAACAAAACTCATCCACAGCAGTCGAGTTTGCTGGTGCTGAACCAACCATTCTGAACCCTGAACCAACTAGCCGTTAGAACCGTACGACCACCGATACATGTCTCACTCATGGAAGACTTGTAGTACCTTGTGCCTTGACTGATTTGACCCCACGTGAAGACAGGTTCGAGACCTGGCTAAAATTGATTATACGATTTCTCACAAAGCTGATAAAATCTCCCATATTCTTGAAATATATATATTATAGTTTCCACTAGTTTAAATTTTGAGAATGGTTGAGCCGATTTTGACAAACGATTACTCATTTTAAAGTTTAGGGGTCCAGAAATCCGTATAAGTGGGTACTTTTAGCAGAAAACCCGACTTTTGGAGAGGATTTACTGTATTTATGTTGTGGGCATCGTGGTTCACCTGTATTATTATTTAGCACCGCGTCTTACTACCCGTTCTGGTTATACGCTTACGTACTAATTACGCTAATGGGTTAGGAATTGGGAAGGTTGCATTTAGAGGAAGTGAATCCGCATTTGTGTGCAGGGAGAGTTGGAAACCATTTAGGTAAAACCACCCCAGTTCACCCGACCGAAATTCAAACTTCAATTTCCTCGTCCACGGCAGTCTAACTCAACATGAAACTAGCGCGTTAGCTAACTACGCCACCGAGGTGGGTATGGCTCGCCTGTAAAATCATTCTTTGTTAACATAATCATTGAAACCCTGATTTGTGTATCATTGTAATTTAAAGAGAATATAAAGTAATGCCAGATGGAGAAAGACATCTGATTGTCTAAGCGTGTGACGTCACTCAGTAAACAAGCCAGCTTATTTCATAAACAAAACTATATGGAAGATAAACTAAGTTGTTAAAAATCAGTTCACATTTTGTCAATTTTAATAATAAAAACCTTTAAAATCCACAACAATATTCAACTAACGTCATTACTATACTTCTTTTTAAAAAATATGTATATATGTGTGTGGCTGTTTTAGTATTAAAATATAACTGCTGTGTAACTGGGTGACGAAAACTATTACATAATCAAATTCCTCCAAATGGCTCTACTTTTCTACTAACTCTATGCCAAAGAGAACAATCACGGTAACTCGTACACGCCAAGAAAACCAACGATAGGATACCAATTAATCCTTTTTTTCATTATTGCTTTTGTCTTATTCTTCTTTATTTTTATATATTTTGCCTCAGGTCATAAAATGGTCTTTATAATATCCAGCCCTAACACATATTTTACCAATATCATTTGATTGAGGGAATTAATTTATCAGACTGATAAATCATTTTGTTGTGGTTAGAATGTTGCTATAGTTAATTCACATTTAAACCAACAAATTTTACCAATATTTGCATTTAAAATGTTAGTTAGTCAATTTCATGAAAAGATTTAATTTGTTTTGTCCATGTATTATAAATTCAAAAATGATTCAATGAACATATATACATAAATCTATTTACAATTTGATAAGCCCATTTTGGGTAACTGAGAACAATACGATAACAAAACGTTAATATAAATTGTAGTATTCGCTATACAATCCCCTTGGTCTATTAAATATTTAAATTACAAATACGCCATGAGGCATTCATTTCATAAAATAATAGTCCTGTTGAGTAAATAATTAGTCTTAGATGATTTTGTGCCTTGCGAATATTTTATGAAGAATCCAAACCAAAAGCGCCACGAGCGTTTGTACAATAATATAATGTACCATGCGATAAAAATATTGAGGTATCAGAGAAAACCATTTATTCCAGATACTTTCAAATCAGGGTGAAATATTCCTCGTTTAAAAAAAATTAGTTATGACGTTGTGAAAAAATTACCCTTTTTTAAAATTATATATATATACATATACCTTTCAATAATTTGAATAGAATTTACAAAAATCACAACATTAAATATATTTTGATTAACATAACTAACTAACTTACCTTTTCATTTATTACCTTCCTGGCCAGGGACATTGGCTACGCTCTTAGATTTTATCAACCTTACTATTTATTGTTTCAGCTTGTACATCTAATTAAAGTAGTTGTAAAATGCTGACAACACTTTTTAGTAATAAGAAATAAAATATAATAAAAATACTAAATATATAGCCACAAATTAATTATACAGTTTCAAGCTATTGTATTAATTGTAAATAAATTTAGTTAGTACTTAGTAATAGTAATAAATAATAATAATAATAATAATATAGTGTAAGGGTTAAGGGTGGAATGTAGAGAACGCGAACTAAAGTTAGTATTTTTGAAGTTTTTACAGATAAACTTTTTTTGGCCAAAATAAAAAAAAATATTGATTCAGTAGAAACATAGAAAGTAAGTTTCCTCGCATAGTAATATCAACAGTAATGTGAATATGTCATGAGCATGACAGCATCAGATGAGAAACTTTTTAAATGAAGAGAAATAGTTGTCATTAAATTCCAGGATACCTTGACAGGTATTCAACAACAAACTGTTGATATCAGCATGTGAAGAAATTATACTATGTGTTTCTAATGGAGCAATATTTGATTTCTTTTGATTAAAAAACATATTTTTCTATTAAAAAAACTGCAGAAACACTACCCTCAAACTACATCCCTCCTATCACCACCTTAACCTTTGGCAAAATCATTCTTGTTTGGGTTAGCTTCAGGAAATTATCTTCAACATTTATCGATGTCAAATGGTATAAAAACAACAAACGTCATTCATCTTAATCTGAATATATATAGGCCTACATAATATTATTAACATGGAAGTTTGCACTTCTAGCTTCTTTTGTAATGTAAAAATCTAAACTACAACGGATATTAAATTGGACTTCCTTTACATTCTTTTTCTTTTTTTGCCCCCGGTATTATCGGATTTTTCTCTCCACATTCTATCTTTTGTTTTCAGGTAGAGTACGTTTATTGTTTGGAAGACAATAGGAAGAGAAGTAGAGAAGAATACTGACGTTGATATAAGATCTCTTCATGGTAAGTTTGCTTGGTAACTGGGAACAGTATTTTTATCTACAGAGATACCCTGGTGGTGAACTGAGGAAGCGTGCCTTATCGTTATTAAATACTTACATCTCTCTAGTTGGTTGTCGTTGATATTATTATATTTAATTAATTTGTCTAATGTACATGCTTCACGTATTACTACCCGCACAGAATATCCGTTTTATGAGCCTGCTTTTTTTTTTTCTTATGTAAATAAAGTATTACAATCATGAAAATTTTCGCTTTCGTAAATATAATGGATCTTAAAGTTGAATGAGTCCTCGAACTTAAAAATATATCTGTTATTCAGCGTCCCGATGTATATTGGTCTTTCTAACTGTTTGTATCTGAGGCAATGGCTTAAACTATTTGAATGACGTAAGTTCAAACTTGAAATTTAGATTATTTTCTTAATTTATTGGATATATTTAAATGTTGACACTTTCTGAACCCACTAGAATATATCAACACACGACTTATAAACTAACTTAAGTCTAGAACATACAACACCAAGCCCTCAGCCGTTAATACATCTATGTCAAAGGGGAGGCTCTAATTTAATCAAACATAATTTTTTAGGCCATCCAGGAATCAAACCGGGACCCTTAGCTCGGGGAACAGATACGTTACCAACTGAGCGAAGGTAGCTATTTGATGTTATAAGGTCATGTCTCAAAGTCAAATAGTGTTTTGTTTTGTTATCACCGTATCATACTACCTGTTCAGGTTACACGCATATATACTAATTACGCTAGTGAGTTAGATATGAATAAGGTGGAATTTAGAAGAAGTGTATCTGCATTTTCGTGGAGGGGGAGCGGAAAATTTTTTAAACCACTCAGTACAGCTTATCGAGATTCAAACTCTAATCTTCATGTAATCGGCATTCTATTCTAACACGAGAGTGAAGCCTTAGATTATGCGGCCACAGAAGCAGGTCAGCATCGAGTTTAATTTTGGCTCTAAAGTTAAAGGTAGTTAAGTAGTGACCTATTTTATTTATTTTTTTTATTTTGAAAAAGTCTGATGATTTCGTTCAAAATTGAGTGTCTGGAATGTGATAAATAATAACATATTTTTGTTTATCTAGAATACTTGAGACTAGTTAACTTACGGGTGATTTTATTTAATTGTTTGAAAATATATAAAACAATTTTGTTAAAAATGTGTTTATGAAGAGTTTATGATTATCAAAACAATGTGTATTTTTAGGAAAAATTATTCAAGAGGAGTCTATTGATAGCTGAGTTTTAAAATAAAAACACATGGTCATGTCACATTTTATTTTAAATACCACCATATCCAAAAATACTTTCTATGACCACTTTGGTCCAAAGGCTTTGCGCTTATATCTGATAATATAATAGAGTTCGAATCTCTTTTTAGTGCTTCAAGGGGGTGACCTGGTTGGGTCTAGGGGTAAGGTTTCGAAACTTCTGAACTGGGGATCCGGGGTTCAATCCTCGGTCCCAGCACAGATTTATCTGATTTCCAAACCCTTCCTTCACCTCCGACAAGATGTGTATTAATCACAACTTGTGAATGTGTGGAATGCCAGGCCTCCACCGTGGTTCGGATCCACGTTAAACTGTGGGATCCTCCATTTACATCGCACAATCACCCTATCATTACACATTAGCGTAAGTGCGTATAACCCGAACGGTTAGCAAGACGCGGTACTAATAATAATAATAATGCTTCAAGGGTATTTTTCCTTTTTCAATAGTTGTCCATTTTACTTCATGGGAATAACCCATATGCTTAATATTCTTAACACTAAATAGATTTTCCTAAATAAATGTGACAACATAATATTACATTCTTACAATCATTAAATTAGAAATATAGTCCTACTCAAGAAAAAGGCTGTAGGATACATCGATTCACATTCCTAGATAAATTTACGCGTGTTATGCAAGAGTGAATATCAAGTATGCTATAAGAGAAAATAAATATCAAACGTAAAGAAACAAAGGAATTTTTTATATAGATTTTTTAAAAAAAAGTAATTTTGTTTTTAGATTCTAGAACAGTTGAGATCATGTGTATGAAGGGAAAAAAAAGCTCATACTCATCCTAAGTTTCAAACTAATTTAAACATTTCCATGTGTAGCAAACCAACCATTTGTTTTAACAGGCTGTACTACAAACAACAGAAAGTAGCTTTGTAGCCCCATCCCTTTTCCCTCTTCCTGTAAGTAAACTATTGTGAGTGGGAAGGGGAGAGGAGAGTGTTTTGTTGATGCAATAACACTACGATGGGAGATTACAACTTTCTCCACCAGGTTCATCATGGAAAACTTTAAGCCACTTTTGACGTCAAGTGTTTTCTTCAAAAACTAATATCAACCAATTTTCCTGTGTAAATAAAAATGTACCTGTGGATAAATTATTATTATTATTATTATTATTATTATTATTATTATTATTATTATTATTATTATTATTAGCACCGCGTCTTACTACCCGTTCGGGTTCTACGCACTTACGCTAATGTGTAATGGTAGGTGATTGTGAGATGAAATGGAGGACCTACAGTTTAACGTGGGATCCAAACCACGGTGGAGGCCTGGCATTCCTCACATTCACAAGTTGTGATTGATACACGTCTTGTCAGAGGTGAAGGAAGGGTTTGGCAATTGGATAAGTCTGTGCCGGACCCGAGGATTGAACCCTAGACCCCTAGCACAGAAGTCAAACACCCTACCCCTAGACCACCAGGTCACCTCTGTCTAGATAAAAAGTAAGTAGACAATTACGAATCATCCTAGTCACGTCGTCGGCTAACTCGTCGATGGAGAAAAAGGCTATGTGCTACTTCCATTTCTTTTTTTTTTACTGCCCACTGGGGTATGACCCACTTGGAAATTCGAGTGCGTGAAATTCACCTCCGCCCCCCCCCCCCCCCCGTTCCCCCATAAAAATAAACATCCGAAAGAAGGCATTTAAACTCACGTGTTGGTTTTTTTACAATGACGTTGCACTTTTAAAATAAAAATATTTAGGAGCCTTGCCTCTTCTTGACCCGTTTATTCAATTTTTTGTTTGTATTAAAGATGAATAAATAAATTTAAATTATATACCACTAGTGATAAAAATATTTTATTACACTACTTATTTATTTGTTGGTCACTGCATATAACTTACCATTTGGTTTAAACGCATTTGGGGTGACCTGGTGGTCTAGGGGTAAGGTGTCGGACTTCTGTGCTGGGAGTCCGGGGTTCAATCCTCGGTCCCGGCACAAATTTATCTGATTGCCAAACCCTTCCTTCACCTCTGACAAGACGTGTATCAATCACAACTTGTGAATGTGAGGAATGCCAGGCCTCCACCGTGGTTTGGATCCCACGTTAAACTGTAGGTCCTCCATTTCATCTCACAATCACCCTATCATTACACATTAGCGTAAGTGCGTATAACGCGAACGGGTAGTAAGACGCAGTGCTAATAATAATAATAATAATACACGCATTTGTACTAACTACGGTAATATTTTACGGATGAGTAATATTGAATTTAGAGGAAGTGAACCCGGATTGGTGTGGAACGAGAGGGAGAAACTATTTGGAAAAAAAATTCCTCATGACACCCGACTGGGATTTGAATCCCAGTCACCCAGTCATCGGCAGTCAAGTCTTTTCAAGAGTGATGCCTTAGACCATTCGACATTTCTACTACATTAAAATAAAATAAAGTAAAATAAACTCATTGCTTTAAAATAATTTGGCTTGTTGAGTGAAGAGATTAAAGTTATTATAATTGATAAGTAAGTCCAATTAGTATATTTAAAAAACTCCATTTAGTCAGCCCACTAGCGAGATATATCGATCAAGTGGCCGCCGCATGTTGTCGAAGATGAGTGTCATGTGGTCAGCACAGTGAGCCCTACGGACGTTAATTTCAGTTATAGACCCAAGCCACTACTTATTTAATCAAGTAATTCCTCAATTTGTCCTCACGAGTCTGAGTAAAAACCGTTTCAGACCCATTGCTTCACAGAAGAATCTGGAAGCACCGGAGATCGAACCCGGGACCTATGGATTTGTAGCCTGAAACTCTGACCACTATATCAAAGAGGCGGTCATTTAGTGTAAAATGTAAAGTAAAATGTTGAATACTCAACAGTTTAAGATTAATTCTTTAGACAGCACGGATTAGTTTTAAGGATGAAGAGAGCTAATATTTTCCTACCTCTTTATTCAAATACAAGGAACGTATATTCGGAATGGGTAGTAAGACGTAGTGAAAAATAACTAAGGATTATATCTGTCTCTCATAGTGCATTTAGTGCAAAAGTATGTTCCCTATTGTTTTTATCTATTTTTAGATTTTTCACAACAGGAGGTAATGTGTTCATGGATTTTCCAGGTGTATTTTTCCAAGATTCGGAATTTTCTAATAAGAAGAACATACTCCATAGACTAAGAGCTACATCTATAACTCAAGACACGTGATCGCGGGATGACAAATTGCAAAAAATTAAATCAGTTTAAGGTGGGATTGTAGGAAATGTGAGTTAAGGGTAGTGTTTTTTTTATAGTAAAACTTTATTTCCCCCCAACATATTCAAATAATTTCTAGTTGAAACATGGAATTTAATTTTCTTCCCATGGTGATATCAACAGTTTTTAAATATCTGTCTAGGATGTACTGGAATTTAATACAACTCTTTCTCTTCATTTAAAAAGTTTTTCATCTAATGCCGTCATGCTCATGACATATAAAACAACTGTAGATATCACCATAGGGAGAAAATAAAATTCAAGATAACTACTGGAAAAATATTTATTTATTCTGGCCAAAAAATGTGTCACTATAAAAACTATAAAAACTTTGGTCTTAATTCGCAATCCCTGCACTGTCATCATAAGTAATTAGTGTGAGAAGTTGCAACTTTGTAACTTATTGGGAAGTTTGGGAGGGAAACGTTAGCCCAAACAAACACCACAAGGTTTTTATTACAAAATTATATTATCTTCCATTTACCCCATTTAACTATTAGATCAATGATCCTACTAATGAACTACTTTACGTTCAATAGCCTGGTTCACCTCCACAAACACGACCAAAAATATGTATTATATTGTAAAAGGAATGCGTCAGTTCTTTCAAATATTTGCCTTGACATTTTCACTAAAGTTTTATTTTGCTACGCGTCTTAATATCCATCCGGGTTTACTTTTTCTTTTTTTTAGAACCGCATCTTACTACCCACTCGGGTTATACGCCTATGTAGGCCTACTAGTTACACTAATTTGTTAGTGATTAGGAAGGTTTACTTTAGAGGAAGTGCACCCGCATAAGCGTGGAGTGAGAGTCGACAACTATTTAGGAATAACCACCCTCAGTACACCTGACCGAGATTCGAACCTCGACCTCCCCATTGGTAGTCTAGTCCACTGAGAGAATAGTACGTTAGTGTACATGGCCACAGAAGTGGGTAATTGCTATATTAAATATTTAGTTTTAAATAAGTTGATAAAACTTTCATATATTCCGTTGATTTACATTTGTAAATTTGTCCACATACAGTATTATTTAAGTCATAATATTGTAGCCTACTCGGAAAATTTAGTGAGGATCTATTCTCTATGTTTGAGATGTGAGTGACTCCACAGCTCAAATCTCAAAACTGAACCAAATTATATGTTTAATTTTTTTAATAATGTTCATACATATTTGGTAAGGACTAATAAATGATAAAATTAAGTCATCTTTCTTATTTTTTTATTCCCTTCTTATTTAATCTTTATTCTTTTAAAGATCAAATAAGGACAAGGGAATAAAAGAATAAGAAGTAAGATTTAATTTTATTAAATGTTTAATGTTGAAACTCTCTTTAATTTAATCCATGAAATGTTTTAAACATTGCTTAGATATTAAATTATGAAACTTGCCATTGCTAAACCCATTCAAGAGTAATTTTACTGATGTTACCTGTAATTAAGTTGATGATTTCATAACTAAATTTGATATTTTGTCAATTTCACCAAATAGCTTTGCTCTTTTGTCTTAATATAATAGGCTCTGAAATAAAATATGAATGTTTTTAGTATTCTATCCTACAAAGAATAATAATATTTTAGCAATTGTTTAAAATCATTAATAGATATGAGGTGCTGCTTATTAAAATAAGAAATAATGGAGTGTAAAATTAAACATGACATTTAGAATCCAACTCCGGATGTTTATGTTACAAATCAAGTCTTGAATCTGAAAGCAGGTGTCCTGCTCTAATGGCGAGGATATAGGCCTACTAGTTTCAGTCAGTTAAATCAAGGCTTATTAAACATTTTCCATTCGCGACCACTTTTTGTCCCAAAAATTTTTTACGCGACTCCAGGTGTATAGTTATAGAAATCAAACATTTACTGATAATAAATCATAAAGAAATTTATGATAAGACAATTCTTTGGTAAACATATCATTTTAGAATTTATTAAAGACGAAAGCAAATTTGCATACTAATGAGATAGATGTGCTTATTTATTTTTACATAAATATTTAAATCTTGGCTGAATATTTGATACTGCAGTAGAGCATCTTCAACGTTTTTCAGAGTTGATAGATATTTTAGTTTATAATCGTCAATGCTGAGAACATCACGTTACCTAAATACGTGATACTAATAGACAGAAATATGTTTGGGCCATTTCAAAAATTGTTGGAAATTCTGTCCTAATCTTAAGCCAAAATTCATCAAACAATTTTTTTTTAGGAAACTAAAGTTTTAAAACTGTGCTCTTTGATTACACGAACAATTCTTCTTAAAATTTGAGGGCAGATGACTGACGTTTTTTATTTCAACTGAGTATGGTTTATGAACCCAAATTAGATATTTAGAATCAAAATTTAAAGGGATTGCTGAAACTATGTCTCCAGGCACTTTAGATGATCAGTTATAGCTCTTATAATTAAATCTTCAGTAAGGTTATTTTCAATTTTAAAATCATCTGTAGCTGTAAACATTTCTAAAGAATCATTCTCCACCGTATTCTTCCATATTTTAACTGTTTTAGTAAAACTTTCAATTTTATCTTTTAACATAAATATGTTACAATTTGTTGTGTGTTCAGAACCAAGGCTGCAGTGTAGTCGCGCGTTGCAAACCGGGCGAGAATTGCCAGAAACACCTCGGATTCATTACGCGTTTGATTTTGAATTAATTGTTGGTCGTTGCGCGTTCAGAAACCTTTTACGGTTGCCAAATTTTTCACGACTCCCCACTTTCAGTAATACGGCCCCATATGGGGTCGCGACTCACAGTTTTAAAAGGCCTGAGTTAAATCAGTACAAACGATTAATATCAAATTAATTTAAATACATTCTATGGAGTTCGAATAGAAAAAATCCAAATAAAGTAAATAAGGGTAGACTGTAAATATCATTGCGTCCCATCAGAATAAAGCAAAAACAATAGTAGTTGTGATCTGTAGAAAACAATTTTACTTCTATCGAAATGCTATTTTGGTAATTTTGAAGAAAATCTGGATTATTTTTAAAGGGAGCACAATTTTGTCTTAATATATCAACCTTTACTAGTTTCATTTATGTAGATTACATTTTTTTTTATAACTTTTGAGGTTAATTTTTATGTTTAAACAAATACTTGTATCTATTTTTTTAATGGTAAAATACTAGATTATTTTAAAATTAATATGTTTCTAAGGGTTTTGAAACTGGTTTTAATGCATTAGTATTTTAAATATTTTTTTTTTTAATGAACACTCCTTTACTATAGACACCTTGCCACGCAAGATTATATTTAATTCTAGTTTGAATTATAAATGTATCAATCACCAGTAGACCTAATAATAAAATATATAAACTCTATAGTGTGTCTATAAAGAATATTAATAGCCTAAGTATTAATTTTGAAACAGGCTGTTGTTATAACCAAATTTACAGAACTGCCTCATACAACATTCTTGTGACATGAAAAAGGATGTTTTTTGAACTCACCCATCTAATTAAACAAACACAATAAAAACAAATGTGCCTAAAGTTCCACCCCGACTCGCACGAGCACTAACTACCACCCGCCAAGCACTTGGGTACTTGTTTGTTGCAGCAGACCAAGGAAGTATATGTGTGTCAGTGATAGAGAGAGAGTTACGAAGAAGACGCCGCCGCGCGCGAACCTAGCGGGAAGATAGCAACTCGCGCACTGGAAGACGGAAGGGACCATTTCACCGATCAGAGAGGTGCGCCGCCCCGCTGCTCCACAGGTGCAACAGACCTTTAACACGCATGCGTTACTATCAACCTCCCCCACCATCCCTCGCAACATCCCAGGGATAGAGAGGGTGGACTGGGGTAGGAAATATTATTCCTACAACCCCCCTCCTTTTCATCCCTCAACACCGCTAGAAGATGGCTGGAATATCGGACTCTATTAACGATTGCCTGGCCATGGATTTGAGGGGAGAGGGGCGGGAGAAATCGGTTTAGAAGATTACTTTGGGAGTGGTGTGGTAGGGAGGGGGGAATATAGTACGCTTTAGTGATGACATGCTGGCCACCAGGGACTTAATACATATTTTTTATAGCACCGCGTCCTACTACCCGTCCGGTTTATAAGTACACAAATGTACTAACTACGATAATTTGTTAGGGATGAGTAAGATTGCATTTTGAGGAAGTATACCCGAATTTGCGTGGATGGAGGGTGGAAAACATCTTAAGAGAAAACCCACCCTTAATACACCCGATCGGGATTTGAACCCCAATATCCCCAACATCGACAGTCTTAGTATATTGCGAGAGAACCACTTTGGTGGCCGCATGGTCTAACGCGCGACTCTCGCAGTACACTAGACTGCCAATGATGGGGAGACCAAGGTTCGAATCTCGGTCGGGTGTACTGAGGGTGGTTTTTCCAAAATATTTGTCCCACTCTCTCACCAGGGTCAGTCCATATGAAGTGGTCCAGAAAATAAATAAATGGTTGCTCGACCATTTTTAAAAAATTTAATTTTTTTTTCTAAATTACCCTTACATGTTGGTAGTTCAAAATGACTATTATTTTATTTTTATTGTTTTTGGTTTTCACATAGTGGCCATATTTGTTTTACAAGACGCTACATTTTTTGCAATTTTAAGGGTTTAGAGAAACAAAAATATCTCGGCCTCTGTTTGATCAATCTACATGAGTGAAAAATAATTTCGTTTGGAAAGTAAAGGGCTACAGGTTTGTTTATGTAGCATTTTAACCTAAACTCAATTCTAAAGGGTGAAATTTTTGCCTAAAACTCTAGCTTTTTTTAAAAGAAAATCCAGTTTTCAGGGGGAAATATTTTCACTAAGGGAAAGAGTCAACAAGCTACAATTTTTTATACGGGCAGACATAAACTACTTGTCCTCACACACCAAGTTTAAAACCTGAGAATTGACCCGCTTTTTAAAAAAAAAAATCAAATTTTTGGAAATTTGAAAAAATTGCAATTTTCAGGGCTTAATATCTCTGGTGGGGGATGAGTTAAAAATCTGAAACTTTGGTCCATAATAGTAATATATAATAGTATTATACACAAAAAAAATTGAGTTTGAGAATTGACTACAAGCTGAGATATTGAAAAGACAAAGTTAGAAGAAAAAACCTGCACACATTAATACGTTTGTGTACAGTATCTCTACTAGATTAAATTTTATTTGTACTAAACATGTTTTTATGTGTAAAATATATTTCAAGCACATAAATTTATAGGTGCTTATTATTCTACCTAAAATAAAAATTAAAAACCATTACCTTATTAACAAACTAAGTTTGGTGTTTGGCAGAGAGCTGAGATATTTCTTCACACAATTTAGAGCTGATGTGCGTACGACCAGTCTCAGTTGAAAGTTCCATTGCCATGATCTTAATTAAAAATTATCTGCACAGGTACAGAGGTTTAGACATCTCTTGAAATCTTAAAAGAAATTCTTGGTCCTGCTGGCTCGTATTAATGAATTTTGAAGTAATTATATCCGATGCTCACTTCCTCAATAACCCCAAGATACCATTAACCTTCATTTACTCACGCAACTATGTCTATTTTTTTGGGAGTAAGAACGAAGAAGCTTTTGATAATTTTGTTTCCTCAAAGTATTCAGAAATTGAAGAGTGGTAACAACTTACGGTGGTGTCATTTATAGGAATATATCTGTGGTATGATCGAGTTTTAGGAATTGGCAAGCAGTTTTCAAATCGCTTTTCCAATTCAACTTCATTTTTAGCCACTTCTTCACTTGTAACATAGGAATACTTAATGCCAAGAAGGTTTTTATCACAACATTGAAACATATCCTCTGGAGTTAATATTTGATTATTGGCTGTCATCTGAAGGCCCCTCTTAGTCACTTCTCTTTTTGTAGTCCCTCCTACCCCATCACAAGCATTTTTCCATGGCCGGTAGCAAAAAAGTGCCACTCTGCTTGAAGGCCAAAGTATTTATCATGGTGACATAGATTGAGAAAGTTCTTCTTGTTTTAGTACTGACTAGAATATCCGTCGCTGAAATATAATATCTTCTTCACTGATGGGGCAGTAGTCTTGATATCATTAACTGTGATGGTATTGTGTGTAAGGTAGTTACTGATGACACAAAAACTTCTGCTCTTCAATTCACTTTGATTACTTTCTTTATGATAGTAAACAAAGGGGTGAACAGTGACTTGTTTGTTCACCCAATGAAAACTTTGTATTTCGTCTTGGATTACAAAAGAAAAGTTTTCAGAAAAATCAGCTAAAACAATGCATTCTGTATCAGCAGGCTCTTTTTCTTGTCCTTGAGAAAACTTGACTACTTTGGATACATAGTGGTGTTCCTTTAGAGAGCTGAGTTTTTCTGCTAAGGATTCAAAAAATTCTTCTCTTGGTTTTGTGACTGAAATCATCTCGGCTCGGTCAGTTGTGACCCACTGTTTGTAACTTATGTTGTCAGGGTTTTCTTCTGTCTCTTGTTCTTGGAACACCAATTCCAGTAGGAAATCTTCACCTGGACAGTCGGTACATTGGCTTAGCATGCACTCAGAACGGCTTAGGTCACAGACAAGCATCATAAGAAGATCTTTGTAGTCCACATTTAATTTTGCACCATATATCATTAATTTAATATTTTGGTGGTATAAACACACACAGAGTGTGTCCCTGATGCGCCAGCAATTGCACACCATTTAGGCCTAAACTCACAAAATTTTGAGCGTCCAATTTTACATTCTGGGTGGGCCTCCCTAAATTTTACATACAGTTCATTTAGGTTACAAAGTAATAATTGTTTCTGTTTTTGTACTTTAACCCCATCAATTCAAACAGATACACAATCTTTTTTACCAGAAAGAATCCTGGTGTTTTCTCCACTGATATAAAAATCTACAACCTTCCTGACTGTGTCTTCATTAATATTTTTAACACAACGTCTCTTTCCTAGGTCTGGTAGTATTCCGTGTGCCTCAGAAAGATCCCTAGTAACTTTTACTAAACGTTCAGAAACTTCGAATTCAGAACTAACTTTTTTTCTTGACCAAGATTCTGGCAATAGACTTAATATTTTTACCTTTTCTTCTTTATCTGCTGTCTTACATTTTTTCCCCAGCTTTTCAATTAGTGCTTCATATTCTTCAGCGAACGATAGCGAGTGAAGATTTTGTACTAAGGGCTCATCATGAAGTAGGTCTACTCCCTCTTCAAAAGAGGCTTCAAGTTCTCGCTTCAACCTTTGGGAATTGCTTGAATTGCCAATGGTCTTTTTTCAGAATTTAGTTTTATGATTTTAGAAACAGGAGATACACCTAAATTTGAACAAGTTGCATTCAAAATGTCCATATGTTCAGATCGATGCACGAAAACATCATATTTTTCACCTTTACTTTCTTCCTTTATTACAAACAGCCTGCTGTAGCAAGTGGCACACAAAGATTTCCCAGGAATAAGATCTACTGAGTAATTTTTTTCTTTTGATAAATATTCCACTTTGATTTCTCTAAGTCCTTTGGTAATCACTTTTTTATGAATTTTAAGTGGGTCAGAACATGAGTTAACATAAAGATGGTGGTACTTAAAAAATAATTTAATCTCGTGGTACTTGCATATATTTGCAACACCAATATTTGTTCTTAAAACAATAAGATTTCGATCCTTTTCACAGAATTCAGTAATCACTTTGATATCATTAGATATTGGTCCATACACACACTTATGACACTCTTCTCCAAAAAATTCACCCACACTACATTCCATTTTTTTAAGATGCAAGATATATTTTAATGATGACTAAAATATTTGGATAAAATCTTGTTGTAGATATTCCACTATGACACAATGAGTTAGAATGAATCAAATAATTAAATAGATACACTACACTTTTATTTCAAAATTAGTAAATTAAAAATTACACTCATTAATATATTAATACATTATAATATCTACTAAAAAAACATGTATCACACAAAAACAACCTTTATTCCTTTATCTCTGCTCTGATACTCTCACTCAGAACTTCTGAACAATTCTGTCAGCTCTGACTCATGCTCCCCTTTATTCTATTAGTAAAACAAACAACCTCTGACTCATACTCTTAGTTCTGTCTTTGTTCTGTGATATACACATTAGAATTTTCTATATATTGCTTTAATACTTTAGTTTTAATATAGAATAGTTCTGTAATCTTAGACTAGTAGTTTTTTTTACATGAGCATACAATGAAATAACATATTAATTGATTTAAATACTATACATACACCCATTGAAACATGAGTTTTTCTCCTCATGTTGTTCTTTAAATATCTCGGCTTGTAGTCAATTCTCAAACTTCAAATTTTTTGTACATAATACTATTATATATTACTATTATGGCACAAAGTTTCAGATTTTTATCTCGTCCCCCACCTGAGATATTAAGCTCTGAAAATTGCAATTTTTTCAAATTTCCTAAAATTTGAATTTTTTTTAAAAAAAAGAGGATAATTTCTCAGGTTTGAAACTCGGTATGTGAGGACAAATAGTTTATGTCTGCCTGTATAAAAAATTGTAGCTTGTTGACTCTTGCCCTTAATGAAAATAATTCCCCTGAAAACCGGAGTTTTTTTTAAAAAAAAGCTAAAACTTATTTAGAAATTTCACCCTTTAGAATTGAGTTTAAGTTAAAATTATTCAAAACAAACTTGTAGCCCTTTACTTTCCAAACAAAATGGTTTTCCATTCATGTTGATTGAACAAACAGAGGCTGAGATATTTGCGTTTCCGTAAACCCTTAAAATTGCAAAAAATGTAGCACCTTGTAAAACAAATATGGTCACTATGTGAAAACCAAAAATAATAAAAATAAAATAATAGTCATTTTGAACTACCAACATGTTAGGGTAATTGAGAAGAAAAAATCATTTTTTTTTAAAATAGTCAAGCAACCAGTGTTGGACCACTTGATATGGAATGACCCACCACGCAAATGCGGGTTCACTTTCTATAAATATAATCTCTCTAATCCCTAAAACCACTGGCGTAATTAATAATAAAATCTATAACCACGTCAGGTAGTAAGACGCGGTGCAAAAACACATTATTAAAGCTTATTTCTGTGTTATTAATTAGCAGGAGCTAATCAGTATTGAGTAATTTGAGAACAATAACAAACCCTGTCCCTAAGATCTCATATAACCCCAATACCCGCAGATCAAGCGTTTATATTTAAATTTAATCTCTTCCTCCCCCCTCCTACAGACATAAATTGGTGGATATGCCTCTGTTCTCCGAGTACACCAAGTCGGAAGTCGATCACCAGCAGGGTTAATAATGGGGTCTTAACACATCACTCAGAAACGGGAGGCCTGGCTTCAATCCAGACAGGATGCACAATTGTGTAGGTTATTTCTACCAGTGTTTTCTTCAGCCCAACTCGTGACAAATAATGGAATATTTCTTTCAAATACATCCTCCTCCTACTCGGTTTTGTATAAATCTAGAAATAACTGTCGAAATAAATGGTGGTTTTCTTAAACTGCGTCCTCTAATTTTTTTTAAATTTCTGGGCACATCTTTGATTTAAAAAATATAACTAAAATTAATAGGGTAGCATTCCGGTAGTCATTGACTAAAGAAATCACTTGGCGTTTTAAAAAGATAGATATAAAAGATTATATATCCTCTTTAAGTCACTATAGTAGTCGAGCAGAAATGCATATGTATCATAAACCAAGTGGGCTTATAACATTCCTGGGTGGAGCTGTCCGGAATTAAAAGAGCAGGGGAGAAGTAAAATACAATTGAAAATACAATTTGTGCTGTGACCCCCGATATTAAATTACATCATTCGATTAACAAAGTTCTATTCTAGAATACTATAAGTTACCTTTCATTTCCATAGTATTTAAGTCAGGGCTATTCAATTGGCGGCCCGCGAGCCACATCCGACCCACCAAGCACCGCAGATTGGCCCACGGATTGAAAGTCCAACACTCACCCCACATTATCGAACCGTCTCTCAACAGGACAGTTTCGTATTATGTTTATGAATCACAGACTGTACCCAGAGAAGTTATTTTTTGTACTATAGAATGTCTGTGGTTCCATTTGATGAAATATTTGGTTTAGTGAATGAAAATATTGCAAAACGTGATACCATCTTGAGGAAAAGTATTTATTATTTCTGCTGAAAGACTTATTGTGACATTGAGGCACAACTGCCTGTTAACGCCTGGTGTAGTTTGATTCGCGTTTCTACCGCTAGGCAGTTTTAACGCCTCCAGAGGTAGCGGTCAAAACGCTGTTCTAGACGAAAACTTATTTTCTAACTTGATAACAAGGGTTTCATTCAAAGGCACGGTTGCTATCGTTTTAACTGATAGCGTTTTAACCGCTAGTGTAGAATAGGCCTGAAAGGGAAAGAAAAGACCTACGATATGGCAGAAATGTGTGCAATGCATTCGTATTTGAATGATTACTCGAATTTTCCGCGGTGTTGATGGGGGACAAAGCGACAAAGTTTATTGTTAATAACTACAGTATGTCCCTATTATGACATAATTAAGATTTTTTCAAGGTGTTTATCTGCAAAGCCATTCTAAAATGTTTATTATTATTATTATTACTATTATTATTATTATTATTAGCACCGCGTCTTACTACCCGTTCGGGTTATACGCACTTACGCTAATGTGCAATGGTAGGGTGATTGTGAGATGAAATGGAGGACCTACAGTTTAACGTGGAATCCGAACCACGGTGGAGGCCTGGCATTCCTCACATCACAAGTTGTGATTAATACACATCTTGTCAGAGGTGAAGGAAGGGTTTGGCAATCAGATAATCTGTGCCGGGACCGAGGATTGAACCCGGACCCCTAGCACAGAAGTCTGACACCTTACCCTAGACCACCAGGTCACCGACCATTATAAAATGGTCAATGCAGTTTTCATCCTAATATCATTTAATATTTCAAAATGTTCAGCATTAGGAACTTCTATTAACTCTTTATTTCCATTAATGTTTAGCCAGAAATGATCCACGTGCAATATTGTTCGTGTAAATTTACTATTTCTAGCCGACTGCATCAGAGAGTTGATTGGCGCGTGATGCACGCTCTTAAGAGCCCGTCTTAACTTAGGTAGGTAATACGGCTAAAACCAAGCTTCTCATCTTGGTGGGGCGGTATAAAATAGTGATATTGAGAACAGTGGGAACATTTGACCACTTTTAAAAAATATAATTAAATCACTATTTTAAAATTAAGAAAACATTTGACTGATTCCAGGCCAAGGATTTCTCACTTTGATGTGATTTCTGGTTCGAGCATAATCTTGTTTCTAATATCCCAACTAACTGTGGCCATGATATCCCATTTAATCGTGTATTTAATATCCATTTAATCGTGTATTTAATATCCAGTTAATCGTGTACTTTATATCCCTGATAGTAGTGTATCATTATCTTAGTTAATAATTCTGAAAATTTAAAAATTACACCTGAACACAGGAATAGAACCCGGGACCTTTGGCTTAGTACGCCCGGTTTCGATTCCCGTTTCCAAATGTCAATTTTCAATTTTCAGAATATGATATCTAGATGGAGTAATCCTTACTAAAAAAAGCATAAATAATAGCTTTGGCTATTTGATTCTAGTTAATAATGTCTCTGTAACCCGGTTAACCGTGTATTTAACAGCCGGTTAACCGTGTATTTAACAGCCCGGTTAGCCGGAGATGAGATGAGCATCCTATAAGTACTACTCCAAGCCCCCCTTCAGTTATCCCCTGCAGTTTTATCTTCTCCCTTGTCTGCCTCAGACTCTTCGGTTCGTAACGACTCACTAATCCGGGGACGAGGGAAGATACGACACAGACGAGAACATAAATACTCCTACTAAAAAAAAAAATTATCTCGTGGTCTTTTTTCTCGAACAGGAGACCCTCATTTTGTCGACACAAGATTTTAATTAACTATCTCTAATCCCACGCACGTTTGCTGTACACTCTTTACTAAAAGGATATAGACCACTTTGTAATACATTGTGGCGGACCCTGATACGAGGATAAGTAATTACAAATAAATTTTAATTAGAAGGGCCTTTATCTGACGGATAGAAAAGTTGCTAGATTCCCTTTCACCTATTCATAATCAAGCCGTGTGAATTGCAGCTGTCACTATATATATATAATTTCATGGCGTAAGCTCGCAATTGATCTGCACCAACCGAGCGTCCGCTAATGTTAGCGATGATAGTGCCAACATTTGCGAATAGAGAGTATCATGTGGTCGGTACAACGAACCCTCCAGTCATTAATCTCAGTTTTCTATACCGGAGCTACTACATATTTATTCTAGTAGCTCCTTGTTTTTTCTCACGAGGTTGAGTTTTATCCCGTTTCAGACCCACTTCTTCACAGAAAAATGTTGGAAACACTGGGCGTCGAACCCGGGACGTCTGGATCTGCAGCCAGGAACTCAGATCACTTGATCACAGAGGCTGTCTAGGTATCAATATTCATCAAATAAAAGTAGCAACATATTAAAATGTGATCAATGTTGACCGCAAAAATGTTTGTATTTTATAAAAATTACTTCCTACGAAAACTCGGCTGTAGATCCATTGACCACAACATTAGTCCTAGAACAGTGTTTCTCAAACTATTTTTTAGATTGTACCCCTTGGTCATAACTAAACGTTTAATGTACCCCCTTAGTAAAATTGTCCTAAATGACTGGTAATCAAAGGAGAAAATTTCCCTCAATCAACTCAAAAATTCCTCGACACGTTTGATTTTCTTCCACGTTTGGTTCTCTTGTCATTTTGCCAATTTTATCTTAATAGCTGCTCGCGTACCCCTGAGGGTACCCATACCTCAGTTTAATAACAAGTGGTCTTGAGCAATGTTTCACGGCAGCCAATCAAGTGGTCCACAGGGGGAAGGTTGTCTCAGGAAGTTTAGTAATAAAAATTAACTTAATATAATAATACTGCCCATCTGGGCTATATTTTTGCAGCCCCTTTTGTGCAAACATTAGCCAATAATAATGTGTCGTTGCCCAAGGAACGCCCCAAATGTACTAGTCGTACATCCTTTCCATGGAGGTTCTTTCCATGCCCCGATTAGATGAGATGATGGTGACAGTGAGTATGAGGGTGGGGGGAACCAGTTGAAACACTTAAACCTAATCAACCAGACGCTGCTGACCTTTGGGGTGATTCCCCTTTCGGAAAAATTACCCAGGGTACCAGCTGAGAATCGAACCCTGGACCCCTAAGCTCGTAGCCAAGTGCACTAACTACTACACCACGAGACCAGTTACTAAAAAATGTTAATCACGTATGATACAAACATTTTAAATGCAAAATATTAAATATGAAATACCCATACTAGCGCTATTTCTTTCATCAGTAAACACAAGTCACATCGAAAAGGAAGTTTGTACCAACCTTCAGTCAGAAAATATTTATCAAAAATTAAGAGGTTTACAGTATCACCAAGATAAACACAGTTTACATTTTACACTGTTGCCGCTGGACCAAGATTACACAGTTCACATTTTACACTGTTGCCAATAGACAAGGAAGTAATGGCACGGGCATCGAGCGTTACTTACTTTGCCCCTCGGCTTAGATTTTGTTCTATTGGAATTCTTCAGGAGGAAGTGTGAAACACGCCACGTGATTCCCTCAGCATGGAAGCAAACAAAAAATAAAAGAAGAAGAGAAAAAACTGTAAATAATGACAATTCTTTGGATAGAAACAAACTGAAGGAAAAAATAAAAGTTAAGAGCCCGCAATATTTCCACATGGGGCTGATGTCGACAAATATTGTTGTATTTTGTTCAGATTTCTCAACCCCCTCCTCACCACCCCCGCGCCCCCCATACCCCTCCCTTCCCATTTAACAACACGTACAAATGTTAGAATTGTAACTTATTATTAGTTTCAATTAAGAAGGAAGAGTGATAAATTACAAAGTACCCCTAGTGCATCTGGTGTGGATCCCACCCTGAATTACCGGATAAGAATCAGCGTTTTTAACACCTAAATTCAAAAACTATATATTTTGTAAACACGTTCAAACCACGTCAACAACCGGTTATTTCAATTTTTATTTTTAAATACACTATTCAGCAGCTTACTTAATTTTAATAAGTACATACAGTTGTTTATTACTTAATTATTTTAGGTAAAGATAATTGTATCGTTTTAATATTGGTATGTCTGGGCTACATCAATCTGTAGCCCAGTAGTGTAAAGATTCGCCAGTACTATTATAGCGCTGTCCAGGAGAGGCCCGAATGTACTAATCGTACATACTTTTAGTGGAGGCTCTTTCCATCTCTCGATAAGATGAGATGATGGTGATAATAGTAAATATATCGGGGTGGAGCCAATGAAACCTAACTTAAGAGTAACTAAGGTGGGGTAGAAGGGGACGCGGAAAAAGGCTAGTGTTTTTGAAGTTTTTATGGATTTTTTTTTTTGCCAAAATAAATAAAATATTTCTCCAGTACAAATATAGAATTTAATTTTCTTCACAAGGTGATATCAACAATTGAATATTTGTCATGGCTGTCCTGGAATTTAATGACAACTTTTTTCTCTTCATTTAAAAAGTTTGTTAGATAATGCCACCATGCTCATGATGGATATTCAGGAACTTTTAATATCACCATGTGAAGAAAATTAAACTTTCTTTGTACTGGAGCATTATCTTATTTATTTTGGCCAAAAAAAGTTTTGCCATAAAATATACAAAACGCTGGTCTTTTCTCGAATCCCTTTGCATCCCACTTTAACCAAACCTTGGTGACCATGGTAATTATCCTATTTTCAAGAAAATCCCCAAGGACCAGTCAGGAATCGAATCTGAAACCTCTAAGTCAGCAGCCAGGGCCTCTAACCACTATACCACGAGGCCGATTATTGCATATTGCTTAAAACTGCTTTCGTAATTTTAAAAGTGTGAAGTAACCTCAATATTTTTGTTTTTAAATCAATGTATTTATTATTAGTATTTGTGTTGCACGTGAGTTAACATATTAAATAAAACTGATTTATCAGGCTAAGTGGTCCAAATTTTATACTACAAATACAGGCGACAATAGTTCGATTCTGAGTGGAACTTATGAAGATATTACCCTTTACCGATCCGTCCGCTTCGACCGGGTTTGAACTCACGAACACCAGGCCTTGAGGCGAGCACTTTGCCTCAAAACCATCGAAGTCGACTAAAGTTACTAGATCTATTATCACGTATTCATACGTCAAGTCATGATATCTGCGGTAATTAGGCCTACTTTAGTAGAAATTATTAATAAGTATAAAATTATACCAATAATATTGTAAAATGTTATCAATATTGACCCCAAAAGAATATGTTTGTATTTTCTTAAAGATTATTTCTATGAAAATTGAACTGTAGTATCAAGGATACTGTTCTAAGTTAATTTAGTTTGTAAGTCATTGTGCGTATGTGTTTATAAAATTCATGTTAAATACCGCTATGAGAAACATACACTAAACTTGTTCTTTATTTTTAACGTGCACTTTCTGAACCGACTGATTATTTCAGTACATGGATTATAAACTATTTCAGTACATGGTTTATAAACTATCTTGAATCTAGAACAGACACAGCATCCAGTCCCAACCGTCAATTTATCACTGTGAAAGGGAAACACACATTTCCACCAATGATAAATTATCGGCCATGTCAGGAATCGAATCTGGGACCCTTAGCTCAGTGACAGACACGCTACTGACTTAACTAAGGTGTCTGACATATTAATTTAAGAAAAACCACCCTAAGTACATTCTTCTGGGATTCGAACCCCGACTCCCAGTCATCGGCAGCTCAGTCTATAGTAAGAGTGACGCCTTAGACCATTTAACCACCGAAGTGGGTAATATATAGTTACATATATATTTAGTTTCTGTAATAAGGTAATGCTACTGAAGTAGCCTTAATAATAAATTTACGTAAAACAGTTAGAATTAAATGACAAGATGGTCTCTAATTGAAGTTTCTCAATTTCACTATCAATTTTCTGTAATGAAATACGTCCAATCTCCCATTTACCTCCCAAGATTTTGTTTTTTAACTTTTATCTTATTAAAAACTCCCACAGTTAGATACTTCATGTCATCGTTACTGTCGAACTAGACCGAAATGAAAGTGAAACGAAAAGCCAATTTGGAAGAAAGGTTTTTTTTTTTTTCATTTTGTACATTTAGTCCTATCGGTACAAATCGATTTATGTGCATTTGGAGTGTTTGTGTGGGAGCGAGTGATTGGGTAAGAGTGGGAGAGAGGAGGGACAAGACGTAAAGAGTATAAAAAAAAAGGTTCCAAAGAAATACAAAACAAAATAAAAATACTGTTGTTGTCCCGGATCTTCGAATCCTTTGTTAGTTTCTATGATATTTGGTGAAAGAAAAAGTGTATGTAGGTATTTGGATATCTATATGTCTATTAATAAATGTGTATATTTTGGTTTGGTTGGTTCACTTTTTACTTTCTCGCCACCCCTTGGTTGAAGAAAGTATTGTGATTGTCAAAAAAGTTCTAATTCGAGATTTTAATGATGTCGACGTTTCATGACCACCTTATTATTATAATTAGATGTTCTATCTTACGACAGGTCCATTCTTTTTGTCAGTGAACTTAGACCGCAAATGCCCTGTTCTCTACTTCTTCCTTCAGTTCTCAGAATGTTCTTCTTTCTTTCAAGTTATCCAATCTTTTAATCCTCCTTCTTCCTAAGCTCCTCTTTCCCTCAACCTTTTCTTCTATTAAGTCATGCAGAAGACAGTTCCTCCTAATGATGTGCCCGATACAGTTCGCTTTGTAGCGAAGAATCACATCCAAAATGGTTCTCTTCCCACCATCTTCTTAGGACTTCTTCATGTGTCACCATGCCTATCCACCTGATCTTCTAAAGTCTTCTCCATCACCAAAATTCAAACCTTGAAAGTTATTTCCGCAGTAGCGTATGTCTTTCTGTTACCTGGACTGGAGCCTAAACCTATTTACAGTTTAGGCTTAAACTTGGTGTCTAAGATTTTCATGATGTTTAACAGGTGTTTCATAATTATCTATACAACCTTAAAATAGAAACAAAGCTATTTTATCTAAATATGCTATACAAATTTTAATTAAAATTAATATAAAGGCTCTATTTAACATTACAAAACAAAATGGCGCATCTCATTTTCCTGTGAAAATAAATTGAGGATAATTATTTTCATAGGCGTAAGTTTCCAATTTTGATCATATCCATGCAAATCTTTGATTTATGAAATAGCTTATTTTTGTAAAGTTGTAGAGCTCTTAAAAACAAACCATTTTAGTTGGAAATAAAATTTTATCAAACTAATATTTTCCAAGCTATAAGCAAATATATTTATTTAAATAGAACTTTGGAAAATAGAGAGTTGAAAATATACAGAACAAATAATATGTTTTTGTTACAGTGTATATTATTTTATGTATTTGGCGGAATGCGATGTTCATTTTTTCCCTTTATATTTCTATGACAATGTATATAGTTTAGTTACACACAGCTTACGAGAAGTATTTTAGATGAATCTGAGCGAGAAATTCTGTTCGGTGCATATTACCATTTATTTAGATATTAAATAAAAAGTGAATGAGAGTTTGAATTTTTTTTTTTTTTAAAGTTCAGAAACCAAATAAAGTTTGATTTAATGTTAATATATTATTTAAAACTATATAATGGCTTTGTAATGAGGTGTACGTCCGTAGGCAAGATCATCGGGGTACTATTATTGACCCCCCTTTTTTTATGAAACCAATCACTTCTGATTGGCTTGAATCCCGGTGCGTCTGACATAAAGTATTCGAGTTGTGTGCATTTTGTGCATGTGTTAGAGTCGTAATGATAAAACATACCTATCTCTTTGCGACACCTATCTCCTTGATTTCTTTTTATCGCCGCATCTTACTATTTTGCTCAGATTATACGCATTATGATAATTATTCTAATGGGGTAGGGATGAAGAAGGAAGCATTTTATAGGTAATATACCCGCATTTGCGCGAAAGGAGAATCTAAAACCATTTAGGTAAACCACCTTCGGTAGAACCGACTGTGATTCGAACCCCAATCTCTCCGTCATCAGCAGGCATGTCTAACATTGGGGTGACGCCTTAGACTATTCGGCCACTAAGGCGGGTATATCGCTTAGATATGCCATATGAATTGAATAGGGTAGATGCTGCGTGGAGATAAGAAAGGTTTTTCGCTAAGACTCTCTGAATCACAGGTTTTTTTTCCTTAGTAACGCGTCTTACTACCCGTTCGGGCTACACGCTCATGTACTAATTACGCTAATGGTTTTAGGGATTATAAAGGCTATGTTTAGAGAAGTGTACACGCATTTACGTTGAGGGAGAGTAGAAAACCTTTTGTAAAAACCACCCTTAGTACACACAACCGAGATTCGAGCCTCGATATCCCCATCATCGGCAGTCTAGTCTATTGCGAGAGTAGCACGTTAGACCATGTGGCCACCGAAGCGGGTCTGAATCATAGTTCACCAAAAGGGAGTTCGCAGACGCTAAGAACAAGTATAGTTATACATTATAAATTAGTTCTAATTTAGTTAAGAGTAGAAAAATAGACACTGGTCTTGACATTATCGAAATAAAGACGATATTGTTTTTATATTTTTAATGCAGGTGATCTATTTGCGACCTCTAACACTCTTAGAAATTGCCAAGAGAGGATAAAGAGGTTTTTGTACGGATCTTGTTCGGACCTCCACGATTCACTCGGCCGAAAAAGAGATGGAAGGATGTTGCACCGGACCAGCAGATATTGGATTTGTCGGATGAAATCTAGAGGGAACGACCGGGCGTAGAATGTCCAGCAAGGAAGCCTAACACAAGAGGAGCAGATTGTATAGTGTTCTCGAAACAGCTAGGAGGGTGTGGGGGAGGTTTGGTTATCGCCGGAGTATTATACAATGTGTGGGTAAACTCCACTGGAATACGTGTCGACACGATACAGACAGATTTCTCTGTCAGAGGAGGTTAAAGCTATTTATGTAGGGGATGGAAATTAATCTAACGTTCAATAAGAATGTTTCAATTTAAATTAAATTTATCATAGTTCTGATAAGCAATCGCAAGACCTAGAACAGGCCAGCATTGATAAACGACAGCATAAATATTAATTATATAAAAATAATTATTGCTAAACATAATGTAATTAGTAATAATTGTAGCCCAAGTTACTTTAGTGCAGTTTAGTGATTAAAATAAAAAAATCACATAAATTATTTATATTAAACCCATAAAATAAAAGTATTTTTTAAATATTTTAATGGAGAACATATAAATTTGTTTAGTACCACGTCTTACTACATGTTAAGGTAATACGCATACGTAATAATTACGCTAATGAGTTATGGATGAGTAAAATGGAATCTAGGGTAAGTGTAGCCACATTTGCGTGTAGGTAAAGTGGAAAACCATTTTGGAAAAATCACCTTCAGTACACCAAGCCAAGATTTTAAATCCTATCGCCCCATCATCAGCAGTTTAGTCTATTACAAGAGTGCCAGTATTTCTAAAACTGTGGTTCGCGGCGGTGATCTAGGTGGCCCGCACAAAATGAATGATTTGACACAATCGTATTTGATTTATAAAATGGTCTATTATAGTTTAAAAAAATAATTAATCAATGAGCTAACCTCAAATGATCTTCATGTGAAGACTTCACAGAAATCGTTACGTCAATTTTTAAAAAACTACCCAATATTAAACAATTTTTTATTTGAGGGCTTCAATCAATATCAAAGTCACACCCAGAGGACAGACAGATTTTTTTTTTGTTTTAAGATAGATAAAACGTAAATATTTATCATAATCTTGAGGCCGAAATTTTTCACAGCTAAAATATTTTAAAATTAAAAGAGTACATGTTGACAGGATAACTCCGCTAAGTCAACCATACTTTGTTCAACAAGTACAGTTTAATTTTCATAGGAAGATCCAACAATCATAAAAATTTACTACATTACAAAAGTGACAGATCATAATATGACTTAACTTGAAATTAACACGCTTCGGTGGTCGCATGGTCTAACGCGCTACTCTCGTAGTGGACTAGACTGCCCATGACGGGTAGATCCAGGTTAGAATCTCAATCGGGTGTACTAAAGGTGATTTTCCAAAATGGTTTTACAATATTTCTCCAAGCAAATGCGGGTACATTTCCTATAAATATAACCTTCCTAATCCCTAAAATCATTAGCGTAATTTGTACATAAGATTTTAACCAGAACGGAAAGTAGGAAGCGATGCTAAGTAAAACTTTAAAGTATATTAAGTATCATTTCTTGCTGTCATATAAGGTTCTTCTTATGAAATTGGAGTGTAATGTGTGTGTATAAATATTCTGCAGTTACTGCTTGATAAACACTTTCATTATAAAATGTCCTGCTTCAACAAGTGACAGGTAGGTAGTATATTAAGGTGGGTGGACCAAGCGTGCATCGAACGATTATCTTGTGGTCCACTATTGGGAAAAGTTCGAGAAACACCACTATTCCGAGCGCTAGGGGGTACGTAAAATCTAATATAAATATATTTAGAGAGAGAGATATAAAGAGAGGGATTATAGACTATCTGTAACTTGATATACGTACGACAGTTTTGTAGTTACACAGTATAAGATAAATTATATCTGGAAGTACGTGAGCAAAAGAAAAAGGTTAAATATTAGTCAAATAAACTACATCCAAAATAAAGTAATAAATAATAAGTTTTAAATGATATGTATATACATATATATTTTAATCAACGTTCCTCCAAAAGATGACTTCACGTACCCTAGGGCTACGCGTCCCCCCGGTTTAATACCACTGATCTAGAAACATATTGATGCCTCCTCTCCCATTTTGGTATATAGGTCTACCATATTTTATAATAATAAACCACTTATTAAAGAAAATCGATCGTTACCACCCAATCCCCCGCCTAGGTTTCATTCTATCGGAACTCATCAGGGAGAAGTGTGAAACGCGCAACGCAACTTCCTAAAAGAGGAAACAAAAAAAAACACAAAAGGGAGAAAAAGGAAAATTATAAAGAACAACTTTGATAGGAACATGTAAAAAGGAACGAATAACCTGATTATAGGACAGACACAGGAAATGAACATTGGATGCTAATATATAATATATCTCTTTAAGGAGAATCTCTTTTCGCTTTTTAGAGTCATTTTGTTATCTTTGGAAGAAGACACAGGAAAGGTGGATAGAAAAACATAAAAAAGGACGTACATAATATGACCTTTATAATAAAAAGGAAAAAACCGTTAACATTTTAACATTTCTACCACTGGACAAAGAGCCCTGACCAAGGTCAGGGGATTGGGTGGTAACGATTGATTTTCTTCAAGAGGCAGCCACCACCCTTTGTCCAATGTCAGCAATGTAAAGTGTGAACTTTGTTCTTCTTTTAACTGTAAAAGGCCATATTGTGTTCATCCCCTTTTATACGTTTTCTATCCACCTTTCCTGCACCTTCTTCCAAATATAACAAAATACCTTTAAAAACGAAAAGAGTTTTTCCTTAAAGAGATATAAACCAATTATTAAGTAACGCAAAATGTATGAACCTCTGCAATGCACCAGAACGCTCCGATAGGCGGTACCCTTAATGCATCCAGGATTCACTAACTATGTAGAGTCAGCCTTCCTCTAATTGTATTCATTAGCTAACAGAGTAACGAGTAATAAAGCAGTGTAAGTGTTTAGAGCAGCTATCTTTGAAGCGTAATAATGACTAGGTTGTGCCAACTACATAGCAGACTTGACAACATACCTCAAGAGAACGTGATACTGTTCCATGATAACAGGAGACAACACCTCACGTACGTCAACATTATAAACGAGACAAGGGGGGAATCACCCCCCCCCCCAAGACTACAAATACATTTAATGAATCGTATAAAAAATTGCAACAGCCCAGAATATAGCTATACCGACCGAGCAGCCGCCATCTGTTGGAAATGATTATTATTTAGCACCGCGTCTTACTACCCGTTCGGGTTATACGCTTAAGTAATAATTACGCTAATGGATTAGGAATTGGGAAGGTTGAATTTAGAGGAAGTGAACCCGCATTTGCGTAGAGGGAGAGTGGAAAACCATTCATGAAAAAACCACCCCAGTTCACCCGACCGAGATTCGAACCTCGATCTCCCCGTCCTCGGCAGTCGGGCTCAACACGACTAGCGCGTTAGCCAACTACACCACCGAGGCGGGTTGGAAATGATAGTGCCAACTTCTATTAACTATGGGTGTCATGTGCTCAACACAAGGAGCCCTCCGTCGTTAATCTCTGTTTTCTAGACCACAGCCGCTACTTTTTCATTCTAATAGCTCCTCATTTGTCCCTACGAGGCTGAGTTGACCTCGTTCCAGATACACTGCTTTCACAGATAAATCTGGAAGCACCGGGATCAACCCAGGACCTCTGGATCTGTAACCAAGAACTCTGACTACTTTACCACAGAGGCGGTCTTAACACATTTAAAGTAGAATAAAAATATAGAGCACTGAAGATGTGTTGAGTGCAAAGAATACATTTTGTGTCCAACCTTCCGACCTGATATTAAAAAATATACCATCACACACATTTAAAATGACCTCAAAATCCTTAATTGTTAAAAAAAAAAGCTTCATACAATGTATGTGAGGCCACCTACATTATTAAAATTGCAGCCCTTAAATACAATTGAAATAATTTTAAATTGCTTCTATAGCCATTTAATATTATTACACTTTCTTGACTTCCACAATTTAGGGTGTTGTTGTGTCTTCTAACCCAGAAATTTCATTTTGACTATAGCCTTGATCGTATGCCCACCCTAAAGTAAATATTTTCTGGGTGTGCCATTGCAAGCAAGATCTTTAAGGCTCCTTTTTTTTTCTTTTTAAGTTCCGTGTATCTTGTTTCATTGGAGAAAACCTCTTTTTAAATGAGTAGCTAATACTAAACTCTCTTTCTTTACGACTGCGAAATGTGAATTCGATGGTTTTATGTACCGTTAATTTGTTTTTATTACACCTGTAGTTACGACCCTTTTTACTGGTAAGGACGAACATTTGGTAATTACAGTCTGGGTAGTTATTAGCTACCCCCTGAATGTGTGTGTGTGTGAGAGAGAGAGAGAGAGAAAGAGAGAGAGCATGCATGCATATAATGTGAGTAGTACGTTTGGCACAATCTGGGATTATCCTAGCTGAAACACACGGGTCGTTTGGACCAAGTTGGTAATAGGACGTTTGACGCGGTTTTGTAAACACATGTTAATTCTACCTTGTGGGGTTTGTTTACTTCTGACTCATGTTTCTACAGCCAAATAAGTGCCAAAAAGACCTTCCGTTTACTTAATAATGCTGCACCAAACGTATTTAATATTGATGACAAATGGGTGTTTGGCGTCACTTCCTCAAAGTTTATATTAATCTCTGGTGAACGCAAGTGTCGTAAATCCCACTCTATTTGATATACGATCCCAAAGAGGAATCCAGAGCAGTATAGTTCGTATTACAGGATGTAGAACGCAAACTTTGTATAACGATCAAATTTTAACTAAAACAATTATTGATAATATGAGTTAATATTAAGGCGGCTGTCTCAGTCAAAGAGAAAGTATGAATCACCATCAGGTCACAGGGCTTAAAATAAATGGTCTGTGTCGTTTTCTAGAACCACTTATTTATTATGCTTGTACTTCTTTCGATCTTCACCTACAACTACCCTTTGTCATGTCAATAAGAAAGATGGGAAAGAAACTTACAAGACTTCTTAACTCAAGGTAAAGAGGAAAGCTAGTTCTCAAATATCTTACAATTTACTGTTGTGAACCTATAAAAAAAATTGCTGTATTTGTTAGAAGAAGGTTAAATATAGAGCACTTTTTCATCAATCCAAGTCTCGTGGCTCCACAAATATAATTAAAAGGTCGTTGAAAATGAGATAATGTCACAGTTTCACAAATTATTTTACATTAATAAAACTCAAACCATAATATAATTACTAAGAAAAAAGAGCCTTGTTGGAATATTTCTACTTTATTTTGGTCTGAATCATATTTATAAATAACGCATCGTTGAATTAAGTATTACGTTAGAGCTAGACGCCTGTACGGCAATTTCTCGATTACCAAGGTGGCCCCCTTAATGTCAGGAGAACTTATCTCTTATCCAAGAGCATGCTTTCAATCCTGAGCAGATTTACAAAAGAAACTATTTTGTCCTCAATTTGGTTATCCATCTGCTCTTCAAATACTGATTTAATGCCTTAAAAATTCACTCTTTTCTTTGTCACCTGGATTAGTTGATAAGACGCTGATAGTCACAGCTAGCACTAAATAATTGTGTTATCATTCACGCTATAGCATATAAACGTAGCATAGAGAAATTAGTGTAATAGGGAACTAAGGCTGATATTATGAAGATCATTCGAATGACAACAGTTCAGTTAATTATAATTATTAATTAATAAAAAAACTTATGTACCAGTGAATGGTGATAGCTAATCTTCCAACAGCTTGTACAGCCACTAAGCTGCATAGGCCTCGGACTGTGATCAAAGTTGGGCACACTGACTTCATGCGTTGGGTTTAGCAGTTCTCTCCAAAGACTTTGTTATTTCAAATTTCGTTAAGGTAGACAGTTTCTCGACCACCTTCGTGACCTAGTGGTCAGAGTTCATGGATAAAAATCCAGAGGTACTGCGTTCGATCCCCGGCGCTGTCAGATCTTTCTGTGAAGCAGTGGGTCTGGAATGGGTTCAAACCTAGCTTCGTGAGGACAAATTAGGAGCTTATTGAATAAGGAATTAGTGGCTCCGATTAAAAAAAAAACTGGGATTAACGGCTGGAGGGCTCGTTGTGCTGACCACATGAGACCCTCCACCCACAAATGATGGAATTATCTTCGCCAACATACAGTAGCCACGCTGTCGGTATAGCTCGGTTGCATGAAGTATTTTAATGGAGAAATTTTCTTAGTTCTAGCGGATTGCGAAAGTAAGTGAGATATGGCAAGCTCAAAGTTCACTATAAGTTCGTCCCTAACCATAATAACCACTCGACTGTGTCAAATTTTTAAAAGACAAAAATCCACATATTAATATGAGTAGGTACTACATAAAAATTTACTTTGTCCTTTGTAGTATATTATAGGGGTTTGGTGACCTGGCGGTCTAGGGGTAAGGTGTCAGACTTCTGTGCCGGGGGTCCGGGGTTCAAACCTCGGCCCTGACACAGATTTATCTGATTGCCAAACCCTTCCTTCACCTCCGACAACACGTGTATTAATCACAACTTGTGAATGTGTAGAATGCCAGGCCTCCACCGTGGTTCGGATCCCACGTTAAACTGTAGGTCCTCCATTTCATCTCGCAATCACCCTACCACTACACATCAGCGTAAGTGCGTACAACCCGAATGGGTAGTAAGACGCGGTGATAATAATAATAATATTATAAGGGGTAAGTTACTCAGTCCCGCACAGCAGGAATGTCGTGTGTAGTGTCTAAGAACTATAGCGTGTCTATATTAGGAAGATTTTGTTCATAATAGGAAAACATTTTAATGACATGTCAAAATAAATTTAAAGAAACCAACATTAACACGCTGTCACTATATTTGCCTTAAATATATCAAAATTAATACAATTTGTCAAATGGGACAGTTGAAGAACATGAAAATATGTTGATTGACATAATCAACTGTCGCAATCGTTTATTACTATTTATTAGGGGGAACTGTCTCCTGTACGACGTCATAGAAGGAAAATTTGAGGTAAAGAGGAGCTTAGTAAGAAGAAGTACTAAGTTATTAGATGACATGAATGAAAGAAGAAAATTTTGGAAGCTCAATGAGCAGACAGAGGACAGGTGTATTGACGGTCCAAGTTTACTGACAAAAGGAATGGACCTGTCGTAAGACAGAACGCCCAATAGTAATATACCATCAGTTTATTTACGTGATGAAGATGAGACACAGCCTCTAAGTATGCTTGGAGGTTTAATGTTTGCATCCCGGATGGGAATATAAAATATAATAATGTTTTGGAGTTTACTACAAGAAGGCAAAATACACCCTGATAGTTACCTTCATAAATAAATGGTACGACACAATCTTACACACTTTCACAATTATAGATTGTGACAATATCAAATATCTCCTCAGGAAAACAAATATTTATTTTATAATCATAAAAAACTACCTTCAGATATAAATTCTGAGTAAAACTACAATACAAGATTGCGAGATAGCTCTGCCTACTCCCACAATATCTATTAGTATGGTAAATGTATATCGATTGTGAAACTTTCATACAACAAATCTAATCTATATTTAAAAAATGCGTAGAATAATGTGTTGACGTAGTACTAAGAATTTGTATAAAATGATTAAATCCCAGAATTTATAAAAGCATTACAAATATTGTTCTAACGTTATCGAAGCTTTTAAATAAATGTGAAACATAAACACGTAAAATATGTTTGGCAAAGCTGTATTTAAAATTATTTATTCAAATATCATCAAATGGGATTTTAAATTATTAAAGGATGTCTAAAAAAAACTAAAAAAAAGCACGTTAGAATGCTATGTAATGTAAAAACAAAACCAACTTCTTTACTTGTTTTAATATCGAATTTTAAGATAAACATAACAAAAAGCGAACCAATATTACATGACTAAAAATACAAGTAGTTTATTACATCACATTCTTACAAATTCATTTTATTTTTAGAATGTGTTTCTATTCTGCTTCAGATCCTTTTCTTTTATGCCCTTTTTTTTTATCATCATCGTAAAACGTGCTTTGAAAGGGTAACTTATTTTTTATTTGGCTGTGACAAAGATGTATAAGGACATTCAACGAACAACGTTTGAGTTCTTCTTTACTGTGGTATAATCAGTGGACACAACAACCAAAAGTAAGCAAGTCGAAATAGGAAGCTACGACTGTTTTCATCAACCCCTGAGCCCCCCTACCACCCAGTTTTATCCCCCTCACCTTTTTTTTCCTTTACAGCCCTCTTTCAACTCAAAATATCGACCAAGTTTCTTTTGAGGCGGTTCGCTTTGCTGTTGAAATCATTAATTAGCTGAAAGATGGATTTAGATCAAGCTGGTTGAAGGGGTAGTAAGGGGTGCGATAACCCCTCCTTCTTTCTGAGATAAGGGAGATTAAGTATCTCTATAGAAAGAAGACTCACCCAGTCAATAGAGAGCATTCACTTCGGGTTATTGAATTTCCGTTTAAAAGATTTATTTTTCCCACAAAATTAGGAGTTTAGTCAGTTTCTTTATTTTCTATAACGCAAGTCGGTCGTTCATGAAAAGCTCTTTGACTTTTCTAAAATGTCTTATTTTGTTACAGATTACATTTAATCTAAAATCAATACATTAGATCTACAGTATAGGTACTGTATTTATATTAAATTTGCAGATACTTCCCTGGGGTGGACTTGGTAGGTTCGTACTTCGTTCCAAAATATCAATAATAATGAATTCTTGTATTTCTCATCAATGAGGCTACTAACTAATTAGAATCTTTTTAATTCATAGCACCTGCAATGAGAAAAAAAAACTAAAGCTCGTTTAAAGGGATTCAATGTTAAAAAAAACACAAATTTCCATTTTATGGGTGTTATCAAAATACAACGCAAGTATACCACTCTCCAAAAGTTTATTTCTGGTTACAGCCGTGAAAACATATGTAAGCATACTATTTTGGAGATAGATTTAAATTTGTTAAATTTAATAAGCCAAAATTATCTTTCTAATTTGTCTAGGTTGTTCAGCAGTTATTTTTTCTTCTTTAGAATGTATGATTTAAATATACCAGTTCATTTTCAGCTAGTGTGGCACACATTTCAAAATATTTCTTCCAAATAGAGTTGTAAAGCGTAAAACTAATTAAGAATTAATACGATAAAAACACTTTGAAGACAAATTAATTTAGTTTTGTTGGTCTGCAAATAAAAATACGTCACAATTTAGCAGTGTTATTTAAAAAAAATAAGCGTATTATTAAGGCGCTGATAGCAATGAAAGTATGTTTGTTGTAAACGTCTTTTGATTCGGACCCCCAACCTACTGTCTCCAAACAGTTGAGTTTCAAGGTGCTAAAATAGTCGATCTTAAATTCCTAAACGCCAGAAAGCAAGTGGGTTTATAACGTTCCTGGCGGAACTGTCCGGCAGTAGGAGAAAAAACGGTGTGAGTAGGAAAATACAAATGACAATACAATTTGTGTCATGACCCTTTTCCACAAATATCCATTCTGCACTCCTATACCAGTTACAGTCCCTATCTTCTTTTCCTGGGCGTTTAAGTCTTAAAGAAAGGCCGAAATATGTGGGTTTTTTGACTTTTAATAGTGGAAAATTTCAACTTTCAAATAATGTTTACAACTATATATATTTATATATAGTCTACATATTTATATACGTAAGTATATTTAGTCGTATAAAATAGCTTCGTATTCATTCCAGTAAACACCAAACTCCTGTTTAAGGTTCTATCAATATTTAACCTAAGAGCAACATCTTATTGGCAATATCTCATCTACCTTGCCACGCCCGCGGTGTTTCCGAGTGGCGGGTTGTCGAACAGGAAACATCAGGAGTAGCTGACTAGGAAGTGACGTAACGTTCGATATTGCTGTTGGGGTTCTTGGTTGCCTCCCGGCACTTTGTGTCTCTCTCAAGTTGAGAAACTTGTACCTGCTTCTACACAACCATGAACAAACCGAGACTCAATACATGAGATCTCCTCTCCTTAGAGCTGATTACATGGTGGATATGTTGGGGAGGAGTTATATTACAAGTCATAACATTATAAAGACCCGCTTAAATGGCCGCGTGGTCAAACGCGCTACTCTCGCAGTAGACTAGACTGCCGATGACGGGGAGATCGAGGTTCGAAACCCAGTCGGGTCTACTGAGGGTGGCTTTTCCAAATATTTTTCCATCATCCCTACATAAAAATGTGGGTGCACTTCCTCTAAATATAACCTTCATAATCCCTAAAGCGATTAGCGTATAGTTAGTACATTGGCGTATAATCCAAACGGGTAGTAAGACTTAGTGCTAAAAAAAGGATATTCTAACTTTGGTTGCTATTCCATTTCAATGATTCTTTTATAATTCTACAAGGACTTAGTTCTGTTTTAAATTAATGCTTGATATATCATTATTTAAATAGGCAATATCGATAAATATTTACCACTCAGAAATTAAATATCATATCGCTAGAGCTGGATATTTATTGGTGGAATATTTTGCTGGTTACGTTTATTTGAGATACAGTTGTGGATTTAAAACATCATTTTTAAAAAGCACAGCAAACCTTAAAATAAAAATTAGCACCATTAAATACACATGTATTTTATATACTTTTAAACTGAGCTATCTTTATTTTGTCCAAATACAATAAATCTACAACTTATAAATTGGATAGGAAATGAAACTACCAAAAAATCAGTTTAGTAATGCATTGTTAGCGTTACTTAAACTATTACATTCTAGGTACTTCCCAAACAATTAAACCCAAATAATAATGTATTTTGAATAAGACTGTCTAAATACCCTGTCTGTCCACCTGATCGTCTCAAGTCGTATACATTTATCAAAACCCAATCATATTTGACTTTAAATTATTCATGAATAAAAAATGTATGATCAAAAATAAATAATTGTTTTGGAGTGTTAATCTTTCGTTTAAGTGTATACAGTAAAATATTTTTCAGATGTTAGCAGAAAAATGTTACATATTATTTGATCAACAACGGTCATATATATAAGAAAATTATTTTTAAATATTCGTATAGCTGTATTGGTAGGTAATATAAACAATAGATATTTTAGTTTCAAGATGATAGTAATATACAATAAAAAATAGCTAAAGCAATAGAACATAAAATTTTAAACATTCTTAAAATTAATGACTTAAATCCAAACTTTTATAAAATATTTAGGAAATATTTTTCCCTGTGTGATGAGAAATGTGTTATTTCCATTTTACTAACAGCTTTCAAGATTAAAGAATGGTAGCTTTAAGCAAAAATTAACGATACTTTAAATTTCATCAATATTTGGAAATATATTTACTACAAGCAATAGACTGGAGTTTTTGAGACTAAAAGTTTAAGGATCTAATTTCTGTTGGTTTCACTGAGGGGTGATTTTACCAATATCCACGCTAATGCGGGTGTATTTCTTCTAAGCTACTCTCCCAATCCCTGGCCATTACATTAAGCCCTTAATAACTTTGATGCACCCGCTTCAGTGGCCGAATGGTCTAAGGCGTCACTCACGTGTTGGACTGGCCTGCTGCTGATGACGGGAAGTTCACGGTTCAGATCCCGGTCGGGTCTATTGAGGGTGGTTTTTCCTAAATGATTTCTTACTCTCCTTCCACGCAAATGCGTTTAGACTACCTCTAAAGTGCTTCCATCCTCATCCCTAACCCTTTAGAGTAAAAAGCTTGTGTCCGTTTAATCTGAACAGTGATTTAAGACAAGGTGATTTAAAAAAACTATGATGCCATATGTAATAGCACACATTAGTCCAAAACTCTAATCATAAAAGAGAATAATTTTATAGAAGCATTGTAATGTGTTGGCCTACTATACAAACCAAGAGTTCAAGGTTTAATCCCAGAGATGTACAGATGTTTATATTTAATCATATACATTATTAGAACGCCTATTACCTAAACCCGGTTATCCGAGTTTCCAAATATCCAAATAACCGCAACCAAATCGTAAGCTTCCCCCACTCCCTTTGAGTCAGTGTTTTTCTGTAATTATAATAGTATATTATAATGGAGTACGTTTCGCGGATAAGATTCCCCCCTTTTTTTATTCTAACTTTCCGAATTATATCTATCCGAACCGCCTTTGTCACTAATCAATAAGGACAGTATGCGTTATATTGTACTAAATTCTATCGATCATTTGTGCTTTGGAAGATGTACAATCCAATTTTCATGTGACAGAAAATTTACTGGATCTACTTTAACGTATTCATACGCCAAGTAATATGATCTGCAGATGTCGCTTTTGATGAATATTAAAATGTTATCAATACCTTTAAAATAACACCAGTAATATAGTAAAATATTATCAATGTTTACCGAAGAAAGTTATGTTCTTAGGTTCTTACTACGTAAATTGGACCGTAAATCCTGAAACTTCGCAAGTATGGCGCTCAGTAGCCATGCTTGTAGCTGTTTGAGGAATGATGGAAATATCAAGAATAAAATACCTATCGATTGGAGCTCCAGTTTGACGCCACATGTCGGTAAGCAACAAGTATGACGTCATCACACGCCGCTCATAAAAACACGCGCGGGATTCTTCGCGAAACAAAATAACGTGATTATAGCCGCCTGGGAAAAAGTGATTTCTGAAGGGAATTAATTGGCTATTTATTTTGTTATTTGGATTATCAACATTATTATTATTGTTTTTAATATTTTCAATAGGTAAGGAAGGTAAACGTACTAGCAATGAACAGTGTTCCAGTGATAGACATATTTGTTAGTTGTATGATTAAAACAAGCCTCAAACTGCACACATACCCTATCTATAAATGTTATGTGTCACTTTGAAATATTTCGAAATAGTTCACTGATTTACCACCACTGTGGTTTAAATCTGGATATTGTCAATTGGCATTGTAATTTTCTGTGTTGGATATTTCACTGGTGTGGCAGTGTTTCTTGTGTCATATGTTAAGTAAGCTACCCTGGACTATGTTAATTGCGATTTAAACCTTTTTTACCCAAGAAATCATTTCATACTGGAGGTAGGTGAAATAGAATATATTTTTTGTAGGGAAAAAGTATAATTCATTGTATATTTGTAAAATGGCATACGATTATCTGCATGTTCATTACTGGTACACATTTTCCAACTGTGACCAGTAATGGACACTTGTGTCCATAACTGAGACATTACAGTTTGGACTTAATAGTTGAATTTAACTTAAACAAAGAAAGTAATATTAGTCACAATGAAGAATTGGTTTTGTTAATATTCTATTTATTTTTGGAGCAGTAATGGACATATGGTAATTTAAACACAAAAAAATAAAATAAATTGTTAATATTGTGTAGATTAATCGTACATTCTACTTGTCCTTAATTGGTCCGCTAAAATTTACTACTCATCCAAAGTAATTAAGGAAATTAAAATCTCAAATTTAAAAATTAAATACATGATTATCATTTCAAATATTTACTGAAATATTTCGTGCATGAATAGTTTCATATTTTACTTTAAAGACGCGAAATGGCTCCTGTTCTCAACTATACTGAGCAGGCCATGCAAAATTCGTACAGATGAATCTGAGGAAAATTTTGAAGACAAAAGAAAAGAAATGCGTAAAGGTGAAACTGAGGTAAATCTTGAAGAAAATACAAAAGAAATTTATAAGGATTTTACTGGCAAATCATATGGTCCAAACACGAAAGAAGTAAATACTGACTGTGTAAGTAATTAACAAATATAGAATTGTGAGATCTCAGTGACAGAAGTTACATTAGAAACATTGGCAAGAAGCTAAATTAACAATAAAACGACTCCTCCATCAAATTTTCAAATAGTTACGCCACAATCGTAACCATCACGTTTATGTGACAGTTTGAAAAATATTCCAAGTCCATTTAAAAGTATAATTTTTTGGCTATAAACGCCAAAACAAGATTCTCTAAAATCAAAGAAAAGAGTTAAAATACCTGCTGTTATCACAACAGTGGCATGATTATCATAAAAAAAGTTTTTGAGAAAAAGAAAAATGAACAAAAGCTTTGAGAAAGAAATCGAAAAAGAGAAGATAAGAATAAAGAAAAGAAAGAAAAAATGAACACCAAGAAAATTAAGAAAACCATCAACAATGAAAGCGGGTTCTGCAATATATGTCAAGAATCAATTAAAAAGGGTATGATTCAGTGCTTGTCATGTAAATTATGACAACATGAAGATTGTTCAAATGTAACACTTAGTTTGAATAAGTATTACCGTGCAGAATGTATTAATTAATATGATTTAATTCGTTGCAATAAGTGTTCAAGATTAACTGTCCATTATTGGCTCATCGATATGACGATTACTAGTACATTCTGTTTTCTATAGTGTCCATTATTGGAACATGTAGTTGTTATAGCAATCTATATTATATAACTAGTGGTTATAAATTTAAGACTTTTCGATTTGTATGTTAAAAATAAATAGTATGTTGAAGTGCATGATATTAATAACAAGTCGAGTAAAACTGTGTAACTTTTTATTTAAGACAATGAAACTCAAATATTGTCGTTGCATCGCTTAACATGTCCATGAATGGGACGTTTACAATTCTTATAAATTTGCCCTCACTCATGTCAAAATTCACTACCCTTCTCGGGCCTCCCGTAACCCTAAAATTATTTTCTCTCAACATGTCTTACAAAGTGGGTCCTATAGGCCGTTGTATTCATAGCGTCAATTCTAGATTTGTCTAATTCTACTATTATCACAAAGGAAAAGCCAAACTCAGAGTTATTTAAGGAACTACCTTATCATTAGTCTACCGAGTTGATGTTCTACCTCTAATATTTAGATTTGCATGATTTTACTTAGTGTTTTTATTTTTTGTGTTTTAAATAAGATCAATACTTATTGATTTTCCCTACTAATCTTTATAAAGGTATTTTATCAAAACATTTTTTAGTACCGCATCTTACTACCCATTTGAATTATACGCTTATGTACTAATTACGTTAAGAGTTTTAGGGATTAGTAAGGTTAAATTTGGGGGAAGTGTACTCGTATTTGCGTGGACGAAGAGTAGAAAACCATTTAGGGAAAAAAAAACCTCAATACACCCGACCAAGATTCGAACCTTTATCTCTCCGTTATCGGCAGTCTAGTCTACTGCGAGAGTAGCTCTTTAGACCACACAACCATAAAAGCTGGTAACTTTTTTTTGAAGAGCCGCTGTTTTCTCCATATGGATGTCTCCAAAGGATATTTTCATTAGCTTTTCAATCCTCTAACACCTCCCAAAGTTTGGATGTTTAGTCAAGAAACATCCTGTATATTAGAGATGGGGCGCTTTGATCCTTGATTTCTCGAATTCCTCTAATCCTATTGTCAATTCAATCCAATAATATCTCGAATACAAATATATAAGGACCTTGACTTAAAATAACAACTTTAATCAATTTATAAGTGGAAATTTTTTAAACTTTGTAGTTAGGAGAGTAACAAAATCACAAAAAAATGATCAAACTCTATTAATATAAATAATTTACTAAAATAGTGTTATATTTATTGTTTATGAAGTAATAGAGATGACAAACTGAATATAATTTATCAGTGGCACTAAGACTTAAATTTTTTTTTAGTTACATTTCAAATATTTTCACTACAACTAAAATTGTTCATTTTTAAAAAATTCGAAGATTCAAATTTGGATTTGGAGATTTGAAAGAAAATGTAAAATTTGGAACTAAAAAATATAGGATTTGACACATTTATTTTATATAAATATATATATATATATATACACATTATAATTCCATATAAACGGAATTTGGATCTAATTGCTTATTTTATGTTATGAAGTCATATATATATATATAGATGTGGATGGAATATGAGAACAAAATATCATTTGTCATGGTTACTGAGCTCAACTATTTAGGTAAAATTTTAACTAACAATAATATGGATCTTAATAAAAATATAATCTGGAAATGCATACAATTACTCGGTCAGTAGGCTGTTGACATCTCGCCTGCTGTTAAGGAATATAAAACTAGGAATATACAAAACAATAGTTTTACCGGTTATTCTCTATGGGTGTGAAACATAGTATGTTACCTTAAATGAAGAAAATAAATTTAGGGTGTTCTAAAATCAAGTAGGCCTAGTTAGGAAAATATTTAACCGAAAAAGGGATGAAGATACTGGAGAGTGGGGGAGGTAACGAAATGATGACAAGTTTTTTAACATGTGAATAATTATCATCCCTGTCGTTTTATTATCTTCCTACAACCCACCCACCTCATTCCTAGCCTATAGATTAATAATTTCATGATAATTCTGTGTAAGCTTATGAGTACAAAATTTGAAACAATAGCTCACCCTGAAGACACCATCCCCCGACACCTGGGTATGTTCTCGCCGATCAACCGCCTCTCGATGCCCAAGATCTTCACCGACTTTCCCGTCTTCAACTTCTCCATCTTTCAACGACGCCCGTGTGAAATCACGCGCGTTTGCCTTTCCTCCTAAACGTGTCTGCGTTCCTTTAATGAGAAATACTTCCTCTTATAATTTTATTCCCAGTACAGATTTAACTGACAGAATATTAAACTCGCGCCTTTTGATTTTACAAACTGTTGTTGTCGACGTGTATGATCCGCGTGTGAAGAGGAGTACCATATGTTAGGTATGTGACGTCACCGGGCGTCGCTGCTGCTCTCTACCGCCCTTATCACCCGCCCAGTTGTGCGGGTATCGGCGTGACGTGTGCAGACTTGGTGTGGCCGATATATTGAGCTAGAACACGCTGGATCAACAACCAAAACTGACACAAGATAGAACCAATCATCTCAGTCATGTCAATGATCCCTCCCTCTTCCCCCCCTACCAACCCCCGATGCGTCAATTTGATTCCCCTCCCTCTCACCCCACCTATAACCACAACAATTCTTCCCCCATCCCTTCTATTGTATACACTGCCCCTCTCATGTTATAAAACCTAGAGTCAAATTTCTATAGTAATAATCTTATCTAACAACTATAAAAGTTAACCACTTCGGTGACCGGATTGTCTAACGCATTGCTCTCGCAGTAAACTAGACTGCCGTTAACGGAGAGTTCAAGGTTTGAATCTCGGTCGGGTGTACTGAGGGTGGTTTTTACCATGGTGGTTTCTCACTCTCTCTCCACGCAAATACGAGTACATTTCCTCTAAATATCACCTTCTTAAACCTTAACACATTAGTCAATTAGTACATAAGCGTATAACCTGAACGGGTAGTAAGACGCGGTGCTAAAAAAAAAGACAGAAAAATTAATATGATTTTCATAATAAGTCCGTTATTTCAAAACTGAAAAGCTCATGTTACCACAATGGGGACATAAAATATTACAATATTGTGTTAAAATAAATTTATGCAAAAATTTATCTAAAAATATTATTGAAGGCATTTGATAACTTTTAATTGATAAATCGAATAAAACATATCTATAAAATGCCAAATTTTAGTGAATTTCAATCAATGTTGGTGGTTGAAAGTAGGCTTCCTAGAAAAATCGGGGTGTACTTTCACGTATACATACGTCAAGTTGTTAAATGTTTAGATGTCAATTTTAATGGATATTATCAATACCTATAAAATAACAATAGATACTACAGTAAAATTGACCGTACTGTGGTCTAGTGGACAGAGTTTCTGGCCACAGATCCAGAAGTCCCTGGTTTGATTCCCAGCGCTTTCAAATTTTCAATGAAACAGTAGGTCTGTAATGGGATAAACTCAGCCTCGTGAGGACAAATGAGGAGCTACTTGAATAAATAATCACGGTTCCTGTCTAGAAAACTGAGATTTAAAGGCTGGGGGGGCTCAATGTCCTGACCTTGACATCATCTATCCAAAAAGTGGTACTATCTTCGCCAACATACGGTGGCTGCTCGGTTGGTATACTGCTTGCGGGTTGATGCCATCGTGGTTTTTTACAGTAAAATGTCATCAATGTGATCATAATAAAAATTGATTTTTGTAATTTTTAAAAGGTTCTTCCTACCAAAATCCTACTATAAAAGATAATCTGAGAGTGGTACAGAAACTGAGCTATTTACTTCATATCTCTAGTTTATTTCTTTATTGTGTAAATTTACACAATGGGATTTAGTAAGGATATTAATCTTCACCTATTTTCCTGGAGACAAGGAGAAAACATCGTTGTGAAATAAATAATCATTCAGAAACATATGATACACAATTGCTGAGAAGTCCTGCCAATTTTTAGCTATTTAAATTATATTTATGGATATAATTTAATGAGCTGGACTGGATAGAACTAGTAAATATGGAAACATGTATAACGGGACGTATAGAACTAGCTCAATAGGAAAATTATAAGTGGACTGGTATAACTAGCTCAGATATTGAAATAATGTTATAAGGTGGACTGGATAGAACTAGCTCAAGAATGAAAGATTTACAAGGGAGATGGACTAGCTCAATAGTGAGATGTATAAGTGGTTGGGTGAATAGCTCAAGAAGCATGATATCGTATTTAATTGCGCATAAACTTCGAGCTAATATTTCCATAGATAAAGTATTATATAGCATACATTAAAAGCTTCCTTCCTTTGAAAATTGGACTGTGGATGTTACAAAATGCTTCAAGATTTTTTTTAAGTCACTGAACTACTGAAAATAATTATTTTTTTCAAACAGTTTTGGATGCTCAGTAATAAACCATTAATAATAAAACCTAAACTGGAGACCTGTAAACTGTATTACTTTTGGGTTTAATCTGTCTATTCCAAAAATCATAAGAGAGAGAAAGATCCAGACTTAACAAAAAAGCTTTCATTCTTAAATATGAAATAATATAAATGGTATTAATTACTAGGTACCCACTTCGGTGGGTCTAACGCGCTACTCTCAGCAGTAAACTAGACTGCCGATGAAGGGAAATGAGGTTCGAATCTTGGTTGGGTGTATGAAGGGTTTTTTCAGAATGGTTTTCCCCGTACCTCCACGCAAATGCGGATACACTTCATACAAATATAAATTCCAGATCCCATAAAATCCCTTAAGCGTAATTAGTACATAAGCGTATAACCCGAACGGTTAGTAAAGGCCACTTTCATAGCCAGACATAGTACGTTTCAATGCGGCGCTATACTAAATACAAGACGAAACCTACCTAGACCAGAATGCAATGGGCCAGGTGTATAGTCAGATTTAGTACTCCTAAAGTTCGGCGATATAATAAATACAAGACGACACCTACCTAGACCAGCATGCAATGGGCCAGGTGTATAGTCAGATTAGTACGCCTAAAGTGCGGCGCTATACTAAATACAAGACGAACCTACCTAGACCAGAATGCAATGGGCCAGGTGTATAGTCAGATTTAGTACTCCTAAAGTTCGGCGATATAATAAATACAAGACGACACCTACCTAGACCAGCATGCAATGGGCCAGATGTATAGTCAGATTTAGTACGCCTAAAGTGCGGCGCTATACTAAATACAGGATGACACCTACCCAGAGCAGAATGGAGATGCTAAGTCTGACTATGAAGCTGGCCCTCAGAACCCGTTCGGATTATGCACATACACTAATAATCTTATTGAATAGGAATGATTAAGGTCAAGTTTAGAAGAACTGTATCCACACTTTCATGGAGAAAATGTGGGAAATCATTTATGAATAAAATACCTTAGTACACCGACCGGTATTCGAACCTAATCTCCTCGTCACTGGCAATCCAGTCCTAACCTAGAGTGACGCGTTAGACCACTGATTCAGGTAAGTGGCCTCTAAAACTAACAGATTCAAAAAATAAACGACACAAAACAGATGACGGCTATCAAATGTCTACTGGGACTCAACCACTAGAACGAGCACAATCATCACGTGGAATACCGGACGGGAATTCAACCGGGATCTTTCAGAAGATGGATGCCAAGCGTTTAAAGGCTACCCGACCACAACTATCCCTCATGAGATATGTAATTTAATTTAAATCGCTTTGTTCCGGTCTGCTAGGTCGTGAGCTTTAGGCCGCTCGGTAACAATCAGCCCGTAATTTTAATTAGAGGAACCGCTGTGTTGTGGTAGCACTAGAAACCGCTGATACCAAACCTTTACATGCGCCAGTTATGGTTATGTACTGATTACCCTAATGGGTTAGGGGTGATGAAGGTTGAATTTAGAGGAAGTGTACCAGCATTTGCGTAGAGGGAGACTGGAAAACCTTTTTGAAAAACCTCTGTACAACCGACAGTCTAGTATATTCCTAGAGTGGCGCCTTACACCATGCTGCCACCGAATAAGTTATCCGCATAATTGATCGCGATGTATATAATTAGAAAGGAGTATTTAATATATTGTTGTTACTAGCTTCTGTGACCACGTGGTCTAACACGCTACTCTCGCAGTAGACTAGACTGCCGATGACAGCGAGATCAAGGTTCGAATCTCGTTCGGGTGTACTAAGGGTGGGTTTTCCCTCAATGGTTTTCCACTCTCCCTCCACGCAAATGGGTGTACACTTCTTATAACTATAACCTTCCTAATACCTAAAAACCATTAGCGTAATTAGTACATAAGCGTATAACCCGAACATCATTACATGTCCATACCATCTCACCCTTACTTCCTCTACTATATCACGTACTCCAACATCCTCATTACATGTCCATACCATCTCACCCTTACTTCCTCTACTATATCACGTACTCCAACATCCTCATTACATGTCCATACCATCTCACCCTTACTTCCTCTACTATATCACGTACTCCAACATCCTCATTACATGTCCATACCATCTCACCCTTACTTCCTCTACTATCTCATGTACTCCAACATCCTCATTACATGTCCATACCATCTCAGCCTTGCTTCCTCTACTATCTCATGTACTCCAACATCCTCATTACATGTCCATACCATCTCAGCCTTGCTTCCTCTACTATCTCATGTACTCCAACATCCTCATTATATGCCCATACCATCTCAGCATTGCTTCCTCTACTATCTCATGTACTCCAACATCCTCATTACATGTCCATACCATCTCAGCCTTGCTTCCTCTACTATCTCAGTACTACAACATCCTCATTACTTGACCATACCATCTCAGCCTTGCTTCCTCTACTATATCACGTACTCCAACAACCTCATTACATGTCCATATCATCTCACCCTTACTTCCTCTACTATCTCATGTACTCCAACATCTTCATTACATGTCCATACCATCTCAGCCTTGCTTCCTCTACTATATCACGTACTCCAACATCCTCATTACTTGACCATACCATCTCGGCATTGCTTCCTCTACTATCTCATGTACACCAACATCCTCATTACTTGACCATACCATCTCGGCATTGCTTCCTCTACTATCTCATGTACTCCAACATCCTCATTACATGACCATACCATCTCAGCCTTGCTTCCTCTACTATCTCATGTACACCAACATCCTCATTACTTGACCATACCATCTCGGCATTGCTTCCTCTACTATCTCATGTACTCCAACATCTTCATTACATGTCCATACCATCTCATCCTTGCTTCCTCTACTATCTCATGTGCCTCAACATCCTCATTACATGTCCATACCATCTCAGCCTTGCTTCCTCTACAATCTCATGTCGTTACAGCTAACAGTCCATTGCATTGGTGCATACAGATAGTAATATCAACAATAAAGGGGGGAAAAAAAAAGTACTAACAAAAAACGACATCCCTACACAAGGTTTCCTTTGGGTCTCCTTGAAAGGAATAAACGTGCAACGTCCGTCGCAGCCCGTCCATATATGATTCAACCTAGTGTCGTATCATTCCTTTGATGTGACGGCGGAAAAAACCGACAAAATATGGTCGACCGGGTTCATTGAATGTATTTGTATCGCATGTTGATACGTAACTATGACATGTTTTCCCGTCCACGCTGATACGCAATTGCGGTACGATACGCGGACATGTAACAAATGGATAAACGTTTGAATACTATATGTGTTATGATATATGACCCACTTCGGTGGCCGCGTGGTCTAACCTGTTACTCTAGCAGTAGACTAGACTGCCGATGACGGGGAGATCGATGTTCGAGTCTTGGTCGGGTGTACCGAGTGTGGTTTTCCAAAAAGTTTTTTCACTCTCCCTCCACGCCAATGAGGGAACACGTCCTATAAATATAACTTCCCTAATCGCTAAAACCATTAGCGTAATTAGTACATAAGCGTTATAACCCGAACGGGAAGTAAGACAAGTTGTTAAAAAAAATTGCCCCAATCTTTAAACGGAATCGATTCAAAAAAATAAATTTCTATTCAGATCCATCCAGTGATTTTATTTATTAACGACGCATAGATTTCCCCCTTCCCCCATCACCTCCGCCCCGGATTAAATTCTGACACCCAGCCAGTCACGTGTTGACTAGACCATCAAGTGTTTGATCAGGTGAGGTGGGTAGGGGGGATTAGTGACCAGCACCGTGATTAAAAGTACCCCCCTCCCCCCAAGGTCTCTCTCTAACCTTTTAGCTATCTCTAGTCTCGCGATAATTAGACTTTGCCAGCGGGTAGGAGGGGGAGTTTAATCAAACCCTGCTACCCCTTCCTTGCCTTTTCGTCAACAACAGAAATTCAAGGCTTCGTTCGTGCCGCTTCTATAACGGAGTGAGGACTTTGGAAACCCTGGTTCATGCAAGTGATATAACCCGTCTCATAACACACACACACACACACACACACAACACACACACCACACACAACCTCTCAATCCTCTAGGGGACTTAAACTGTAGATTCACACGCTCTCGAAAAAAAAAATTAAGAGCAATAAACGTGGTCAGGTTCAAACCAAACTCACGAGATGTCAGCACCATCCGTTCAGGTCCGATATTTTATTTAGGGCAGGGGCGTACGAAAGGGGGGTTATGAGGCGGGATACATCCCCCCGAAATCCAAAATAATCAAAAGCATTATCTACCAACAAAATAAGAAAGAAAAAACACACGTGTTTCACACATTGTTCCTGTACGTGTACACTAATATAATATCGTAGTATCAACATTTAAAATTTATTATAGATATGGCAGATTATTTTGTATCGATAGATGGTGATTGATCGATAGTTAAATCGATCGATTGAAGCAGTTTCTTGCCCATTCATTTGGAGCGCTAAGTAATGCTATAGTGGCGCATAGAATGATGGACATAAACATATATATGGTATTAGACGAAATGGTGGAGAAACCTCGTGGGTTAGTACTTCTGTAAACTTTTAAGGTTCACATGGACTATACTGGTGGACAGGAACAGTAAGTGTTGTGTTTGTGTCATGTTTGTTTCGCTGACTATTATTATCAATTTTATGGTGACCTAGCGGTCTAGGGGTAAGGTGTCAGACTTCTGTGCTGGGGGTCCGGGGTTCAATCCTCGGTCCCGGCACAGATTTATCTGATTTTCAAACCCTTCCTTCACCTCTGACAAGACGTGTATTAATCACAACTTGTGAATGTGAGGAATACCAGGCCTCCACCGTGGTTCGGATTCCACGTTAAACTGTAGGTCCTCCATTTCATCTCACAACCACCCTACCATTGCACATGTAGCGTTAGTGCGTATAACCCGAACAGGTAGTAAGACGCGGTGCTAATAATAATTATTATCAATTTTATTTTGTTAGTTTGAAAGAGCCATTGTGTGCGTGCGTGTGCCCGCGGTGTGTGTTTGTATAAATACAGGGTATTTGGTAAGTTCATATGCCTATAACTCAACCGAGTAGTAGGACGCTGTGCTAAAAAAATATTAAAATGTAACCTTACATGACTGTTCAGATCGACATGACATCTGTCAAGTGGGAGAATATAAAACCCTTTTTAATCATATTTCGATGGATAGATGGACGTACGGGGTGACAGAAGAAGAAGTCCTCAGAAGAATGGGTGAGAAGAAAACCATTTTGGATGTGATTCTTCGGTACAAAGCAAACTGGATCGGACAAATCTTTAGTAGGAACTGTCTTCTGCTCGAGGTAATGGAAGGAAAGGTTGAGGGAAAGAGGAGCTTAGAAAGAAGGAGGATTCAAATATTGGATGACTTGAAGAAAAGAAGAAAATGCTGGAGCTGAAGGAGAAGGCAGAAGACATGGTGCATTGGTGGTCTAAGTTCACTAACAAAAGGAATGAACCTGTCTTGAGACAGAATATATTATAATAATAGAAAAGGACGAGGCCATTATGTAGTTATGACGACTAGTAGGCTCAGGTACACCTGATTTATCGTACCGCAACCACTGGGCTTATGTTAAAGCCATATATCTTATCGTTGTTTTACTGAATGCAAGAGAGGACTGACAGACAAGCCGTGTAGATTCAAGTGTCAAAAGCTTTGTAACTGTCAGGCGCTGAACTGTGTGTGGTTCAGCCTCTTGCTGTCTTCACGTAGCTTCCTGTCGACGATAGCTTGGTACAAACTGTGTGTGTGTGTGTGTGTGTGTGTGTCTGCATGTGTGTGTGAGTGTGACAAAGAGGCAGTCATTATCACTCGGTTAAAGAAGAGCATCGATCGGGAAGATCCCATACGCAAACGTCTCAATGTTACGAATGGAATGCGATTGTGGGAGGAGTTATATATATATATTTATCACCCCGTCTTACTACTCGTTCGGGTTTGTACGCGTATCTACTAATTACCTTAATTTGTTAGGTATGAGAAAGGTTGAATTTAGAGGAGTTTATAGCCGAATTTGCGTGAATGGAGAGAAAGAAAACCACCCTGAGTACACTCGACTCGGATTCAATCCAATGCCATGCAGTTCTAAAAAAAAGGGGGGGAGGGTGGCTGTGGGTTGGACGTGATTTAAATCAAAAATAATAATAATAATAGTATGAAAAATAAATATATATTGAACGTAAGGTTTAATATATTTTATCTTAAAAATATTCTTAATATTTGCAGTTATTAAGACTTAAATATCACTTTATATTAGTAAATGTGTGCAGTTCTAAATATAGTTTTGCGCAGCTCTAAAATATCCTTATAATGTAGTATGAGAAATGGAAAATCTAGATGTTTTTTCATTGTATGATAAACATTGAGTCTAAGCTTCTTCGCAATGCGAATATTATTATATTGTAAGTTATTATTATTATTATTATTATTATTATTATATTATTATTACTATTATTATTATTACTATGGCTATTTTATAAAGCGGGTAAACTCCCTCGTTTTAATGGGGGCTTCCCCCCTCCCCTTAAAAGGTTTTTAACATCCAATGGATCCTTTATTCAAAATTGACACATTTTACTTTCTCGCTATCTTACAGGTAAAGAATATTGTGATCTTCAAAAAAATCTAACTAAATAACTTATCATTGCAAAATTGTAGTACTATTAAAAATAAAAAAACTTTTATATGAAATATATTTTTATAAAAGCAACAGTTTCTGAGATATTGGCAAATATACTAATACAATTTTGTGAGCTTTAGTTTTAAAAAGATACTAAAGTTTTAACGCAATAATTCTATAATGCCATAGAGTATTTAAATATAAGTAAGTCTCTCAAAAAGTATGTTATTTTTCCTTTAACCTCTTAGGAGAAATGTTTGTACAACAATGACCTATCTCCTTCATTTTAGACTCAATAGTCAATATTTACATTTTTCACTGGTCAAAATGAGGAATTGAATAGCAATGCGATGACCTGAAGATGTGCAACACCTAATAAAATGTTAAAATTTTAACCAGATGCCGAAATTTTAATACGAAGTGTTGACCTTGTGGACCCAAAATCTATTGTTTTATTGGTCCAAACATACAAATGAGGACATTAATTCTTTAAAAATGAAAATTATAACATTTAAAACCGGGATTTATAAAATGTTTTACGTAAGTATAGTGAAATTTATGTTTGGGTGTTCTAGTGTATATTATTTCGTTTCACATATATTACAAGTTTTGAGTAAATATTTCCATTTCTAAACAATAAAGTGAGAAAGTCCATGCGGATTTCCGTACCATTTATTTTTAGTAATTGTATGTCGACATTGCTAGCTAATAAAACTTAGTAATTATTATTAAGTCTAAAAAGGTGACCTGGTGGTCTAGGGTAAGGTGTCAGACTTCTGTGCTGAGGGTCCGGGGTTCAATCCTCGGTCCCGGCACGGATTTGTCTGATTGCCAAACCCTTCCTTCATCTCTGACAAGACGTGTATTAATCACAACTTGTGAATGTGAGGAATGCCAGGCCTCTACCGTGGTTCGGATTCACGTTAAACTGTAGGTCCTCCATTTCATCTCACAATCACCCTACCATTGCACATTAGCGTAAGTGCGTATAACCCGAACGGGTAGTAAGACGCGGTGCTAATAATAATATTAAGTCTAATTTAAAACAACATTGTAAGGGGAGTCAATTTTATTTTCCTGTATTCACCTGTATATATTATGGAAACCCACAATGGAAGGAAGGGAGCGATATAAAATATCTTAAGGGTGTTCGCTTGGGGATCGTCTAGGGATGTGATATCAAAAGAAAAGTATCGATACTATACTCATTTAAAGTATCAGAAGAAAAATATCATTTCCGTACTAATATCGAAAGAAAATATCGATAGTAGTAAGTTTCGGTATCGAAATTTTAATCTGAAAATTATTATTTTTTAAATCAAGTAATAATTCTTACATTTTCATAGTAATAATAATAATAATAATAACTGTATTTTCATATTTATTTAAACACTGAAAATTATAATGATTTAACCATATTATAGTATATTTAGGTCTATCGCGTCTATGTTATGTGTTGTAACTTGGTAGGTATGATAGATAATATTGTATAAGAAATATTATAAAAGGATTTACCATACCAGCCTTCAAAATGTATATGGAAATTTAGCTGATAGAAAATTATTTAATATCTTAATATGATTAGTAATATATTTTTTCAATTTATTTTGTGCCCTTCTTAAATCATAATAAACATTTAATCCAAACATGAGGGAAGATCACAAAAAAGTTGTTTCTTTCGATACCAATCAGATACCGGAGTGTGAGTACTAATATCAGTAAAAGTATCGAGTAAAATATACTAGTATCGAAAGGAATATATCGATATAAGTAAAGTATCGATACTTTTCTCACATCCCTAATCATAACTCTTTGGTCAAATTTGAGTACTCTAGGATACACAACCTATGATGATTATCAAGAGCATTTAAACTATTTTTAATGACCCAGAATCGTAGATATGGGAAATATTGGTGGGTATAAAGGCCCCCCACCCCCTTACTGTACCCAGTTTGACTTGTTTTGGGAATGTCCTAAGATCTGCGCAGATATGTATGGAACGTAGAACGAGGTAAGAGAGGAAATACGTGACTCAATTACCAAAATTATCAGAAATATTATACGTATCAATAATACAAAACTAAACATTATAGCCCTAAATAACCCCCTGCCTCCAATTGTTATCCCAAAACTTATGTTAAAAATAAATCCTTGCTGCAATGGTTGGGGGATCCAAGCTCTCTATGATTTTTAAACTCCATCTACAGTTAAAATCTTCATAGTGATTTGATATCTATAAAAGTTGGTGGATTTACTTTCACGTGTTCATAAGTCAAGACATGCTAGTTTTCATCTGTAACTCTTAATTCATATTATCAATACCTATAAAATAACACTAATAATACAATAACAAATGTTATCAATGCTGACCGCATTAGGCTTTCCCTTTATACACTTCGATAGAACAGACTTGATACTTCTAGATTACGCATATAGGAATAACATAATATACAGCAAACCCTAACACTTTTGACTTTAATGACGTAATGAGTTCATGGAAAAGGAGCTATTGGTCAAGTCCATGTCAAAGGGGAGGGGCCACGCATGCGCTGACTAGTAATAAAAGTCTGCGCATGTGCAATGGTTAAGAATTATGGCCTAGCCAAAGAGAAATGTTGTCCGGTATAAGGTAAATGAAATGGTTAAGTACAAGTTGTCGAGAGGTAATAGATATATTATACATGCTCTAGTTTCTATATTCTCTTTGGTTACATTATTGCAGTGAAGAAATCCAGACAAAATGCCACTACTACTAAACACAGCGGCTCGCAGAACTAAAATCCTTGCCGCTTTCTTTCGATCATATTTCAAGTCCGTAACTAGTAGGTGAGGCATTAGTTTCTCCACTTGAACCGTTAGCCGCGCCACAGGTTAAGTTCGCGCCTGGCACTCCAAGGATCAATACATTTATAGCCTTGTCCGTCATGTAAGTGTATATTGGTTCGAGAGTTGCTGTTTACACTTCACCATGGTAACGAACTATTGTACGCTTTTATTCAAACGCGTATTTAAAATGTTTTTTATCTTTGAAAATGTAGTTATTTTAAAGAAATTGTAATCTAATAATAATAATGTGTGTTTATTTAAAAGAATTGGTATATTAAGTGAGTGAAATAAGCGCGAATTACAAAGGTAGGTAGACTTGTTAGTAAAATTAATTCTTCGAAATAAGTTAAACGTTAAATATTAGTGAAACTATGGCAATTACTATTAAAGTACTCACATGATTGTTTAGTGTTTTTAAAAGAGTTGTACCAATGAACAATAGTTTTGATAGTTGGGTACACACATTTTGAGTGGGTAGTTTCATTAACGTCTAATTTTAGATATGCGTTTCATTAATCCGTGTAATTGCATTAGCTGTGATACAAGTGTTAATTGTAAGGCTACTGAATTTCACTGATAAAACACATTGATATGGAATTGAAATGTAAATTGATATCAGTTTGAAATGTTCAAAGGAGATAATAGTCCTCCTGTGTCTAAAAGCAGCTAACATTTCCGTGACCGAATGGTCTTAGGCGTCACTTTATTAGCAATAGAACGGATTTCCGAGGACGGGAAGATCAAGGTTAGAATCCCGGTCGGTTGTACTGAGGGTGTTTTTGCAAAATGATTTTCCACTCTACCCTCACACAAATGTGGGTACACTTCATCTATATTCGACCTTCATCACTTTACCCATAATCATATTCAGTACATGCTATGCCTATATCCTGAACGAGTAGTAAGACAATATGCACCAAAAAAAAATTCTCTCTAACTCATGGAAGTGTGACCTAAAGTTTTAAGGCGTTAGATTTGCGTTGCACTTGGACATCATTGATGGGGTGATCCGGGTTGAATCCTGGCCGGCTCACTGTACACGCACATAGAGATGTTACGTGGTTTAAAGTGTCGATCTCGCTAAAGACTGGGTTGCCTGTGATGAAGATATCAGGTTTTAAATCTAAGCAGATTAAACTCAGATTGGTTTTGCATAATCTCTTCATAATAATGTAGGTTCATTTTCTTTAAGGCTACCTTCCAAATCATTAACCCCTAGATTGTGTCTGGTATTGAACACACTAATAACATTAATAAATATTATTTTAATTGTTAATATGTAACGGTTGTGTGAGGTTTCGAATTGTTTCAGTCAAAGCTCAAATCTCGTTCTCGGGTTCGACATCGCCTTCGAAACATTTCACCTGAATAATAAAACTTCGATATATTATAAACATGTTTATTTGAAATTCTCATTAAATGTGACTTATTAACTATATAATCATTTTTAAAACAGCTACTACACTGGATATCAATGCTGGGGGAAATTCACGGCCTCGTTGTCATGCTATCTATCGTTTTTGTGTGGTCAAAATTTACCCTCAAATATAAGACAAGTTTTGCAACGCTGGTTCGCCGATGTAGACATTATCTCCTTCATACCCCAGCACACCACCCTCAGACATAATAGCCCAGGATTATTAGCAAATAGCCCGGACGAAATTCGGAGAAAGCTGAAAATTTCAGGATCGCTCATAATTGCATGCCTTACAACATATAAAAAGTCCCCTAAAGTCCGAGGGTTGGATATTTTTTAGAAGACCCCAAAATTCAAAAAGTCAATAAATATCTAAAAATTATTTTAAAGCGGGAAAAAAATTAGAAGAAGGCTGAGCACACAAAAAAAAAGCTAAGCCTCGGGCTTTTGATCTGTTGCTAAGCATGTACATGTAATTCTGAGTCGATCCTGAAATTTTCTGCTTTCTCCGAATTTTGTCCGGGTGTACCTACCTGTTTTTTTCGGCGATATTCCTGGACTATACTTGAGAGCGAGGATATTTGACACAGTTAACTGAAAGAGAGAGATGATATAAGGCTTTCCTCCATAAGAGCTGCAGTTACCTCAACAATGATATTGGGTTTGAACAGTATTTTAACACCAACTAGTGAATAAATTACGTCTATAACGTAGAGATAAAAAAAAAATCCGGAAAATTTCAAATGGGAAAACTTTCCGCAGTGGCAGCTTGTGGTGGAGGGGTTAAATCGTTGAGGTGGCACCTAGAGATTATTGTACTTCAAAATATATGTGTTTAAGAGACGAATGGGTTATAAGAAGGAGGGAGGGGTAAACAGGAAGCACGGATAATAAGGGGGGGGGGGGAGACAAATGTTGGGCCAACCTTAAGATTATTTTAATTTATTTATTGATGATAAATATTGAAGTATGATTTATGAAAATAGCGGGTCGACAAAGGCTCGCATTCATTTGTTTCTCTACTACTTTTTTTTAGCACACGTCTTACTCGCCATTTGGGTTTAACGTCTATGTACGAATTACGCTAATTTGTTAGGGATGAGATAGGTTGAATTTAAATGAATTGCACCCGTGAAAGTTGAAAACTATTAGGGAAAACCGCCCTCAGTGCAATCGACTGGTATCGAATACCGATCTCCCTGTCATCGGCAGTCTAGACTATTGCGAGAATAGAGCGTTAAGCCATGCGGCCACCGAAACTAGTTTGATTATGTTTCTGGTGTTATCGCCCTTAGGAGAAATTAATCTTAAGTATAAACGTTGACATTTGTGATATATATATTTCGATTACATTATAGTTCCATTTAATCAATTGAAATCATTTTTCATAAATAAAATTGAAATTTTCCGTAAAAAAATATAAGGGAAATTTTCCTTCTCATCTCTACTATTACGTAAGCATGGCTAAATTCATGTAATATGTCAGCATATAATAATGTTTTTTTGCTTTGGATTTTTCTCTATAAACCTTATTTTACCTAATTGCATTTAATGGATTATTTAAAAAACAAAGTATAGTATTACTGTGTGTGACAAGCAAAACCTTATCCCTTCGAATTCGACCTTCCCTTCTAATATTTCCAGTTTCGCTTCACCTTTCACCTTCGCGCACCCCTATGACAATATGTGTCTAACCCTGATCAAATTTTCAAATTTTTTTTTTTTTTATTTATAAAGTGAGGAAAGGAGAAAAATGGGGGAAGCTTCACCAGAAAAAAAGAAGAGGAGGAAGACTTGAGATTGACTTTCATGTTTGAGTACCTTCAGAAAACAATGAGACTCAACAAGAGAGGTGGACCAAAATGTTAGCGACTGGGAGTTGGAGGTAAGTTTTTTATTATGCACCGCGTCTTACTACCGTCGGTATACGCACTTACCTAATATGTATTGGTAGGGGATGTGGATGAAAGGAGGACCTACGTTTAACGTGGAATCAAACCACGGTGGAGGCTGGCATCCTCACATTACAAGTTGTGATTATACAATCTTGTCAGAGGTGAAGGAGGGTTTGGCAATCAGAAAACTGTGCCGGACGAGGATTGAACCGGACCTCCAGCACAGAAGTCTGACACTTACCTGACACCAGGTCACCTTGGAGGTAAGTGAAGGGCCAGTACCGATACGATGAGTTATATATAACCAGGGCCCACATTTTGATGATGTCATCTTTTTTTTATTCATCACATACAATTATAATAAGTAGCTTACATAAATTTGTTCATGAGCCTCTGGTTGTAAAAATGTTTACTTTATATATCATTTTCTGTAAAAATTTTTGTCATTTTGGAATTCTTTAAGGTTATATTTTCTTGGTTTGTTTCATTTTATAGACATTTTTAGTCATTTTTCATTTATTTTTATGCATTTTAGAGTAATTATAAAGCATTCATGTTTAGTAAGTATATTTTTTAATTATATCGTTTTTTATCTAGCATTAGTTTTTTAACACACAGTTGTCGGAATGAGAGGATGACGCCATTCCAGATCCACTGCTTCACAGAAAAATCTGTAAACGGTGGGGCTCAAACCCAGGACTTTCTGATCTGTATCTAGGAACTCTGACCACTAGTCCACAGAAGTGTTCAATCTGATTACTCAAAATTTCGAAAGTGGGACTTTATTATTGTATGTCAATTGGCGGTAGTTTTTCGTGATAAGGAAGGAAAGCACCTTTTTTTAATCATTAGCTTGTTCGGAGTAATTGGAGGGTGTGATTACCAATCAATGATCAAATCCTCATCCTCCAGGCCAAATAATACTACGACATGATTTTGATAAGTGATTATGAGGGATGATTAGTTCGACACCTCAGCTCAGTCGCTAGCGTGTCTATCTACAGAGCTAAGGGTCTCGGGTTCGATTCCTGTCATGGTCGAAAAATGTATGATTGAAAAAATGTGGGATTACCCTTTTATAGTGATGAGTTATAGGCCGGGGGATGGATGTTGTATCCGTTCTAGATTTAAGTTAATTTATAAGTAGTGTGCTGATGTAATCAGTCAGTTCAGAAAGTGCACGTTAAGAACCTCAAATAAATGAGAGACAATATTTTATATGATATGTTGGTTGCTAGTACATGATGACTTGTTTACGATCTTGGACAAGAAATGAGATGGATGATTTAGTCGACTGGTTGAGCAGGCCACTCGAGCTGGTTTAGTCGAGTTCGGGCAGTAGTCAGCGGATGAGTGCGACTTTGGAGGTTAAAATCGTTGATGGGTTCCTGGGCTAGTCGGTAATAGATTGTAAGAAGCAAGTGTGGAGGGAACAAACGTTTCTTTTTCGGTCTAGTTCGATTATTTAGTCCTGGAAGCTTGGGGGTATCGAAGAATGTTAGTAACAGGATTTTGGGTCTCGGTTTAACACCCTTTGCCCAAGCAGTGTCGAATATCGTTTCGGCTGTTGTCTTATTCCGGACTTGCTGGTCAGAAGCAGCTAACCGGTTTGGAAGTATTAGTTTGAATTTTGCTACATCCACGATCTCTTCTCCTCATGATATGAGGGTGAAACGTATGAAGAGAAACCGATAAGATGGTGCTGTGAGAAAATTACACATGTATTAGTAAATTACTTATAATTAGTGGATAATTGTTTAAAATGAGCGATAGAGTTGGGTTTCGGTTTAGATGGTATGATTTTTTTTCTCTGGGTGTCTGGAGATTTGTGTCTCAGGTATGGTGATGCATCGTGGATTATTTGTGACGGTTCTTTGTTTATGTTAACAAATAAGAATATGAGGTAAATTCATATACATACATATAATATATATATATATACACATACCTAATCACGCGGTTCCCCTCTGAAGTAGGCAAGAAATTGTGCGTATAGCTCAAAAAACAACTACTCCGTACTTAATACATCCTCACTAACTTTCTCCACACTTCCCTATCCTTACACTCGCTTCGCTTCAACAACATCCATACACCGAGTCATACATGCTCTTTTATTCTGTAAACTCTTAATGTTTCTCTTTTTCACACATGTGTCTACCACATTTAGCTAAGTTTTACATGGCCTACCACTTCCTTTTGATCCACACGCTCTACCTTCATATATTTCTCTGTCACACTATCCATACTCATCCTCTCAACATGCCCAAACCAACGTAAGACGCTTCTTTCACATTGCCCAATTGGGTTCCCCTTCAAACACACTCCTTCAGCACCCATTCATTACTGAATATCCATACGAGTTTTTCCTCATACATCGGTACAGCATCCTTACGACAGGCAGCGATTACTGTCATGGGTGTGGGTACGATCAAGGCTGGTAGCCTGGTCTACTCTAAACTAATTACTAAAAGAAACTATGGAATATTAATTTATATATTTTACTGGTAATTCCACCCGAACACCAACCAGAGCTAACATATCCTGTAATGTTTCAGAAAATCTTAATGGACTTTCTGAACGGTCGCGTCGCCGACGAGGTGCTAGTGATGACGTTGAATCCGGCGGGACAACTGATCCCTGTGCTCGGGTTTCCCGCGTCGATACGGAACAAGGCGGTGTACTTCATCAAGAGGGACAAGGAAACCATCACGGGGGAAAATTTCCGCAGGAGACTGGTGTTTGGGGACATGGCGCCCAAACCTGTGGACGAGCTTGCGACCTTGGTCGAGGAGGTGAACTACGGAGATGAACATTTGTGTATTTTTGCTATAATTAGGGTACCCACTTCGGTGGCCGCATGGTATGAGGCATCACTCTTGCTGGACCACCAATGACGGGGAACTTGGAACTCTAATCCTTGTCGGGTGTATTGATAATATTTTTTGCCTTAGTGGTTGCATACTTTCACATCATGCCAATGTAGAATCATTTCCTCTAGAATTATATCTTCCTCAACCCTAAGCATAAGCGTAATTAATTAATGCGTACAACCCAAACTATTAGTAAGGGCCAGTTTCATAGTCATACTTAATACGTCTCAAGTGCTGCACTATACTAATTATTATTATTAGCACCGCGTCTTACTACCCGTTCGGGTTATACGCACTTACGCTAATGTGTAATGGTAGGGTGATTGTGAGATGAAATGGGGAACCTACAGTTTAACGTGGGATCCTAACCACGGTGGAGGCCTGGCATTCCACACATTCACAAGTTGTTGTTAATACACGTCTTGTCAGAGGTGAAGGAAGGGTTTGGCAATCAAATAAATCTGTGCCGAGATAGAGGATTGAACCCAGGACCCCCAGCACCGCTATACTAAGTACAAGACAATACCAACCTATACTCAAATGAACTGGGCCAGTTCCGCGTATGAAACTGGCCCATTTGATTCTATCTATGTAGGTGTCGTCCTGTATTTAATATAGCACCGCACTTCAGGCTTACTAGTTAAGTCTGACTATGAAATTGGCTCTAAGGCGTGGAGAAAACAATCTAAATTAATTTACCTAAAACATTTAGATGGAGTGAATCAGTCTTTTAATTCCTTTAATTTTATTCGCTCCTTTTTATTATTTTAGTTAGTTAATTTTGGTCAGGAATATTTTAGGAACTTTTTTCTGGCTGTCTTAATTTTATTCCTCATTTTCCATCCTTTATTTTACCATTTTTAGGTAGAAATTAGGGCCTAAATTGGTCCAAACCTTTGATTAATTCGTTCAAGAGTGATGAATGACTTTAAATGATTATTTACAAACGGTTTGTTTCAGGTATTTGTCCCTCTGTTGTCCAACCCCATGAACCACAAAGGATGGCCCAAAGTGGCAGCAGATGACGTCATCAAACACGTACACGAACTTAAGAACGCCGTGTACGAGGTGCAAGGGAAGATCAGTGGGCAGACCATGCTGCCCATGCCGATTGGCGTGGAGAGAGTGTACCAAGTGGAACAAGACCTTGTCGATAGGTTTGTCCAATCGAGATACCATCGGGTTGGTTGTCACGTCTAGCTCAGTTTCTAAAACATTTTTACATCAATTATTGTTTCCAGCTTGTGGCCCGGGTCAGTTTTTTATTCAAGACATATATTTTCCATTACCGCTGCTAGGTCTGTCGTAGCTTCATATGCCCTATAATATAACTAAAGACTAGGACAGGCACAACATCAATTCCCCGGACATTGATTCATCATTTGTAAACTCACATTTACCAATGATAAATTTTTCGCCATGCCGGAATTGACTGCCTATCAGTATACAGTCACGCTACGACTGAGCTAGGTGTCGGAAATTGTTTCTCAAATCGAGTGTCTAGCTATGGATCGTCCCCGGTCATTTGTCTTATTGCTCATCTACAGGTAGCTTGTCTTATGTTGCTACATATATTTTTATGGCTACTACGTACTGTCTTATGGCTACCTACAGTAACTTGTCTTATGACTACTACAGTTAAGGACTTTTCTTATGGCTCACCAAAATAGACTTGTCTTATGGCTCATCTACAGGTAGCTTGCCTTATGGCAATCTTTCAGTATCTTGTCTTATTGATCACCTACAGTAGACTTGTCTTATGGCTCATTTACAGTCGGCTTGTCTTATGGATCACCTACAGTAGACTTGTCTTATGGCTCATTTACAGTCGGCTTGTCTTATGGATCACCTACAGTAGACTTGTCTTATGGCTCATCTATGGTCGGCTTGTCTTATGGCTAGCCTACAGTAGGCTTGTCTTAGGGTTCATCTACATGTAGCTTGTCTCATGGCTCGCCTACAGTAGACTTGTCTTATGGCTCACCTACAGTAGGCTTGTCTTATGGTTCATCTACATGTAGCTTGTCTCATGGCTCGCCTACAGTAGACTTGTCTTATGGCTCATCTATGGTCGGCTTGTCTTATGACTCATTTACAGTCGGCTTGTCTTATGGCTCACCTACAGTAGACTTGTCTTATGGCTCATCTATGGTCGGCTTGTCTTATGGCTCGCCTACAGTAGGCTTGTCTTAGGGTTCATCTACATGTAGCTTGTCTCATGGCTCGCCTACAGTAGACTTGTCTTATGGCTCACCTACAGTAGGCTTGTCTTATGGTTCATCTACATGTAGCTTGTCTCATGGCTCGCCTACAGTAGACTTGTCTTATGGCTCATCTATGGTCGGCTTGTCTTATGACTCATTTACAGTCGGCTTGTATTATGGCTCACCTACAGTAGACTTGTCTTATGGCTCATCTATGGTCGGCTTGTCTTATGGCTCGCCTACAGTAGGCTTGTCTTAGGGTTCATCTACATGTAGCTTGTCTCATGGCTCGCCTACAGTAGACTTGTCTTATGGCTCACCTACAATAGGCTTGTCTTATGGTTCATCTACATGTAGCTTGTCTCATGGCTCGCCTACAGTAGACTTGTCTTATGGTTCACCTACAGTAGACTTGTCTTAAGAACTATCTACAGTAGACTTGTCTTAGGGTTTACCTATATTAAATTTTGTTTCTGACCCACTGTTCCTCCCAACGCAGCAATGGCGAGAAGATAGATCTTCAAATGAAGAGTGATATTGAGGCGATAGTCATCAAGTGGGTGTCTCAGGTCAACGACGTCCTTCAGGAAGACTCTGTTACTCCTTTGGACGAGGATCCCTTCCCCACCCCCCTCTCAGGTGACTTAGGCATATGGTGAACATTTGAAATGTATTCAACTAGTACCCGCTTCGGTAGCCACGTGGCCTAACGCGCTACTCTCTCAGTGGACTTGACTGCCGATGACGGCGAGATCGAGGTTCGAATCTCAGTTGGATGTACAGTGGGTGATTTTTTCCAAAATAGTTTTCCACTCTCCCTCCATGCAAATGTAGATACACTTCCTCTAAATATAACCTTCCTAATCCATAAAATCATTAGCATAATTGGTACATAAGCGTATAACCCAAACTGGTAGTAAGATGCAGTGACCCGCCTCGGTGGCGTAGTTGGCTAACGCGCTAGTCGTGTTGAGCCAGACCATCAAGGACGGGGAGATCGAGGTTCGAATCTCGGTCGGGTGAACTGGGGTGGTTTTTCCTAAATGGTTTTCCACTCTCCCTCCACGCAAATGCGGGTTCACTTCCTCTAAATGCTACCCTACCAATTCCTAATCCATTAGTGTAATTAGTACTTAAGCGTATAACCCGAACGGGTAGTAAGACGCGGTGCTAAATATTATTATTATTATTATTATTAAGATGCAGTGCTAATTAAAAGCTTGGGATGAATAATTAAATAAAACTTTTTTTGTATGGCTACTATCTTGAAACGGATAACCATATCGAAAAACCATATCAATACGTCGCTTAAACTAACTTTAAACAATGTATCTTCCAAATTTCGTTAAAATTGGTCAAAGCATTTGGGAATAATCGCGGGAAAAGAAACCTAACACCAGACAGACGAAATTCTAAGCGGTCGCGTCCAAACAGCACCTCGCCGCGCTTGGTAAACAAAATAGATATAACATAAAATTAAATCGGACACGGAAAGGACAAACAGATAATAGAATTAATCCATTTATATCTCTATTTTTTCCTTCTATTCATAACAAGATTGAAAAAAAAATTATCATAAAAATATTACTCTAATTTATCTCTGTATAGTTTATATTCTATAAAACTATATTATAGCATCATCTTCATCTCTTGGACCAATGTATTGATCTTTAATCAAATTTTCAAGTATACTTGTGTTTTTTTTTTCAAGTAATTAAATAGTCAAACATAATCAACCATTTCATATCATGCCAGAAGGCATAACCGGCAATGTCCATCTTTTTCTTTGCTTTAAACAGAAAAAAACACTTTGTAATTTTATTAGGAACCACTAATTTTAAAATTTCTGACCTCTGCTTGCGGTAGATATCGCGCAATGCTCATGACAGACAGACAAACTCTTGAACATTTGATTAATATAAATTGTTAATTACAAGCCATACTGTAGGACATGAGGTGTTTTTATCACAATTTATTAAATTTTGATGTGCTTGTTTTTAACTAACAGGGTTTTTTTGACCTAATGTGTTGTTCTGATAACTTTCAAACGTTATTTTTATGTAGGGTTTACCTATTTTTATTTTTTTATTATTTGCTCAATCATGTATCAAATTCAGTACGTCTTAATTAAGTTATACTTTTGACTATTATTGACTAATTTATCACAACAGTATACACTAAATAGCATTTGCAAAATGTCTTACTAATTCTTGTGTGTAGGGCCGTAAGCACGGGCGTTAGGGGGGGTTTCAAACCCCTCTCATTGAGAAATAAATTTACAATCAATATGATAAGACGAGAACAAAAATGGTTCCATTGGTAGATTCCAGCCAGAAGCTACATTTGTAGGACTCCTACTTAATAATTTATTTCCTGAAGTTTAATATATATCTGGGACAAGCTGTTGGTATCGATAAGTCGTGAATGGCTGAGGGCTGCGAATGATTGTGTGATTTATTTATTTTTTGTTCTTACATTTGTTATCGTCCCAATACAGTATTAATATTTAAATTATTTTGTATTACCTAAGGAAAAATCTCAATCATATTTTATGTGTCACCATAACTGTACTACATATTAGGTTATTGTATTGTTAACCAGTTAATTATACCTAATCATAAAATAAATGTATAATTCACACCCCACCCTTACAAAAAATTCTGCGTGCGGCCCTGCTCGTGTGAATGTGTGCTTAGAAAGGTTTCATACTGTTATGTTTCATTGCTGTCCCAGAGGTTAAGTTTTGGAATGATCGAGTGAAGAACTTGCAGTGCGTCTACACCCAGCTGAGGGAACCGAGAGTGGAGAAAATGGCGTCCATTCTAGAACTTACCGAGAGCACGTATTTCCCGCCTTTCAGGAATATGTTCCGAAATGTCGTGGCAAGTAAGTTTGAAAAGTTGTGGTCTAGTGGTCTTGAGCGATATATTATTATTGATTGAGAGGTAGGAGCTCGAATTCCCGCCGAGTGCCCTGGGTTTGATTTTTGATAGAGTATTACAACTGTGGTTTACCCCCACTCTATTCAGGTAAATTCACGTGCATTTCCTCTAAAGTACCTCACTGCCCGTTTATTTTAAATTTGTATATATATATATATATAATATATATATATATATATAAGTAAAAACAAATAAATACAAGTAAATAACTTTTTGCTGTCAGATTTTATTGGAGTTTCTTAATATATTATTTTGAGGTAAAACACTAACATAAAAAGATTTTCTTTGTCATTTTTAGCAGTTTAAATAAGTATAATTTAAAGTTTTTACCTGCTTCGATGGTCGAACGGTTGGAGGCGTCACTCTCGCATTAGACTAGACAACCGATGGTGGGGAGACAGGTTCTTGAATCCCGGTTGGGTGTATTAAGGGTGGTTTTATTTCCTAAATGGCTATCCACTAGGCTTCTATCCAAATTCGGGTACAATGCCTATAAATTTAACTTCCCTACTACCTAACGCATTAGCGTAATTAGTACATATGCGTATAACCCGAACGGATAGTAAGACGCGGTGCTAAATACAATATACATATAGAAGCTCATTTATGTAGTGGATGTATCAAATATATTTGTATACTTAAATAACTTTGATAGACAAAACTTTAAAATTGTTTAAGGTTTAACAGAAGCAAAAGAAATCAGCATCTATATGAAGCCACTGATCAGATACTTCGAGAAGATGGAGTTGATGGATTTTAACGAAATCGAACCGCTGTTCCGTCCCCTGTTGCATACCATATGTTTGATTTGGGTGAACAGCCGTTACTACTGCAACGTCACGAAACTGATTGTCCTCATTAAGGAAATCGCCAACCTTCTAATTCACCAGGTGGCATTCAAATATTATTATTAGAAAGGAAATTAAAAAGTTACAAACAACTCTACTTTAAGATTATTTTCAATCATTTCTAAAAAAAAAGTCTAAAAAATGTATTTCATTAACTTTTAATCAGCCAATACTTTCGCTGTAGACTAGACTGCCGATGACGGTGAGTTCGGAATTCGAATCTCAGTCAGGTATACTGAGTGTTGTTTTTACTAAATGGTTTTCCACTCTCCCTCCAGGAAAATTCAGGTATACTTTCTATAAATATAGCCTTCCTTAACCCTAAAAATCATTAGCGTAACTAGTACATAAGCGTATAACCCGGAAGGGTGGTAAGACTTGGAGTTAAAGAAAATTGACAGAAAAAAATATATGTTTGTATTTTCTAAAGTTCCCTTCCTGTTAACATTGGACTGTAGGTACTTATTTTGTCTTGACAGGCCTCCAAGTACCTGGACCCTAGTGCTTTGCTGGAAGGGGATGTGGATGAGTGCAGGGATTCTGTCCTGCTTTGCCTGAGATACCTGGAGACGTTCAGGTGACCGGTGTCTCATCTTACCTTCAAACTAGATGGTCCCTGGTTCGATTTCCATTGAAGTTGCGATTATATAAGGGTGTTCAAGTATATTATGAATTATTTTAGAGTAAAAGGCTTTATTTTGTTGATTAAAAAAAATGTTATGTCTAAAGGGGTGATGGTAGTGAATTGAGAGTTAAGGGCAAATTTTTTGCAATTTTTAAATGAAACAAAATTTTAGACAAAATACATCAAATATTTCTCTAGAAGAAATATAAAGTTTAATCTTATTCACTAGATGTTATCAACAGTAGTTGAATATCTGTCAAGGGAGTCCTAGAATTTGATGAGAATATGTTTCTATTTATTTAAAAAGTTTATTATTAAATTCCACTATGTTCATGACAGATATTTTTAAAAAAACTGGTGAGATTACCATGTGCATATATTAAACTCTATTTTTCTAATGGAGCAATACTTGATTTATTTTCCCAAAACAAATTGTTTGCAATGAAAACTGTAAAAACAATTACCTTTTCTTACTTCCCCTACACTCCCACCTTAAACTACACCATAGTGATCCGCTTCGGTGGTAGAATGCTCTAAGCCTCACTCTATTAGTAGTTTGGACGGGGAGATTGAGGTTCAAACCCCAGTCGGGTGTACTAAGAGTGTTTTTTTTTCCGAAATGAGTTTTCACTCTCCCTCCACATAAAATCGGGTACACTTCCTATAAATATAAACTCCCTGATACCTTAAACTTAGCGTAATTAGTATATAAGCGTGTAACCCGAACGTGTAGTAAGACGCAGTGCTAAAAAAAACATATTAAATATCTTTAAAATAGCTGAGTAGAGGAAATTATTTAACAAACGCGTTGCTTTATTTGCACGTGTGCTGTGGCTGAAGCAAGAGTTTATGTTGTACAAAATAGAAGAGGACCCCCACCCCCACTTTACGGGCTCTGGGGGAAATTGCCCCGTTTTACTCTTTGTCTCTAGGAAGGGCTCTGGTTGCAAATCCACCGGCATTCACCCATTCAGAACTCTTAACCTCATCTTTATTTGAACTACAATCCCACCAAACAGATATAGTGACCCTGTGTTTTGCTTTCAGGCTGATGTTCGAAGAATACAGAGCCAAGTTACCGACAATGTTCAAGGAAGGTCATGAGCCAGTACCTTGGACGTTCCACCCAAAGATGGCGTTTGGCCGCATGTTTTTATTTGTCGAGCGTCTTAAAAAAATTGATGTGAGTCGACGGCTGAATACTCGGTTTATAGGATACACGCGGCTACCAGGACTGGTAACAAATAAAATTTGAACAGGGCTATTACCCGCTTCGGTGACTGCATTGTCTAAGGCGTCACTCTTGCAATAGACTGGACTGTTGATGACGGAGAGATTAGGGTTCAAATACTGGTCGGGTGTACTGAGAGTGGTTTTTCCTAAATGGTTTAACACATGTAGCCCCTTTTCGTCCTCCAGGACAAAGGCAGGCATGCAAGGTTATAAAATAAGGGAGAATATACACAGAGTGAGCAGATAGGACATTAAAAAACATGTTATTAAATAATATATTCGCTCATGTTTCCAAGCAACCTATTCTGCATTATTGCGCTAAATCAACAAGGATAAAAAAGTATGAACCAGAAAATAATTAAACAACATTACCAGGAAGGTGTATACCACTTAGTTAAATAGAAATAAAGTCTAAGTCAACATGTCGGAAGTTAAATATTTGAACATAAGTTTTACTTATAGACAAAGGATATATATATATTTGATTCATTGAAAACATCATGGATATTATTTACTTTACAATATTAAATTCTCTCCCAAAAGGACTAATACATGATTTAACATAATATAAACTCGCATATCGCAGACTCTTCCCCAGTCAAATGTTTATGTTTAGTTACAGAAAGTCAGAAGGACTCTGAATATATAGCAACATATTTCCATTAGTCTGAAGGACTCTGAATATATAGCAAAATATTTCCAATAGTCAGAAGAACTCTGAATATATTATAACATATTTCCCCTAATCAGAAGGACTTTGAATATATTATAATACATTTCCAAAGGTCGGAAGTACTCTGAATATATAACAACATATTTCCCCTAATCAGAAGAACATTGAATATATTATAACGTATTTCCAATAATTGGAAGGACTCTGAATATATTATAACCTATTTACAACAGTCAGAAGGACTCTGAATATATCATCGAATATATAAAATACTAAGGCCTAAAAAGAATTTTGACATACAAAAAGCAGAAACTTCCATTTGTTCTTACATTTTTGAAAACGTAGACGTGTTCAAGATCGATATCCTGCCAAGAGCGAAGTGTACTCCAATCTCCTGACAGTATTTATTTGATATATTTTACTCAGAAAGGAGGAAGGTAGGGATTACACACAAGGCAGACACAACAGAGAGAAAAAGGGGGAAGGGGGAGTGGCGAAAGGGGAATATGTGACGAGAAGGCCGCAGAAAGCCCGAGAACAGTCATCTAGGCAACGTGGAACCATATAGCACCTGAAATGTGATACTTCATACTTCCCGGCGGACTTAGTGAACACTCGATGTTGGCCCGGCCAGTTCCCTCACGCATTCATTTCTTGACCACATGTTCGCGTAGCCGGTTGTGTGGCGTGGGGGATAGTTAGCTTGGGATGTACATAGTTAAATGGAGCACGGTGAGTTTAGAACATATTATTTAAGTTTGGTAGAATATTACCCTTCCTCTAAATTCAAACTTCCCCATACCTAACATATTCGCATAATTAGTACATATGCGTACAGCCTGAGTGGTAGTAAGTCGCGGTGCAACAAAATAGAGATATTAAATATAAACTACCTTTTAACATAGTTTCGTTACTCCTCGAATTAAAGACAATACTCATAATATTATCTTTGAGTAAGTAGGTAAGTAGTGGTCTCCAAAACCTTATTGATCAAATCATCACCTATAAAATGAAGTAAAAAAATAATTCTATCATAGGTTTTTATTGGTGGCCCTAGTAACGATTAAACATCTGAAGATGAACTACGAACTCTTCCCCTATATTGTGTTTCAAACTACAATCGTGAGGTGCTTACACCCAATATCATTGCTGAGGGAATTTCAGGTCTTATGGAGAAATTTTTATCTTCATTATCCCTATCCCTCTCTCTCTCTTTCTCTCTCAGTTAACTGTTGTCAAATCTCCTTACTCTCAGTCTAAAGGTGGTGTGCTGGGGTAAGAATGAGCTACTGGCAGCCCCAACTAGCCATTGTTGCAAAACTTGTCTTATATTTGAGTGGAGATTGACCACACAAAAACAAGAGCATGACAACGGTAATAGTAATCATGTAGTTTCCTCAGCGATGATATCCAGTCTAGGTGCCCTTACACTTGCATAAAGTCCCTTCTGACTCTACTCTCGCTTGGTGGCTGATACAGTGACGCTTATATTTCAGGCTTTCTTCGCATGTGCCCAAGAGTTCCTCAGGTTGGAGAAAGTAGAGTTCGGTGGCATCAAAGGGAGGGCGCTCACCAGTCAAATCGTTACTGTATTCCAGGTAAGTCTCTTTAGTGACCTGCCCCATTCCTGTTTTCCTGATAGCTTGAGTTTGAATACCAGCATCGAAATAAAATAAAATGTAGTGTACCGGTGGTATTCTAGTAGTTATTTCATACAGTATATGCAAATGTTTGGAATATAAGTCTCTCCAACGTCTCCTTTCTCCCCACCCCTTCACCTACTCCACCACAACCCAGTTCTTTCCTTTCTCCTCCACATTTCACTGCACCCCCGTAAGACACCTACCCCTTGTTCTCCATCTTGGTCTCCTGACCCTCAATTTAATATCCAGCATCTTCTTTGGTATCGTCTCCTCGCATGACCGTACCACCGTCTTGCGTCTCGCGACTCGCGTCTGTGTCCGCAGACGTGCGGTGGTGAGTCGCAGACGCAGGATACAGTATTTCCCTAGATTCGTCTCTTGGTCGCCAGTCGTGGGTAATTTTATGTGCAGTACAGAGCGTTCCTCAGTTATCAGAGTTTTTCAATTGTGTTTTATTTAATGTTCCATGTTATTTTGTTATTTTGGAATAGTGTTGATAAAAAATACTAACTTGATCAACCCACTATTCCTGAGATCTCTTTCCATGTGTTGACTTTCACATGTTGGTCCGGTACACTGGCGAAGATAAGTCAAAATTTTATTGTTGCTTTTCCACCCCTACAAATAAATGTTCGTCCTCTTCTATGGAGGAGTCTTGGACCATTTTCAAAATTAGCCCAATCAAACATAAAACTGTTACATGGACTGAGGAAAACCCCCACCCTTTATATTTAAATGTCCCTATATTGTAAACACCACCTTAATTATTATCGATGTCAGCTTATCTGCGCATAGTCCGTGGTGTGTGTGTGTGTGTGTGTGTGTGTGTGTGTGTGTGTGTGTGTGTGTGTGTGTGTGTGTGTGTGTGTGTGGGGTTGTGTGGTGTGTCGCGTGCGTGTGCGTGTGCGTGTTTGGTTTAAGAATGTTTATTAATTTTAATTTATTTTATCTCGCTGTTTCCACTCTGATCTAGAGATACTTTGTTCAAGTTGATTACTGTTTTGGTTGCTGGTTATGTACGTGTTTATCTCATTGCAGTGTGTTATGTTGATGTGTATATTTTCCTCATATACTTGTCTCCTGTGTTTTATTTAATGATAATAATTGATAAATAAAGTGTAATGTTAACTTAAGACATGTTTAAATGTAAGAGAAGGCTTATGCATTAATTTCGCCATGTAAATAAAGACAACACAATAATAATAATAATAATAATAATAATAAAATAATAATAATAATAATAATAATAATAATAATAATAATAAACCGACTGGGACCTAAGATTTCCTCAAATAGCGCGCTTCCTTTGAACAACTCTTTCATTAAATATTTGCTGTAAACAACTTTTATTTATGTTCTGTGTCGGCAAGCAATTATGACAAAACTAAATACAACTTTACTAAAACACACGCTTGCCCGGTGGTTCTTTCGAAGCAGTGTGGACGCAGACGCGATGTAGAGACGCTGGACGCGTACTCTGGTCGCCAGTCGCAATCGCCTCGAAGGAACTGGCCACATTACAAATTATGTAAACCAGTCCGGTCGCAAACGCGAGACGCTCTGAGGGAATCGTACCTTTAGTCGGGCCTTTTCTATCCTGTCCTGCACTGACTCCTCCTTACTATCCTTCTTACACTCTCATTTCTCCTCCTATCCAGTCTTGTAACTCTTATAGTAGGTACTTTCGTAAATTTCATTTCACAGGCTTGAATTCTCACATAAAAATGATTGAATAGTAAAATAAAATTAATTCGACAACTAGACTGCAACGTCCCTTCCTCAAACTTACTCCATTAGTGTAAATATGCTGATAGTAAATAATCTATCCCCCGAAGCTCACAGTTGATCAATAACTTTTGTGACGTTGTTTGGCAGGAATTTAATGACATCTACGCTGTGTTCCACAGCATCACGTATGACCCGCTGTCTCCTGAGGATGACAGTTTCTGCAAAGACTACGAAATGTTTGTGGAGAAAGTTGAAGACTTGGATCGGAAACTTGCTACCATATTCTCTATGGCTTTGGACGACTGCTACAACTTGGAGAGTTTTTTCAAGGTCAGCTGAAGCCTCCAGGGTAGACTACTGTTTGGGCCACATGGTATATGGCGTCACTGTCGCAATATACTAGACAGCCAATGACGGGGATATTGGGGTTCGAGTCCCGGTCGGGTGTACTGAGGTTTATTTTTCCTAAATTGTTTTCTACACTCCCTTCACGCTAATTCGGGTACACTTACTTTAAATTATGACTTTCCCATCAGTAACACATTAAAATAATTATTACATATGCGTAAAGCCCAGACGGGTAGTAATTATACTTGGGAGGTGGGGACTAGGGGGAGGGGGTAGTAGTTCCTAAGTACCAAATCTTCGCTTTTGTCAGATTTTTCGGGCTAAAACTTTGTTCCTTCACTGTTTTAAACTAAACAGTTTAAGATTGTAGCCCACTACAGTGGCCAAATTGTCTAAGGCGTCATTATTATGCTAGACTGGCCTGCTGATGATGAGGAGATCGATGCTCGAATTCTGATCGGGTCTACTGAGGATGATTTTCCTAAATGGTTTCACTCTCTTTCCAAGCAAATTTGGGAAGATCACTTCTAAAATGCTTATTTCTTAATCCTTACCCCCATTAAAGTAATGTATCATATATTCGTATAGCCTGAACAAAAAAAAAATCCTACACTTTATCTCAATCGGTAGTGTGTCTGTTCATTGAACTAAGGGTTACGTGTTCGATTCCTAGCGTGGCCGAAGTATTTGTCATTGGTGAAATGTGTGCTTCCCCTTACACACTGATAAATTAACTGCCAAGGGCTGGATGTAGTGTCCATTCTAGATTTAAGTTAGTTTAAAAGTCGTGTACTCTTATACTAACCATTCTATTCAGAATGTGGACGTTTAATACCTAAAATAAATGGAAAATGAAATGAGAACAATATCGTGTGGATAGACTATATATATATATATATTATATTTTATATATATTTATTATATTTATATTATATAATATATATATAATATAATTATATATATATATATATATATATATATAATTTATATATATATATTATATATATATATATATTATTATATATAATTTGGGGAAAATCTTACTACATTTGGACTTTTTTTATTAGCACCTCATCTTACTACCCGTTCGTGTTATACGCTTATGTACTTACGCTAATCGTATTAGGAATTAGGAAGGTTTTATTTATAGGAAATGTACCCACATTTTCGTGTAGGGCGAGTGGAAATCCATTTTGGAAGAAAAAACTTAGTACACCCGACCGAGACTCGAGCCTCGATTTCTCAGTTGTTGGGCAGTAAAGTCTAAGCTTAGATATAGATACATATACATCACTTTTATAGTTTTCAATTACGTTTGATAATTTATCTCTTTATGAAAAACCACTTTTCTCTTCTTTTTTTTAAGTTATTTTGTATATGTATTTGACAGAAGGTAAAGGAAAGGTGGATAGAAATTCATTAAAGGAATGAACATAATAGGGCTTTTACAATGAATAGAAGAACACAGGTAACAATTTACATTGCTGCCATTGGACAAAGAGGTAATGGCTGCCTCTTGAAGGAAATCGATCGTTACTGACAAATCCCCCGGCCTAGGTTTCATTCTATCGGAACTCGTCAGGAAGGAGTGTGAAACGCGCAACGAAACTTACTAAAAGAGGAAACAAAAAACAACACAAAAGGGAGAGAAAGGAGATTTGTAAATAACTATGAGACACTTAAGAGAGGAAAATGTAACAGGAACAAGAATAACAACATAAAGGACAAACACAGGAAAGGAATATTTGTCCAGTGGCAGCAAACTAAAATTGTTGATAGTTTGAATTTACTTTAAGGGCATGATGTATTTAATGCAAGATTAAAATAAACATTGAAAAAATAATTAATAGTAGTTTTAAATTTGAAATTAAAAATATTAAAACGACTAGCCAACAAGATTAGGTTCTTTCATTTTGAGAAAAAATAAATAAACCATCGAAATGAAATTTATGAATAAGTGCTACGAAGCCAGGTACCTTTGGTTAAGATGACCAGATGAACAATTCTAGATACAAAAGAAACAATATTCCCCGAAAATAATGGCTTCAGGGGATAAATAAAAGAGGCAACCAATCAGCATCTCCCATTTAACCTCCAAAAGGTCCTAAGCCAATGGAGAGATGCAAGGAAGCTGCAGCTATACTAATAGAAAAAAGTAAGTACTGTAATAAGAAATCTAAAATGTGTAACTAATTCATTGTTGATATTTAACGGCACAAATAAACATTATTACATATACATTAAAAGTGTAGATTTAAATCATCAACGCAGTTAGTTTTGATTCTCGCCGATAGAGCTTGTCATCATACATAAATTGTCTTCAAGAGTTTTAGTTCTATTATTTACTACCAGAATGAATTTCTACACTTTTACAGTAGAAAATAAGGTTTGTCTAAAAGAGGTCAGAACAATTTGAGGAAAAAAAATATAAAGTATTTCAACTCAGCACAATTTGCATTGGTATAATTCAAGGAACCATATATGGAAACAAACTTCTTAAATATCTAAATCAATATGAATAAATATAATAGCGTCGGTTGTTTTTTTAAATATAGCCCGCGTTTTGTATTTGCTGACTAATCCTTACATGCGAGATACACCCAATAACATTTATGATGGAATTTCGGGTCTTATGGAGAAAGCTTTATCTTCTCTCTCTCTCTCTCACTTATGTCTGAAGGTGGTGTTCTAGGGTAGGAATGAGCTACTGGCGACCTCGATTAACCAGCGTTACGAAACTTGTCTTAAATTTGAAGGGAGATTGACCACAAAAAATAAAACACGAGAGAACGGCAACGCTGTTTCCCAATGGTAACCACGTAGTTCTCTTAGCGATGATGTTCATTATAATCCTTATAGCCTAGGCTGAGACACACTGGGCGATAATCGCTAGGCACGAGTATCCAATAACTCTGTAACAACGCCCACGCGTACATCACCTTTGTATCCGGACACAGGTCTGCACCGGATATTGTGCGTCTACACCAAGCAACCGTATCTAATCAGTCCTCTTAATGTCTGCGATGGACTCGCACATTGCTGCTAATTTAATAATAGTTAAATGTTGCCGAAAGCGAAAAAGACGTTGGTAGAAAAGGGAGTTTTTAAGACTGGAGTTCCACTTCGGTGACCACATAGTCTAAGGCACTACTCTCTCAGAAGACTAGACTTCCGATGTCGGGGAGATGAGTTTCAAATCTCGAATGTATTTATGGGTTTTTTAATTCCACTCACCGTCCAAGCAAATGCGGGTACACTTCCTATAAATATAACCTTCCTCATCCCTAAAACTATTGGCGTAATTAGTACATAGGTTTATAAACCGAACGGGTAGTAAGACGCTGTGCTAAGAAAAAATATTAAGACGGGGGGGAGAATTATGGTGATTGTGTCTTTTCAGAGCTATTGTTGAATGACGGGTGATCATTTAAAACATGTCTTCTTAGGGATGACGAAATAGAATTTCGAGGAGCTACTTTGTTGAAATGGTGACGCAATCTGTAGGGACCACAAGAAAATTACCACAGCAACACCACCAAAAATTAATTTAAAAAAACTGTTGACTAGGACGAGGAATAAAAATCAACTGAATTAAATTCAAAAAAGTTGCCCGCTGATGCTTGCGCGTAGGTACCACATTGAGCGATGTTTCCCATTGGAGGCTGGAAGACAAGACACTGGCAACTTTCTTTGATCTTTTACCGCCGGATACTTGGGCTATGTTCCCGTGTATCCGAGAAACATCGGCTGGTGTGGCTTGTTTCTGGCGACTATCGTCAAGTGTTTACAAGGCTTTTCAGCAGTTAAGGTGAAAGAGTAACATTTTATATGTCATGGACACGTTATTTTCTGTCCCATCTCCGTGGCCAGACACTACACTGGATATCATCTCCGAGGTAAATGCATGGCTACTGTTGGGAAACAGCGTTGTGATCAATCTTCTATTAGATATAAGACAAATATTGATATTGCAACCCTAGTTCGTCGAAGTTACCTGTAGCTACGTCATACCCCAGCACTCGACCTTCCGAATCAACTGAAAGCGAGGATATTTGGCAACAGTTGACCGATAAAGAGCGAAGATAAAGATTTTCTTCATAACACCTGCAGTTCTCTCAGATGTGATATTGGGTGTAATTTAGAGAGGCCCACTTCAAGTCCAGGAGGATATATGTCTATAAAGAGCTCTGATGTATTCAAATATACACCCAATTTCATTGCTAGGGGAAATGCAGGTCTTATGAAAAAATGCTTTATATTTTCTCTCTCTTAGGTAGCTGTTGCCAAATCTCCTCTTTCTTAGTTATGTTTGAAGGTGGTGTGTTGGGGTGAAAACGAACTACACCAATATTATTGCTGAGTGAACTGCAGGTCTTTTGGAGAAAAGATTTATCTTTGCTCTCTTTCGTTTAACTGTTGCCAAATCTCCTCGCTCTCAGTTATGGCCGAAGTTGGTGTGCAGGGGTAAGAAGGAGTTAATGGCAACCTCGACTAACCAGCGTTGCGAAACTTGTCTTATATTTGAGGGGAGATTGACCGCACTAAAACAAGTTATTGACATCGCTGTTTCCCAATATTAGACATGCAGTTCCCTCAGCGTTGATAACGGGTGTAGAATTATTCCCTTGTTCCAGTGTACACATGTGATGGGACTGCTAATGGATCGTCAAATCATCAACGCTCAGGTGTCACCTAAGTACAAGGTGATGGTCGCCATGCTGCACGAAGAGTTGGACGTGGCTAAGGTAACGTTGGAGTGTTTGACACAAAAAAAACCAGATACTAACCCTATAATTTCTCGTTAAGGCCCATATAATCAGTGACGTAACCAGTGTTAGCGGGTCGGGTACGTGTCCTGAGCTCTCAATTAATTAGCAATAATTAGCAACAAACACCGCATTCGTGGTCTAGTGGCCAGAGTTCCGCTACAGATCCAGATGTTGAGGGTTCGATCCCCACCGCTTACAAATTTTCTGTGAAGCAGTGGCTCTGTAACGTAGTCAACTCAGCCTCGTGAGGACGAATTAGGAGATACTTGAATGAATAAGTAGCGGCTCTTGTATAGAAAACTGAGATTCGCGTCCGTTAGGGTTCGTTGTGCTGACCACAGGACACGCTCCATCCGTAGAATGTGCTGGCAAACAGGACAGACTCTATTTGTAGAAGTTGGCACTATCAATTGCGAGCTGACGCATTATAATTTATTAACAACATAAGTTTGGGTTTTTTTACAGTAAAAATGTATTTTGTTTTTATTATTCTGTGGCCAGTAATATAATAAGTAGCCAGTTTGAGTATCAATATAAGATTTCAACAAAATTTAAAAAAATAGTTTTCAAGTAGTGCCGTTTTTTGGTTTGCCTTGGGCACCCTCACCCCTAGTAACACATCTGCCTTTATCCATCGTACTTTCTAACAATCAGATTGTTTCTACACTATTTAATATATATACTGTGGTGGTCACACAACCTAAGGTGTCAGAATAGAAATAGACCGGATTTCAAGAGGAAGGAATGGTTGAAGTTCGAATCTCGGTTGAATGCACTTATTTTTTTAAAAAGTACATGATCACCGTGTTTTTACCATTCTCTTTCTATGCTAGCGAGCGTGCACTTTTCCTTAACTAGCCTCAAAATCCCTAATCCCCTAATAAAACTATAAACTAAGGCGCAGTTTAGCCGAAAAATATATCGGTTGTGAATTTGGGGATTCCCCTTTCACAGTGACACAGTGACACAGTGTTGTGTTGTTGTTTTTTCAAGCACCATGTCTTACTACCCATTTGGGTTATACGTTTGTGTACTAATCACGTTAATGAGTTAGGGATGTGGAAGGCTGGATTTAAAGGAAGTGTACACGCATTTTTATGGATAGTGGGAGACCATTTAGGGAAAACCAATCTCAGTACCCCCAATCAGGATCAAACCCCGATCTTCTCCTCATTGGCAGTCCAGTCTTTAGCGAGAATATCGTCTTAGACCATGCGGCCACCGAAGCAGATTGCCTTTTTTTTTATGTTGCCTAAAAAAGTTTTTTTTTTTAAGTATCGCATCTTACTACCCACTCGGGTAATACGCTTATGTACTGGTAACGCTAATGTTTGTTATGGATAAGAAAGTTTGAATATAGAGGAAGTGTACACACATTTGCATGGAGGGAGAGTGGAAAACCATTTAGGAAGGAACTCAATACCGCCAACGGGGATTCTAGCCCCGATCTTCCCGCTATCAGCAGTTTAGTATATTGTGAGAGTGACGCCTTAGACCATTTTGTCACCGTAGAGGGTCCTGAGATTTTTCAATGCACCGAGTGTTGGATTGTTACCGCAGGTATTGTTCGACGAACAGCTCTCGATGGCGGAGAAGTTGGGCTACATGCCCGTGGACAAGTTCATGCCTCCGGTCGCCGGAACCCTGCTATGGATACATAAACTGCGGCAGAGGATCACCACCCCGGTGGAGACGTTCCGCATCGTCGAGGATCCGTGAGTCTTTGGGGGGCGGGTACACACGGGGCGAGTAAGGAGGCAAGTTCAGGCGCGAGTGTAAGGGACGCGAGTTAAGGTTAGAGGGGTTTTTTTGCAGCAAAACTTTTTTTTTACAAAATAAATAAAATACTGGCTCAATAGAAACATGGAATTTAATTTTCTTCAAATAGTAATATAATATTGCTCTTCTGGGTTATATCATTCTTAGCTCAATAGTGGAATGATTATCTAGTACTAATGTACCGTTGCCCAGGGGATGCCCAAATGTACTAATCGTACATTCTTTCCATTGAGGCCCTTTCCATGCCCTAATGAGGTGAGGCAAGGCCGTACTCAAGCGGGGGTCTTGGGGGTTCAAACCCCCTCCAAAATTTAATTAACAAAATATATAAGGCTTTATTTATGGTTCAAACAATATCAAAATTAAGGCACAAGTACAAATTAAGGGGCTGTGTTACCATAAAAAGCACTTCAGAATAGCTAATAGAGGTGTTTAATATTTAGAATTTTTTCTATCAACCGGCAATTAGGGGAGGTGCCTACCAAACCCTCTCCCCCCCCCCTGAAATTATTGGCTGGCTACGACCTTGAGGTGAGGTGATGCTGATAGAGAGTATAAAGTGCTAAACCAGTGGAAACACTTAAACCTAACTTAAGTCTAATTAATCAAACCCTGATGACCGTTGTGGTAATTCGCCTTAAGGGAAAATACCCAAGGCACCAACCGGGAATCGAACCCGTGACCATTAGTTTTGTAGCCAGATGCACTGACCACTACACCACGTGACCGATTTCTTCGCGTGTTGGTATCAACAGTTGTTGATTATCTGTCATGAACGTAGCGGCATTAGATGAGAAACTTTTTAAAATGTCACTAAATTCCGGGACACCCTTGACAGTAGACCTGACTGGGATTCAAACCCTGATCTCCCCGTAATCGGCGGGCTAGTTTAGCACAGTAGTGTAGTCTTAGGCCACTTAAGTGGGTAAATAGTTGATCATATGGGGATAGTATTGTGACATAAGTAGCTTGCTGACTTTACTTTCCTCCTTGATTGTCATGTGTACGCCCGCCTAAAGGGCTGTCCTATACAGGTGGGGCGGAAACAATTAGACGATCCACAGGTGTTCCCGGGAAGTGGTAGTGGTTCAAAAAACTAACTCAAAATTTATTTTGGCGATTTTTCTCATTTTAGCTTCCTTTTTGCGCAAACAGAAAAAAACCAAATAAAAACACGTTTTTCTGCGGTGGTCCTAGGCATTGGCTTATAATATTAATGTTCCTGGAAGATGGATCGGTCGTACTGGACCTGGAGTTTGGCCTCTGCGTTCACCTGATTTAACACCACTAGAGTTTTTGTATGGGGAGCTCTCAAACAAAAAGTGTATGAAGATCCTGTTGATTACCTTCAATCATCACGACAAAGGATACAGCAATCGTGAGAAGAAACAACAGTTGTACAGTGTCGGTCAGCCACTCATTCTGTCATTGACAGTTGCAATACTGTCTCCGGGCTTGAGGCCGTCATTTTGAACATATTAAATAAATAAAATATTTCGTTTAATACCTACTTCATTTTATTTTATTTAGTTTTTTGCTGTTTCCGCGAAAAAGAGCAAATCTCCAAAAGACATTTTGAGTTTTTTTATACACTACCACTTCCCAAAGTTTAGCCGTTTAACCCGGGAACATCCTGTATATCGAGGAATGTGATGGACAACGTGCTAAGGTTTGCCTGACATCCGGTAGAGATTACCTGAATGACACTATCTTCAAAAAGTGAAAAAGTGTAGTGTGTAGTTTTCTTTTATTTAGCTAGTGGATATTTACTTTTCAATTAAAGTGTTAATTTTCAAGTTATTAATCGTCTAATTGTTTCGGAACCACCCTGTATAATCGAGATTCAAACGCTAGTCAGTCCCCCATTCAACCTGAACTGCTTGTTATTTAGTAAAATGGGAGATTGGTTGATTTCTGATACTATACTATAAGACTTTATTTTCCTTTTTTTTATTTATTCGAGGTATTTAACGTGCACTTTCTGAACCGACTGATTATATCAGCACGACTTATAAACTAACTTAAACTAGAACAAACACAACATCCTCCCTCAGCCGTTAGTTTATCACTGTTAAAGGGGGAAAACCCACATTTTACCAATGATAGATTTTTCGGCAATGCCTGGAATCGAACCCTTAGCTCAGTAGACAGACACGTTACCGACTGGACTAAGGTGACGGACTATAAGATTATAAATATGGTCCTTAATATAGAATATACACTAAAACCGACACCACGAACTATCAAGCACACACCTTCCCTCCTCACATATTATTTACCTTGCTCTCTTTCTCTCCCCACCCCCTACCTGGATAGGTGGGTGAACGGAATAAGTCATCAGCTTTTACAGTTTGGTTGGTCGTGGCCGGGTATACTGAGGGTGTTTTTTTTTTTTTCAAAAATAGGTTTTCCAATCCCCCCTTCCAAACTAATTCTGGTACATTTCTTCAACCTTATATCTTCCTTAACTCTACCCTATTAGCTTTTTAAAAATTATGAAAAATTATTTAAAGGCGAGAGTGGTAATTAGACGTGGTGAGGAAAACAATATTTGTCAACACAACCTAGAATCGAACCAAAATTTTCCTATATTTGTTATCAATCACTCCATCCACTTATCCATGGTGATGGAGTGACGGCTAAATTTTAAATCGCCTCTTGCATATCTGTTTGTGGTATGAATGGTGACGGAACACTCCATTTATTCTAAAAAGTAGCAGTCGTACTTTAACGGCTTACACTTAGATCCCATCTTATAACTGCGCCATAGTGGAATAGTCAACTTCGGTGTTCGCCCCAGGACCAGATGTTCATGGGTTCGAACCCATGTGTGGTCAATGGATTTTTCTTGAGCGGTAAAATTCCGTAGCACAGCTTTTTTTGGAGGTGAAATAAAGACGTCGGTCCTATGTCGTTTGTGCCATGTAAAAGAACCCTGGGAGGTATGTTAAAATACATTTCCCGCCAAAATTTTAGGTCCTTTCGCTCTCCTTCATAGAAATTCAATGTAGGAAACCAAAGTAAATTTCCTAAACTTCCTGAGCTCCCCTAGTGCATGGTATTTCTAGATTATAGTGCTGGCAGAACTAACCAGATGAAGGTCTGAGTGCATGCCGGGCTCCTGATGGATTTAAATCACATCAAACCAACTTCCGAGTTGCTTATTTATTTTTAGCACCCCATCTTAAGTACTAATTACGCTAATGGTTTTAGGTGTTAGGAAGGTTATATTTATAGGAACTGTATTCGCATTTGCGTGGAGGGAATGTGGAAAAGCATTTTGGAGAAAAAATACCCTTAGTGCATCCGACCAAGATTAGAACTTTGATCTCCCCATCATCAGCAGTCTAGTCTACTGTGAGAGTATCTCGTTAGACCATGTGGCTAACAAAGGGTACATCCTTTGTGTGACTTGTGTTTGGCAGTATAATGGAGACTCCAGAGGCCCAGCACGTGTTCGTCAAGTACGAAGAGATGCTGGACTACCTGGCTCAGTTGGAGGAGAAGGTGTTCTCCGAGTGGGTGTCCCAGGTCGCAGACAAGTGCCGCGTTAACCTCAACAGGACTTTGGTGATGAGGGACGATTCGTCCATCCTCCAGCTCAACTTTGACGATGAGGTGAGGAACAAGGGATTAGATTCCCATCTGCCGGGGGGAGGGGTAAGCCCCCACCCTCCTCCTTTCAGGGATATAACCTTGTGGGAGGGGATTTTAGAGCATCTGAGCATAATTATGATCTAATTTGAGTTTCAAATATGAGTTTCAAAAGCCAATTTTCACAAAGAAAAAGTTTTTTAAAAATTAACAAAAAAAATACAATATTATATTATTATTATTATTATTATTATTATTTAGCACCGCGTCTTACTACCCGTTCGGGTTATACGCTTCAGTACTAATTACGCTAATGGATTAGGAATTAGGAAGGTTGAATTTAGAGGAAGTGAACCCGCATTTGCGTGGAGGGAGAGTGGAAAACCATTTAGGAAAAACCTCCCCCAGTTCATCCTACCGAGATTCGAACCTCGATCTCCCCGTCCTCGGCAGTTGGGCTCAACACGACTAGCGCGTTAGCCAACTACGCCATCGAGGCGGGTAATACAATATAGTTGTAGCTGAACTCATTCAAAAGAAACACTATATTTTTCACCAGTTTATTGAACAAAACAAAATTAAAAGAAAGTTTTTGAAGAGGAAATGGGAGGGATTAAATATTTTTTTTATCATTTTTATCTCTGTTAGCTCGAATATTAAATGATTCAAATTTGTTAATAGCAAATTGCAGCCAAATATCAAATATACCATTTTATTTATTCATAAAAATTAATAACAAAAAAGTAAATATTGCAGAGTGATAAGGGGGGATGGAACCCCCTTATCACCAATTTATGGGCGCTTATAGTCGTGGCTTGTGGTTAAGTCCACCTAACAGAAGATGCACGGAATTTGTTTAACAATATTCAAGCCTTCTTTAATGAATTTAAAGTGTCTTTTTTTTTATCATAATCGTGTTATGAGCTGTATAAGAATCCAGTTGGATACTTTGTAACGAAATTGATTTGGACCGCTCTCATATATTTAAAAATTCATGGATGGAGGTAATTTTCTTTAAAGTATCGTATGTAGATTATCCTTTTAACACTTCATCTATGGAGAATCACGCGCTTTTGTAAGAATAGTCTAGAAGGATTGCACCATTAAAATTTGTTTTTTATTGTCTAAATTTAACTCCGTAATATTTACCAAACAAGCAAGAGAAGCCAGCTCCCTATATCTAATAGGAAGCTAGCCTTCAAAACACCTGTCGCAGAGACGCCCCTGATTGTTAGTCTTGACACTGGTCATGAGAGGTCCAAGGGGCAAGGGGCACGTCCGCATATAAGCTGTGTGTGCATATGAAAATATAGAGTGTCAACCTTCTAGCCAGAGAATAACGCTGGCGCCACTGTCGGCCCCAGATGGGGAATGGAAATGTAACCATCCACGCCAAACCTATCCCTAAAAGTCAATTCAACCTTTCGATCCTTCCCGGAAATCGACTCACTAATTCATTCTAAACTCACCATCATTCCTTAAACACACCTTCCCACATCCCATGAAAAGAAAATCCTCCCCAACTCCCAAGACACAGCGCAATCACCCACAACTCACCACCACCATCACACCTTAAACACACCTTCCCACATCCCAAGAAAAGAAAATCCTCCCCAACTCCCACGACACCCAAACCACTCACAACCACAATTCCACCTCACAGGGAGATTTACTAATACACCTGTATTCCTTTGCAGCTTGATATTTACTAATACTTGTAATTCTCTTACAGCCTCATTTCATCTGTCTCATTTCATAGGTATTTAATTTCACTCACGAGGTTAAGAGTCACGACAGTGACTCGGTACTCAAACAACAAATCAACCCTTTTGGGACAACCTAGATTGACGCTTCTGTCAATTTGGTAGTTCCTAATCGGGCAACAGCCGTACGGCGAAAATATAGAGTATGCCGTTGAAATAGATAGAGAGTGCACCGACGACAGATAGAGTGTGTGTCGACGATAAAGAGACCCAAACAGCCAATACATAGTTTATATCTCAAACAAAGTGTAAAGGAAGAAATAATCATTTAAATAAAGTGTGTGCAACATCAACAGTTGTATTTATTACACAAATATAATACCGTAATATAATAATTGGCGCTCGAACACGGCGCTACAAATACCAGTTATATCACAAACATTCCGTATCATCATAATAATTAACGCCCAAACGCGGGGTAAAAAATACCATATAATAACTTGCATATCCATTGAGGAGAAATTCAATAATGATTTATAATAATATTTTTAAGGGAAAGGGTTGAGCCTTCTAACTCACCTCATCCTCCCCCGATACGACCCTGCTTGTATGTATAACCAATCAGTGTTTATTAATTGCGAAAGTGTGTGTGTTCCAGTTGGTTTCCATCCTGAGGGAGGTGTCTTACTTGAAGACTCTTGGGAAGGAAGACATCCCCGAAGAAGCTCTTGATCTTTATCACCGTAACGAGGATATCAGGTTGTGGGTCGGGAACCTTAACCTTGTTATAGAATGGTGAGAAAAATAAATACTGGTAAATATTGTCATTTTATCAGGGCAATTTATTAAAGTCAACTTAATTTGCTAATTTGGGACATATGTTTTCCATGGGTACAGAGAAAAGGGGAGGGGAGTCTAATTTTAACTCGAATTGAGTTAGTGCTTTCATCTGTTAGACTATTATGATACCTTCCATGAGCTCTGTGGTCTAGTGGTCATAGTTCCTGACTACAGATTCGGAGGTCCCGGGTTCGATTCCCGGCACTACCAAAGCATATATGTGAAGCAGTGGGTCTGGAACGGGGTTCAAACTGAATCTCGTGAGTACAAATTAGGAGGTACTTTAATAAAGAATTATCCACTCTGGTTTAGAAAACTGGGATTAACATTAATGGCTGGAGGGATCGTTGTGCTGACCATATGACACCCTCTATCCGCAAATGTTGGCATTACCATTGCTAAAGGCGTCGGTTCTGTCGGTATTGCTCGCTTGCGAGCTCACACCATGCATATTTTTGTTTTCGTTTTTGTTCATACACTTTAGATAAACATTATAATATTGAGTGAATAACATAAATTGTATTTACAATAACAAATTATTTGAGCATTGCTCATAAGCTTAATATCTTAAAATGTGATAAATATGCATCAGTTTTAATATATTTATCTATTGTTACAAAGGCTATTATACTAAAAAAAATTGACTATCATTCTTTTATGAAATAAAATTAACGTTTCATATACATTTTCAGAACTTATTTAATATGTAATACAATTCTTTGTAATTTTTTAAATATTTTTAATCTATTTTCATTACACACTGATCGATTCACAAATAATTAACTACTTTGCACATTTTGGTTATTACTCTTTGCTCTATTTCTTTTCCCAGGTACAACGGCATACGTAGTCACTGTACACCGGTTGAGTTCGATCTTATAATGGATGAAATTGAAGAGATTGATGAAAAGGTAGCCAAGGTTCAAGAAACTCTTAACTGGAACTCTGACGGTGAGGAATGTTGACAACATATTTTTAAGTTATTTGTTTACTCCATTTTACTCCTAAAGGTATTACCTTGGCTGTTTACACTATGACCTTATCTTATAAGCTACACCATAGTCACCCGCCTCGGTGGCGTAGTTGGCTAACGCGCCTGTTTCGTGTTGAGCTAGACCGCCGAGGGTGGGAAGATCAAGGTTTAAATCTCAGTCGGGTGAACCGGGGGTGGGTTTTCTAAAAACCTTTTTCCCCGCTCTCTCTCCACGCAAATTCGGGTCCCCTTCCTCTAAATTCAACCTTCCCAATTCCTAATCCATTAGCGTAATTATTAATTAAGCGTATAACTCGAACGGAATTAAAACGCGGTGCTAAATAAAAAAAATACACCATGGTGAAATAATGCAAGACTATATTATAAAGTAGACAAAGGTACATAATATTTATAACCCAATTTTCTTATAAAGAATCATTTGGAAGACCTGTTTTCCTAACAGAATCCTAAAATGTGGTATTTAACAACTGTAAATACATGTAGACTCTACAGTCTAGGAAGATCCATATACATAAATAGAGCATTCAATGAAAATTTAATTGAGTTAAAAATGTGTACTCAATACTGAGTCAAAACTTTATCTTTCTACTGCTCTGTTTACAGTCTTAACATTATCTTTGAGCGTCTGCAGTTATACTGGTAATAAAGCTAAATTTTGATCATCCAGATAACACACAAATATCCATGGCAATTTTAAAATTGTTATAGATTGACGTTATCACATTATTTTTTTTTTAATTTGGGTGGAAATTAATACATCTGACAGTAAATGTTTACGTGAGATACAGTATACTTGAACATTGTGCTCTTTGTTTGTTTTCAAATCAGCTCTTAACTCTACATCAACTAATACCAGAGTTGAAACTTCACGTTAATTTGTTTTCAACAGATGTGTGGGTGCACGTAAAGAAGATCCGTGACCTTGTGGAACATCTGTACGACCGCATGGCCAAGATTCAAGCCAACGCGGTACGCATCAACTCGATCATGAACACGTGGGGGACCACACCTCTGATAAATCGTAAAGACGGCAAGAAAGAAGCTCTGGTCAGCCTCGAAGACCGCAAAGAACGTGTACAGAAAAGGTAGGTCCACAGGAACACTAGCAGATCACTCCTACGATAGTGGACGACTGGAGCAAACGTACTGTCACAAGGATTCAATGAGAAAGCTCTGTTTTATCTCATGTACTGTACGTACAACAAAGAGTGTTTACAGAAAAGGTAGGCCACGCGCAGTTGTGTCCAAACCAACATTAGCCACGACGATTTTGTACGTATTGAGCAACTGTATATCACAAGGAGTAAAGAAGAACGCTCTGCTTTACCTCAAGTACAGACAGCAAAGGAAGGAGTTTAAATGCCAATATGTATTATACATACAAGGATAAGCTTGCAATATCTTAGTTAAAATACCCAATATATTGTTGATAGCAATTTGATATTTGGTTGGATTGAATCTGAGATCACAAGAATAGATATTTAATATTTTATAGGCTCAAAATAAAATTAGAAACTTAAACGTTGTATATGATGAAAATAGGAATTTTGTGGGAGGTATTTAATACTTCTAAGTTTAAATTAGAAGCACTGGTAAGGTTTCACGAAGAAGAAAACTTTGTTCCAGAAATAAGTGATTTATGATAACTTTAACTGCTTCACAGCGGGACCTCTGGATCTGTAGCCAGTAACTCTGACAACTAGACTACATTTGTGGGTCTATGAAATAATATTATTATTATTATTATTAGCACCGCGTCTTACTACCCGTTCGGGTTATACGCACTTACGCTAATGTGCAATGGTAGGGTGATTGTGAGATGAAATGGAGGACCTACAGTTTAACGTGGAATCCGAACCACGGTGGAGGCCTGGCATTCCTCACATTCACAAGTTGTGATTAATACACGTCTTGTCAGAGGTGAAGGAAGGGTTTGGCGATCAGATAAATCTGTGCCGGACCGAGGTTTGAACCCGGACCCTCAGCACAGAAGTCTGACACCTTACCCTAGACCACAGGTCACCCTATGAAATAATAATCTTAATAAAATGTTAGTGATATTTTAAACAAAGTTAAACAATTGCCTGCCTATCTGTATTCTAAACACGTGATGTTTTGGATCTGCCCTCAGGTACAACGAGATTAGGCAAGCCGGGGAAGAGGCCCACGCTCTTCTGGAGGAGAACAGAAAGTTGTTTTTCGACGTTCCCGTTCCCAAAGAAAACATAGAGCAAGAAGAAGTCAAGGAAGAGGAGATGGAAGGAGGAGGAGAAGAAAAAGAAGAAGGGGAAGACGGCGAACAAGGTGAGGCCGCGCAGGAGCCAGCTTTGGAAGAAATCCCCTTGGAACTACAGGAGGAGTTCGCCCCTCCATCCGCTGAGCCCTCCGATGAAATCGAGAAACCCCCGGAAAAGGAACCAGAACTAGAACCAGTAGATGAGACTGAGGTAGGTCTGAGGGGAGGGAGAAAGTCAGTCTGGCCCTTTTAAACCACGTTTAGTTATATTATTTTATTTGTCAAATAAGTTCCCTTATATAGTTTTGTTAACTTGGCCAGGTGTGAATGAGTCGAAAAGTGTATTTATGTATTAGTTTAATTCACCTTTCAGAATTATAATAGAGTGAGTCTGGCAGCACAATTGTTGTCAAAAGATAATAAAATTGGACTTTGTTTCTTAAGTTGGCGGTATTGCGTGTATAAACCTCTAAAATCTTAGAAGTTAGGCGTTATTATGTAGAATGTGACAAATATTTTAGAAAAAAAGGTACATAGGTATTTATTATAAAGTGCTATGAAATAAAAGCGCCTAAATTAAATAGTTTATATAAAAAATTCATTTTAGCTCTACCAGGGAGATTGTGTGGAATATAGTGGCAGCCAGGCCCCTAGAGTGGTAGTTCTACCAATAGGAACGTGTGGGATGAGGTGGGGGCCACGCCCATAAGGCACGTCCCCTACCTTAATACATAAATGCTAAGAATAAAATAATGAAACTTACGCGTCTCAATTTACGTGTTCTAATCCCTGCATGAGAGTAATCTTTCTGATTTAACATTTAAAAAATAAAATGCTTGATTGTGTACCTCACAATTTTTTTTGTACTTTCTAGACACAGGTGCATCAAAATAGTTTTCATGTTGTAAGGCTATCGGTTTATTTTAGGAGAGTAAGATACCATCGACCTCCAAACTGTTTCCTCCCTGATTTTTTTTTTTCTGAGACTCCATGTTGCAGATAATGGCTCGACTGGAACGTATGAGGGTGTATAAAGAACCAATGTGGCTCAACTACGTGGATTTTATCGACGACGTTATTTCGGAGGGCTTGTTTAACACCATCATGTGCAGGTGATTCTCATAATGTTCTTGTGGTTTTTCGATTTCTTGTTCAGGCTTTGTGAGCTTGTGCTAAACTTACATTGCATGGGACAAAAAAAAATCAAATTATAGATGGTGGTCAACACAACGAAATTCGCGGCCGTTAATCTCAGTTTTCTAGACCAGAGCCGTTACTTCTTTATTCAAGTAGCTACTCCATCCTCGCGGGGGTGAGTTTTACCCCGTTCCAGACCCACTGTTTAAGAGAAAAATCTGGAAGAGCTGGGGATCAAGTCCGGGAATTTTGAGTTTGTAGCCAGGAACTGTGACCATTAGACCCCAGAGGGGATCATATATAAAATAACAACTATATTGAATATTATTTAACTTGAAAAATGAAACCTGGACATTAGAATCGAACCCGGGACCTTTGACTTAATACGCCAATGCTCCAACCACTGATCTATCCAGGAGTCGTCCGTGTCCTGGTGTAGTTTTTCAATTTAAATAATGTGAGATGTATATGCGGCTGTAACCGTAACTAACAAATATAATAGCTTGTCTATTTAATCCGCCACTTATAATAAACTAAAATGTTATCTTTACTCGCTGTAAAAAAAGTTTGTATTTTCTACCAAAGTCCTACCACTATAGTCGTTCTGCTCCTCTGGATGTTGACAGCATGATGTTCTTTATGAACGAAATGGACCCGGAACTCCACAGGCCGCCTGTGTTCGAAATACAGTTGCATCTTCAGGAACAGGAACTAGTCTTCAAGCCTTCGGTGATCATCGAAGACCCTGGCGGATTTTTCCTACTCCTCATAACCGTCATGTTGGAGGTCCTGAGAATGGCGACATTGGTTCCTCGAGTCACCAAGGGCTCAAAACACCCAGACTACATGGTACACTGTTTTTCTGGTAACGTCGAGGGCTATCGGAGTCCGATGTGCCAATAGAGGACAGAAGTGGCTCCTAATGGCACATCCATTGCCCTTTTCGAGGTTAAAGTTGGGCGTATTTCTTTAAAAAAAACTTGAAGCGATGGTCAATTCGTCCTTAAATATTAGATATGAATCTAGAGGGAATAACTCGTAGGCCTACTGTAGGAGCATATAATTATAAGGTTTATTCTTGCAGTAGCAGTCCGACACCTTAAGATCAGTCGGCAGCGTGTAATACCTTATTCAGCGAGTTTCAAGTAATAGCCAGTGGATTATCGTTAGTTGATTAATCCTCTTAAGAAAAGATGTGGTGCTTCATCTTGGTTGAAGAGGAGCCATGGTTCCAGTGCAGATAGAATCCCCTAACAACCATCAAACGAGTAGGATACTAAAAGATAAACCGATATCTCGCGGAAAACTGATCTTAAGGCGACTTAAGGACAGGCTACACGGAGCCGCACCGCACCGCATTTTTCCGGGGAATGCTATCCATGTTTTTAAATGCAAGTAGTTACACGAGTCCGCATCATACCACACCGGCGTGGACGAATTGTCTGAGAGCATCGCTTCGCACTTTGCGGTGCGGTGCGGACCGTGTAGCCACGAAAATAAATGTTCAGGAGCTTCCGAACTTTGTTTTCATGCTAACCCCTGAGTACTGTAGGGATGGGCGAAACAGCGATTTTACGATATCGGTGATCACAGTGACCTTGATTTTAAAAGAGTAGTGATTTATACCAGTGATTATTAACCGTGATTGGCAGTCAGTGTCAGCACTTGTAAAACTAGGCGTTTCGTTCACAGCCGTTGCACGTGTGACGCTGTAGTCATTGTTTCCAACATTACGTACAAGATAAACAATATGATATACAACAACTTGATAAACAACAAACATTCTTCTTCTTAATTATTAACTAACTTAAAACTTATTCCTCGTAATTAATAGCTAACTTAATTTTATGAAAATAGGTGAAAACCTATGCAAGTAAAAATAGAAATACAAACTTATTTTGTAATATATCTCAGTCTATAAAGAATATAAAAATGGTATTCTTTTTTTTTGTTACAATAATCTTATGCTTGATTTAATAAAGTGAATTATCTAAAAATCCTATGCGATGTTATTGTAAATAAATTCACTTTAGGTGGGGTCGGCTCCGTGTAGGCATAGCTTTACGAGCTCACAAACATGTAGCGTCACTGCTCAGGATGTTTGATGTAATTATTATTATTTTTAGCACCGCGTCTTACTATCCGCTCGGACTATACGCTCGTGTACTAATTAACTAATGGTTTTAGGGATTAGAAAGATTATATTTATATGAAGTGTACCCGCATTTGCGTGAAGGGAGAGTGGTAAACTGTTTTGGAAAAAACACTCTTAATACACCCGACCTAGGTTCCAATCTCGATTTCCCCGTCATCGGCAGTCTAGTATATTGCGAGAGTAGCGACAGACCTTGTGGCCACCGAAGAGGGTTGGATTAAATAATTAAATAAATTTACCAAAGAAGATGTTGGATATTGAAGTGAGGGGGGGTAGGAGGCCAAGGGGAAGACCAAGGGACAAGTGTGTGAAGGGAGAGAGTAGAAGACTGGGTCACTGGGGAGGAGAGGTGTTGGGAAGAAAGACGATGGAGAGGCTTATGTTACAAACAGTGGCTGGAGACTGTTGATGAAGATGATGATTATGATCTCTAAATGGTTAATCTGGTTTTGTCTATTTTGAATTGATTAATGTGTGTATGGTTTTCAAGTGACCTATGATCAGCTACGTGCCGTGGAGTGTTGCCATGGTAAGTAGAGCCTGTTTAAACCGCACCTGTGATAATGTTATCATCACTTAGTAAAACAATCTTTGTACAGATGACGACTATTATTCATTCACTTGTGAGGTACGTACAGTAGAGGACAAAGCCTATGTACGATCGGTCAAATGGGGACCGGGAGGGCGGGAAAATACCACAGGTGTAGTTTTAACCAAATATTCCTACAATCAATACAAGACACGACACTTCCTATGTCATGTCATGCATCATTCGTTTGTTCCCAGCACGATATGAACGTCAATCAAGAGATTATTGAAGTGAAAAGAGATCACGAAGCAGAGTCCTCCTGGCAATGGCAGAGGTAAAAAAATTGACAAGTTTCCGCGAAAAATTGATAAATACTATATAAAATAAAAAGAAGGAAACTCATATCAAGAAAATATAAAAAATAAATACATCATGTAATTGTAATATATCAATCTCATACGTATACTAATAATACTACAACATCTGCTAAAAAAAATTTGAATACCTCTAAATTGTTTAATAAACGATAGACTAAAAAACTACCAGATCATTTTATCTATTTTTAATTTTAACGCCACGTCCTACTACACGTTTGTGTAGTACGCATGGGATTAGGAATGTTATAATTAGAGGAAGTGTACCCGAATGTTTGTGGAAGGAGGGTGTAAAACCATTTTGGAAAACCATCCTCAGTACACCTGGCCGAGATTCGAACCTTGATCTCTTTGTCATCGGCAGTCTAGTCTGCTGCGAGAGTAGCGCGTTAGACCATGTTGCCGTAGGTAAGGGGGAGAAAATATAAAATATCTTATTTGGAAAATGTCGTAGAAGCCATTTTCTTGTTTGCCTTAATATCAAAATATTTTAGTTAACCTAAAGCCGCTTTGGTCCCGTTAACCTCGGATAGTCAAGAATCTACTGTATATTTAATTTAATTGATAGAATTATCCATAAAAAGCTGCTACAAATAACTAAATTTGATTTCCTCCTTAATTTCCCTTTGTATTCACTAATGTAACCTTTTTCTTCTCGGTGGTCAGTGTCGTGAATACCTTAAGGTATTCGAAAAATATTCGTACCTGTGGATGGACAGTCGTGCCGTGTTCATGCAGCAGTTCCTGTTGTACGGGCACCAGCTCAATCCAGAGGAGATAGAATTTGACATGGTCGATAAAGAGGCTGGAGGAACTGGACTGAAGATGAATCCACCCACTAATCAGCAGTTCAAGGAACAGGTAAGATATGTCAGATTCAAGATGACATCACCAACAATCAGAAGTTCAAGTAACAGGTAAGATATGTCAGAGTCAAGATAACACCACCCACCAATCAGCAGTTTAAGGAACAGGTAAGATATGTCAGAGTCAAGATAACACCACCCACCAATCAGCAGTTTAAGGAACAGGTAAGATATGTCAGAGTCAAGATGACTCCACCCATCAATCAGCAGTTCAAGGAACAGGTAGAATATGACATTGATCTCGAAGTTCCAAGCTCACTCCAAATACAGCATACTTGGGAAAACAAGTGAAAACATTTGAAAATGAAAATAGAAACAGATGCTCCTCTCATACTCCTGATTCATCACGTAATATAATGGATATTAATAATTATAGTTGCTTGGTAGCATAAAAAATTATCTTAATATATATCATTCTTCTGTACGTGTGTATGTCACTGAACTCCTCCTAAACGGCTGGACCGATTTTGATGAAATTTTTTGTGTGTGTTTGAGTGGGTCCGTGGATGGTTTAGATTCACAATTGGACCCGGTAGGTGGCGCTGCAATCGGGTTCTAGGATTTTTTTTATTTTTTAGGGATTTTTTTTTTTTTTTTTTGCATATCAGAACATGTAACCTCAACATTTCACCCCCCCCCCCCAATCCCCCAATATTTATAATAATGAATATAATATTAATAATTGACCGTTAAAAAAATCATAAGTTCATCAATAATTGACCGTTAAAACCTTCTGAAAAGTTCATGAATAATTGAACTTCTGAGAATAATTCATAGTTATGTTTGTTTTTCGATACAGCTGATATTTGTGGAGCTGTGGGCGAAATGCCAAAAATGAAAAGATGTTTTATTTTGTATGTTGTCTTGACAAACACTGAATTTGTAATATTTGTGTTAGTCACTAATTGGAGTTCATTGTGAATTTGTAATTGTGATGATAACATAGTATTTGTTTTATTATCGAAATCAATTATGCCACCCAAACGAAAAACCAACGTTCGGGCAGGACAACGTCTGTCGGGTCCGCTAGTATATATATATATATACCACTCATGTATCAACTTTTGATGTTCGTGCAATATAAATGTTGATAACGACTTAATCTAAGGCAGTGTTTCTCAAAGTATGGTCCTCGTACCGTTGGTGATCAGTTGGATCCCAGGAAGCTTAGTAATAATAATGAATTGGTGACCTGGTGGTCTAGGGGTAAGGTGTCGGACTTCTGAGCTGGCGACCGGGGTTCAATCCTCGGTCCCAGCACAGATTTATCTGATTACCAAACTCTTCCTTCACCTCTGACAAGACGTGTATTAATCACAACTTGTGAATGTGAGGAATGCCAGGCCTCCACCGTGGTTCGGATTCCACGTTAAACTGTAGGTCCTCCATTTCATCTCACAATCACCCTACCATTACACATTAGCGTAAGTGCGTAACCCGAACGGGTAGTAAGACGCGGTGCTAATAATAATAATAATAATAATAATAATAATAATGAATTAAAGACTGTTGATAACAATTAATACAAAAATTTAAAATGCAAAAGATTAGATATGAAATATTCTTCCTATGTTATATTTATTTTCTCGGTAGACTCAAGTCACATAGAAAAGAAAGTCTGTACAAACCTTAAGTCAACAAATATGGACAGTTATTAATATAAAGTTATAAGGCTTAGAATATTAGAAATAATCGAGCAATATTATAACTAACTAATTCAGTGTAATTATATACCTATTTGTTTCAAGATTTAATATAGTAAATTGATACCTGGTTTGGTGACCGCATGGTCTAAGGCGTCACCCTCACAACAGACTAGACTGCCGATGACGGTGGAATCGGGAATCAAATCCCGGTCGGGTGTACTGAGGATTATTTTTCCTAAATGGTTTTCCACTCACCTTCCAAGCAAATGAGGTTACACTTCCTCTAAATTCAACCTTCATCATGCCTAACACATTAGCGTAGTTAGTACATCAGAGTATAACACTAACGGATAGTAAGACGCGGTGCAATTTTTTTTAAAATCTATGTGGATTATTTTTCAAACGGCTACTAACCTGTTAGGACAAAAATGAAAAGTTACTTGGACCTAACGGAAGTATTAGGTTTGTTTTATTTTTTTGATCTAGGGGCGCCATTAAGAAACTACTGTTACATTAAGGGCACCGTGAACCTGTAAGGTTTGTGAGCCTTTGATCTAGTTTATTGTGAGATTGACTCCTTAGACCATGTGGCCCTGAAGCGGGTCCGCCTTTTATTCAATTGTATCTTGATCTAATTCAAGGTGGGGACGAGTTAAGAGTATTGTTTTTGCAATTTTTATTTTAAAAATATTTAGTTGCCCAAAATAAATCAAATATTTATCTACTAGAAACGTAAGTTTCAATTTTCTTCACATGTTGATTCAACAGCTGTTCTTGAATAATTGTCAAGGGTTTCCTGGAATTCAATGAGAACAGTTTGTCTTTATTTAAAAAGTCCATAAACTAATACCGCTATGCTCATGACAGATATTTAACAACTGTCGATATCACCATGTGAAGAAAATTAGACTCCATACTTCTACTGGGGCCAAAAAATTGAGAAAACACTGACCTTAATTCGCGTACCCTACATCCCCACCTTAAACCTGCACAGTTCTTGTTAAAAATCAACACCCGACATATTAAATACCTAATTCAGTCTTAAGACGATGGATAGCTGGATACGCGATAACAACCTGACAGGGTATAAGGTCCATCATTATCACACGTGACTGATTCTGTTTAGATTGACTATTTCAACGATCTCTACGAGAATGTCGAGAGGGATTGAGAACGAGAAGATAATCCACTGCTGGTTGAGGATCGACATTCGACCGTTCAAGCAAGCCCTGCTGAATGAAGTGCGAAAATGGAGTAATTTGTTCAAGACGTACCTAGTAGACTTTGTTATGAACAGGTCAGTTCTAAGTTGTTCGCGTTTTATCGGTATGTGATTTATAAAAATTGCTTTAATTTTAATTGTAAAATGTGTTTACAGTTAGAAAAAAAATGCTTCTTTTGAAATAAAGTACCTAGTGGACAAAGCCACACAAACCTACCTTACTTTTGTAATAACTCTCTCTCCAAAGTCCGAAATACTGAGTATGTGATCCTTAACTGGAAACGTCCCTATATCTGTGAAATAACAAAATAAACACTTAGAATTAAAATATAAACTTCGACAGGGAAAAGCCATCTAAAGTCATTTACATAGGAAGGAGCTTAATTAATACGAAAATATTTTTATCGGTCAAAATTGATAACATTAGTGTTATTTTAAAGTTAGTTACGGTATAACTGCCTCTGTAGTCTATCGGTCTGATAGATATCGGTCTCTCAAAAAGTGTATGTTATTTTTCCTTAAACCTCTTAGGATAAATATTTGTACAGCAATGATCTATCTCCATTTTAGACTCAATAGTCAATATTTATATTTTTTAATGGTCAAAATGTATAAATGAGAAATTTAATATCAATGCGCTGACCTGAAGATGTGCAACACCTATTAAAATATCGATCGGAAGTCTAAATTTTAATGCGAAGTGTTGACCCTTGGTGACCCAATATTAATCTTTTTTATTGGTCCAAACATACAAATGAGGACATTTAATTCTTTAAAAATAAAAATATAAAATTTAAAACCGGGACTCAAAAAATGTTTTACATAAGTATAGCGCAATTTATGCTTGGGTTTGCTAGTGTATATTATTTAGTTTCAAAATATATTACAAGCTATGAGTAAATATATCAATTTTTAAACAGTAGATCGAGAAAGTCTGTGCGGGGTTCCGTACCGTTTATTAGTTTGTGCACACAGCACAGAGAAAGAACCAGCCGCCACTATCAAATCCATTTTGATACTGAGCTCCAGTACTTGCTCCTGTTTGCGGTGACATTGACGGAAACAAGTAGATCACCAGTAAACGGTTAAAATGCTCGGAGTTTTTGGAAGTATCATTTGTTCGCGCTCGTTCGGGGTGTTAGGCTTGTTCAGTTCGTTCGGAGTAAAAATGCTCAAGTGAATACGCAACCTCAAGGTATTAATTCCCTATTCCTATGCATAGGTGCCATGTTTAACCTTAAATGTATACTAGTAAAATGTTATATCATTTTTGTCTGTCGTTGATTGATAAATTGTCTTTGTAAAACATATTAATAATCCTCGAGAGTTGTGTGTTGTTCAGCCTGAAAGAGCTGGAGAGTTTCTGCGAGGAGGCCGACGTGGGGATGCTGAAAGTCGTAGAGGAAGGGGACTACGATGGTCTTCTCAAGGTCATGGGTTACCTGTACCACGTCAGGGAGAGGCAGGTCGCCACGGACGACATGTTTGAGCCGCTCAAAGCCATAATAGAGATGTTGAAACCTTATGAGGTGGAGTTCCCAGAACATGTGTTCCTGCAGCTTCAGGTTGGTCTCCCTCAATATTCCCTCTAAATATACATTTGTGGTATCTTAAAATTAGTGTTTTATCGTTTTATCGTTTCACTGTATGCTATATCCACTAAATGTGATCATGCGCAAGCCAGAATCTTGAGGGCGGTATAAGCTGCCAGCCAGGCGTCTGCTTCAGGATGAGTGAAGCTGCCTGTAGCCCGATTTTTAAAATGATTTATTAATTAACTATTTATTAATTAATTATTGTCGACCTCGGTGATCTTGGGGTAAAATTCTCGCCTCAGGACCCGATGTTCGTGGGATCAATCTAGCCGAGGTCATGGATTTTTCTTGAGCGATAAAAATCCGTAGCACAACTTCCTTCGGAGGGGAAATAGATCCATTGGTCCCATATTGATTGTGGCATGTAAAAGAATTCTGGATGGTATATGAAAATATCTTTCCTGGCCAAATTGGTAGGCCCTTTCTCGATCGCTCATAGACATTCTCGTGTGCTGATATAATCAGTAGGTTCAGAAAGTGCATGTTAAATACCGCAAATAAATAAATTAAATAAATGATGTATTTAATAATCACAGCAAGGGTCACGTGGTATACAAGAATGGCGCAACTATAGCATGATGTTCTTAGGAAAAGCCATCTGGAAAAACTTTCTTAATACCACAATTATTCTGGTAGAAAATAAATAACTTTCTTTCATTATAATATATTTGACATAAATAATTGTCCACTTTTGTTTGAATTTGTTCTCCGTGGATTTTGGTTCGTTTTAGATTAAACTGGAGAGATCTAGTGTACAAGCATGCTTAAAAAATATATATATTTCAGCATGTGATAAGGATTATAAAATTTAATAGAAAATCACTCAAAAATTGAGTTCTAAAAATTAGCATCCAACAGTTAGTAAAAAAACACTTTATTTTATTTTATTGTAGGAATATAATTTGAGTTTTAAAATGTATAATTTATAAACAATGACGATATATTATTGACAGAATATGCAAAGAGGCCGCAGTGAACATCTTGAAAGGCCACACGCAGCCATCTGAAAGTATTTATTTCTTACCAGAATTCTGGTAGTAAAAATGAATGGCCTTCCAAAATAGTTTTTCTTCAAAACATCTTGTTAAAGCTCTGCTATTCTTGTTTATCACGTGACACTTGCTGTGATTGGTTTGTCGATGGGAAGTGTACGTAGAGTCAAAGATGTTGGGAGACTATCAATCTAGCAGGCTTACCATGGGTGTAGGTAGCTAAGGAATGAACGGAAACAGCTTCGTTGACTATATACCAGAACAAGTGATAAACTCGGGTCTCAACCCTAAACGTTAGGCCTATATACCTTCCAATGACCATCCTCAATTTAATCCTCAAATATAACAAGTTTATCCAAGCGTAATTTTGACCATAAGCCGACAGTATGAAAAGCTTACTATAGTCCATCCACAATAGGAGTGGTGTTAGCTGATAGCTAGCAAAAACTACCATGTCCACTTTCATGTATCCATTTCGTCAGACAATATGATCTGCGCGAATATCGATTTTTTTGTCTATTTTGGCAGTCAAAACTTTCACAACAAACAATTTTTTTTTATTCTAAACGATTTACATCTTCTGATATCTATCAGCTACCACCACTTCTATGGTGAATAGGCTCTAGGCGTATAGTTCCTTCCCCATGATGGCCACACTCAAATCTTCAGAATCCTAGGTGGTATAAATGATGTCACCTTGTTGCTATCGCCCCCTAGAATATGTTGCATTCACCCCCTAGAATCTGTTGTTATCACCACCTAGAATCAGTTGCTATCATCCCTAGAATATATTGTCACCCCTCGAATATATTATTATCACTCCCTAGAATCCATTCCTATCACCCCCTGGAATATGTTACTATGGCCCCCTAGAATATGTTGCTACGACCCCTATACTTTGTTGATATTACCCCATGGACCCTGTTGCTCCCACCCTCTATAGTTTGTTGATATCACCCCTAGAATATTTTATATCACCCCCTAGAATATGTTGCTATCACCCCCTAGAATCTGTTACTAACAACCCCTAGAATATTTTGATATCACCCCCTAGAATCTGTTACTAACAGCCCCTGGAATATGTTGCTATCACCCCCTAAAATCTGTTACTATCATCCCTGGAATATATTGATATCACCCCCTATAATATATTGCTATCAACCCCTAGAATCTGTTAATAACACCCCTAGAATCTGTTACCATCATCCCCTAGAATCTTTGGGGGTGAGAGTGAATAATGGCGTGACTCTTCTTATGTTGACCCAAACTCATCCACAAGAATAATATGTTTTGTGCAGGAACTGCCAGATAAATGGAACACCACCAAGAAGATCGCGGTGACTGTGAAGCAAGGGGTGGCTCCTATCATGGCGGCGGAGGTCACTCTCATTCGTAAGAGGCTGGTCCTGTTTGACCACACCCAGACCCAGTTCAGAGATTCTTTCCGGAAGATGGATTTCTTCAAGTAAGGGCTTCTTCTACCTTTCGCTGGCATTTCGGTTCGATTTAACCCTGTACCTCATGGTTCTATAGGCTGCGAGGTGTACTGAAGGACGGTGAACCTTGGGCCTGGATGGTATGGCTATGTAATGAGGATAGAAAGAGAAATGGAGGAAAATGATGGAAATTAAGTATGTAGGAAAAATACCGCAAGAAAGATATGGGAGGAGCAGATAACAGAAAGTGTGCAGGTGGGAGGAAAAGAACTGAAGCAATCAAAGGAGGAAGAATAGTGGAAGGATAGAGGAAGTTGGAGTCATTTTACTAAACTGACCCGGCCACAGTCTGGAAACAGATTATGATGATGATGTTTCCTTAATACCATTACTCAGTCAAATACTTGTTCCTAAAGTTGAGTATCAGTTGGTGACTTAGACCCGCTTAGGGGGTCGAATGGTCTAAGCCCTAACCCCTAAGGCAATACACTGAACTACCGAAGACAAGTAGATCGGGGTTCGAATTTTGGTCGAGTGTACTGAGAGAAATCTATCAGGCTATTTAACCTACACTGGCTATATAGACGTGAGTCAGAAGTAAACAAACCCACAAGGTAGGACAAACCGGTGTTTTAACAAATGCGCTAAAAAGTTCTATAGATAACTTGGTCCAAACGATCCATGTATTTCAGCTAAGATAGTTCCAGATTGTGCCAAACGTCTTACGCACGTACTGAGGGTGATTTTTCTTAGTTGGTTTTACACACGCACAATCTATCTCTCTCCCTCTCTCTCTCTCTCTCCACGTAAATGTGGGTACAGTTTCTCTAAATTCAATCTTTCCTATGCCTAATTCGCTAGTGTAACTAGCCTTCGAGGACTGGCGCTAAAAATAACGTTAGGATTGGCGCCGTTGCATGTTTACAACATACTATAATTTTCTAAATAATAATCTAAAGCACATACTTTAATACAAAATATTAATATTGAAACAATATTGTTAAATAAATATTTGAATAATAATGTATTTTCGTAAATTTTATTTTTAAAAAAGAAAGAAAATTACAATAATGTTAAACTTTTAAAAAAACATAGCTTATTATTAGGAAAAAAATATATACCAAAATACTGTAAAGCATTATTTTATATTTTACTGTGTTACAAAATTACTGATTTCTTACTTTTTCAGTTTTACTGTATTATTTTTATTTTAAACATACGGCGGAATGAGTCAGACGTATGAGATCACAACTGGCACCGTTGCGTATTAACAACATTCCTGCATGGTGCAAGTTGAAGCTCCAGTATCTCAGAATTATTTTTTTTTATGTTTGATGACATTCTACGCAGCAGGAACTAATTGAGGAATACTTGTAAGGGTTTGACCTGATTACCTTTAATTTTAAAAAAAAACTGATTTTGCGAAAATGCAAAAGCGCCAGTCACAGAAGGTTAATTTGTATGTGTAAAGCCCAAATGGTGTAGCGATATGCGGTGATAAAATACTAGCTTGATTACAAGACATACCATTATCGAAATATATTTTATGATTGTTAAAACTCATCGTTAAGTCGTGTAACCCCCTAAAATCTTTCGCCTACCGTGGCGGGTACTCGTATCATAGTTTGGTAAACACTGGATTAGATAACAAACAGATTAGGATTAGTTTGTTTTGTCATCGCGCCTCACTACTCGTTCGGGACATATGCAGCAAATAGATTACTACACTGTGTTGGGAATCAGGAAAGTTGAATTGAGAAAAATTTTGCCAACATTTGCGTTGAGGGAAAAAGGTGGGAAAACATTTAAGGGAAACCACCCTCAGTAAACCCAACCGGGATTCAAACCCCCAATATCCACTTCGTCGGCAGTCTAGCCTGTTACTAGAGTGACGCCTTAAACCATTCAACCACCGATGTGGGTGATCAGAACTCAAGCGTTCAGTAAAAAGAAAAAGTGTATCCCAGATTGATTTATATATAAATTGTTAAAGGTCACCCACCTAACCGAGCTTATGGTTTGTTTCAGATATTCCTGTGAAGATGTGTATGAAAAGATAAACCTGGCGCAGATGGAAATATTAGAGCTAGAGGAACAAATGAAGAGCATCGTTGAACAATCCACCATATTCGAGGTCAACGTCCCAGACTTCAAATCATTGAAAGCTTGCAGAAAAGAGATCAAATTGATAAAGGTAAACAATTAGATACATTCATCTTTGCATGGTTTTGCCTTTTTATAGCTTTGTAGTAACTGTTAGAAATATTGTTTATCAGTGAAACACTTCTGAGATCTAGTGGTTAGTGATCCTTGCTACGGATCCATGGGTCCCAGGTTTGATCCCCGGCACTTGCAGATTTTCTGTTGGGTAGTGGGTATGGAACGGAGTCAACTCAGCTTCGTGAGGACAAATGAGGAGCTACTTGGATGTAAAAAAAGAAGTAGAGGCCCTGGTCTAGAAAACTGAGAAAAAGGGCTGGTGGGTTCATTGGACTGATCACATGACACGCGCAGAAGTTGGCACTATCTTCGGCAACATACGGCGGCCGCTCGGTATGTATGGCTAAATTTCAGGCTGACGCCATGGAGGAATTTTTTTACAGTGCAGTGAAGTTTAGTCCTTCCTTGATAAAGAGTGCTTATTTGTTCTTATTAAGTACTGATCCCACTTAGTGGCCGCATGGTTTAAGGCGCTACTCTCACAGTAGACCAGGCTGCCGATGATGGGGAGATCAAGGGTCAAAATTCGGTCTTGTGTACCAAGGGAGGTTTTTCCAAAGTGCTTTTCCACTCTCGCTCAACTCAAAAGCGGGTACATTTCCTCTAAAGATAGCCTTCTTAATCAATAAAATCATTAGCGTAATTAGCACATAAACGTATAACCCGAGCGGGTAGTATGACGCGATGCTAAAAAGAAGTATTGCTCAAACACCTTTGAGGTTCTCGTTGGGTTCGTATTCGTATCCCGTTTAACATTTATGATTGAGAGTGTTGTGTCGTGGATCGTTTCCAGGTTAGAGGGAACTTGTTAAAACTGTACCTGTGATATTATTTTCTCCTCACTTTCTTTACATTTGACCAATCGCACGAGGCTGACTATTCACCATCGAGTCTAGGGGGTCACTCTGCCCGTTTTGGGGACTATGTGGGCTAGGACGCCAGCACAACAGTACTTGTATTTGAGGGCCACCGTTTGATCCCATGGTACCGGGGTTCGGAGACCGTGCAGGATCACCTGGAGGTCAGACAGGCCATTGGGTATTCCTTGCAATACTTCGTTCTGTCACGAGCTTCCAAGTAATTTTTCAAATTCTTTTAAATTTTCAAGTTCGCTATCAACATCACCTTTGTAATAGACATTGTTGTCCCTCACTGTTGAGTCGGCCCCTTGTATCTTTCCTTCGCACTTGCACAGGCCGCGCCACCCACCCTCTCTACTGCCTGGACCGCTCCACAGTCCATGTCTTCGAAGCCGTTCGTGACGAGTGCAGCTCTATACACAGCGCCAAAGAGAACTCTATCCCTCGTGGGCCCGGTGCTCTTCAGTCTGTATGTGAACGACATTCCGAAATCCCCAGACACCAAGTTAGCACTGTATGCGGACGACACGGCTCTAGTAGCGGAGTCGTGGCGAGGGCAGCTGGTGGAGAGGCGACTCCAGACGCACCTGACGCAGTTGGAGGGGTGGCTGACTACCTGGAGAACGAGTATTAACGTGGAGAAGAGTACAGCAGTGCTCTTCACATGGAAAAGAAAGTTCTACAGGCCGGCCCCACTCCGGCTGTTCGGAGAACAGATCAGATGGGCGGACAGTGCTAAGTACTTGGGACTTACGCTGGACACCAAGCTGACCTGGCGACTTCACTGCACCGAGAGACTGACCAAGGTGAAGCAAAGGATGGGAATCCTAGGTCCACTGCTTAACAGGCGTAGCGCCCTGTCTACTAGGAACGGTCTGACACTGTACAAGCAGTTGCTCAGACCGATCCTCGACTATGCGTGTCCCGCTTGGGGCCACCTGGCGGACACGTATATGAGGAGGATGCAGGCATTCCAGAGTAGGTGTCTGAGGATCATTGTGGACGCACCTTGGTACGTTCGGAATGTGAATCTGCACCGAGACCTGGATATGCCTACCATCAAGGACCACTTCCGGAAGCTGGCGCAGTCTTTCTACGCCAGACTCCCCGGTGCCACCAATCCTCTTATCCAGGGGCTTGGGAATTACGTCATCGACCCTGGGGGGTGCCACCGACGTCCCAAAGCCCTGCTCGGATAAGCGAGAAGTGACAAACGTGGTTTGGGAGGCTCTCACACAGCCCCCCATAGAGTAGTGTCTCCGCACGTAACTCTAAAAACCTCTTAGTCGGTTCCCAAAATTTTTCTTTTTCCCTAATAATATTAATTAATAATATGCTTTTTGTTAGTTTCAGTTAACTTCGCGAAATGCGACAACCCGTCAGCTAATTATCCGAAAACCACACGGTGTGACCAATTGGTCGGTACGTGTTGGAATTTGCTCCCGTGCACCCCTTCAGGGTGCATTAGAGCATGCAGTATTAGTCTGGAGTCTGGAGAGAACTCTGCCTCTATTGGCTCGCGTGATGGGCACTATCCCTTCAATTTGCATGCACCAATGGGAAGCCCCTGTTTCTCCCATTGGACAAGGCCAGGCAGCAGTGGAGGGTATTTAACACGGTGATTCCTTGGTCTCAAGACCAGTCAGACTCAACCAGTCAGCCAGTCAGACTCGGTCAGTTAGCCTCGGCCAATCAATGGTGGCCCACCTGAGTGCACCACTCATACTAAAGAGCTTATTAAATTGTCTTTGTTAAGAAAGAGCAATTTGTTTAACCCTCTCTCCCTCTCCACCATCACCATACCTCCCACCGCGACTCTCACGTTGCCGGGACTTCCTCATGTTCCACCGCGACTCACGTTGCCGGAACATCCTTATGTTCCACCACGACTAACGTTGCCGGAACACACTCGCCGACCTTTTCCCTACCCACGCGTGTCTGACCACGACGTCACCGCCGTCGGGACATCATCTACATCAACCAGTTACCCCCGAGTCGAAGGGATGGATAACAACATAATAGTACTAATAAAAACCATAAAATTCAAGTAGAACGTCACTCACGAAGCCACACAATCATATCGCCACTCACCCCCCTATCCTCGGCCATAACACATCCTGACAAGACCATAGGCCCACATCAGACATGTAGGGGTGGTGACAATTGGTGTCATATATTTATATTTACCTATTACTTTCCTTCGGTACTTGAACTTGCCTTAGAAAAATTCTTACCAACCTCACTTTTAACATTATTATCGGCGCTCTTATCTTCATCTTCTTCAGATACACGAGTTCCGTTAACATATTTCCAGATTGAACAAAAATTATGGGCAGACCAATAAAAAGCCCATATCCATCTCTGGTCAGATATAGTGTTTACAATGCACAATATCTCCTTGTATGGGCTAGAGTAAGTTTAATCCCGAAAACCATTAGCGTAGTAAGTACATAAGCGTATTACCCGAACGTAATAAGAAGCGGTGCATAGTAAAAAGTTTGCAAATTTTTTAGGAACCCTTGACACGGAGTCACGGAAGCCCCTCCCACCCCTCACCCCCAGCTGGGAATCATTGGTCTAATGTCGGCTATTATCAGAAGGTCTCAGAAGTCAGTAAACCTGAAGCTTTACATGTTTGTAAAAGTAACAATCAAAACAAATCTTCAAAGATACTTTTTGACTGTAAATTAAAGTATTTTTGGGTCTGCCATTTCCGTGGTTAAAACTTGCATATCCGTGACCCTGAAGTTGTCCTCTTATGCCGCCAGGGTCTATGGGACTATGTGCTCATCGTGCACTCCTGCATCGACGAGTGGAAGAAGACGCCGTGGAGAAAGATTGACGTCGAGAACATGGAGCTTGAGTGTAAGAAGTTCGCCAAGGACATCAGGGGTGAGTGACAGAGATCCTGGGAAGAATCAGGGGTGACAGTCGGGAAAAGGATCTCTTCAATTATCCTTAGGGTTAATTTTATTGTACGTGATTACAGGACATTTTCTTAAATATCACCCGCCAAATTTTGTCCCCTTAGCTTAGATCATTTAAGTCACTTATAGCTAAGCGAAAATTTAAGGGGGGCTCAGGGGTTACGTGCCCCCCCAAGATAGAATATAAGATTTATTTATTTTTTAGACTAATGGAAGTGGAGAGTGAGGATTCTGGCGGCGACCAATGAGGTTGTGAGACGTATGAGATTTTTATTTGACTTGTTATTGCTAGGTTGTGGGAAAGTAGGGGTGGGCAATGGGCACTGGGCAAGGCAATTGGCAAAAAGGACGCGGTTAAGGAAAAATATGCCTACCAGCACGCGCAATTGTTTCTCCATTCAATATATCTGCGCCCCTCGCTTTTACCATTTCTAAATTCGTGCTTGCTTATAGCCAATACGGGGTGTATCCTCATTTACCTTGAAAGGTAACAGTCTTACCTTGATGGATTACACTATGGCCCTATCTTATAAGTTATACCATAGTGGAATAATCCAAAGTAAACGAAGGGTGAATCTAAGAGATATAATCAATGTGTTTTTATTTTATTTCCCCCCTTCCGCTTTAAATGTTCTCTAAGGTCTGGACAAGGAGATGCGGTCCTGGGAAGTGTACACCTCTCTGGAAGGCACCATCAGGAACCTGTTGTCGTCGTTAAGAGCCGTGACCGAGCTTCAGAACCCGGCCATCAGGGAACGCCACTGGCAGCAGCTCATGGTGGCAACCAAGGTCTGCATCTATCTAGTATATGCACCTTAGCATCACCGACGAAAGATATCAGTAGAGTCCTTAGGACTCCTGACGTTGGCTTGCCTGGGCTGTTAGGTTAAGATCCGCACCCCGAGTTTCGAAAACGTCCCTGTGTGTATTCTTGTATTGGCGTGTGACTCCATCGGGGATGACATCTGTATCTGCATCGTGTCCACTTGGTACGGTAACAGATCAATCCTTCGAGGAAAGTTTGGAGGGGAAAAGTTTTAAACTGTTGTTTAATGGCCTATCTACAATCAGTTGTGCCCGACTGTCGTAGATGCACTCGCAACATTTACAATAGTGCATGGAAGAGAATACGCAAGTCAGAATCGTTGAAGCTGTGTATCTTTGCGTTCAGCCAATCAGAAACACATAATTAGATGTACTACTCTATCCAAATAGCACTAGTTAATTGCTCTCAGATATGAGCTCATGGATATATATAGTGTGAGATATTTCATCCTATATTTTAACTATTTAACCATACTTACTCGCTTACTTACTCTATGGCATTAGGAACTCAAGGGTTCTTTGCCGCACTTACAAAAGTACGCTACCTATCTCCATCTTGAGCTAGTTATATCCAGTCCATCTCATTATACCCTGTTCCGAGCTAGTTCTATCCAGTCTACCTCATTACACCCTATCTCTTTCAGGTCAATTCTAATACCATCCTCCCATCTGCATCTAGGTCTTCCCAATGGTCTCTTTCCATTAGGTTTGTCCATCAATACCTTAAACGCAATTCTAGTTTCTTCCATTCGCGCTGCATGTCCTGTCTACCGTAATCTGCGATATTTGATTACCTTAACAATGTCCGGTGGTGAGTACAGAGTGACTCATCATTATTTGACTTACTTCACTCTCCATTATATTCATCTCTTTTTGGAGCAAATATTTTCCTGAGAGCCTAGTTTTTGGAAACTCTTAACTTTCTTTTCGTTATTTAAGGTCTACCGACATTTTATTGTGGACAGTCCTTGTTTAAGCATAAAACAAACACATCACGTCTTGCGAGTGTGCATTCGAGAAGCGGGTGGAACTGATTGTAAACGAGGCATAAATAAGTGAGGAATTGCATTAAGACATCGGTAAACTAGGATTGGTAAATGGGGATAGTATCAAGCATTTATAAAATAAAAGTAATACATTTGACCAAGTCTTAAACAAGCACCAAAAAAACTGCTCAGATATAAATAACAACAAAAATACCATTTAAAAAAGTACTAATATTGGGAAGCAAAATTGTTCAATGACCAGACCATTACATTCTGACTGCAGCTATCAATGAAAATTAGCTTTAGATAATTCCATAAATATCTTATTTTTATCTAAAACTAGCAGAATATCCTGGCAACACTTTTCTTTGTTTCAAACAGATAGAAAAAATAATCTTTTATTTCTTCCTACCTAGTTTTTATGAATTTAAAAAATCAATTAATATATAAAATTCCATCTTCTAGGTGCACATGTTCGTGCACAAAAGCTACTAATTTTAAAACGTCAGCCCTCTGCATGCGGTAGATATCGCGCAACTCTCATGATATACAGTTAAACTATTAATGCCTATATATTCAAATATTGACAAAATTATCCGTCATGAGCAAAGATAATAGAATGTACAGTCCAATTTTTATATAAACGGTCTTTTAGAAAATACACACTTTTTTATGGTCAACATTGATAGCATTTTAACATTTATAGCTATCAGATTAGGTTCTTTCTACGATAGTTGGATTGGATACCTTCTTAACATTCTATTTTTTGCTCTAAATATTACACTGCCATTCATTAAATAGCTATCAAGTGCCAAAATAAGTTCAAGATTGTAATGATCATGTTCTCGTATTTTTATAAAGTGGCATCCACCTAAATTATAATTTAAACGTGATGTATTAACAATTACAGGATTAGACTATGGCTTTGCAGTTTCATTAATTCACACATATCTTCCAATCATTAAGATGTTTTTAATAACCTCATAAGTCCTCTGAGCTAGTTGTATCATGGTTACTGACGTCATTGTATTTCATGGGTAATTTGACTTCCAAACGTAGTTTCTAATTATTCTGCCACCACGATGAATACCAGTTGAGGTCAAACGTAATATAAATGAATACATTTAAAGGAATCTTAGAAAGGTTTAAATGCTTCAAAAATATTAGCTATAAATCATTAATTTAAAAATGTAAACTTGCCGAACATCATGACTTTGGAGTCAATAAAATGCGTTTAATTTCTCAGAATGAATTAATATGCCATGACCATTTTATAACAAGCATCATCAGCCAAAATCATAGTTTAGCTTTCATTGTTTTTTAATATTTGTTTTGTATGCTTTTAATGGTCGAAGTCTTAGCTCAAAGTAAATGGCTTAAATATTTTGGAGTATTCTAATATAATTTTGATTGAAAATATGTTTTGTACATGTATATTATGGATAGTAATATTTTTACTATTAGGTTATGTCTGCTTTCTTTAAGAGGTAGATAAATGCTTGTATGTTTAATAGTGTACCTGTATGTATTGTATAACTTATATTAAATTATATCAAAAATATCCTAATTTTATTTTGTTTTAACCACATTCCATTTATTTTGAAAAATAAGTTCTGGATAGTAAATAGAAGCCTGGACCTTTTGATTGACGTAATGCTCGATTTCTTTTCTAAGTCAACCAAATACTTACAGTCTATCCAGCATAGGAGTGGTGATAGCTTACAGCTAGTAAAAGCTACCAGATTTACTCTCATGGATCCATTTGTCAAACCATATGATATGCAAGACCTAATGTTGAGTTGCTGTCACTTATGGTAGTCAACACTTTAACAACACACCATTTGTTTTCTATTTTTTTTCCCTTTAATCTTTTTTTTACATTAGTGAAATATGAACTTATAAAATTAACCATTTGGATTTTACGTTTTGTGGAAGTGGCCTCTGTGATTCACTTAAAAATGCTTTACAAACGAGAGATTCTAAAAGGCTGCTTTCGCTTCATCGATTAAAACAGTAAATCAAACGAAATGAGAGTGGTTTTTGACGTCATACAAACCGTATTCTGCTGTGTTCATATGCATGTGTCTACAAAATAAATACGTTTTATTTTGAAACTAATATTTTGTATGGCTCTTTCTCCAAGTTCAAAAAGAATATTTATTTATTTATTTCATAATTGATGGTGGCCATATATAAGAAAATACTAGTGTGTATATAATAATTTTTAATTTATTATTTAATGCACTACAATATATCTTGTTGCCGCAACCGCGAAATCAAAACAATAATATTTGTATTAATATATTGGTTCTCTCAATTAACTTTGTTATGGAAAATCCAACTATACAGTAATCTTTAGGGAATTATTTTTAGAAGCGTTTGATAGTATTATTAAGAAAATAATAATTGTTTGCTCAACACTAGTGACCTTTAACCTATTTTTGCAACACAAATCTTCTTCTTGCTGTCAGTTACCACCACCACTCCTACGATGGATAGACTGTATCATTGTTTGACAGACACTTTTCAAACAATATATATTATAACTCAATCAAGATTTAGAAGGCGGACTTATCTATCTACAGCTCTATATTTTCTCTCAATATAGCTCGAAAGAGATTTTAAAAGCGGACTTTTCTCTCTACAATTCTAGATTATCCCTCGATATAACTCATATAGATATTGAAAGCGGACTTTCCCCTCTCTAGAGTTCTAAATTATCCCTCAATATAGCTCGGAAAAGGGATTTTTAAAGAGAACTTTACTCTCTAGAGCTTTAGATTATCACTCAATATAGTTCGAAAGGTATTTTTAAGGAGGAATTTACTTTCTAGGGCTCTAGAATCTCCATCAATTTAACGCGATAGAGATTTTTAAAGCGGAATTTCCTCTCTACTTTATATTATCGCTCAAAATAGCTCGAAAGAGATTTTTAAAGCGGACTTTTCTCTCTACAGCTCTATATTGTTCCTAAATAAAGCTCTAAAGAGATTTTGAAAACAGACTTTTCTATCCACAACTCTAAATTTAGTTAGAGAGATACTTGAGTCCGCTGTTGATAGAAAATTGGCACGTACGATGTAAAGTATCCATGGTAAAAGTCCATAACATGACTTATTTTTCAAAATATAAAATGCCTTCATAGTATCAGCACATTTATTTTTATTTTAAGCCAAAAGTAAAAGTATTTTTAAGAAGAGGAAGTGTTAGTAATTTTTGTAAAAGTTATATTTAGGCATCGTTTTTGCTTCTAAGCTAAAACTTTTAATAAATAAGTACCATGATATGTGGAGAAAATAATTAAATTTTTCAATAGGTAAAGAACAAGGGAATAAATACCTATTTTGTATGTGCCACAAATCAGCTTTAAATTGCAACATAATGATAATCTGAAGATTTGTCATGATGAATTTTATATTCTATCGCCCTTCTATTAATACATCAGTGACCGCCTCTGTGGTCTAGTGGTCAGAGTTCCTGGCTACAAACCCAAGGGTCGCGTGTTCGATCCCCAGCGCTTGCCGATCTTTCTCTGAAGTAGTAGGTCTGGAATTGGGTTAAATCAGCCTTGTGAGGACAAATGAATAGATATTTGAAAGAAAAAGTAGCAGCTTTGGGCTAGAAAACTGAGACTAACGATCAAAGGAGTTGTTGTGAGTTGTTGTGCTTCTCATATGATACCCTCTATCCTCAAATTTTGGCACTATCTTCGCCAACAGACGATGGTGGTGGGGCTAACATCATGAAGTTTTTTATCTATCAATCACGATTAACTATTATTATGAATTGCGTAATTTAATCAAGCGTGTACAAGGACAGGAAGATGGTACATTGATACTAGTAGAGTCTGGTCAAATCAACAGATACCTAATCTAAAAATATATCTTATAAAATTAACTATTAATGAATAAAATAATGGACTTGGTTTAATTTTAGTAAAACTACCTTAATTATCAATATGAAAATATATTAAATCTAAGCAAACAAAATAATAAGTATACATAAATAAAGTATAAAATTAACCAAACTATTGTTTGCAGTGATATTTGGCGTAGTCACCCATCATAATTATTTTTAAATAATCGATTAACTCAATTATAATTTTAACGAAACTAAGTATTTATTTTAAATCCATCTTTAATTCAGTCAATTCGAATAAATTTATGACATTGGACTCATAACTGCATTAAATGTCATGAATTTTCTAGTTTGTATTTGATGGGGTATCTGAGCAATTATTTCTAAGACCGGCTTGAATTAATATCAGGTGTGAGAAAAATGATATAGATGGCTTTGCTTGGCAGACGATAATAAGCACAAATTTAGGTTTGTAATTTTTACAACTACTGGGTGGAATAAAGATGAAAAAAATCAATGTACTTCCGCGCAAATAAATTATCTCGGCTTTATAGATTGTTTCATATCGATTATTTTTAGTGATATGAATTTGAAACAAAGGTGTTTTTTTAAGGATCTACCACTATACAATTCGATAATCTTATTTATAAATAGTTTACTATCCCAATTGATTTATAATAAAACCTTTAAGAAAAAGTTTCACTCTAATATTTCAATTTGATCACTTTGTTGCACAATGCCGGTTTATTTTTGATTCCATTCCATGCTGCAAGTGTGATGAGCGCCTCCCGCCAATATACACAGTGAGTACATTTTCACAGTAGTCACATTCCTCACATATAGATCTCACCACTAACATTTCTCAAAATATAATTTCTAAGTTTTTATTCTTGGTCATATCGGATTAAAATTAAACCTATTTTTCTTATCCATGATTTAGATATTAGCGAGCTCACAAAGTTTACTGAAAAAGTTCACTCAATATCTTGATTTATAAAAAGAAATAGACCAAATTATAAAATTAGATTTTTTTATTGTGGAATGGTTAAAGATAAATTTATGAACAAAACACTGCCTATCTAGAAGTTCAGATAAAAATTAAACCTAAATTTGAGCATGCTAATCGATAAAATTACTCAAAAAATGTTTAATCAACTTCAATTATTTATCAAATATATCGGTAGACACCAAAGTCGTCAGCCAAGTTCTGAATACCAAACAATTTACTAAATTCTTAAATACATTTACACATAATTGTCTGTTACAGTTTAGAAACATTGATAGGAACCCGCGGTAAGTTGAAAACAAATCTTCATTCTAGATCGCTACAGCTTTAGAGGATCCGGGGTGAATCTTTTGATATTTTGCTTTCTAGGGGTGGGACGTTACTTATAAATAAACTAAATAAAAACTTTATTTAAATTTGTATTTAAAAAATAATCCAATGTGATGCCTTGTTCTTCTTTGACTGAGAAAAATGGGGGCATTCCTTCATATCTCATACATAAATACATATATAATCACGCCTTTCTATTGTGAAGTAGGCAATAAACTGTGCAAATATCTATAAAAAGACAATTCCGTACTTAATCCATCATCATTAACTTTCTACACACTTTCCTGTCCTTGCATACTCTCTTCGCTTCAACAACATCACTACACCGAGTCATGCATGCTCTTTTATCATTAAAACTCTTAATGTTTTTTTTTTCACACATTGGTCTATTTGATTTGGCCACGTCTTATATAGTCTACCCCTTCCCTTTGATCCACACACTCTACCTTATATATTTCATTCGTCAATTTGAATCAGCACTCATCCTTTCAACATGCACAAATCAACGTAACACGCTTCTTTAACATTGAACTATTGGGATCCCCCTTCAAACCACACTCCTTCAGATGGGGTGCTAGTGAGCGTGAGTTTAGGGCAGTATTTTCGAAGTTCTATAGCATAAACATTTATTTGGCCAAAATAAATCAAATATTTCTTCTATAGAATCATAGAGTTTAGTTTTCCGCAATGTAGTCTCTAACAGTCCTTGAATATCTGTCAAGGGTGTCCTGGAATTTAGTGACAACTTTTTCTCTGCATTTAAAAAGTTTGTCCCCAAATGCCGCTATGCTTATGAGAGATATTCAAGAATCTTGAGATTAGGATGTGCAGAAAGCTAAACTCTATGTTTCTATAGAAGAAATGTTTGATTTATTTTGGCTAAAAAATGTTTATGCTATAAAAACTGCAAAATTAATGCACTAAACTGGTGATCACTAGCACCCCACCTTCAGCACCCATTCAATCACTGACTTGTCCATTCGAGTTTTTCCACACAATTTATTAGATAGCTAATTCCAACAGCATTCACCTTGTTCATGTGTTTCTCCTGACAAACACACGCTTCACACACATAAAACAATGTTGGCGTTACACATTTTATATATACTGCCATCTTTGCCTCTTTCGAAACTACTTCATTCTTTGCTATATTCTACATACACCAACTACTCCCCGGCCTGCATTCACCCGTCTGTCGATTTCACCATCTATACTTTCATTTTTATAGAACATTCTGCCCAGATACACAAAATCATTAATTTGTTCTAACAGTATTTATAGCTGACGTTGATTATTTTTAATTTTAGTATATTTCACTCACTAAGAGTTAAATATTTAAAATTATGTAAACAACAATAACTAACTAGTGTTTAGCTTCTTGCTTACGCATGTGCACTATTTGCAATTATCTATTTTTTATGTTATTTCTTTGCTGAACTACAGTAATACGTAAGCTTATATATACTCCCAACACCCCCAAGCCCGCTTGATACACTACTTCAAATTATTGTATTGATTAAATTAAGTGATTTAAGGTCGAGTGGAAAGGGACGCGAGAATAGGGCAGTGTTTTTGCAGTTTTTATAGAAAAATATTTTTTGGTCAAAAGAGACCAAATATTTCTCCATCAGAAACATATAGTTTAAATTTCTTCACTGGTGACCCCAACATTTGTTGAATATTTGTCAAGGGTGTCCTGGAATTTAATGAAAACTTTTTCCCTTCATTTGAGAAGTTTTTTATCTAGAGTCCGCTACGCTCATGATAGATATTCAACAACTGTTGATATCACCGTGTGAAGAAAATTAAATCTATGTTTCTACTGGAGCAATATTTTGTTTATTTTGAACAAATAAAGGTTTTGATATAAAAACTTTCAAAAACACTGGCCTTTTCTCACGTTCCCTTCCATCCCACCTTAATATTTTATTTTATTTTAACGCACTTGTCCTTTTCTAGCACTTAACGAACGACATTGCAAATAATATTTTAATTCGGTACTTTTAATAACCTTAACCCAAAGGTAACATCACATTACCTGATAAATAAAAGTATTAATAAAGTAATGGTTTGAGTTCAATCATAAGATAATAGATAGAGAAATTAATCAAATAATACTAAATTCATTATTTTTAATAAATATTATTTAATAAAAATAGCTACGTCAGAGATATTTTTAACCCTCGTGGTTTAATTCAATACATGGAGGAAGGTATTAGAATAATGATATATTATCATCATTATTATCATCATCATAATCCTTCCTCATAATTATGATACAAAGGTTACTCACCGAAATTTATAGGATTCCCAAATAATTTGTTTCTAAAAATAAGCCGCAATCTCATATAACTATTTGAGAAATAATAATTTCTTCCACTTACTTTCACCAAATACTTGTATCCTTGCAATAATTATATCATAGTAATTTTAACAGTCTTAAAACTGTATTTTATAATCAATTCTGTTTCATTATATGTCACCGTTGACTGGACTTAAGAACGAAAAAATAAAAAATAAAATTTCGTCATAAAATGCGGAGGCTCCCCCTAAACTTGCCATTGTCCTCGCAGGTCAAGTTCGTGATGGACGAGAAGACGACGCTGTCGGACCTGCTTGCCCTGAATCTGCACAACTACGAGGATGAGGTGAAGAACATCGTCGACAAGTCAGTGAAGGAGATGTCGATGGAGAAGGTGCTGAAGGAGCTGCATGCGACGTGGTCGACCATGGAGTTCGACCATGAGGTGCATCATCGCACCAACCTGACTGTGCTTAGGGCCAGCGAGGAGCTCATAGAGATATAGAAGAGAACCAGGTATAGCACTCATATATTTACCTTTTGCTCTTCCCCTTTCAACCTGTGCTCTGGTCGTTCCCAGGGCCAGAGAGGAGGTCATCGTGATCCTGGAAGAGAACCGGGTATAGCAGTTAAATTTTCGTAGGAAGAAGGACCTTATATTACAGTTGTCACTTTTCATAGATATTACCAATATTTGAAACAACACCAATTTTATATAGTAAAAGTTACAATTCTAAAAGTCCCTATTTAAATAGAACTTTATCATATTTACTTTCACACCAACACAGTAGACTTTGAGAGTTATGTTTTAAATCGCCCTAATCGTAAGCCATTTCAATACAACCCTCAAAGCTTCTGGTCATTTTCGAAAAACCTGGTGGTTAACCTTTCCGTTGTTGCCACGTGTGATCGCGTAGGTTCAGCTGCAGAATCTGATGAGCTCCAAATACATCTCATTCTTCCTGGACGAGGTGTCGGACTGGCAGAAGAAGCTAGCCAACGCGGATCAGGTCATCCAGATCTGGTTTGAGGTCCAGCGCACGTGGATGCATCTAGAATCCATCTTCATCGGCTCGGAGGACATCCGTACCCAGCTTCCTGAGGACTCTCGACGCTTCGAACGGATCGACAAAGATTTCAGGGTACGTAGATATCCATTCGTTTCACTTTTTTTCTTTTTTTGCAGAAAGAAAGTTTCGGGCGGTTCAATTGTAAAGTCTTTGATCAAACCTTGCATTAAGTTTTTTTATGGTCTCAAAATACCTTCCTTTTCTATTAAAATTCATCAGCATTGTATAATGTATTATATAGCTTTCGTTGGAGATTGTAGTTTTTATCTCGTTTGGATATATTGAGGGTTTTATCCCTAAATGCCTATCCAGTCTCCTTCCACGCAAAACTAGGTACATTTCTTCTAAGCTTTATCACCCATTTCCCTTACCCTCGTGTTTTGATTTGCGGACAGCACAGACTGGTAGAAAGGAGTTGTTCACTAATAAAACTACATTTTGAAATCATCTGGATCAGAAACCAAGTCTCTTGGAGGTGGTTACTAATCAGAGTGTCGGTACAGGCCCTGCTGGAAGACATGGTGAAGACCCCGAACGTGGTGCAGGCGACCAACAAACCGCACCTGTACGAACGTCTGGAGAATATACAGAAGGATCTGACCCTTTGCGAGAAGGCCCTGACAGAGTACCTGGAGACAAAGAGGCTCGCTTACCCACGTTTCTACTTTATGTCGGTACCGGACCTGCTCGACATCCTCTCCAACGGCAACCAGCCGGTGCTAGTCGCGAGGTCAGTTTAATTCTCAGTGTCAGGCTTTACCTCTATATGTTTCTCTCTCATATCTATGTCTCTCTCCCTCTCTTTCTTTTTCTTTCTCTTTTTCCCTTTCCCTATCTCTTTTTTTTTCTCTCTATTGACGAATATGTAGGATCATTTTACTACAAATCCTTACTGGGAAGGAACTGGTAAAGTCACCAACTCGCTGACTGCAGCGCCTGACAACGGGAAGATAAACTGACGTAGCCGGGATATAGGCGTTGCCTTTACACCAGACTGGCAGTTTATTCACAGTCCAATGATAATGTATTCATAGGAAGAGCCTTATCTGACAGCTAGAAAAGTTATTAGATCTACTTTCAAGTATTCAAACTTAAAATCATGTGATCTGTAGCTGTCACTGTTGATAGAACTGATATTATCAATACCTATAAAATATATATTATATACATATTCATGCATACCTAATTACGCCGCCCCCTCGAGGGGTAGGCAAGAAAATGTAAGTATAACCCAAAAAACAACTCATTACTTAATCCATCCTCCCTCTCTTTCCTCACACTTCCTTATAATATTAATAATATGATAAAATTGTATTGATGCTAGCTGCAAAAAAAGTTTTTGTTTTCTAAACGGCTCTGTACAGGGACTACAGAATGATTTAGTTTACTATTCAGAGGACTGTAATATGTTTTGTAGTATTTATTTATTTTTTATTCCAGGCACTTGAGCAAGCTGTACGACTCGATGTGTAAACTCAAGTTCCGCGTGGTGGATGGGCGCACCACCAAGTTGGCCGAGGGCATGTACGAGAGAGATGGAGAGTACGTCGAGTTCTTCGGGGAATGCGAGTGTACGGGCAAGGTATAGTTCCGGTACAGCCAGTCCTGGACTGAAGCCGGTTTGAGCTACGAGGGTTTGTAGATACGTTGGTTTCAGTAACTCCCCTTACGATCAGCAACGTTATCTAGCGAGTGCCACTTTAAACATAATAGATGGTGTTATTAGTAATCTGACGCAGTGCCATCATCATTTTGTTTGTTTCTATCTTGGGTGCAAACAATTTTATTAATTTTTTTTCTATTCATAAGCACAACCTGTAAGGTTTTAGACATCCTCAAAACTTATTCGATGACTGCATGGTCTAAGGCATCACTCTTGCAATAGACTAGACTGCCTATGATGGGGAGATTGTGGTTCTATCCTGGTTGGGTGTACTGAAGGTGGTTTTTCCTAAATGGTTTCTCAATCTTTATTTCGCTCTATGCAATTGCGGGTAAACTTCCTCTAAAATCAAACCTTCCTAACCCCAAAATCCAACTTTCCTAACCTCTAGCCCATTAGCGTAATAAGTACGTAGGCATGTAACCCGAACGGGTAGTAAGACGCGATGCTAACAAAAAATGTATCCTGAAACGAACATACAATGTCAAAAAAAATTGTATTTAAGCAGCATTTGACTTAGCTCTTAACATCACCAACGCCGTGAGATCAAAATAAACGAGACGTACCCCTTAGTCCATGTGGCAGAAAAAGAATCTCTAATAAAAAAAAAGCTATCTTCTATATCTCAAGGTGGAGGTGTGGTTAAATCGTCTGACGGACACGATGCGCCGTACCGTGCGCCACTACCTAGGGGACGCCGTCGTTACTTACGAAGAGAGGTCCCGAGAGTCGTGGGTCTTCGACTACCCCTCGCAGATAGCTCTCTGCGGCACCCAGATCTGGTGGGCGACCGAGGTCAGCATAGCTTTCGCAAGACTGGAGGAGGGGTACGAGCTCGCAGTCAGGGACTATCAGAGGAAACAGGTGAAATATGGCATATGACGCATATTTATATATATAGATTTATTTATTTTTAAAAACATCCATCGGTTGCATTTGTTGTTTTCCTGGTCAACCATTTCTGTTCCAATTTGTTCTCCACGACACCACTCAATAATCTATCATTTCTCATAATGTGGCCCAACCAGTTCGTCTTTTTTTTTTCGCAGAAGCACCTGTGGAATATTTTGCTTTTCATTGATTATTTCTAGAATTATTTTATTAGTCAATCTTATAAAAGGGCCCTTCAGTTTTAACCTCAGCTGCCCATCATAGCTTTGGTCATCCGAGGCTAATATTCTACTGTTTATTTTAGTAATTAGTTTAAGAGTAGACCAGGTTACTAGCCTTGATCTCACCCACACCCATGACAGTATTCGCTGCTTACGGTAAGGATACTGTATCGATCGGTATTGGCACATTTTACCTAATATACCACAAGTATAACCGTTACTCCGTCTTACCCTGAGCACTGTTTCTACGGTAGAGACTGGCTTGCCGGCCAGTATATCACAAGTATAACCGTTACTCCGTCTTACCCTGAGCACTGTTTCTACGGTAGAGACTGGCTTGCTGGCCAGTATACCACAAGTATAACCGTTACTCCGTCTTACCCTGAGCACTGTTTCTACGGTAGAGACTGCCTTGCCGGCCAGTATATCACAAGTATAACCGTTACTCCGCCTTACCCTGAGCACTGTTTCTACGGTAAAGACTGGCTTGCCGGCCAGTATATCACAAGTATAACCGTTACTCCGTCTTACCCTGAGCACTGTTTCTACGGTAGAGACTGGCTTGCCGGCCAATATACCACAAGTATAACCGTTACTCCGTCTTACCCTGAGCACTGTTTCTACGGTAGAGACTGCCTTCCCGGCCAGTATATCACAAGTATAACCGTTACTCCGCCTTACCCTGAGCACTGTTTCTACGGTAGAGACTGGCTTGCCGGCCAGTATATCACAAGTATAACCGTTACTCTGTCTTACCCTGAGCACTGTTTCTACGGTAGAGACTGCCTTGCCGGCCAGTATATCACAAGTATAACCGTTACTCCGTCTTACCCTGAGCACTGTTTCTACGGTAGAGACTGCCTTGCCGGCCAGTATATCACAAGTATAACCGTTACTCCGTCTTACCCTGAGCACTGTTTCTACGGTAGAGACTGGCTTGCCGGCCAGTATATCACAAGTATAACCGTTACTCCGTCTTACCCTGAGCAATGTTTCTACGGTAGAGACTGCCTTGCCGGCCAGTATATCACAAGTATAACCGTTACTCCGCCTTACCCTGAGCACTGTTTCTACGGTAGAGACTGGCTTGCCGGCCAATATACCACAAGTATAACCGTTACTCCGTCTTACCCTGAGCACTGTTTCTACGGTAGAGACTGCCTTCCCGGCCAGTATATCACAAGTATAACCGTTACTCCGCCTTACCTGAGCACTGTTTCTACGGTAGAGACTGGCTTGCCGGCCAGTATATCACAAGTATAACCGTTACTCTGTCTTACCCTGAGCACTGTTTCTACGGTAGAGACTGCCTTGCCGGCCAGTATATCACAAGTATAACCGTTACTCCGTCTTACGCTGAGCACTGTTTCTACGGTAGAGACTGCCTTGCCGGCCAGTATATCACAAGTATAACCGTTACTCCGTCTTACCCTGAGCACTGTTTCTACGGTAGAGACTGGCTTGCCGGCCAGTATATCACAAGTATAACCGTTACTCCGTCTTACCCTGAGCAATGTTCCTACAGTAGAGACTGCCTTACCGGCCAGTATACCGTTGCCCTTGTCACTACCACTAGGAGATAAGGCGGTGCACCAACACACCATTTTATGGTATAAATAATATTAAATTTGTAGGATTAAGTAATTTTGAGCTTTTCTCACTTCTTTTATTGATTATTATCATGATATTAAAACACAGATCTAAGTTGTGGCCTACTCATGGTACATTGCGTTTTTCACGTCGACTGTAAGCCGCGTGTGGTTCCTTCTTCCTAGATCCAGCAACTGAGTGCGTTGATCAGCATGCTGCTAGGAGACCTGAGCCTATCTGACAGAAACAAGATTAGGAACATCTGCACAATAGACGTGCACTCCAGGGATGTTGTGGCCAAATTGATTGCTATGAAGGTGGACTCTTCATCGGCCTTCCTCTGGCAGTCACAGCTGAGGCACAGGTGCATTAAATCAAATATCGACAAGAATAACGTTATCTTTAAGGAAATACTAACAATCATTGAAAACTCAACCGTCGACTTGATCCTTCAGTGGCCGAATGGTCTAGGTCTAAGACGCCACTCTCGTGTTAGACTGGCCTACTGAAGACGAGGAGATCGGGTTTCTAATCCTGATCTACTGGAGGTGATTTTCCCTAAATGGTTTCCCACCCTCCTTTCACGCAAATGCGGATAGATTACATCTAAAATGCTTTCTTATTCATCCCTACCCCATTAAAGTAATTATCATATGTGCGTATAACCTAAACAGGTAGTAAGACGCGGTGATACATATAAAAAAAGACTCCAAACTTTCATCTTATTAAAATTTAAGAAATATATTTATCTGATTAAAATAATTTTTCGCCATACAGACCTGATTAACTTATGTGATATTGTGATTTAGTTGGTCTAAAAAAATTGTTGGTTTAAAAGTTATAAAAAATACATTCCTTAGTTCACTTTCCTTTCCATCCCACCTTGATATTTTACAACATCTAAGCTATATGTCACTCCGACCAATTTGTGCAACCCCAAATGTTTTTCAGAGGTGTGGGTGGGGACTGTTCACACAGTATGAAGCCGAGGGTGCCATGGTTCCATCTCTGCCGACCACACTGAGATTGTTTTGTGAAAATGATGCAGGTGTACCAATTCCAGTTGCCTTTTGCATGTGTTCACAGGTGGGACACTCGCTACAAAGACTGTTTCTGCAACATCTGCGACGCACAGTTCAGGTACTCCCACGAGTACCTGGGTAACACCTTGCGCCTGGTGATAACACCTCTCACCGACAGGTGCTACATCACCCTCACTCAGGTAGGTACGATCTCCAGCACCATCCTCGCAATATGCACACTCCCTCTTCTTCTTAACAAGACAGAGGTTCTAGGGAGAGGCACAGACAACAATCTCCTCGCCATAGTCAGACTTCCGCTTCTTTTTAACAAGACAGAGGTTCTAGGGAGAGGCACAGACAACAATCTCCTCACCATAGTCAGACTTCCTCTTCTTTTTAACAAGACAGAGGTTCTAGGGAGAGGCACAGACAACAATCTCCTCGCCATAGTCAGACTTCCTCTTCTTTTTAACAAGACAGAGGTTCTAGGGAGAGGCACAGACAACAATCTCCTCGCCATAGTCAGACTTCCGCTTCTTTTTAACAAGACAGGGGTTCTAGGGAGAGGCACAGACAACTATCTCCTCACCATAGTCAGACTTCCTCTTCTTTTTAACAAGACAGAGGTTCTAGGGAGAGGCACAGACAACAATCTCCTCGCCATAGTCAGACTTCCGCTTCTTTTTAACAAGACAAAGGTTCTAGGGAGAGGCACAGACAACAATCTCCTCGCCATAGTCAGACTTCCGCTTCTTTTTAACAAGACAGGGGTTCTAGGGAGAGGCACAGACAACTATCTCCTCACCATAGTCAGACTTCCTCTTCTTTTTAACAAGACAGAGGTTCTAGGGAGAGGCACAGACAACAATCTCCTCACCATAGTCAGACTTCCTCTTCTTTTTAACAAGACAGAGGTTCTAGGGAGAGGCACAGACAACAATCTCCTCGCCATAGTCAGACTTCCACTTCTTCTTAACAAGACAGAGGTTCTAGGGAGAGGCACAGACAACAATCTCCTCGCCATAGTCAGACTTCCGCTTCTTTTTAACAAGACAGGGGTTCTAGGGAGAGGCACAGACAACTATCTCCTCACCATAGTCAGACTCCCTCTTCTTCTAACAAGACAGAGGCTCTATTGGGAGGCATAGACAAAAATTTAGATTAAAAAATGGTGTAGAGAAGGATTTTTGTGAGAGGAAACCATTATAAAATACAAATATAATTTTTTTTAGTCAACACTTATAACATTTCACCAGATTATTAGTATTATTTTATACGTATTAATAAAATATATCAAAAGGGACAGCTGCAGATCACGTGATTCAAATTATGAATATATTAAAATTATAGATAGATTGAATCCTATATTTCTTCAATCTGAATCTTAAATTTTCTTTCGAATCTCGAATCTAAATTCTAATCCCCGAATTCTTAAAAATACACAAATTTAGTTCAAGTGAAAATATTTACAATTTAATTAATTTTTTTTAGTAGTTTAAGGCCACTGACAAATTATGCGTTTTCTTTTTTGCATGATAATTGAGGATTATGCCAAGTAATATATATAAATTATGTAAATTATTATATTAATAAAATTTTGCCTAGTTTGTGGTATTTTGTTACTCATCCAACAACACAAGTCTATATAATTTATTTTATCAATTGTTTAAAAGTGTTTTTTGAAGTCAAGGGCTTCATAATTTTATTCGCGATACTATTTCTTTTTAATCCTTACGAATCCTGAATCTCCAAAATATCATTTAATCTTAGGAATTCAAGGAATCGAGGATTCGAGCGTCCCATCTTTAGTTAAAGTAGATGTATTAGTATTTATGGCTGTCCTAATGGCTCTTCCTATGAAAATTAGACAGGAGTAAAAAAGCGTTTTCTGGACCTGATGTGAAATTAAGTAAATACGAACGATTTGGTGCTCACGTTGAAGTAGGCAAGTATCTATAAAAAGAGTAATTTATAAAAAGGAATAAAAGTGTCAGTTTAGAGGATTATAATTAGTTTATACCACTGAGGAAATTAAACTGTCATCGGAACGTCAGCGTCATGAGAAGAGCATTTAAAAAATGTTAACTAAACCAGTTTTACAAAATATAAATATGTTTTCCTCACTCTAATCTGTCAAGATTGTCCCTCTGCCAAAATTCACAGCTGTAAAACATTATCTTACCGTATTATTATAAGAAAATAAACCTTTTTTAATATTAAATTAGGTGACCTGGTGGTCTAGGGGTAAGGTGTCGGACTTCTGAGCTGGCGACCGGGGTTCAATCCTCGGTCCCGGCACAGATTTATCTGATTACCAAACTCTTCCTTCACCTCTGACAAGATGTGTATTAATCACAACTTGTGAATGTGAGGAATGCCAGGCCTCTACCGTGGTTCGGATTCCACGTTAAACTGTAGGTCCTCCATTTCATCTCACAATCACCCTACCATTACACATTAGCGTAAGTGCGTATAACCCGAACGGGTAGTAAGACGCGGTGCTAATAATAATAATAATAATAATAATAATAATAATAATAATAATAATAATAATAATAATAATAATAATAATAATAATAATAATAATAATAATAATAATAATATTAAATTAAGTTAAAAATGACAACCCAAATATGGGAATCTAACCCGAGACCTTTGGGTTTGCAAGGCAATGCCTTACCACTGAACCATCCTGGTTTGTATTTCCAATAAATTTCTTTCCATGGCGATCCGGGTGAAAGTAAAAAATCCCTCAACACATTCCGTTCAGTCTAGCGTTTTGTTAATTAGATCAGGTCTCAGTCAACATCCCATCATTAATCCTTCGCGTCCTTGTTAATTGTTGTTAAGTCCCTTCATCTGATCATGGGGGGCGCCCCTGCGGGCCCGGCCGGGACGGGCAAGACGGAGACCACCAAGGATTTAGGCAAAGCTCTGGGCGTCATGGTGTACGTGTTCAACTGCTCCGAACAGATGGATTACAAGGTCAGTTTGCACGTAGGACAATATCGTATGTACCTCTCTTTATAACTATAATATAATTTTGCATTCGTAGCCCAGTTTGTGGAAAGACTAATGTACCGTTGCTCAGGGGACACCCGAATGTACTAATTGTACATCCTTTCCATGTCCCTATGAGATGAGATGAGGGTGGGAGTGAGTATAAGGGTGTGAAACCAGTGGAAACACTTAAAACTAACTTAAACCTAATTGACCAAACTCTGGTGACCGTTGGGGTGATTCCCCTTTCTGGAAAAAATACCCACGCTACCAGCTGAGAATCGAACCCGGGACTCCTAGTCTCGTAGCCAGGTGCACTGACCACTAAACCATGGGGTCGGTTTTCTTTATAATAAACCCCCTTATGTTAAGTATGATCGTCTCTAACACAGGCTGGAAACAGTTGGTGATGATTATGATAGTGATGATAGTGATAATGATAATATAATGAAAATAATGATGATAATGATTTATGATAATGATGATAACTATGAAAATTACGATGATAATGATGATGAAAATGTTGATGATGATAATGATGATGATGATGAACAGTTTAAATATAATGTTAGTCTAAACAAAGCTCAGAAGTTGTATTTATTCCGTGTGGAAGGTGGTCTTTTTAAAAGCCCTTCCAATATCGAAGGCCAGCATTAAAACAAATTATTATTTTTTTTTAAATAGGATGTTACATTATCAAACTTTTAATTGGCGGTAAAACCGTTGAAACGATTTCCAGTCGTGCGGGGCCATTTATAAAGGTCTGGCGCAAACGGGCGCTTGGGGTTGTTTCGACGAGTTCAACCGCATCTCCGTGGAGGTGTTGTCGGTGGTGGCGGTGCAGGTCAAGTCCGTGCTGGACGCCATCAAGGCGAGGAAGATCAAGTTCAACTTCATGGGCCAGATCATCGCCTTGACCCCTACTGTCGGGATGTTCATCACCATGAACCCAGGATACGCCGGACGTACGGAACTGCCCGAGAACCTCAAGGCTCTATTCAGGTGAACAATGACACGAGGAAGGGTTCGATATTCCTTCGCCCATCCTCCCCCCCCCCCCCACCGGGCTCTACCTACTAATTTTTAAATTGTTATTATTATTATTATTATTATTATTATTATTATTATATTATTATTATTATTATTATTATTATTATTATTATTATATATTATTTAAGGTGCACTTTCTGAACCGACTGATTAAATCAGTACATGACTTATATATAGGCTAAACACCTGCTTCGGTGGCCGCATTGTCTTAGGCGTCACTCTCTCAATAGACTAGACTGCCGATGACAGGGATATCGGGGTTCAAATGCCGGTCGGGTGTACCGAGGGTGGTTTCCCCTAAATAGTTTTCAACTGTCCCTCCACGCAAATACGAGTACCCTTCTTCTAAATTCAACCTTCCTCATTCCTAACTCATTAGCGTGATTAGTATTTACGTATATGCATAACCTGAAAAGGTTGTAAAACGTGTTTCTAAAAACTTATAAAATAACTTGAATATTTAAAAAAAACACCCAGACCCCACCAGATTCATCACTGTGAAAGGGGAAGTCCACATTTCATGCACCAATAATAAAGTTTTCGACCGTGCCGGGAATCAAACCCTGGACCTTTATCTCAGTAGACTGATACGCTACCGACTGATAAAACTCTTCCTATTACCCGTTTGGTGTACCCACGTATTTACACTAACGGGGTAGGGGTGATGATGGTAGAATGTAGAGGAAATGTACCCTCATTTTGCGTGGAGGGTAGAGTAGGAAACAATCTTGGAAAAACTACCCTCAGCACACCCGACAAAGATCTCTCAATCTCCCCGTCATCGGCAGTCTAGTCTACCCCGAGGGTATCTTGTTAGACCATGCGGCCACCGTAGCGGGTAATCTCGAAACAAACAGACGAAATGCCAATTGGGTTAGTTAAAACAGGACCTCACTATGCTTGGTCAATAAATACTTTTACAGCCATGTTTTCTATATTTCTACCAAGTGCTAATGTATGTACGTCTGGTTCGTGCAGACCATGCGCCATGGTGGTCCCGGACTTTGACCTCATCAGCGAGATCATGCTGATCGCGGAAGGTTTTCAAGACGCCCGTTTGTTGGCCCGCAAGTTCATCACACTCTACACGCTGTGCCGGGAGTTGCTGTCCAAACAGGATCACTACGATTGGGGTCTCAGAGCCATCAAGTCCGTACTGGTCGTCGCTGGTGCTCTCAAGGTTAGCAAGCAGAGATAACAATGCTCTCAAGGTTAGCAAGCAGAGATAACAATGCTCTCAAGGTTAGCAAGCAGAGATAACAATGCTCTCAAGGTTAGCAAGCAGAGATAACAATGCTCTCGAGGTTATCAAGCAGAGATAACAATGCTCTCAAAGTTGGCAAGCATAGATAACAATGCTCTCAAGGTTGGCAAGCATAGATAACAATGCTCTCAAAGTTGGCAAGCATAGATAACAATGCTCTTGAGGTTAGCAAGTAGAGATAACAACGCTCTCAAGGTTAGCAAGCATAGATAACAATGCTCTCAAAGTTGGCAAACATAGATAACAATGCTCTCAAGGTTGGCAAGCATAGATAACAATGCTCTCAAGGTTAGCAAGTAGAGATAACAATGCTCTCAAGGTTGGCAAGTCAGAGATAACAATGCTCTCAAGGTTAGCAAGCATGGATAACAATGCTCTCAAGGTGGCAAGCAGAGATAACAATGCTCTCAAGGTTAGCAAGTAGAGATAACAATGCTCTCAAGGTTGGCAAGCAGAGATAACAATGCTCTCAAGGTTAGCAAGCAGAGATAACAATGCTCTCAAGGTTAGCAAGTAGAGATAACAATGCTCTCAAGGTTAGCAAGTAGAGATAACAATGCCCTCAAGGTTAGCAAGCATGGATAACAATGCTCTCAAGGTTGGCAAGCAGAGATAACAATGCTCTCAAGGTTAACAAGTAGAGATAACAATGCTCTCAAGGTTATCAAGTAGAGATAACAATGCTCTCAAGGTTAGCAAGTAGAGATAACAATGCTCTCAAGGTTGGCAAGCAGAGATAGCAATGCTCTCAAGGTTGGCAAGCAGAGATAACAATGCTCTCAAGGTTAGCAAGTAGAGATAACAATGCTCTCAAGGTTAGCAAGTAGAGATAACAATGCTCTCAAGCTCAACAGATATAGATGACAACTTTAATAAGAATCCAGGTGTAGTCAAATAGGGTTGGCTTTACATGGCGCGAAAGCAGACAAAATAATACGAGTGAGTTCCCTTTGACTATAGCCCTAACCGTCACTGATGTTGCGGTACGGTAAGTAAAATGATAGAATTGTGCAAAAAAAAATTGAATTTTGGTATAGAAAGCCGTTAAATGAAATATTTATTTTAGTAATAAATCAACCTTTATTTTAGTGGTATGGCGCAATCAATATAAATAAGTATAGCTAAAATGTTAAATATCAATTAAATTAAAATGGGAGACGGAAGAAAGCAACGCTATTCAATTAAGTATATATGAGAGGCGAAGCTTGGGGGCTGAATGATTATAGCTACAAAAATGAGGCGTATCACAATCATAATCAAATAAATTGAATAAATGACACCTGGCCATGGGAATTGAGCCTGGGACATGACTGAAATATTACCCTGAGCACAGGATTATCCCTTGATAAAATTGGCGTGTTAAGCCAAAAGTTCCGGGTTCGATTCTCGTGTCCAGGTGTCATTTTTCCATTTAATCGATTAAAAATATAGGAGATTGAAAACAAATTATGATCTAATTTGCTGGAAAATTATTTTTCTTCTTATTCTATTTTATATTCAAATTTCGGCCTTTGGGCACAATGTGACTGTTATTACAGCCAGTTCAATAATAGTCCTAATGTGACTGGTATTAAAGCCAGTTCAATAATAGTCCTAATGTGACTGTTATTACAGCCAGTTCAATAATAGTCCTAATGTGACTGTTATTAAAGCCAGTTCAATAATAGTCCTACTGTGACTGTTATTAAAGCCAGTTCAATAATAGTCCTAATGTGACTGTTATTAGAGCAAGTTCAATAATATTCACAATGAGACTTTTATTACAGCCAATTCAATAATAGTCGCAACGTGACTGTTATTACAGCCAATTCAATAATAGTCGCAATGTGACTGTTATTACAGCCAGTTCAATAATATTCACAATGTGACTTTTATTACAGCCAGTTCAATAATATTCACAATGAGACTTTTATTACAGCCAATTCAATAATAGTCGCAACGTGACTGTTATTACAGCCAATTCAATAATAGTCGCAATGTGACTGTTATTACAGCCAGTTCAATAATATTCACAATGTGACTTTTATTACAGCCAGTTCAATAATAGTCGCAATGTGACTGTTATTACAGCCAGTTCAATAATATTCACAATGTGACTGTTATTACAGCCAGTTCAATAATATTCACAATGTGACTTTTATTACAGCCAGTTCAATAATAGTCCTAATGTGACTGTTATTACAGCCAGTTCAATAATAGTCCTAATGTGACTGTTATTACAGCCAGTTCAATAATATTCACAATGTGACTTTTATTACAGCCAGTTCAATAATAGTCCTAATGTGACTGTTATTACAGCCAGTTCAATAATATTCACAATGTGACTGTTATTACAGCCAGTTCAATAATATTCACAATGTGACTTTTATTACAGCCAGTTCAATAATAGTCCTAATGTGACTGTTATTACAGCCAGTTCAATAATAGTCCTAATGTGACTGTTATTACAGCCAGTTCAATAATATTCACAATGTGACTTTTATTACAGCCAGTTCAATAATAGTCCTAATGTGACTGTTATTACAGCCAGTTCAATAATATTCACAATGTGACTTTTATTACAGCCAGTTCAATAATAGTCCTAATGTGACTGTTATTACAGCCAATTCAATAATAGTCCTAATGTGACTGTTATTACAGCCAGTTCAATAATAGTCCTAATGTGACTGTTATTACAGCCAGTTCAATAATATTCACAATGTGACTTTTATTACAGCCAGTTCAATAATAGTCCTAATGTGACTGTTATTACAGCCAGTTCAATAATAGTCCTAATGTGACTGTTATTACAGCCAGTTCAATAATATTCACAATGTGACTTTTATTATAGCCAGTTCATAGCTTTAACCAATGTTCGGTTTTTTTGATCGAGGGTAGTAAATGTCCTAGTCTGGAGGATTTTTTAAAAATTGTAATGTTATATCACTAATTCACATTTAAATCAACACAGCTGAACATAATTTGCACTAAAATAATAGTTTTAATTCACGCATGTATGTCTACTATTAAATAAAAAATACTCCAATGAACTTGAAATATGTTTTGACAGCCCGACCTCTACACCACTAGCACGTCATGCTAGATGGTTTTGACGTTAAATCCGCATGAAATTTTGGGCTTGTTTTGAGGAACCGGATGGGCAAAACATCCTCAGTACACCCAACCGGGATTCAAATTCCAACCTCCATATCACTGACACGCTATGCTAGATGTGCACCAACAATGCATCGATCTTCTGGATGTGTAAACAAGGAGAGGGTGATTTGAAGCGACTTACCAATGATAGCACTTGAAATCCATCATCTGAGGCGTATCGCTGCACATGGATGCTCTCTCATCATATCGGGTACGACATCACTGCACTGCACTGCACTACACTGCTAAAAGTAACACTACAGAACACAGTTCAGCAGCTCCAAATCATACAATCATAAACAAAACATAAAACACTCGGGTCAAGGTCCCACACCAAACACGACCGCTCGCGGTGAAGGTTTTCTCGGTACTAATAACAAAACACTTGCAATAATATCAACACATGACTACATGACTCACAAACAAAAGAGCATCGCGACCCGACAGACTAGGTAGGACTGCACGTGCACGCGGAAATACTCTTGTAGTCCACAAAAATATAGTTACTCTGCCTCATGGGATAGAAGGAGGAGGGGAGAAGGAATTATTTTTTTTAGCACCGCGTCTTACTACCCGTTCGGGTTATACGCCTAAGTACTAATTACGCTAATGGATTAGGAATTGGGAGGGTTGAATTTAGAGGAAGTGAACCCGCATTTGCGTGGATAGAGAGTGGGAGAAGGAATCATGGAAATAGTGGAGGAGGAATCGTGGGATCTAAGGAGGAGGGAAGAAGAAATCATGGGATTGAGGAAGGAGGGGAGAAGGAATCATGGGATCGGGAAAGAGGGAAGAAGGAATCATGATGGGATTGAGGGAAGAGGGGAGAAAGTATTATGAAATCTAGGGAGAAGGGAAGAAGAAATCATGGGATCGAGGGCGGAGGGGAGAAGGAATCGTGGGATCGAGGGAGGAGGGGATGAGGAATCATGGGATCAGGGGAGGAGGGGAAGGAATCATGGGATCGAGGGAAGAGGGGAGAAGGAACTATAATATCTAAGGGGAGGGGAGAAGGAATCATGGGATCAAGGGAAGAGGGAGGAAGGAATCATGGATCGGGGAAAGGGGGAGAAGGAATTATGGAATCTAGGGAGGAGGGAAAAGGAACAATCCATGGCAAAAAAAAAAAAAAAAAAGGACGATCAAACACTAGATGAGCTTGACGTTTGGACCGAGTAGTTCTTCAGGCTTGTTTTGAAGAACTACAATTAAAACTAGAAATGTGTTACAGCGGGCTGACCGCGCTCGTCCTGAAGACCAAGTCCTCATGCGAGCCCTCAGAGATTTCAACATCCCCAAGATCGTGACGGACGACGTACCAATATTCATGGGGCTCATCGGAGACCTGTTCCCGGCGCTCGATGTCCCCCGGAAGAGAGACTACGACTTTGAGAAGGTGGTCAAGCAGTCGATCACTGATCTCAAACTCCAGCCAGAGGACAACTTTGTCTAAAGGTAAGATATTTAGTTTTCAGATTATATGAACAATTTAGGGGGACCACTTGCAATCTCGTCTGTTCGAATCTCACGACTAGTAGATACGGCCAATTTCTTACCTCCCTTTGTCCCTTTAGAATTGTGTATCTCATAAATTAAATTTCACAGTATAACAAGTCACACTCATTCTTTCAACATGCCCAAACCAACAGTAGAACACTTCTTTTCATTAACCTATTGGATTCCCTTTAAAACGTACTCCTTCGGCACCCATTCGTTATTGTTTTTGTCCATACTAGTTTTTCACATACATTTCTTAGATATCTAATTCCAACCGTATTCACCTTGCTCTTGTATTTCTCCTGACAAACCACGCTGAACATCCACATTTTATATACTGCCATCTTTGCCTCTTTCGATACTATTTCATTCTTTGCAATAGTCACAAACATCTAACTAATCTCCGACCTACACTCACCCGTCTATTGATTTCACCATCTATCGTTCTATTTTTACGGAATATTCTGTTTAGATACACAAAATCATTCACTTGTTCTAAACATTGTTCCATTTATACTAAGCTGACAATCATTTCCTGATGAGTCCTTATCAAAAACTATCATCTTAGTTATGGAGACATTTATACGAAGATCTATTCTGCCTGTCACCACATTCAGACGATTTAATTCATTCTGCAATAAAATATGAAGTTAGAATGTGTGGATCAAAGGTAAGGGGTAGGCCATGTAAGACGTGGCTATATGTTGTAAACGAATATGGAAAAAGAGAAATATTAAGAGTTTTAATAATAAAGAGCATTTATGACTCGGTGAATGTATGTTGTTGGAGCTAAGGGAGTATGCAAGGATCAGGAAGTGTAAAGAAAGTTAGTGATAATGGTTTAAGTATGGAGTTGTTTTTAGCTATATGCACAGAGTCTTACCTACCCCGTAGGGGAACGGCGTTGGTAGGTATTATGTATGTAGTAATAATTCACTATTTGATCTGTATTCTTACTAGTCATTTTTTGACACTTACGCATGACTTTTTGACCAAAAACTTACACACAAATCTCAATTCATCTTAAACAAAATAAATCGTATTCATAATTTTAAAAAACAATATTATTTAATATTTACCTTAAAAGTTATTCTAATGTTATGTATGCATTTAATATTAGCTACTTTAAATCGACTGAAAAAACTATAATTATAATTTTATTATAGTTTCACTTGTCTCGCTGAATTCTATTGTATCAATACGATGTGACGCCTGGTTCGAGCTGTAATATCTACCTGGGTTAGGTGTTATCTACAGAGTGAGATGGGCTCTCCATTTTGCACCGAGCTTATTGGTGAGACTAAATACCACTTCTCTGTAATATTTCTCGCAGGTAGTTCAGCTGGAAGAGCTTCTGGAGGTGAGGCACTCTGTGTTCATCGTGGGGTTCTCCGGCACCGGTAAGACCATGGTATGGAGAAGTCTCTTCAAGACCTACCAGAACCAGAAGAGGAAGCCGATATACAACGACCTCAACCCAAAGGCCGTCACCAATGACGAGTTGTTCGGCATCATCAACCCAGCCACCCGGGAATGGAAAGACGGTTAGTTTCTGCCGTAGGGGTTTTAACTGTTCTTTAGTCAAGAAATTGATCTGCGAGTCTTCGTTTGTTTATTTGATTCAATCCAAGGGAAACTAGAAGGGAAATCTGCTGGATGTTGGGGAATACTTGAACCCTTTTAAATAATTTAGTCTCGTAGGAACTAACAAATAAAATAGTGATTGCTACTAGAAGGTAAAGAAAACATAACACATGGTATAGTGGGCAGAGTCCCTGGCTGCTGACCTAAAGATCCCAGATTCAATTCCGGCTGGTATAGGGGGATTTTTCTCGAAAGCGGTATAATTCCCATGGTCATCAAGGTTTGATTAATTAGGGTTAAGTTAGGTTAAGATCTTCATTAGCTTTAACCAGTTATATTCACTATCATCATCCCCTCATTTCATCGGGACATGGAAAAAGCCTCCACGTAGACAGTACATTCGGGCGTCCCATGGACAACGGTACATTAGTACTGGCTAATCTTACCACTACTGGCCTATGATTTTTGTAGCCCAGACGCGCCTTTATTTATTTAGGGGTAAAGGTGAGAAAATAATTTTAGATTAAGTCCACCCCTATTAGCGTAGAGAGAATATAAGGGTGGAAGTTCCGAATGTCGATATACCTGGTTGATTCAAACCTACACCTTCCCATCACTGATAAATCAGACTAGAAAGTAATGATGCCTTAGTCCATCGTGGCCATCTGTACGGGTATTTCGCTGCTGGTTTCTCATCCCCGCTCAGCACCGATGCGAATCGCTTCCTCTAAACTACCTTCATCTTCCTTAGCCCTTAAGTTAGAAGGGAAGAGAAGGCGAGTTAAGGTCCTTAGTGGAATTCATTCGGACAGAAATTTTTTAAATTATGAAAAAAAGGTTTGTGATGCCTGTGACAATATTCAAGAACTGTTGAGATTACTATGTGGATTAAATTGAACTAAACGTATTTACTAAAGCTATATTTTATTTATTTTGGCCAAAGAGAGCTTTATTTTTTCATAAAAACTATAGAAATTCGGACCATAGCTCGCGCTGCCTTTCTATGAGAAAAATTCGAAACTTGAAAAATCCAATATGGTGGATCCAATATGGAGGACGCAACTTACAATTTGAGTCATAGAGAACTAGAATTTGTTATAGAAGCTATAGAGTATGTCATATTTATGAGAAAAATTCTGAAACTTGAATATCCAAATGGTGATCATTATGAGCAACTACAATTGAGTCATAGAGAACTAAATTTTTATATGAAGCATGATATTTTTTATAAAATTCGAACTTGAAAAACAATAGTGGACCAACACTTACAGAGTATAACAGATTGATGAGCTATAAGTTGTATAAAACAAAAATAAAAAAAAACCAAACTTATAATGGAACTTTTTGAAAGCCTTCTGACATACTGGTACAACTATGCGTATGGAGCATGCCAATAACAGGGAATGACGTCGAGCTAAATCTGAAATTGAATCTGTCGGAACGCAACCCAAGTTGATATATAAAAGGCTTGGCCTGATGTTTGTTTCTCAGGACTCATCTCCATCATCATGCGGGACCAGGCCATACTAACGGGTGAGGGTCCCAAGTGGATCATCCTGGACGGAGACATCGACCCCATGTGGATAGAGTCGCTCAACACTGTGATGGACGACAACAAGGTCCTGACCCTGGCCAGCAACGAGCGCATCGCCCTCACCAAGATGATGCGACTCATTTTGAGATTGCGTCGCTGCGTACGGCGACGCCCGCCACCGTGTCCCGCGCGGGGATACTCTACATCAACCCCCAGGACCTTGGCTGGAACCCGTCAGTACCCAACTCTTTATTACAGTCCAAATTTTCATCGAGAGGGCCTTTCAAAAAAAATACCGATACAAACATAATTATTTTCCTTGCGGCCAACATTGATAATATTCTACCACTATTATTTGTAGGGATGTGCAAGAATCTCTTTTTTCAAATTCAAAACGATATTGAGATGGTATATCAAGACGTGAGAATGGGCCGGTAAAACTTCCATTGAAAGTTAAAACAAATGTAAATTTATACATAGCACATACACATACACATTTTAAATACATTTAATATAATGGTGATAGTTTTAGTGTATACAATTAATTACTTAATTTTTTGTAATGAAACAGTTTATAATGTCAAAGTTTGATATTGTATATCCATATTTATAACTACAATATTTCTTAACGGAGGCTGTTTTTGAGATAAAAGTGTGACCTATTTTCGTGTATTTACGGTATTATTAGGAATAATAAATTCCAGATTTGGTTTGTAGTTTTCTTTAGGCAGTTATATGCTCTTTTTTTTTCAAATCTCTCGAATATTCTAGGTTCATTTTTAACTTTCGAGACGAGATAAAGATTTATTTTCTCGCCTCAATCGATATGTCCAAGTCTTTCACATCTCTATATATTATTAGTGTCATTTTAAAAGGAACTGATCATATCTATCAAATGTGACATTTTCAGATCATATGACTGGACGTATGAACAGGTGAAAGTAGATATAGTAATTTTTCAATGTTTCAGATAAGGTTCTTCCTACGAAATATGAATTATAAATAAACTGAGTTAAACTTTTAAAACCGTTTAAGGCATGTTGTAAGAGATGAGAAAGAAAGCTTTTGTTGGTGTTGTTTTTAGTGATCTTGTTGTTGAAGGGGCGATTTTTACCATGATAGCACCCTTTAGTTCCTGGTAGGTAGAAACCTAATTTTTTTTAAAGAACAATTTAGAAAATTCGAATATTTTTTTTGCGGCCAACATTGAAAACATATTACTATATTATTTGTAGTAATTTTATAGGTATTGGTAATATTTATCAAAAGTGATAGATGCAGATAACATTACATGATGAATGAATATATTAAAATTGTTTTAGTAACTTTAATAGCTGCCAGATACTGATCTTCCTACCAAAATAAACTATAAATGGTGATTGTTTGGTTTCATAGTATAATTTTGAATTTCTGTGATATACCATTTGGGCTTAGTGTTTGTTGATGAATACATTGTGAGTTTGCTACAATTTTGGGTGAATGATGAGATGATCTGGGTGATTTGTTGGAGTAACCAGCTTATGCAGTTTTCCCGAACGCAATACTTTTCTTTAAAAGTGAAAGCACTTTATATTACATATTACTAAGGATCACGAGTTTGGTATCAAATGGGTTCCGTTTATTTTAAGCTTTGTGACGAGCTGGATCGACACTCGTCCTCAGCAGTCCGAGAGGGCCAACCTCCTGATCCTTTTCGACAAGTTCATCCCGCCGTGTCTGGAGATGCTACGCAGCAACCGTTTGAAGCGCATCACCCCTATCGCCGAGATCTCACACATCCAGACCCTCTGTCCATCTCCTGGATGCCTGCTCACCCCGAACAACGTACCACCCGACTGCCCCAAGGAGTGGTACGAGATATACTTCGCGTTCGCCTGCGTTGGGCTTTTGGAGCCGCCATGTTCCAGGATCAGGTCAGTGGGATAGAAGGGGAACTAGAGTTCGTATTTGTTTACTTTTCCTCGATCCCTTTGGGAGAGAAGGTGTTGTGATCATAACAAAATTGAACTCAATATTTTGATAAATGTCGAGGTTTCATGACCCCGCATGAAACAAAAAAAATTGTTTTCGGATGACTGTCTGTATGTATCTCGGCCTAGAGGCAACACCCTTTTACCGATTGGGCTAAAACTTGGTATCAAGGTTTTCATAAGGTTCCCCCAATGTATTTTTAAAGTTCGATATCTAATCTTAAAATTAAGGTAGCTTACTAAATGGCGAAATGAGGAAAAATCATTTTCTCTAAACCCTTTCTAATGGATTTGATTAAATTTTGTATCTATGCACTGCTTAACATAACTAACAAGAGGGCAACTCTCGTTTTTGTTCATGAAAATGATTATGAGGATACCTTACATAAACAGAAATTTCAAATTTTGATCATATTTCCGCAACTATTGGAGATACGGAATATCTTCTCATATTGAAATTGTCATCATCATCATTATCAGTTTATTGTTCCGACGAACAAGGTACCATTTTCGAGTCTCTTCCATTTATTTCTATCTAGATACATATTTTATTCAAATGTCCCTCCAGTCATCTCTCATCTGGATGTCGTCCTCTACAACGTCCATCCAACTTCTTCTCGGTCTTCCTTTTGGTCTTCTCCCGACTACCTCCTCCATCCACTTTCTCACCACTCTTCCAATCTCCATCCTCTTCACCTGCCCGAACCATTTCATCCTTGATCTGGCGATTGTTTTCACATTAGGGTTCACATAAATTGTAATACTATTAAAAATAAAATAGTTTATCTTAAATATGTTTTTTATAAAATCAATAGTTTCTTAGCTAAATGCAAAATTTATGCTCTTTGGTGACAGAGATGTTAATCACTCTTTTCTCAATTTTCTGTAACAGTGTATATTATTTCATTTATTTGATTTTTGGCAGAGTGTTTCTACAACTATATCATTATTTCGTTTCCCAAATCTTATGAGAGTTTTAGTAAATTTCTCTATCTTAAGATAAAATCGAGAGAAGGTCTGTGCGGTGCACCATACCATTTATTTTTTTAGTTTTGGTGTAACCAATAAAAGAACAATTTTTGCCAAAACCAGATATAGGTACTAAGCAGTAATAACATTGTAATATCAACATTTCTTAAAATAATCTGTATCTGACACGGGCGTAGTAACATTTGAACAGAAACTTTTCAAATGAAGAGAAAAAGTCCTGGTTTAGTTACACAGCGTCCATAGCAAATATTCAAGAAGGGATTAGATTATTATATCCAAAAAGTTAAATAACCGTATCAACTGCAACATTTATTTATTTATGATTAATTTCTTATTTAGTTTTTACTGTATGAACCCTAAAAATATATACACTAACGCAAGTTTCTTTACACCTTGTCTTAAGAGTGGAAATAATGTTTGGTGGAGATTATGTGTCATTCAAAAATATATGTTTTTATTTTAGACCCACGTCTTACTAACCGTTCGGGTGACATGACCCAAATATTATTTCTGTTGTCAAATCCCTTTTTCTCAACTAATACAAAGCCTACAGCGATGAATAAGTATCAGTGGATAGGATTTTTTTTTTACCGACTTCTGACATTGCATACCCAGTTTACGTTAAATCAGCCTATCAAAGATAAATTAAAAACTGGGTATGTACTAATTACGCTAATGTTTTAGGAATGGGTAAGGTTGAATTTAAAGGAGATGTACCCGCATTTGAGTGGAGAGAGTAGGTAACCATCTAGTAGAAACAAAACCTCAGCACACCTGACTGGGATGAACCACGATCTCTCCTTCATCGGCAGTCTAGTCTATTGCGAAAGTGACGCCTTAGACCTTGCGTCACCAAAGCGTGATGTTCAATTATTATCTAGTTAAAAGATAGGGTCGTAATGTAATCAGTCAGGGTAAGCCGGATGTACACTCCATTTAACTTGAAAGGTACAGGTTTTCCTTGAGGGGTTAAACTATGACCCTATTTATAAATATAAGCTACGCCATAGTGGAATAAAGCAAGGTAAGGTTGCCACCCCACAGGGTAGCGAAGGGTACTTGTTAATGATCATGATTGTTGTTGTTATTTCCCACTTGCAGCTGGTAGATTATAGAGTGGAGTTTACCAAGTGGTGGGTGAACGAGTTCAAGTTCGTCAAGTTCCCGTCACAAGGAACTGTTTTCAACTACTACATCGACAGTGAGACCAAGAAATTCGTACCTTGGACCGACCTCGTACAGACCTACTACCTGGACTATGAGACCCCAATGCAGGTAATGTTCCATTCTGGAGTCGAGTGATAAGGCACGGGCACTTTGGAAAGTTTAAACTACAAAATAAATCGCGACTTCTCTCAAAACGATGCCGAAAGAAATAATTGTATTTACTTTGAATACTTACCTCCTTTCCCTCTGAATCTTTTATTACTTACCTTCCTTCCCTCTGAATCTTTGAATACTTACCTCCTTTCCCTCTGAATATTTTATTACTTACCTTCCTTCCCTCTGAATCTTTGATTACTACCTCCTTTCCCTCTGAATCTTTTATTACTTACCTTCCTTCCCTCTGAATCTTTGAATACTTACCTCCTCCCTTGAATCTTTGATACTTACCTCCTCCCTTGAATCTTTTATTACTTACTTCCTTCCCTCTGAATCTTTGAATACTTACCTCCTCCCCCTTGAATCTTTGAATCTTACCTCCCTCCCCCTTGAATCTTTTATTACTTACCTTCCTTCCCTCTGAATCTTTGAATACTTACCTCCTTTCCCTCTGAATCTTTTATTACTTACCTTCCTTCCCTTTGAATCTTTGAATACTTACCTCCTTTCCCTATAAATCTCTGAATACCACCTTTTCCTTTAATCCAGAAAAAATAATAATACAGGTATCGTGACCTAAGTGATACTGTATGAAAATTACTATATAAATGGATATTTTTACTTTTTTTTTTTTTAGCAAAGCGTCTTACTACCCGTTTGGGTTTACACTTATGTACTAATTACGCTAATGGTTTTAAGGATTAGGGAGGCTACATTTTTATTAAGTTCATCCGTAGCTGCATGGAGGAAGAGTGGAAAACCATTTTGTAAAAACCACCCTCAGTACACCCGACGGAGATTCGAACCGTGATCTCCCCTTCATCGGCAGTCTGGTCTACTGCGAGAGAAACTCGTTAGACCGCGCGGCCGCCGATGTGGTTTTTTTACAATTAATTTCTAATCGATATTTGAAACATTAGATGATATAATAACATTTTTCAAACTTCTTTTGGCTAGGCGATTTTTACTATTATGCCCACGGTGATTCGTGACTCTACTCATAATATCATTGTGTTACTATTGTTTTAGTCCACACTGGTGCCAACTATGGAAACCACACGTATCCGGTACTTCATGGACCTATTGTTAGAGAAAAAGGTCCCTCTGATGCTGGTAGGCCCTGCGGGTTCAGGGAAGAGTGTCATTATGGCTGAAAAGCTCAACTCGCTGCCGGACAACTACGCTGTAACCAACGTCCCATTCAACTTCTACACCACCTCCGAGATGCTCCAGATGGTCCTGGAGAAACCGCTGGAAAAGAAGGCCGGCCGTAACTACGGACCGCCCGGTACAAAGACGATGGTGTATTTCATCGACGATATGAACATGCCCGAGGTGGACGCATACGGTACGGTCCAGCCCCACACCCTGGTGAGACAATACATGGACTACGGTCACTGGTATGACCGGGCTAAGTTCACCCTCAAGGACATCCACAACTGCCAGTTTGTGTCTTGCATGAATCCGACCGCGGGAAGTTTCACCATCAACCCTCGCCTCCAGAGGCACTTCAGTGTGTTCGCCATCAGCTTCCCTTCTCAAGAGCCGCTGTACCACATCTACCACTCGGTGTTAGAACAGCATCTTTCCAATCCCGTGCTTAAATTCGCGCCAGGACTGTCCAAGCACGCCGCCAAGTTGGTAGACGTGGCGCTAAAGCTGCATACCAAGATAGCTCAACAGTTCCTGCCCACTGCAATTAAGTTCCACTACATCTTTAACCTCAGGGACCTTTCTAACATATTTCAGGTCAGTGGGATGGTTAATCCTTCATTCACACGTTTGTTAAACATACTAAAAGCAGCGTCATTTGTACTATCTAATAATCATATTCACAAATGTTCCCTAACTACTCTAAACATCGCTAGCACTAACTATTAATGGGAAAAGAATCATTTACTCACCAAAAATATCTGGACCACGTCAGCACCTAATATCATAGAACCCGATTCGGTGGCCGCGTGGTCTAACATGCTACTCTCACAGTAGGCTATACTGCCGATGACGGGGAGAACGAGGTTTGAATCTCAGTCGGGTGTACTGAAGGGTTTTATTTCCAAAATAGTTTTCCACTCTCCCTTCACGCAAATTTGGACACACTTTCTATAAATATAACCCTCCTCATCCTTAAAACCATTAGAGTAATTTGTACATAAGTGATAAACGTATAGCCCAAACGGGTGGTAAGACATGGTGCTGAAAAATAAAGCGTAGAAAGCATACGTTCGATTTAAACATTCGTTGTATTCCGGTACACGTCGTAGCCATTCTGTAGATAACTTACAACTTTAATCATCTAATGAGATGACAACTACCGCTGGTAGGATTTTGAATTGAATAGACTTAAAATGCAAACATATTTTTGTGCAGTCAAAATTTATATTAATTCATGATAGTTGTCTACAGGACCAGTTCTGGTAGCTGAATAAAATCCAAAAGAGTTAAAATTGACAACTTTGTAAACAGGAATCGAACCTACATCCTTCACTAGTTGTTAGTGTATATTTGTCTATATGTCTATATGTGGTAATTGTGCAAACTATGAAGGATGGCCCTGAATACGAGACAAACTAGGATGGCTTATAGGTAGAGAGAGCATTGGCGCTCAAAGCCATTAACTTTTTTTACTATTATATTAGTACTATTAATTTTATATCTAATAATATTAACTATCAAAAGTGGTGGTTGCAGATGATACGACTTGACGTATGACTATATAAAGAACACTATATAAATTAACACTAATAATACAGTAAAATATGATTAATTCATACCACAAAAAAATATGTTTGTATTTTACAAAGGGTTCTTCCTACCAAAACCACCCAAAACCACATTGTTGTTTTTATCGTTTACTGGAATTCATAGGGCTAACTTTAAAAAAACAAAAGTTAGCATCCAGGATCAGGAACAGTAAACTATCTTAACCTTCACGATAACTAAAACTAACACTAGGCTACACTATACACTAAGCTCACAAAATTAGAAGCATTCACACGTCACAGTATTTATAACACTTTACTTATCTCAAGACAAGCTGATCAAAAACTGCATCATCCTCTGGTCAGAAATTAAAACTATCTTCTTGAGTATCCCATGTCGTGTTATTAAGGAGTAACACCAAGGCCGTAGTCAGGAGGGGGGGTTTTGGGGTCCAACCCCCCCACTCCCACCCGAAAGTTTATGAACAAAATATATATGGCTTTATTTATGGTTCAAACAATATCAAAATTAAGGTACAAGTACATATTAGGGGGCTGTGTTACCATAAAAAGCACTTCAGAGAGAGCTTCCAGAGGTGTTTAATATTTAGAATTTGTCATAGCCTCCAATAGTTAGGGGGTAGTGTTGCCATAAAAAAAAACTTCAGATAGCTTCTAGAACAGTTTTTTATTTAGAATTTTTTCTAGCCTTCGTCAATTGGGGGATGGGCCCACCAAAACCCCGCTGAAATTATTGGCTGGCTACGGCCTTGAGTAACACGATATGGGATACTCAAGCACATAGTTTTAATTTCTGACCTGAGGATGATGCTGCTGATGTATTGAAACATATCAAAATAACTGTGCAGCTCTTGAATCCAGAAATCAAAGAACAGGAAACTAAAGCTAAGAAATAAATTCAATTTTTACTATTCAAATTTAATTACTTTTTTCTGTCAATTCACATTAATATTCAATATATGCATGGTCACATGATCCTTTGATTTTATCAACTTAGTTTTAAGTGTAATTATGACTAAAATGTATATTTTAAAATGGACCTAAATTTTTGATGTTTGTTAGAAATTCAACATATTAATAATTAAAATGTATCATAACTTATAATTAATTTTACCAAATCTTTTACAAATATAATTTAAATATTGTGCATATATCTTATATTTATATTACATATTTATGTTACATATTTATGTTTCTTTCACGTCAATCTAGTACAACTTGTCCAACTTAAATTCATTTAAAATTTAATTTTAATTTTCTAAAAATTAGGAACATTAAATACCGCTATTTTTAAATACCTTGTAAAATCAAATTCAGCATATTCCTAAAGAATAAAATAAAGTGTGGGTATTCATAAATTTTGATATAATAAGTTATCAAGATAGATAGGTTGAATTTCTACCACAGCTAGAATCAAACAAACGTTACTGTTTTCAGGGCATGCTGTTCTCGGATGCATCTTGTATAACCACAGAAATCGATCTTATCCGTTTGTGGATGCACGAGGCAACCAGAGTTTATTGCGATAGCTTAGTTGATCATACTGACATAGACACTTTTCAGAAGCACTTAATAGACTTTGTCAAGAAAGGCTTCGAAGATATTAATGAGGAGGCTATTTTTCAAAAGCCGCTGATTTACTGCCACTTTGCGGAAGGTATTGGTGATGGCAAATACATGCCAATCAAGGACTGGAAGCGCGTCAATCAGCTACTTGAAGAAGCTTTGTCGCAGTACAATGATTTAGTGGCAGCTATGAACTTGGTACTATTCGAGGATGCTATGAACCATATTTGCAGGATCACGCGTATATTAGAGTCTCCCAGGGGCAACGCCTTACTTGTTGGTGTGGGTGGAAGTGGAAAGCAGTCACTGTCCCGTTTGGCTTCCTACATTTGCTCGCTGGAGGTATTTCAACTGCAGCTCCGCAAGGGTTATTCCTTGGTAGACCTGAAGGCAGATCTCTCACAGCTGTACCTTAGATCTGGTCTAAAATCAGTAGGAAATGTTTTTCTCATGTCAGATGCTCAGGTTGCTGAAGAAAAGTTTCTTGTTCTTATCAACGATTTACTATCTACGGGAGAAATACCAGAGCTGTTTCCCGACGATGAAGTGGACAATATCATAAGTACAATCCGCAACGAGGTGAAAGCAACGGGAGTTATTGATAGCAAAGAAAACTGCTGGCGTTTCTTTATAGACCGCGTAAGGCGTCAACTAAATGTCGTACTGTGCTTTTCTCCAGTAGGCAATACGCTTCGTGTTCGCAGCCGAAAGTTTCCTGCCGTTGTCAACTGCTCTGCAATCGACTGGTTCCATGAGTGGCCACAAAAGGCACTGGAATCCGTATCATCTAGATTTCTCGAAGACATTGAAGTTTTACCAAGAGAAATTTTACATCCTGTTTCATTATTCATGGCATTCGTACACACATCTGTTAATGAGATTTCCCACGTTTACCTGATAAATGAACGACGATACAACTATACAACGCCCAAATCTTTCCTTGAACAGATTAGCCTCTATTCCAAATTGCTAACAGAGAAGACTTCTGAACTTGAAGGGAAAATAGAACGCTTGGAAAATGGCTTAGATAAACTAAGAGGTACGTCCGCGCAAGTAGATGGTTTGAAAATTATCCTTGCAGCCCAAGAGATCGAGTTAAAAGAAAAAAATGAAGCCGCTGACAAATTAATTGAAGTGGTTGGTGTCGAAACTGAGAAAGTGTCTGGAGAGAAGGCTTTTGTGGCTGATGAAGAAGCTAAAGTTAGAGTGATAGAAGAAGATGTAACTGTTAAACAGATTATTTGTGAAGAAGATCTAAAGAAAGCAATGCCAGCTTTACTAGCTGCACAGGAAGCTCTTGATACTCTTGACAAAGGCAACTTGACAGAATTAAAGTCTTTTGGAAGCCCACCTGCTCCCGTAGTTAAAGTATTAGCTGCCGTCATGGTTTTGTTTTCATCTAAAGGACGGATACCAAAAGATCGTAGCTGGAAGGCATGCAAATTAATAATGGGAAAAGTGGATCAGTTTCTTGAAAGCTTGATAAATTACAACAAAGAAAATATACATCCTGAAATTTATAAAGCTGTTCAAGAGTATATACACGACCCTGATTTTGACCCTGAAAAAGTAACAAAACAATCATTTGCAGCAGCGGGTTTATGCAAGTGGGTTATAAATATAGTAACGTTCTACGATATTTATGTAGTCGTTGAACCCAAGCAGAAAGCACTAGAGCAGGCAAATACTGACCTCAGAAAAGCACGAGAAAAATTAGGATTCCTTAGAGAAAAAATAGATACTTTAGAAGGACAATTGAGTATTCTTACAAAAGAGTTTGAGAAAGCAACTGCAGCAAAAATGAAATGTCAACAGGAAGCAGAAGCCACGGAACGAACTATTGACTTAGCCAATCGTTTGGTAAATGGCTTAGCATCAGAAAATGTTCGATGGTCTGAGAGCGTTGTAGGGTTTAAAAGGTCTGGCTTAACAATGCCAGGAGATGTGCTCATGGTAACAGCTTTTATTTCATATGTTGGATGCTTCACTAGACAATACAGAGAAGACTTGGTAAAAAAATCTTGGTTGCCATACATAAAGCAACTTAAGCCGAATATTCCACTAACCGAAGGATTAAATTTACTTTCAATGTTGGCAGATGATGCACAGGTGGCAATGTGGAATAATGAAGGTCTACCAACAGATAAAATGTCCTCTGAAAATGCAACTATTCTTACAAATTCTACACGTTGGCCATTAATGATTGATCCACAACTTCAAGGAATTAAATGGATTAAAAGCAAATATGGGAATGATCTCGTATCAGTGCGTCTTACTCAGAAAGGTTACTTGGAAAAAATTGAGATGGCTATTTCAGAGGGTTCCACTGTTCTATTGGAGTTTATTGGAGAATCTATTGATGCTGTGTTGGATCCACTTCTTGGTAGGATTCTCATTAAAAAGGGTAAAGCAATAAAGATTGGTGAAAAAGAGATCGATTACAACCCTAATTTCCGCCTTATTATACAAACAAAACTTGCCAACCCACACTATAAGCCAGAAATGCAAGCTCAAACAACACTGATAAATTTCACAGTAACGCGGGATGGGCTAGAAGAACAGCTACTAGCAGAAGTAGTTAAGTCAGAGAGGCCAGATCTTGAGAGCAAGAAGTCAGAGCTTACAAAGCAACAAAATGACTTTAAGATCATACTAAAAGAATTGGAAGACGATTTGCTCCACCGTCTAGCAACTGCCGGGGAAGATATTTTAAGTGACGTAACTCTTGTTGAAAATTTGGAAACTACCAAGAAAACTGCTGCAGAAATTGAAGTAAAGGTAAGTGAAGCGAGAATAATGGGTGTAGAAATTGATGCTGCTCGCGAGCAGTATCGTGTTGCTGCTACTAGAGCGTCTCTCTTATACTTCATTCTAAATGACCTTCACAAAATAAATCCCATCTATCAGTTTTCTCTTAAGGCTTTCGGGGTGGTTTTCCAAAATGCTTTGGAAAACGCAATTGAAAATGAAGATCTACAAGAGCGTGTTACAAATCTTCTAGACTGTATCACATTCTCCGTGTTCATGTATACTAGCCGTGGTCTATTTGAGAAAGACAAACTCATATTCATGGCTCAAATGGCTTTCCAGATCCTCCTAACGAAAAAAGAAATCGATCACTCTGAGTTGGACTTTCTGTTGCGTTTCCCCATAGTTCCTAACTTGACGAGTCCAGTGGACTTCTTAAGTAACATTAGCTGGGGGGGTATCAAGAGTCTAGCCACAATGGATGAATTTAGGAACCTGGATCGTGACATTGAAGGATCCGCAAAGCGGTGGAAAAAGTTTGTTGATTCGGAGTGTCCAGAAAAAGAAAAACTTCCACAAGAGTGGAAGAATAAAACTAGTTTACAAAGATTATGCATTATGAGGGGATTGCGGCCCGATAGAATGACATACGCTGTCACGGAGTTTATAAACGAGAAGCTAGGGAAAAAATACACAGAGGCCACAACAGTAGAGTTTGCAAAATCATACGAGGAATCAAGTCCAACAACCCCCATGTTTTTCATCTTATCGCCCGGTGTGGACCCACTCAAAGACGTGGAAGCCCATGGCAGAAAGCTGGGGTTTACCATCGACAGGCGCAACTTCCACAATATATCTCTGGGTCAGGGACAAGAAATAGTTGCGGAGGATGCCATGGAGGTGTCTGCAAATGAAGGCCATTGGGTAATCCTGCAAAACATCCATCTAGTGCAGAAATGGCTATCTTCTCTTGAAAAAAAGATGGAGGAATGTAACGAAATAGCTCATGACAACTACCGCCTCTACATGAGTGCAGAGCCTGCAGCTGACCCACAGTACCACATATTGCCACAAGGTATATTGGAGTCTTCCATAAAGATAACCAACGAACCTCCAACGGGCATGATGGCCAACTTGCATAAGGCCTTAGACAACTTCAACCAAGAAACGCTGGAATTATCCACCAAAGAATCAGAGTTTAAAGCTATTTTAATTTCTTTGTGCTACTTTCATGCTGTTGTCGCTGAGCGGAGAAAGTTTGGACCACAGGGTTGGAACAGGGTTTATCCTTTTAATGTTGGTGATTTAACCATAAGCGTTCATGTATTGTTGAATTATTTAGAGAACAGTACAAAGCTTCCCTGGGAGGACCTACGTTACTTATTTGGGGAGATCATGTATGGAGGTCACATTACGGATGACTGGGACCGTCGTCTTTGTCGCACCTATTTAGAGGAATACATGAAGCCAGACTTGGTGGATGGAGAACTGTTTTTTGCACCCGGATTCCAGTCACCACCAAACCTTGACTATAAAGGCTATCATCAATACATATATGATTACCTTCCTCCAGAGAGTCCTTACTTGTATGGTTTACATTCCAATGCAGAGATCGGTTTCCTCACTACAACCTCTGAAACCCTGTTCCGCACAGTATTTGAAATGCAACCACGGGACCTTGGAGCTTCAGGGGCTGTTACCACCACCAGAGAAGAAAAAGTTAAACAAGTGCTTGATGAAATCTTGGATAGACTTCCCGAAGCGTTTAATATTGTGGAAATAATGGCCAAGGTTGAGGAACGAACTCCTTACATCATAGTGGCCTTTCAAGAGTGTGAACGTATGAACACTCTCACTAATGAACTGAAGAGGTCCTTAAAAGAACTTGATTTGGGGCTGAAGGGAGAGTTGACAATAACTACTGAGATGGAAATGTTACAGGATTCTCTTTTCATGGATAATGTACCGGGCAACTGGACTCTCAAAGCTTACCCTTCAATGATGACCTTAGGGCCTTGGGTGGCAGATCTTCAGTTGCGCATAAAGGAGCTCGAAACATGGTCATCCGACTTCATCCTACCAAGTACGGTGTGGCTATCAGGATTTTTCAACCCTCAATCATTCCTCACGGCCATCATGCAGTCTACCGCTCGCAAGAACGAGTGGCCCCTGGACAGAATGTGTTTGCAGTGCGATGTAACACGCAAGCAGAAAGACGAATTTACGGCAGCACCTAGAGAGGGAGCTTATATCCATGGGTTGTTCATGGAAGGGGCAAGGTGGGATATGCAGTCTGGGGGAATTGTTGATTCTCGACTAAAGGAATTATTTCCAGTACTGCCAGTTGTATTCATCAAGGCCATTACTCAAGATAAACAAGACCTGCGCAACATCTATGAGTGTCCCGTGTATAAAACTAGGATTCGAGGGCCTACATATGTGTGGACCTTTAATCTTAAAACAAAGCAGAAAGCTGCCAAGTGGACTCTCGCTGGAGTCGCCATTCTTCTGCAAATTTAGGTTTTTGTTCAATATTTGAAGATTTTTTTCAGTTTGAAAGAAAATTGTGAAAAGACACGGAGAATGTGTACATTTCAAAACTGAACTAAAATGTTTATCTGTAGAATATATTATATTACTTAGAGTAAATGTATATTTTCGATGTAAATTAAACAGTTAAATAAAATAAAGAATGTAATTCCACTGTTTTGTTGTTGTTTTTTCTGCCATACAAGGTGCTTACTTTTCAACTATATTATGATAAATCAATAATCTATTTGCAAAAACTAAAAAGTACATGAAATTGAAATATTCTGAGAGCAACAATAGGCTTATTGCCCTAGAAAGATTATAACAAACATGAATGTGAAACATGTATAATATTTTCATTTAAAAACCAATTCCTATATCAATCGTAATAGTTATGGTATTGGTTCATATTAAAAATAATTTTAACTTTTCTATATTATCTTCGTGAAATAAGTTAGCTTTATATCAGAGTGATAAAACCGTAGCCTTATTATTTATAAATATGCTAAGTATAATGAATAAACTCAATATTAATGTAGTATATCTCCAACAGTATTTTAATATAGAATTTGAAAAAATAAATTTTGTGTGTAAGTATTAATTTAGAAAGAATAAATAAAAGTAATACGTGGTGTTTTCTTTGAATCATTTTGTTTTAAATTTAATTTATTATTATTTGCGTTTATACCTCCTTTTTTAATCTTTAATCTTAAAATCAATTTTGTTGGCAGCTTCTCTCTATACACCCCTGAAGCTATGCCTTCCTGTTCTAATAGGCTCAATATCATAATCTGCTTCAGATACAGCAGTCGTGGCCATCCTCAGGTTATTTAACTCCATGTTTATATACATTTACATATATTATACACATTATATAAAATATCTAATTAGTCTTGTAATCATTTAAACTTGAAAATGGTTAAATTAATATTTGTGATGCTCATCATCTCAAGGTTATAACATCTCATTAGTATAATTGTTAAATTTTCACTTTTGAGTATTTATTTAGTTTGGTCTCTCCAGTAAAGAGAGCAGCACTTCAGTAACCTTTATAAACCCTCCCACAAGAGAAGTTTGCATTATTGTCTTTGGTTAAACTTAATATGTTTATTAAAAAAAGAGAAAGAAAATAATGTAAATATTTTCGAGTGATAATAAATGTTCTATGAATCATACTTTTTAACTAGTTAATTTGTGTTATATTGGTATAATTTGTAAAGTAAGTTTTGTTGTCATCAAATAATAAACCTTAACTTTATAACTCAACAGTCAACATATCTAATTTAAATGAATTCAGTAGATTCTGGGGTAGAAACTGGAAATGATAGCAATGACAGCTATGCTACTTATGATTCCCCGCCTGTTGTCGAAGCTGTCACTGATAATCGTAGGCCTATAATTTCTGCTCACATGATAAGTCCGTCAAAAGTAAATCAATGTAATAATGGCCTGGTAATGACAACGAAGACACATCGTTTAAATACACCATCATCATCTTCAAACTCAAAAGATGAGAAATCAACCTTGAGCAAAGACAAGACTGAAGAAAATGAGGTTAGATATACTTTAAAATATTGGGGTTTATATAATTGTATGAATATGGAGACATAGGCACCTATCTAATATGTTGTTAACACTACTGCTTGTATTTATCATAGTTTGCAGATATTCCTATGGTGGAGTGTAAACGAGCGGTTAGCCTGACCAACACTTTCGAAACAAATAAAAAATTGGATCTGTTTTTCCAATATATACCTTGCTAAAAATTGACTATAGAGATTGAAATAATATTTTTATATGAATTTAGAATTTCTAAATTACAGTTCAAGCCTAAATATTAAATTCATAAATAAATAGGGCCTAAATAATATTGCATAGGATTCTTATGTCTTTGTTTTCTATTATTTTCTGCACATTGGCTTTGTTAAAATATGCTCAGATTAGCTTCATGTGTGCACTGATATGAAATAAGACAGGAAGGGGAGATCATTGTAATAGGCCTACCTGCTTCAGTGGCTGAATGGTCTATGGCGTCACTCCCGTGTTACACTGGCCTGCAAATGAGGGGGAAATCTGGGCTCATCCCGGTCAGGTCTACTGAGGGTGGCTATTACTAAATGGTTTTCTTCTCTACTTCCCTTCATATTTGGGTAGATTACCTCTACAATTCTTCCTTTCTTATCCAGACCCCATTTAAGTGATTATTATATATGAGTATAACCTGAAACGGTAGTAAGACGCGGTGATAAAAAAAACACTGTAGGGGCCTACTGTCTTCGTCTTATCTCAATCCAAAGGGCTAAATACCTGGTAAGGCAACACATTATTTAATTATAGCCTAGAAGATTTTTGAAAAGGGAGGTTGTGTGGCGCAGGACTTAGCCCTAACTGAACAATTCATTTTTGATCAGAAATATTGCTAAAGAAGAAAAATAAAATAGTAAAAAAATTACAACTGGGTAAGCTATCATCAACCCATTCCACCCCAGGACCTAACTACAGATCATCTGCAAGATCAAAATTCGCCCAATCACCATAAAATAAACTTCCAAATATTTTCTATTGGCATCCAATTTTCAAACATTTTTCAGAGAAAGGTCTCGTGAACCCTTCTTTCCTCCGGTAAGCCCCTTTTGCATATAATTGGGTAGGTAGGCCTACTTGAAAAAGTTTTTAAATAGTGAAACACCATCGTTGACGAGATGTTTCCATTTTAAAAAGTTTTTTAAAAAAATCGGTAATTGTATTTAAACCTATCCAATAACTTACTGTCTAAAAGTGTTTTATTTCTTGGTTTCATGAATATATTGTACATATTTGGTGGATCTTTTAAAGAAAGCGCACCAGAAATATACATTAATTACAGAACTGGACACCTCTGACAAGACGTGTATTAATCACAACTTGTGAATGTGAGGAATGCCAGGCCTCCACCGTGGTTCGGATCCCACGTTAAACTGTAGGTCCTCCATTTCATCTCACAATCACCCTACCATTGCACATTAGCGTGAGTGCGTATAACCCAAACGGGTAGTAAGACATGGTGCTAATAATAATAATAATACAGAACTGGACTAGTCATATATATATTACTATTAAGTATATATATATCTAGTATATGGGCTAGTTGTGTACATATATACATACAAGTTAATAAAAACATGTGTCCCATATTTGTACTCCGGTAATATGTAGTTGCTTAACATTATAACCTAGGAAGTGTTGTACAATGCCACACTATTTCAAAAATACATTACTTTGCAATGCTTGCATGGAAGGACAGTTGGAAACCATTTAGGTAAAACCATCCTAATTACTCCTGACCGGGATTCAAACCTCGATCTCTGCTAGTTATCATCAATCCTGTCTATTGTAAGAATGACAGTTTCTAGACTCAATTATTCCCAAAGTGGGTTGTACCGTACCACCCTATGGGGTGTGCTAATATTACTTATGGGAACACTGGAAAGAACTCCTACTCTATAAGGGTTATTTTCTACAAAACTAGGTATTTTGAGGTTTGAGAAATGGAGAAATTCAAATGTGATAATAACTACTGGTAAGCCTTTTAATTTTAATTGTTTAGTATTTATTTGCAAATATTAAAATATAGGTTAGCAGGGGAATGACTTTGTATATAATACATTTTCAGCTCATGTTGCTAAACTTCAGTTTTAGCTTGAAATATGTTTCATAAAAACAGTTTGCAAACATCAAACATTAAAGCAATAACTGTAAAGAAAGTGGACTATCAAAACATTTAGCTCTAATGTTGTTCATATACGTCAACTGCAGTTGGGAATTTATAAAACAATCTGTTCCCACTTAACACAAGGGATGGTTCTGGAAGAATTGAAAATATGTGTTCAAATTATATGTATGAAACATCATCTTTGTCACGTTTGAAGAGCTGAATTCCTTTTTGGTCACCAACTCCAAAGTGTCACTATTTTGTTCTACTTGGTTATGGCAAAATGCAACATAACTAGGCCTATCTAATTATTTATGATTTTTTGTTTAGAACCTTATTGTTTTCAGTTAATTGAAGAAGTACAAATGTTCCAGTTTTTATATTTTATACACTTAAAGAGAGCCTATCTACTGAAACAATGTTTTCCTTGCCTTCATCATTGTCACTACTCAAACATCTTTATAACACAACTTTTTGCGTTGTCTTGGCAGATGACCGACAGCAAGTTTATCTTCCGTAAAACTTATTCATATCTTACTGTGCCAATTTCATAATGTGTACACCTTTGACACTTAAAACAACTAAGTTTTCGTAAGCTCCGAATACCAGATTGTGCATCCCCAACTACTTGATGTACTAGCATGGTACCATAAAAACGTTTCAAGCAGTTTTGTTCCAACTGTATAGATACATTTTCAGTTAAGAGTTGTTTTTAAAGTTTTAAATGTGGCGATATCATTACCTTCTGCCACAAGTCTGTCTGCTGTCCTTTTCATACTGCCCAACACCATCTGGAGTATCTTTCCCATGGCCATCTTCCAAATAATTCCAAGTTAATTTCTTTAATTTGAGGTAGAATATGTCACATTTTTTACCCAAAATATAAAACATGGTCTTGTTGCAATATTGTGTGGCTGGGCTATCGCTTAAAAAGTGAAGTGTGTCAACCTTATAATTATTTTCAATGTAGTTTAAAACTGGTTGAAGGTGAGCCCAAATGGGTGGTACATTATGCTGGGGTGATTCTGATAGTGTGGACTAAAGCATTTAGTTGTCACCTCGCCATTAGATTCTCTTGAGTAAACAACAGTAATGCATTGATATCTGCTGTTGTCGTGATCCACCAAAGTGGAAGCTTTGAGTTTCTTCAGCATATTTTAAAGAGTAGTTTTCGCCAAAGTCCAGATGAACTAGAGCTTCATTTTCTGCAAGTTTTGTTTTCAACATTACTATCTCATTGTATTGATGTAGTGTTCTCCCTTTATGTTTTAAGAAACATATTATATGCTTATCATATTCTTGCACCGTATAATAGTTTGTGCTTTCAACTAAACCTTTAGTCATTTTTACAACAGTTTTTTTTCTTTTAGGATTTTTGTTTCAAAGAAACTTTCTTTCTTTGTCATCTATTTGAAATACTGTCAGCTGAAACGTAAATAAAATCACTATATGAAGATATACTACCCATGCAAATGTCACATTTGTGTAAAAGACATTTTTCAGTTTTGTAGACACAACAGAATTCTTCCACAATACCAGCAGTTGTTATTTTTCCCTAAAACACCTACCTTGAACAATCCCTTGATCAATAGTTCCATGTTTACATTTGTGATATTCTTACAAGTATCTCGATCACTCACGCTTATTGGTTTCACCCAAAATGGATGATGTCTGCAGAAAAATTGATGGTAACTAACCAATTTATTTTGATAAGCCATTCTAAAACTTCTAATGAAGGTTTCTCAATGTGTCGTTCGGATACCGTTCTTTGTTTTGTCACTTTTTTTTTGGTGATGAAGTCTTTCTTTCCAGGACAAATTCGACTGTTGTTGTTCAGTTCTAAAAAGTTGTCTATCTCATGCTGTCTTATGTTCATAAATTGGAATTTTTTTTGTCTTTCTCTAATATTTCAAATTAAAAGCTTTGCTTCCAATTGTTGATAGTGCCGTTCAACATTTCAAAACAGTTGAACACTGCCTCTAAAGACGATACTTCTTAATTACTTTCTCTGCAGTAATCTTTTTAAATAATTGCTTTTTTTTTGTTTGAATCTACCTTCTTATAGTTTTCATTAAGTTGATCTTTGATAGCTTCAGCAAACAGAAGTGTCTTAACAACTTGAGGACTTGGCCTTTACCTCTTTTCCTAGCATTTGCTTAACATGGGCCGTAGCATGCACACAAGGGGGGGTTGCCTTGTTTTGAAGGGGCTCGAGCCCCCTTACCATAGTTTGGGGATGCCCCGAGATCTACTCAGATCTAAAGAGAAAATAAAATGTGGGAGGGGGAGTGGTATGACCAGTTAAACATTGTGAGCAAAGGAAATATCAAGTGCCACAAACATCCTTGTGTTGATCCTCCCTAGTAGTCCTTATTGATGTTCTTGCAGTTTAGGAAGTGGCCTAGGTCCTGAGCATTGAGGCAGATTCCAAATCTCCCAGTTCCATCGAAGAGTTACACAGTGGCTAGACATTTGCCTATTATAAATAAGTGGTGATTGTTGTGACAGTAGGCCTATGTGACCACTAAGCCAACTTTAATTTATACCTATTTATTTAATATCTTGTTAGATTATCACATTTTTAGTAGTAAAATTATAAATGCTCAAGTTAACCTATACCAATAAAAAAAAACCTTCTAGGTGTATATAATGGTAAAGAAAAGTTTTCCTCCTGCAGTTGGGGGTACTTTCCCCCAATCCTCCCTTGACCTCCCCCAACTTTGCTATTCTGCATACGCTACTGAACACAGGTGCTGGGGATGGGTGGACAGTGGCTTTCATTTTTCCATAAACATTCACATCTTTTCCTGTATCTTTGGAGATCCTTTGTTAGTTTGTTTATCAACACTAAAATAGGGAACATATTAATAGAAACGTGATAATAGTAAAAAGATGGTTTATAATACACGAAAGTTCTATTAATAATTCCCCTGACTTCCCCATCACTCCCCTGCCCAAAGAAAGTACATGGGAATGATGATTATGAGGTTATGGGATTGAACTAGTCATTTTAAAATACTTAAAAATGTGTCTATGGAAATATGTTATAACTTATAATTGTTTATATTGTTGATAAATATAGACTTTGTATTGCAAAAATAGGTAATTTTAAACTCAACAGGGGAATGATGCTTTCGATAGTGACAGAAAAATTTAAGAGCAACAATTAACACAGAATATAATATGCACATACAAAGACAAATATTAGAATAGAATTGTCAACTGCACAACTTGTTTTAGTTATCTATTTCAATAATAATACAGATAGCTCTCTATCTTTTAAATGGGAGATTAACTAATAAATAATTTACCATAGAAATCACAAATTAAAACTGGGGACATGATATAAAGCTCAAATTTAGATGTTTAAAAGTATAACTCTATAAGAAAGACTAATTGCCAGGCCCCATCATTTTCACCTCCGAAAACCTCTATAAGTGAGAGTCGTTTTTCACGTCCGGACCTCTCTAAGCGAGAGTGTCTTCCAGGAAATGCAACGCAATTGTGCGTGTTTTGACAGGTAACACATACACATGCATGGTTTTTTGTTTCTTTGCAAGGGGTCAGGTCTGGATTAGTAAACAAAGACGAATTAGTTGATAAGGGTCGATCGCTGAGGGAGGTGCATTCCTCATCCTGTTTCCCATGTTTTCTTATACCTCCGTAAGTGAGAGATGTAGTTCCTTGACCTTGATTAGTAAGAACCAATATAAGTAAGAGAAGCCACTCCTGAACCTCTATAAATGAGAAACCTCTATAAGCAAGAAAAAAATTCCCGGTCCCTTGAACTCTCGCTTATTCAGGTTCGACTGTATTAGGCTATATTGTGTAAAGTTTAAAAAAATTGCTTTATTAATTTGAGTATTTACTTGATTGGTTACTGAATCTGTAGTTAGGACAATACAGGGGAATGATGTTTCATATAAATATATATTTTCTAGATTTAAATGTAGAGCTAGTAGAAAGAAAGTAATGTTAGAATGAAATCAACATTACAACAACTTAATAAACTTTCAAATATAAAACATCTAATTAGGAATTTATATAATATAATAAGAGAGTAGGGAATTATATGCTCCAGTTTGTAAACAATCATCCATAAAACACCATGGTGTCTGCCCGCATGCAAGCTATACTGACTAAGCATTCACCGCATGTTGGTGAAGATAATCCCCACATTTATGAATAGAGGGTGTCATGTGGTCAGCACAACGAACCCTCCGGCTGTTAATCTCAGTTTTCTAGACTGGAGCAGCTACTTGTTCTCACAAGGCTGAGTTCACCCCGTTCCAGACCCATTCCATCACAGAAAAATCTGGACTCGCCAGGGATCGAACCTAGGGTCTCAGGATCTCTAGCCAGTAACTCTGAGCACTAGACCACCGAGGCGGTCATTAGACTCCTGCTAAGTGGCTTTATACCAGACATCACAGAGGCGGTCATTAGACTCCTGCTAAGTGGGCTTTAAACCAGACATTAAGAAACTGGTATCACTTCATCTGAAAGTCCATTCCTTGTATTAAGAATTTACTGGAACATTGAACTGGTTACTACATAGTATTTAAGAGACTCGCTATTTAACCCTCAGATTTTGAAAATCTCAGTAGCATAGTAGTTAGTCAATTTTGTTTAGTTACTCAAACTTAAAAAAAAAATGTAATATTTTACTTAATCAAACCAAAAAGTTTTAATATGATTTTGAATAAATCGACCATTAATTGCTACAGTTTTGAATTTCATTGTGTTGTTTTTCTCTTTGTTGGGCCATGCAAACCGCCATACTGGATCATGTTTTTATAGGATAGGTTAGGAGGTATTGGGAAGGAATTTAAGGAACCAAATAGCATGGTGACCCGAAAAGGTTTAGGAACCATCGCCTTGGACCATTTATCCACTGAAGTTGGCATCAGAATTCTTAAATGCTGTATTATATTAATACAACCTATGTTGACTATAATTAAAATAAATAAATTACCAAACCAAATGTTATTTGTATTTTTTATTTTTTTTATGTTTGTGCAATTGTGTAGCCAACCTTACATTTTCGCTTACCATTGAGTCGATCTTTATTGGAGTTTGAGTGTGAACCTCCAGCGGGCCTGACATTTCGTAATTTACAACCTTCCAGTCTGACCGCAGCAACCGGCTATGAAGTTGTTCCGTCTGGTGAGTGATCGCTAGTTTGATCAAAGGGTTTATGATAGTATTCCAATATTACAATTGGTACTACCCAGTACTGGCTATTGATGATCTTAACTACAGTTTGATTTTCATAGGAAGCCTTTTGTTTGAAAACTGGATACTCGTGTTGCCATAATGGTGTAAATAAGAATATTAAAAATTGTATTTACATTCTCAGTTTAGCTATGATATAAATAAATTATACAGTAACCTGTAAGGAAGCTATTGATACATTTATAATAATCAAATAGACATATTTCTAGCAGACATCTTAGCCCAGTCGGTAGCTTGTCTGTCTACTGACAATTCCCGGCATGGCCGGAAAATTGATTATTTGTGAAATGTAGGCTTACCCTTTCACAGTGATGAATTAACTACCAAGGACTGTATGTTGTGCTTGTCCTAGTCTTTAGTTAGATTATAAGGCATATGAAACTACGACAGGCCTAGCAGGCCGGTGAAAATATCTGATGAATAAAAAACTGACCCAGGCTTCAGGCTGGAAACAGTAATGGATGTAAAAAAAAAAGTTAAAAGGACATATTTCTAGAATGCCAAATTTTAAGGATTTTTAATCATTGTCGGTTGTCGAAAGTGGGCCTCAGCTATAAAAATCGGGGCCTACCTAACCTATATAAACAGGTTTTGATGATTGAAAAAATTGCACCAAAATGTACCTTAACAAAGTATGGAAAACCACTCTTACTTCCCTGAAATAAATATCTATAAGAATTATATTTTCTAGGGCTGACGAATCAATTTTACAAAAAAATTAAATGTCCTTCCTCTGTACTTTTTCTAAACTGTCTGGAAAATTGGTAACTCCTTTTTGAAAGAATTTGGGTGGTAACATAGAGAGTTTTGTATTTAAAAAAAAAAGTGGCAGCCCTGTTTAAAATATGCATAAACTGTTGCTGTAATGTTTTTTTAACTTGTGAATATTAGTGAGGTTTATTTTCTATTAATACGTGTGATACGGAATGTAGGTCAGTGCTACACTCTGGCCGTGTATGAGAATGGAGAACTGCACAGGAAAGTTCGAGTCATACGAAGTCGCTTCAAGAATATGCATTGTGCGCCCTTGAGAAATGTTTGGCATCAGGTGAAGAAACCATTATGTAAGTGATTTTGGTTTTTGAAACTAAAATAAAATTATTTAAAAACAAACCAAGCTGAAGGCTATCTAATTTAATTAGTTTGTCTTTTTATCATTACTTCTTACTACCTGATCAGGCTATATGCATATAATGATCTAATGGTTACGGGATGAGGAAGAAAGTATTTTAGAGTTAATCTAGCTGCATTAGCATGGAAGGAGAGTGGGAAACCACCCTCATTAGACCCAACCATGATTTGAACCTCTATCTCCCCTGCTTCAGCAGGCCAGTCTAACACATGAGTGACATCTTAGACCATTTGGCCACTGAAATGGTTAATTGAATTATTGTGGTTTGAGATTTGTTGTGTTTTTATTTGGTATTTACCGTCCTACATACCTGATGCACTTGGTTTAATTTTCTTCAGATTTGTAATCTCAATATTTCTTGAATATCTGTCACGAGCATCTCGGCATTTGGAAGGGAACTTCTTAAGTGAAGAGAAAAAAAAAAGTCCTGATTAAATGCCACCATGCTTGTGACAATAATATCCAAAAACTGTTGAGAGTACTATGTGTGGAAAAATAAACTAAATGGATAAGTAGTGGCCCTGTGGTGTAGTGATTAGTGCACCTCTCTATGAGCCTAGGGGCCCCAGGTTCGATTCCCAGTTGGTCCCTTGGGTATTTTTCCCGAAAGGGTACTACCCCAGGGTTTGGTTAAGTTTAAGTGTTTCCACTGGTTTCACACTTGTATACTCACTATCACCCTCATACTTATTATCACCCTCATACTTATTATCATCCTCATACTTATTATCACCCTCATACTTATTATCATCCTCATACTTATTATCACCCTCATACTTATTATCACCTTCATACTTACTATCCCCTTCATACTCACTATCACCATAATACACACTATCACCATTATCTCATCTATTTGGGACATGGAAAGAGCCTTCACGGAAAGGATGTACAATTAGTACATTCGGGCATATTCTGTACAATGGTACATTAGCACTTTCTAGTCTTTCCACTACTGGGCTACGAATGAGTAAGCCCACTTGCGCCAATTTTTTTTTTATATATATAGTAATATTTATTTAGCCCTAAAAGTTTTTTTGTTACAAAAAGTACAAAAATATAAACCTCTACGCAGGTGCAGTCACCCCATGTAAGCATTGAAACCAAAGCTAAATAAAACCTTATTTTATGTTTACAACTTTCTTTTGAATCGCAAACCTAATATATTTTATAATTTTGGCAGCATCTTTGTTTGAGCTTGGTATTTGTCAAGCGTGACTGTGGGTCTGTTCCTGCCAGGAGGACCTTCTTGAAGCCAACTCAAACTTGCTTCTAAAGCATTCAAATGACACGAGGGAGGAATGGGAGGGAACGAGGGTAAGGCGAATGCGTGTGTCTAGAGAAAAAATAAACAAAATTTAAACTACCTCAAGGTGCTATGGAGTATTTCGGCCAGTAAAATAGAATAGTAAAATATATGTGGATGGTTCTCGATCAATGTTGGCACTTGCGCAGTGTCACTTTTATGTCAGTCATGTGTTTAGGACTGCTTTAATGGGTTTTGATTTACATTATTCAAGTTTTTTTGTTTTTTTTTTAACTTTTATAATCTGTGCCATACTTTTTTAGTAAAGACTGTTTTATGCATTAAACATGATAATTAAATACATTTAATGACACAAATTGTTTAAATAAAGAATTTAAAGCTCAAAGATAACAAAAAAAGAGCTTTGAAACAATGGTATTCATGACACAAAGCTTCTTACCCAGCTCCCAAGGCTGCCAATGGACACTGCCTCTACATTTCCTTCAATCCTACCTTATCACTTATCGACAAGGAGTCACGGTTTGATTCTAGTTGGTGTCAGTTGTATGTGGGTTTTCTTACCCCCATTTCACTTCAAAAGGCACTGTTCTTTCTGAAATTGTTTGATTTTTAGAAATGTTTATGTATAGATAAAAAGAACAATTATTTAAAGGAAACTTGCTCCAAATTTTTAATCTATAATTCTTTAAAGAAATCTGGTAAGAGAATGCATTCATCACCGTGTATTCAGAATATACACATATATGATGATTACGCCAATGGAGTAGGATGAGGAAGGAAGCATTTTAGAGGTAACCTACTTGCATTTTTATGGAAGGAGAGTGGAAAACCATTTAGGAAAAAACCACCCTCAATACAGCCGACCGAGATTCAAATCCAGATCTCCCCATCATCAGCAGGCTAGTCTAACACAAGAGTGACGCCTTAGACCAGTCGGCCCTTGAAGCGGCTCATTTAGTGTTACATATCAATATATTTAAGATATGGTAAATACTAACCTATTTTTAGTGCACTTTTTGGCTATGGTCAATTTCTCCAATGACTTTGTCTCATAATAATCCTCTGTTCACCCATAGCTATGGTAGGTTAATGATCTCATCACTCAGAGGCACAATGGAACTTGTTTTTGAGTAGTATTTTCAATAATAAACACACACTTATCCATTTGTAAAACCCCATGATTTTTTTTAGATGAACGCAAACTATCAGTGGCAGCCTCTATGAACAATGTAGACCTCGTACGAACATGGCTGGAACAGGGTGTGGATCCTAACTGTGCCGACACACAGGGACGAACACCCTTACACTTGGCCGCTAGTCGAGGGTTCTCCGAGGTGGTGAGATTGCTCCTGGAGGGCGGGGCAGACCCCAATAAGCGAGACTCTCTCGGAAATACTCCGCTTCATCTGGCTGCGTGCACCAACCATGTGGCTGTCGTCACACTGTTGCTCAAAGCAGGTTAGTTACACGGCAAGAACTATTAGGCCAGTGCTACACTTACAATAGATAACTGACAACTTCCTAACCCCACCCATCACTACTCTTTCTCTTATTCTTTTACACTAAACACACATAAAGTATTACTGTACATACAGAAAGTTACTTAAATTAATTGAAAATAGAAAAAAAAATACATAAAGAAAGTAAATGAAGAGTGCATCGAAATTAGACTGAAAGAAGAGGATGAATTTAAACTAGGCACAAAAATGTCGTCCCTTGATTCTTTACACTAAAATAGTTTACTCTCATCTGTTCTTTTCCTCTCAATCACACACTTGCTGTTATTTCCATCTTCTGTTTCTTTTTTGGTCTCTCTTGCGGTCTTTTCCTTCCAAACTGCAACTCCGTCAAATTCTCTTTGGGGTCCTTTCCTTTTCCATCCTCATTATGTTTTCATACCATCACATTGTTGTTTCCTATAGACCAGGGATGCACCCGGAAAACTTGGAAAACAGAGAATTTTGCAAAATCTAATAAAAATACTGAAATATTGGTAAATTTGGCACATTTAACTGAAAGCTTAAAATAGTAGATCTTTGAATGGATGAAAAGGTGAACTTAAGAACTAAGCACGCTGATTCAAACATGCTTTCTTATCAAGGGTTGTGCAGCAACAGAAGAATATCTCCCATCAATCTTAAAACATCCTTTTTTAAACATAAGCTACATGACTTCAGACTTGCAGTTTGGATGAAAACTTGGATTACTCTTTTCTTCAATATAAGCTGTCGGAAAAATATAAATTCTTTATGGAAAACATGAAAAACACAGGAAATTTGGTAGTAATAAAATGATGATCCCGTCTACTATCTAGTGTAACCCCCACTCCTGTAGCCCAACTCTTGCCTTGACATCTTTATTTCTTATCCAGTTTTTCCTTGTGACAGCACAAAAACTTCATTCTCTTATCCTCAACCTTCCTGGTTTTTCTTACATCCAATATTCATGTTTCTGCTGCATGTATGTAACCATATGTACAAAGTACACCCTATTTAACACTTCCTTACACTTCAGCCATTAAGGCTACTAGCCCTTTTCATTTGGCTTGGAAATGCAGAGCCATGTGAACAAGAATTTTTATTGTTTTGCAATTTTCTTTTCGGAAACGGTTTGTTCAAGAATAGAAGCATATTGATTAAGCTATACCTTATACCACCTCTATCATTTTTAACATTGATCAAATATCGATAAAATTGACATTTTTCAATAGAAAACTGCCAGCTTCATAACAAAAAATAAGAAAATATAACAATTAATAAACATTGATCTATTATCTTAGAAGGGGTATTGAAAATATCAAATTAAAAATTTCGCTCATTCTCGAGAACTTATATTTCCAAACGTATGATTTTTCTACAAGACCATCTACAGTTTTCGTGATCCATCTGTTCTCGTTGGTGCGGAAGGATACTTTGATCAGTTGTGAAGCCCCACCATCCCACAAAATAGATTTTAGATTTGCACTCAACAAGGCCAAGGGTTTTATAGAAGAACTTATTTAAAAAAATGCATTTATATATTGTTTTGTTTTTGTGAGCGCAGGAACCAATGTCAACTGTAGTGACTACTATGGTCGTAGCCCTCTGCAGCTAGCACAGTCCAAGTTGAAAGTCTTACAACAGGGTAAACATTTTGAAAACTCACAACATGTCAAGCAGGAAGTGCAGCAGGTGAGTTAATGTGCTATTTGTTTAGGTAGGGTCCTCAAATACGTTGATGGAAAATTTTACATGGAATTTTATTAAAAGATATTCACACACACATTTATTTATTTATTTAGTACTGGTAATACAATATAAGTACAGTTCAACTTTCATTAGAAGGGTCTTTTAAGAAAATACAAACATTTATTTTTGGACAACATTGATAACTTTCCTATATTATGTATTGTGTTATTCTAGAGGTATTGATAATATTTATTAAACGTGACAGCTGCAGATAAAATTACTTGGCTTATGAATACATGAAAGTATAGTTACTTTTCTAGCTATCAGATAAGCTTCTCTTTGTAAAACTTGAACTGTAGGTAGCTTAAAGATCACGGAGTCTTCATGATTGTAATGTCATACGCTTTCAAGCTAGTATTTTCATACAAAATAGCTATAATGATTTGAGATTTAGGACTACTCCTGGAGCATTCTAGAGAGCATCCATTTTGTTGACTTCGAAGAAATGCTATTATCGATTCATCCTAATCTGAGACCTGATGTAAACAAAACCACATGGAAGTATCTGCTCTGATTTGCTACTGAACGAACTTCAATGGTATCCTTTCACTAAATAGTCCCGGGTTTGATTCCCGGCATGGCTAAAAAATGTATCATTGGTGAAATATGGATCTACCCTTTCATAGTGATTAATTAACGGCTGGTGACTGAATCTTGTCTGTCCTACTCTTTAGTTAAGTTATAAGGCATATGTAGCTACGACAGGCCTAGCAAACTAGTAGTGGAAAATATATGGCTTGAATAAAAAACTGACCCAGGCCACAGGCTGAAAACAGTACTCGATGTAAAAAAAATGTTTTGCATCTGATATTTTCTCGACTCCTCAAATTCTTAAAGATTCGAGATATTTCAGAGTCCCATCCCTAAATAAAATGCATATAAAAAAATGTAATCATACAGATTAGTGGAATCCTTCATACATGATGTGTTATGCATCTCTTTTAAACTCTACCTCTTTATGTTACCAAGGTAATCGAGATGATGCAAGAGTTTCTTCAGAAGCAAGGCCAGGATGTAGAAGCAGAGTTATTGAACGCGTTCTCCTCCCGACTGACGCTCAGTAACACCAAGGAGCAAGTGGACACGGATGTACGAGACCTACTGGACAGTTTGACTAACCTCAGCATCAACAAAGATGACACACCAGTCAACTGAGGAGACTTCATTTTTTTTTTATATACATATATTTGTGGAAGTGGACTAGGCCAATTTATCAATCTTGTTAAACTCAATTGTTTGTGAAGACTTTTGACTGTACTGTAGTTACTTTGTTATATCTTTTTCTGTCGTGACTTTTTTTTTTTAATAAATGAGAAGCAGTGTTTTATATGAAATATTAAAGCTCATTTTTTGGGTTTGCTCATTAGAATACATTTTTCTTAACAAACTTAAATTACTTAACCCTAGAATACTATAGTCATTGTATAGTGATGTATTGCTATCAATACCTAGATTTGACGTAAAAACATATAAAACCTTCCATAAGCTTCTTATTTGACCTAAGTTTGATTTTTTAGTGGTTTTTTTCATTTGATTTATTTTTTATTTTCACTTTTTGTATTTTTAATTTTAATCAAAATCAACATACATCAGACCACAAAACAAAAAGAATTAAGGTCTTAAAAAACCTGTGGTAAATACAATTAAACACGGGTATATTTAAATGTTTTTGTAATGGTTAACTAGTTATTAGTAAAAAAAGAAATAAATTCAAATATCCATAATTCAATTAATTTATAACAGTCTGGGCACAGTTACTTCTGGTGTTCCGTACAAACCTATTAATACTTTTGGTATGTAAATATAGTTTCTACTTCCACATAACGTAACGTCCAAGATGCAACCATCCTTCACGCAGCCAATTGTTGACTGACTGTTGGAGGCATATCTCTAAGGAGGAGAGGCTCGCTTGCTGGGGAAGGAAGTTGGGATAAATTGATCGGGCACGACATGTATATGATAGCATTCTAGGGTTAAAGTTGCTTGCCTTGTTCAAGAAGCAGCTTCTAACTAATGTGTTGTTTGATTTGTGGTTATTACAGAAATAATACTTCATTGTCATATCAGGTTACATTGTTATGTTAACACAATGAAGAGGCCAGATGGCTAAATGATATCGCATTATTATTAATTTAATGTTGTAGAATACAATGTTTTTTATTGATCAATTTACAGAATTTCCTTAATAAAAACATGTACACACCATAAATAAGCGAATTTTACTACAATCTCCTAAAATTATATTTGATTGAAAAATTAAAACATGTGACATTTTACTTACTAATAAATAGGATTGAAACTTAAGATTATGTTTAGAGTCATATATGAATGGGTCAGTTACAATTCCATTTAACACTTTCCCTGGCACAGGCGTGAATCAACCAACGTTTTATTGCACAGAGTTATTGTAATGCCATCGATTAGTGAACTACTGTACTTTTAGCCAGTCCGAATACTTCATATTGTAGCTGGTAGATGAATCTACCTGTTCAATTTTATAATATGACATGAATAAAGTTCTAAACAAGCTAGTAACGAAAATATGTGTCGGGAAATAGTATACGAGTAGAAAAATGATTGCAGGACCTACATAGATAGCTGTGCTACACGCATGCCAGGGACTGGTTTAGTAACACACCTAATCATAACTTGTCTCACCCCACAGATAACACTTAACTTAAATAGGTAAATTACCTGCTTTGGTGTCCGAATGATCCAAGGCATTATTCTGGCAGTAGACTAGATTGCTGATGATGGGGAGATTTTGGTTTGAATCTCAGTCAGGTGTACTGAGGGTGGTTTTCCAAAATGGTTTTCCAAATGGTTTTCCAAAATGGTTTTCCAATATCCCTCCACACAAATGCGGATGCACTTCCTATAAATATAACCTTCCTCATCCCTAAAACCATCAGCGTAATAAGTACATAAGTGTATAACCTGAATGGGTAGTAGGAAGGTGGTGCTTAAAAAAAAGGTAAGTTCGCTCAAGCCAGATGTTAGATTGTGATGCGGTTTTTTATATCATCCTTTAAAAAAAAGGAAAGTGGAATTAAGAACAAGTAAAAGAAAACAAGTGAAACCGTTTTGACCATATTTTTAAAAAATACAACAAAATTTAAATAAAATAATTCTAAAATGAAAAAAAAAACTGATTTAAATTTCAAGGATGTCAAATGAGTGAGTAAAAAAAAGTGCTCCAATAGGTTTTCTGTTTCGAGAATAATCTTATATATAACCTCTTGGTTAGTTGGCCATGAGATGGGCTGTTAAAGCACTTGTTATTTGCCAAAATAGGTAAAAATGAAAACTCCGATTACTAACTAGCCGTATATCTAAGAAAATGACTTATTTTAAAACAAATCAAAATAAGTACAGTGAAATCTCTTAATAACGGACACCTTCTGGGATAAAGAAGTCCGTTATTTATTTATTCTTTTTTTAAATCAAAGTTCATGAACACATTTTAATCTAATGAACTTATATACTGTAGATATTACTTAAATCAATCTGAATTTTAGAAACTTTTTTTTAGAGAAGAAAGGCAGGACTGCTCACACTTAGCGCAAGGTATTGGCATTCCTGACAGTCCTAAGATAAAATAATGTATATGGACTGGTGTTTTCAATTTTCGTCCGCTGTTTAGAGATATGTACAATATGCATATATATGACGTGTCTCTAACAGTGTTCGCCTCCATTATTGGCAAGTTGCATCACCGTAACAGCCAATGTTATTTTACCAGGGAAATTAAAACAGTCTGTTATAAATAAGAATTCGCTATTCATAGATGTCCATTAAAGGAAATTGCACTGTATATATAAAAGTTCCATATGAAAAATTAAACCTATTTAATGTCATTCATATACGAGGCGTGTCCAGAAATTAAAGATACATAGTGTTGATGCAGCTAGAAGGAGTTTAAATACTTGTTGTGAGTAGACTGGCATTGACCTTGATCCGTTTGAATTTTCTTTCGCTTTGGTTTGGTGGTACAAGAATAGTTTTTGTTCGCGTGACGCATTAAAATGGCAACGCCAATCCAAGATCCCGCAAAATGTGAAGTTTGTTCCGTGAAACGTTTTCTGAACAGAGAAGATCTGCAACCAGCGAAAATTCATAAAATAAATTTCTATGTATGGTGACATTATGAATCGATAAAATGTGACTAAGTGGTGCTGTGAATTCTTGGGAGGAAGGACTATTACATGAACAAAGGAGCGGTAGGTCATCTTTGATCTCCTAAGACCTTCAAAAAATTGAAAGAGAAATTCATGCAGATTGGGTCTGACAATAAGAGGTTGCATTACATTATTCCTGAATTATCTAGTACTATGATTCATGAAGCTGTGACAGAAAAATTTGGTTACAAAAATTTATGCGCATGCTGGGTGCCCAAAATGTTAACAGACGACCACAAAAAAAACTTGTGTGTTCCGCGCTCACGTTTTTCACTGGTTACACAAAGGAAGGAGATGAGTTTTTGGACTCTATTTTGACTGGGGATGAAACTTGGGTTTATCACCACACTCCTGAATCGAAGCAACAGTCATTGCATTGGCGCCAAACGCATTCCCCCAAAACCAAAATATTCAAAACATCGACTCAGCAACAACAACAAAATCATGGCTACAGTATTCTGGGACTGAAGAAGCATTCATTCTCCTGGTTGATTTTATGTCTCCTGTCACAACATTTAATTATTATTATTATTAGCACCGCGTCTTAATACCCGTTCGGGTTATACGCACTTACGCTAATGTGTAATGGTAGGGTGATTGTGAGATGAAATGGAGGACTACGTTAGGGAATCCGAACCACGGTGGAGGCCTGGCATTCCTCACATTCACAAGTTGTGATTGATACACGTCTTGTCAGAGGTGAAGGAAGGGTTTGGCAATCAGATCAATCTGTGCCGGGACCGAGGATTGAACCCCGGACCCTCAGCACAGAAGTCTGACACCTTACTCCTAGACCACCAGGTCACCAACAATTAATGCCAATTCATATTGTGACAATGCATATTGGAGACCTTGAGATGGTTTGATGGGCCATTCAGAACAAAATGAGGAGATTTTTGACTGATGGTGTCTGCCTGCTCCAAGAGAACCCTCAGGCCCCCACCGCGTGTGCCACTACTGAGCTGCTCGACGGTTTCAATTGGGATGTTTTGGATCATCCTTCTTATAGTCCAGACCTCACGCCTAGTGATTATTACTTGTTTCTTCACCTGAAGAAACTTCTGGGTGGAAAAAAAATTCGGCAACGGTGATAAGGTGAAAGAAATCCCCACATGGTTCAAAGGACAGGTGGCGGACTTTTATGATTGGGGGATACAGAAATTAGTTCCCAGGCTTAATAAATGTTTGGACAATGGCGGTGAGTATGTGGAAAAATAAACTTATTCATATGTAAGTATACCTCAGTTTTATCTTATGTGGTGCTGACTGACAGCTCACAGCTGACTTCTGACGGCTTTGAAAAGCTACCAGACCAAATTATGTATCCCTACGCCGAACCATATGATCTGCAAAAAACATGTCTTTAGCAGTTGTCACTTCTGACAGTCAAAATTTAGGTATATACCTAAATGTTGACTGTCAGAAGTCAGCTGTGAACTGTCAGTCAGCACCACATAAGCTAAAACTGAGGTATACTTACATATGAATAAGTTTTCAGTAAAGGTTTAGTGAAAAAGCATTTATTTGTAAATGGTATCTTTATTACTTTCCGGACACGCCTCGTATATTTTGTGGTAGGTATTTACTGATTCTTTTTTAACTTAATTAAATCAGATACCCGAGAATCAACTTTAAAAAAAATATATTAAATCAGTTCTGGTTCTTTGGCAGAACTCGGATATCTGTAGTACCCATGCCTAGTAACACTGTATACCATATCAATTACACATTAAATCCTTGGTTTTTATCATGTTTAAATATTACTTTTTACTTTAGAATAAAAATGAACATTTTCTACATATGTAACTTAAAAGTAAAATCTTAGTCATAACATTTTAATTTACAATATACCTCATATCAATATTCATCTTGAAAACATACATCACATAGACATTTTCTTAGGGGTAAATTAAATAAAAACTTAGATAATACCATAAATAAGCTTTTCTTTAAATATAAATAACACGTTAAGTATGTGTATAACAACATATTTACATTACATAGTGTTATATCGGTAAGGTAAGTATGAGAAGGAAAGTAAAATAATATGTACATATATAACAATCCATTTAGTACCATATTAATTTTAAGTTTTAGGAAAGACTAGGAAAGGGAAGGCCTTGTTAATGAAGTTTGTGAGGAACATGTTAGCTGTCACAAGAAGAAACAGTATAAGGAATGAAGTTATCAAAGAAAGAGTGGGAGAACATGAGATAGTAGAGGAAGCAAGGCTGTGGTGGTTGGGCATGTAATGAGAGTGGAAAAAGAGAATGATGGAGATGAAGTATGTAGGAACAAGACCACAAGGGAGGCCAATAAAGAGAGGGAGGAGCAGAAAACTGAAAGTGTGCAAGTGAGACGAGACGAAGGGTGGAAGGATAGAGGAAGATGGAGGCATTTTACTACACTGACCCGGCCACAGGCTGGAAACAGTTGATGATACTGATTTGTTTAAATTTTACCAGTTCCTATTATAATTATGTAACATGATTGAAATTATTTGTTTGAATACTTTGAAATTATTGAAATTTAGACATGTCATTCAAATGCTAATAAACATTTGGCCTTTTTAACTGGCTAGTCAAGTTTACAAAAGTTGAATTTTATATCCATAAAAGTATATTTAAAAAAAATACCAGCTGTATTATTCTATAGTTATTGTTTATCTGATGAAGGAACCTATAGTATTAAGTTACATAAATAGGTATGTGATCAGTCCATTTTTTCTATACTAAGAGAAGTCTAAACAAATATTTGAAATATTTCCTAAGCCAAATTAAAGTTCAAATAATTTAATAATTGTTTTATGTTGAAATAAATACTATATTGTTCATATTTACAAAACCTTGGATACTATATATTATAAAAAAACTTTTTATCACAAAAAAAATAGAGATTTCATTGAAAATTGATAAGCCATGTTGCTAATACATTCATTTGTTACAAATTTTTGTCATGCACGTAAAAGCGGAAAATTAAAGAAATTGAAAATTTATGTGTATTTTGGCTGTGAATAATATTTTTATTGGCAAAGCTTCATAACTTTAGAAGCCAGAAATTTTGTCGAATCACGATGTTGACAAATATTCAAAGTCTAAGTTTCAAAGCTTTGTACACACATTTCCATAAATATGAAAATAGAAATGGGGAAATTCTAATTTATTGGCATTTGACATAAATCACAGTGTTTTCCTGTTTGGGGGATGTAAGGGACACGAGGAAAGGCTAGTGTTTTTTGCAGTTTTTTATAGCAAGACATTCTTTTGTCAAAATAAATCAAACATTGCTTCAGTACGAACATAAAGCTTAATTTTATTCACATGGTATTATCAAAATTTCTTGAATATTTGTCAAGGGTGTCTTGGAAATTAATGACAACTTTTCCTTGTGGTTTAAAAAGTTTCTCATCTAATCGCCGCTATGCTCATGACATATATTCAATAACTGTTGATATCACCATGTGAGGAAAATTAAACTCAGTGTGTTTTTCTTTTTGCTATAAAAACTGCAAAAACACTGGCCTTTCCTGGGAGTCCCTAAACTCCTACCTTAATGCACTTTGTTTCATACATAATATAGACATCAACCATCAAGTTTTTCAAGTCTTCATACAGTTTCCCAAACTACTTGTCGAATTCATTGTTTGTATAGTGTAGGGAAGGAACATCAGGAGTTGAGTTTTTATGATTTCTTGCGTTATAGTTTTGAGTTAAGCCGCGCGCTACCTGACTCTTCTATATCGAAGCACAGTGTCCATGATCCACTGCTGGTACATGGCGACCCTCGTGTAGACGCCCGGTGTGTTGCGTCGGCCGCAGCCAATACCGAAACTGACCAAGCCCACCTGGTACCACTGGCCACCCTTCTCGCACACCAGAGGTCCGCCCCCATCACCCTACCAATAAAATTATGCAACAAACAAAAACTTATACAGAGTGTCTACCGAATTATGCAAACCAAATTTTATGACATTTTCATGGACTATTAATAAATATTCATGACCAAAAAGGTGCTAAAAAAAGTTATTAAGTATTAAATATCCTCTCAGACTTATATTTTCATTCAAATTTTTTTATAAATTCTGCTTTATAATATTTTCTCATTTCAGAACTACATCATTACTGGGTAGTAGTAGTAGTAAATTTAATCTAATTCCAAACAAATCATTAAATAAAATACCCAAACCTTCACACTGACTTTGCTCACAAATATTCATGTCCTGAAAGCTAATTTCAGAACTTCTTTTAATGACTTTAATGATTAAAATATCAGTCCATAATTTTTTTAATAACTGGTAACACCCTGTTATGTGTAACAGGGAATTACCTATGATATATTTTATTTTTATTTATTAATTATTATCATTAACTTTTTAAACATAGAGCTATATTAACACACAACTTTCAAGCTAAAAATAAAATAAAATGTGGCCAATGAAAAAATTTTGAAAGGTGAATAAATGAGAGCACATTGTTGAGTGTTTTCTAACAGAATTGAGTGATGTGGTAGTTTTAATTTCTACATTTCATTTAGGTGAACAAATAATATTTTACTAAAGGATTGTTAACTTGACCACCTCAGTACTCTAGTGGTCAGAGTCCATGGCTACAGATCCAGAGATCCCGGGTTCAATCCCAGGCACTCCAGATTTTCTGTGAAGCAGTGGGTCTGTAACAGGGTCAACTCAATCGTGTGCGGACAAATTGAGGAGCTACTCGAATGAGAAAGTAGGGGTTCCGGTCGAGAAAACTGAGATTAACAGTCGGAGGCTTCACTAGGCTGACCACATAACACCCTCTATACGCAAATATTGGCACAATATTCACCAACATGCAGAGGCCACTAAGTCGGTACAGCTCATTTGTGGGCTGGCCCTACATGGAGTTTTTTTTACCAACAACTTACTCTAAGGAGGGACAGCTGATTAGTATAACAAAATTGCATTTGGACCTTTTTTTTAACATCAGCCCGGACCTCTTCAATAGTAAGTCTGCATACAGCCTGAACAGGTAGTAAGACGCAGTGAAAAAAAAGTGAAAAAAATATACAATAAAGAATCCACAATTTGATTAAGTGTAATTTTTTATATTTTTTTTGTCATCACAGATGACGGTCATTTGTACATAAATTATGTTCATGATCTCTGTTGTAGAAACGTTTTTTATACATGGATTTTTGGTAATTTTTGTCATTTTGAATTTTTAGGTCATATTTTCTTGGTTTGTGTCAATTTTGGGTCATTTTTAGCATTTTACAATATTTTTAGGCATTTTTGAACATAATTTAGGTGTTTAGGTAAATAAGTAATAAGTAAATTTTAAATACTATCAATATTTTATAAATAGTGGGATATTTAAACATTTTTTTTTTTTTTTAATCACACAGTTGTCAGAATAAGAAGGTAATGTAGAGAATTAACTTTGTATCCTCTTGTTTGGTTGTAAAATACACATTCATGGTGAGACTGCAACTAGGCTGGAGAGGATTGCGTTGGAGGGGATAGTTTTTAATCTGAAGATAGCAGATATTTTGTAAATTAATGTCAGGGGCCTATATTTAGCAGAATGCAAGAGTTTAGTTGTCAAAGTTTGTAATTGCATAAAATATATTTTTTAGTTTCCATTTGTAAAGTGTGTGTATCTATCCTGTCAATGCTATCCTTTTTTTTATTATATCTTTTTGTAAATCTGATTTTTTTTTATATTTAGATCATTTTTTGATCACTTTTAAATCATCAAAGTCAGGGCCCTGCTAATTAATAATATACAACCCAACATCAGTGGCCACAAAGGTTGAAGTGTCAATCTCGACTGGGTTTCCCTAAATGTTTTTCCATGCTCCTCCAAGCAAATATGAATATTTTCCCTCTAAATTTCATTTTCCTCATTCCAACACATATAAACTCAGTGGACTCGATTCAAGCTATATCGACAGCAGCCCACGCCGTGGCGATGCTAGTGCTACATTTGCGGATAAAGTTCATGTGGTCATCATAATGAACCTCCAGCTGTAATCTCAGTTTCAGACGAGCACCATATATTTATTGAAGTAGCTAGCTGAGTTTGACCCCGTTCCAAACCCACCGCTTCACAGAATAAATCTGGAAGCTACCAGGATCGAACCCGGGACCTCTGGATCTGTAGCCAGTAAATCTGACCACTAATCACGAAGTTGGTATACATCTCAAAACTATTAGTGTAAATACTCAAAGAGATGTGACAGGAATAGCCAGATTTTGGTAGGAAGAAAAATTTAGAAAATTCAATCATATTTCTTTTAAGCCAACATTGATAACATATCATTTGTACTATTTTATAGGTATTGATAATATCTATCAATAATGACAGTTGTATATAACATGACTTGATGTATGAATATATTAAAATAATTTCAGTAACTTTTGTAACTCCCAAATACTGTTCTGCCTATCAAAATCAGGGTATAGTAAGATGTGGTGAACAAAATAATGTAAAATTTAACAAATTTCATTACCATCAACAACATCTATGAAGGCTATGTACTCACGTCACATGCATCCCGACCTTCCGCCCCTGCGCAAAGGGATGTGTCTGGCAGGACATAATCCTGACCGAACTGCTGGCGAAGAGCCGACTGGCACTCTGAGTTGTGCCACAGAGGTACTGGTATCTCTTTCAACACCACCGAGTGAGAGGAACCTGCAACAGTTTGTTTTCACTTGAGTTAAGTCCTAGGGATCGAATTAATACTTTTAAACAGTGTGACCAGCTTCGGTGACCTCATGATCTAACGCGCTACTCTCACAGTAGATTAGACTACCAATAAGCAGGAGATCGAGGTTAAAATCTTGGTCGGGTGTACTGAGGTTGGTTTTTCCTAAATGGTTTTCCACTCTCCCTCCACAATAATGAGGGAACACTTCCTCTATGTATAACCTTTCTAATCCATAAAACCATTAGCATATTAGTACATAAGCATATAACCTGAACGGTTAGTACGACTTGGTGCTAAACATAAAAAAAAGCTATGCCATATTGGCTCTTTTGTACTTGGGGGAGGGGTGGGGGGCATAGAAAAAATAAAATTACCTGACCTTGGCAATTTCTAAATCAACTCTCACCCCCTTACTGTGCTAGAATCCAAGAGGGTCAACAAATATAAGCTTGTTACACTCCCTCAATAATGTTGTTACTTTATTTCGGAAATATATTTAGGATTTTGTAAACATGCTGTCAAGGAAATAAAGCACATAAACATTTGAATATAATTATTGTCCATTCCCCCTTCATGTTGACTTTGTCTGCAAAATTATAGTGATTGCATGTGTTAAAAGAAGGGATTGGTTCGTTGAATCAGTAATAATATTTAGATTCAAGGACTTAGAACAATTCTAAATAAAAAATTTAGCATAAATATTATTTAAATTTTGGAATGGAATTTGTTTTTGAGTTATTATATTACTTAGGTGGTGATCATGTGATATTTTAGTTAATATTTATATTTTCTATAGCAACTTAGAAATGTATGTATTTAGTAAGTTAGTCTCTTATGTAATTTAATGTTTTCTAAGATTTGGATTGGAATTCGAATTGTAGGTGAAATGAAGGATTTGAGTTCATACAAAGAAGATTCGACCCATTTTAAAAGTATCAATAAAATAATAAATCACTCAAACCAGTGGTACGTTCTAGTTATAAGAAGTGCGTGAAGGCATGCCATAATAATTTAATTATTATTATTTATTATTAGCACTGCGTCTTACTACCCGTTGGGCTATACACACTTACGCTGATGTGCAATGGTAGGGTGATTGTGAGATGAAATGGAGGACCTACAGTTTAACGTGGGATCCGAACCACAGAGGAGGCCTGGCAATTCCACACATTCACAAGTGTGATTAATACACATCTTGTCAGAGGTGAAGGAAGGTTTGGCAATCAGATAAATTGTGCCGGGACCGAGGAATTGAACCCCAGACCCTCAGCACAGAAGTCTGACACCTTACCCCTAGACCACCAGGTCACCCAATGTCGATAATGCAATCCACTTTGTGAACTGACCCTCGTTCCTGCGACCCCAGCCGGTGATGACGCAATTGGTGTCGTTGGTCGTCTCGGGGAAGAGGCTACCCTGTTTGGGGACACACACCACATCGATGTTGGCCCTCCTCTTGGCAGGGTGTCGCAGCCTGACCAGCGCTATGTCGTGAGCCAGGGTCCCGTTGTTGAAGCCTGGGTAAGGCACCACGCTGGCCACATCGTACTCTCTATGACGCAGTGCCTCCTGGTTTGTGGTGACGTCATGCTCACCCAGTCGCACCTTGAGGGACGCGCCTTTACTCGCTGAGCTGAGAGAGGGATGAAACAAGTAATTTACAATAAGAGCATATACTTCCCCAAACACACCTTTAGGGGATAAAAAAATAAAGTGGAACAAATCGTGTTGAAAAGGAATAAGGTAGGGTCGGGTAAGAGTACTCGGGCGCCAAGAGTATGCAGGGTAATTTTCCAGTAGTTGGTAGCACTGAGCGCAAATCCTTGAGTGGCAGTTCATTGTGATTCGAAAGGTGTGTGTTTCACTGTTACATGTGATTGTCTCCACTCATATTTATAGGTTTTCTGGTAAGTAAACTATTTTTCCATTTTAAAATGTTATTCGTTGTGTCTAGAACTTAAGCTATTCGTTAAAATTAAACAGTGATGACAGAAATTTATAAATACCATGGTAATCTGTGTTTAGTGGCGGTTATATTGGACCATTCATTAGTGGTATTCATAGCACGTATTGGTATCTAGCGACTAGGGATGGGTTGTGAAATCACAACCTGCTCCTTTGTCACTGCTCCTCTGACGTCACATTCACAACCTGTTCCTGACAGACGAAAGGAGCTGTTCCTTTTTGTCACTGCTCCACGGATCAAATACACGCTGTAACAGGTCTGGAGTAAACTTGTTCCTCGTCTCTCTGTCACAGGCAACGCTGGAACTGGTCCAAAGTAACCTTGCTCCTCGTCTCTGTCACAGACATCGCTGTAACAAGTCCGTAGCAACCTTGTTCCTTTATGCTCCGGAGATATTTTGGAGCAGTCGTACAGTAAAAAGGAAGTGGATGCTTTGTGTTCTTGTCACAACGCTGAGATCAGGTCCGGCGCAACCTTACTTATCTAACATAGGCGTAGTTTAGAGTTGGTTTGGGGAGTCACAAATGAGTTTTGAAGGGGAAGAAAGCTTTCATAGTACAAAACATTATTTCCACAATACAAGTACAGTATGTGATGTATTCTCACAATAAACTGATACGTTGATGATTAACATTGAAGGGACCCGCTTGGTGGTAAAATTATTTACTGACTGATTTTATCTAGCCCACAAAATATTTAGCAAACAAACAATTTGTTCAAAAAATGGACTTAATAGCTAATTACCAATTGTTAAATGTAAAATTGAACTTTTTTTTGCTTTACTTTTTTCAAATTAGCCAAAAAAAAAATTAAACCCATAAAGCCCGTGATAGCAAAAGAGTTGCCAGCCTCTGGTTTCTGGCTTCACTTGCACTAGAATGAACTGCCGATGACAAGGAGATTGAGGTTCGATTCCGGTTGGGTGCACTGAGGGTGATTTTTCCTAAACGTTTTCAACTCTCATTCCAAACAAATGTTGGTGCACTTCCTCTAGAATCAATCATCTTCATCCCTAACACATTGACGTAATTGGCATAAATGCGTATAACCAGAACGAGCAGTAGACGCGGTGCTAAAAAAAAATAGGCTGTGAGTAGGTAAAAATATAGTAACTGTGACAAAAAGGAGCAGGTAAAAGGAACAGGTCCAGTGGTGGAGCAGTAACAGATTGCTCCTGCTCCACTAAAGGAGCAGTTTTTCCCATCCCTACTAGCGACGGTTTTACTAACTAAATCCAAAGAGGCTAAGAGTGCGCAGTTGCTAGGAGGCTAATAGTGCACATGTGTACTCTTAAAGTTTGGAAAATAAAGTATTTAGAGGCACATTTGTCTAAACTTTTAATCAATTTTAAACTTATATTGTGTTATGTACATTCCTTACAGACTTGAGTGTTTTATTTTTGTCTCAACAATCTTTGAACGATGGCAAGGCCGTAGCCAGCCAATAATTTCAGGGGGGGGTTGGTGGGTCCATCCCCCATTTGACGGAGGCTAGAAAAAATTCTAAATAATAAACACCTTTGGAAGCTCTCTGATGTGCTTTTTATAGTAACACAGCCCCCTAATTTGTACTTGTACCTTAATTTTGATATTTTTTGAACCATAAATAAAGCCATATATATTTTGTTCATAAAATTTCGGGGGGGGGGGGGTTTGAACCCCGAAACCCCCCCTGACTACGGCCTTGAACGATGGGGATGTATACACGAAAGAGCAAAAGGAAGCTTGTTTACACGCTTGCTGTTATGACAGAAATAAGGGAAAAGTTGACCACTGGTTATAGTAAACGACAGTTGGCAAAAGAATATGGGACGTATGAATCGACTTTACGCAAAAGAATGAAAGTGGTAAGTTGTGTACTTTTATTGATTTAGGCTGCATACTTTTTTAAATAACTAGCTTGTTATGTCTTATAAAGCAACATTTTAGAAGTGAGGTTTCTCGAACTCTAGATGTCAACATGATAGCATTTTACTCAATTCAAAAAAGACCCCCCTAAGTCCCCCTTAAAAAATGTTCATGTATGTAAGCATGTTTGACTAGCTTTTTTTTAAAAAAATACTGCATCATTTGTTTTATGTTCAGGGCAAATTTTAATTCAACCTAATATTTTAGGGTACTTCAATCTCTTCTTTGGGCTGTTATAAGGCAGTTTTCACTCCAGCGCAAGAAAGAGAGCTGGCAGACCATGTTAAAGACTTTGATGCATGATTTTTTGGAATAACTAAGAAGCAATTAATGCAACTTGCATTTGAACAGAAGTTTACGGTGTTAGGAATAAATTCAACGTCAAAAAACGTATTGCAGGAAAGGATTGTATCTCAGCTTTTTGCAAACGTCAGGGTTTGTTCCCCTCAACAATACAGCGTCAGTTGTACCATGGGGTTCAACCGAATTCAAGTCAATATTTATTTTAATAATCTGAAGATGGTGTTAGATGATTAAAAAAAAATTGAGCCTCATCGTATATTCAATATGGACGAAACAGGAATGTCAACTGTACCAAACCGAAGACCAAAAGTTTATGCAAAGAAGGGTAAAAAAGCTGTTAGGAAAATATCTGCAGTTGATAGAGGTGAAACATCGTCTGCAGTTTTCTGTGTCAGTGCTGCTGGTCAATTCGTGCCACCAGCCCTGATCTTTGCAAGAAAGAGAAAGAATCTTAGAAATGTATGCAGATGCTCCTGTGGGAACCTTACCTCTAGTATCGGACTCAAGACTACATGATAACAGACTTGTTCATTGATTGGGTAAAACATTTTGTCAAGCCCACCGAAGATGATCATGTTCTTCTTATATTGGATAACCACTCCTCTCATTGCTCTTTACCTGCTATCCTATTTTGCCGAGAAAATTTCATAACATTGCTTTCCCTACCACCTCATACAAGACACATGCTATAGCCATTGGACCGTGTTGTTTTAGCTCCATTCAAAGCAGTGTATGAACAAGAAGTAGACAAGTGGCTGAATTCCCGTCCAGGAAGAGTGGTCACGGCACACCAAGTTGCTGGTTTGTTCAACTATGCATATATGAGGCTATCAACCATAGACAAAGGTATACAAGCATTTCGAGCAACTGGGAGTCAACCCTTTAATCCTAACATTTATACTGATGAAGATTTTCTAGCTGCTGAAGTCACTCATAAAGAAGATGATGACCTGGAAGAAATGTATGGAGGTAGAATCCAGCATAGCTCTGCAGATCCCGCTGATGCTACTCATATCAATTCTGATTTACCTGGAGAGACAGTTTTGGACCTAATTCCACCCAAGACACCACCTAGTGCCTATATTACAACCTCTAAAAACACTTGAAAAAACGTTAACTCATAAAAAAAATCCCGCAGACATTTTACCGCTTCCAAATCCTCCTTTGACGGAAATAAAAAGAGAAGAAAGGGTCAAAAATCAACTATTTTATCTAGTTCTCCCCATAAAAACCCGCTGACTCAAAAATTTGAAGAAAAAAAGAAAAAGAGAGACAGAAAGAAGAACAAGCTCGAGTAAGGGAAGAAAAAATAAAAAATAAATTAATGGCAACTAAAAATCCATGCCGTAAACTAGATTTTTTATCAAAATATCCTCCAGTTGTCCATTCAAGTACATCGACAGCCACTAATATCGAAAATGAAGGAATCATTTGTGCTTGCTGTGGCGAGTCTTTCAATGATGATGCTTGGATTAAATGTGGATCTTGTGGAGAGTGGTGGGACACTAATCCTGCTCAAGAGACGAGGGTGAAGATGCCTTTATATGCGACTTGTGCTAATGCGCACTCTTACCCGATATGTCGGCTAAGAGTACGCATTTTAGATGCCATTTTGATAGTTAATTTTTGACTATTTTTTAAATTTTTTTTAAATATGTATATTTGTATATGCGTTAAAGAATATGTATAATTTTCAATCATGTATTTTTAAATATAACAAAAATAGTGTTTTTTTATTTTATTAAAAGTTCGTTAAGTGCGTACTCTTACCCGCCTCTACGTTAACATATTATTTTGAAAACACCTGAAGGGGTCCGCCTATCAGAGAGATGAGATGTGTTGTAAGTGTCACTACTTTATTTAGGAAGTGTTGTGTTATTCCAATGACCTTGGTAGTCTTTAGGGAAAGTCCTCGCCTAAGAACCCGATGCTCGTTGGTTCAAACCCAGCCAGGATCGAGAGATTTTTCTTGTGTGATAAAGATCCATAACACAACTTCCTTCGGAAGTAAAGCAATCAGTTGCATGTCAATTGTGACATGTAAAAAAACCTGGAAGGTATATTGAAATACCTTTCCTGGAAAAAAAATGGGAGGCCCTTTCGCTCTCGCTTAGAGAAATGATCATGTGCTGATATAATGAGTTAATTCAGAAAGGGAACCTTAAATACCTCGAATAAATCAATAAAAAAGTTATTTCAAAATATAGTTTACACCAAAATGTAAAAAATGTAAAAAAAAAAAGGTATCATCAAGTCTCTATTGGATTAAAAACCTTACATTTTGAGTAAAATAAATATGTTTTTAATCATAAAAAAAGGTAAAATTAGCTTGTTTTCAGTTATACATCATGCAAAATATAGTCAGCTTTTACCAAGGTCACAAAAGAAAATTTGAAGATAATTTAACATCATTTTAGTGGTTTTAAAGCGTCAAAACTCCCATCACTATAATAAATGCCACAGTCCTAGCAACATTAAGTAGGGAGGGCAACATATGATGAACTGAGCTATTATATGCTCCCCAAGTTAGAGAACTATTGTGTCACTCAACTCACTTCAAATTTTTGTTCCATTATTTTTTAGTTAAAATTTCACCTATGAGCATGTGAAGAAGACAATAGTATTATACTTACTAGTCGTCCACGCAGTGAGCCGCTGTGAGCACCCAACTCTCGTCCAACAGAGAGGCTCCACATACGTACAGGTCGTCTGGCTTCTCTAGAATGGCCGCCTGCACAGAAACCAAATCAATGTCCACCCAATGTGTACTCTGCTACACCACGCCCCAATCTATAAGGGAGTTACAAGTTCACTGTAGGGTTTAATAGACCTGCAGTTCCCTTAAAACATGTTGCCTACTGTAGCAAAAAAAAAATGTTTCTGCCAAAGTGAGTTATTATTATCATCACTGTGTCTTAGTTCAGGCTATACGCAAAGTTTAAATCAATTTAGTGTTATGTTATATTCAGGGAGTTGAGGTCGGAAGCAGTTTTGGGTGGAGTTGTAGTTGGTAAAAATCTACCAACTCAAACTTGGACTTCAAAATAAAAACTTAAAATATTACAACATTATATAAATTTATCATTTCAATTCTATACATTTTGTCCTTTAAGACCCATATTTGTAAATTTACTGACAAATTTATTTAAATATAAATTCACAATGTCATAGAAGCTTCTCATATTGGAACAGCACTAAATTTATTAATACACTTTAGCCGTATCTGAAGGAGTTGAAGGCTTGGTGTACTGACTCCCACAGCCCTAGTAGTATCTCGAGTAAACGAGTCAAATCCTCAAGAAGGGTTGACTGTACAGAGAGTGTGTGACACGAAGGAGGCTGAGGTTCCAAACCAACGAGTTCCATTATCAAATTCCAGTATAAGCCTTATTACCTACCATCATCATCTTTTTCTCCCTATGTTAAAATATAGGTCACTTAAAACTACAACAAAATGTGTACACTAGATATGCGATGAGCCCTGGAGAGTACCTTGGTTTTGGGTCAACCCAGAGAGTGTGTGATTCGATTCACAGAATAATCTTAAGGCTACTTTACTGACTATTGAGGCTCATGTAACAATTTAATATCAATTATTTGTTTATATATTTAATACAAGTTAAATATTAGCACTGGGGGCTCTAATTATAGAAAACGCCACATCACTCTTGTGCCACCTTCCATACTTTCCCATCTATCATGTCAACACTAAAATATTCAACCATTTCTGAGAGGTTTTATCCAGTCTCTTAGAGGTACATGGTTGGACATCATCTGGTAAACCATGCTTCAACTACCATGCTCACGGCTGAGGCCATCACTATTCTAGACTATCTGACATTATAGTCTACATTTAAAAAAAAAAGGTATCACATTCAACACTATGGTTATAAATTGATTCTTTTGAGGGGAGGTATGATGAACGTACTTCAGGAGACAATGAACCTGCATTAACGAAGATAATATTGGCTAAACCATCATGGTAAATCATATAAGGACACCCTCTAACTCCAGTGCATAAGTTTTATAAAGTTTGATAGTTTTTAATAGTTACCAGTAAACAGTTGAAATACCGTCTCCTAGGTCCATAGGTCCCAGGTTTGATCCCCAGTACTTACATATTTATCTGTGAAGCAGTGGGTCTGCAATGGGTTCAAACTCGGTATTGTCAGAACAAAATGTAGAGCTACTTTAATAAATTAGTAGCTCCGGTCTATAAAACTGAGATTAACGGGTGGCGGGTTTGTTGTGCTAAGCAATGACACTCTTTATTCGCAAATGTTGGCACTATCTCTGCCAATATACGGTGGCAGCTTGGTCCGTTACAGCTCACTTGCGGGCTGACGCCATAAAGAGTTGATCTTATATATAAATTAAAACATAATTCACAAAAATCACAGCTGAAATCCAGTTTCTTAGGTAAGTTAATTTGCTGTATTTTGTTTTAAAAAAAATGTATTGTTTTAATCGATTCTTTATATTATTATATTGTTCGTAAAAATAATCGTTGAATATTGATATTTTGTTTAGAAAAAATAAATTACATGCGGGTATGAGTTTGGTGGTGAATACCTCCCCTCAAGAATAGCACCTCAAACTGTGTGAACACCAATATATAATACGGGTTTGTCCACAAAACTAGCTTTATTTTACTATATTATTTATCCTTTATGTTTGGCTGAAGATCTGATGGAACATAATATTTATTACAAACTGTGGAAATTCCCCAACAATGAAAGTTAGAATATAACAACAAACAAAATTACAAATATTTCACAAACCCTTGCGAAGGTACTCACGTGCCAGGGCCATTCTCCGGGTTCTGCGACCCCTCGCTTACCGGAGTCTCTGCCCTTGTACCCGCAGCGTGATTTGCTTGGTCCGCGAGGTAGTATTCCGACCTGCTTAGCTCCCGCGGGCACGAAACAACAAACACTTGATTCTGACAAACCGCAGTAGCTGTATGGACTGCCTCCACTGTGGGATAAACACATAATAATCGTATATTAGTTCGTGGCACGTCGGCCATTTTGGTTTAATCTTACTAAGCGTTATTTCGTTTTGTAAAATGTTTAATATTATTTTGTTACTTTCAACGTAGAACAAACAAAACCAGATGCGGACACTACTGTACGTAAGCCATCTTGGTTTGTTACTGTTTATTTATTTTATTTATTCGAAGTATTTACTTTGCACTTTCTGAACCAACAGGTTATATCAATACACGACTTGTAAACTATAACTAGAGCAGACAGTTAATTCATCACTGTGAAAGGAGGGACGTACATTTCACCAATGATAAATATTTCGGCCATGCCAGGAATCGAACCCGGGACTATTAGCTGAGTAAACAGACACGCTACCGACTGAATTGAGATGGCGTACATTGGTTGTTATTGTTTTCTTCATTATGAGTAGTTGTGAGTCATACAAAACAATTTGTACATAAGTTACTTGTACTTGTTCAAAGCAGTCATTTTGAACATTAATTGTATATTAGTTAACTTCTATTGCGAGTAAGACAAAACGAATTAAAATGTCCACTATATACGGACAGTACCGAAATTACAATGATTTGTACCATGAAATCTCGCTTTTAAAAATTACAATTTTGTATTGTTTACTTGACAGCATAACAGCCCTCACGAGTTTTAGATGGCTGTGTGTGGACTGTGGTATCTGATAGCTGATAGCTCACGATATCAATTATTGATCGCACATACGTAGCTGACGATTTCACAGACTCAGCCTTAAAATATGAGTGAAGAATGACCCTGAGCAAAGGACGAATACTGGATAGCTCAGTGATAGAACATTTATGCTCTAAGTCAACAATCCCGGGTTCGATTCCCGTATTCAGATATAATTTTCCAACTTATTTAAATCAATTAAAACAAATTAAATCATCCACTGTTTTGACAAGTTAAACATTAGCTTATTTTTATTGTTGAGAAAGATTAATATACTAACAAAAACAAACCAAACAAGATCAATTTATTAGCTCTAACTATAAATTAGCACTTAGTAATTTTACATCATGACATAAAACTTATTTTCAGACAAACTTGGACAGGAATACACTGGCTCGCATTCGACTGGGAGTTTTAAGTTTCAGTCCAAAATAATGTGTTGTGGAGTGGTCTACAACATAGGAATCATCTCTTGTGGTTTTCCCATACTCTCTACCAAGCCAATCCAGGTTTATAAATGAAACGACTCCAAGGCGTCAGCCTGCAAACGAGCTATACCAACCGAGTGAACGCCGCATGTTGGTGAAGATAGGGCCAACGTTTGTGGATATAGGGTGTCATGTGATCAATACAAAGAGCCCTCGGACCGTTAATCTCAGTTTTATAGACCAGAGGTGCTACATTTTTTTATTCAAGGTGTTGTTTTTAATAAGTTATTCTCATAATACACCAACACATTTCGTTAGTAAATTCAATTGGGACGATAAAAAAGACGTTATTCTTTTTTAGATTATATCAAAGTGAAAAGGAATGCTGTGGGAGAAAGGGGGGGGGGCAGAAAGACCATCTAAACAACATCCCCAACCATGCCAATAGTGGAAAGGTTTTTTTGATCTTCTAATGTAGCGATTAGTGAATTTGTGCTAGATAAAAGTATTTTATTTTTTCAAAATCTATTGTTACTTATAGGGAATTGATTTAACAAAGCAATACAAGGAATATAATAATCTACTTTTATCCTAGCTAAGGGAGGGCTTGCAATCTTTACTAGGCCTTTTAGCTAAGAGCGTTCGGGTTCGACCTGACCTTGACGATTTGAGGGCTACGTTATTTAACAAAAATAATGCGAAGAAAAATTAAATAACACGGTTCAGTTCTCGTCGTGCAAAGCTGGTTCACAAAAACTGTATCCATGGCTAAAACCACAATAATCCTTAAATATGGGCTTCATTCAATTTGGCTCACGCTAGTAAAGACAGTAATGGACTTCATTCAATCTGGCCCGCGCTAGTAAAGACAGTAATGATGGACTTCATTCTCCTGGATCGCGCTAGTAAAGACAGTAATGGGCTTCATTCAACCTGTATCACGCAAGTAAAGACAGTAATGGGCTTCATTCAACCTAGCTCGCGCTAGTAAATACAGTAATGGGCTTCATTCAACCTAGCTCGCGCTAGTAAAGACAGTAATGGGCTTCATTCAACCTGGATCGCGCTAGTAAAGACAGTAATGGGCTTCACTCAACCTGGATCGCGCTAGTAAAGACAGTAATGGGCTTCATTCAACCTAGCTCGCGCTAGTAAAGACAGTAATGGGCTTCATTCAACCTGGATCGCGCTAGTAAAGACAGTAATGGGCTTCACTCAACCTGGCTCGCGCTAGTAAAGACAGTAATGGGCTTCATTCAACCTGGATCGCGCTAGTAAAGACAGTAATGGGCTTCATTCAACCTGGCTCGCGCTAGTAAAGACAGTAATGGGCTTCATTCAACCTGGATCGCGCTAGTAAAGACAGTAATGGGCTTCACTCAACCTGGATCGCGCTAGTAAAGACAGTAATGGGCTTCATTCAACCTAGCTCGCGCTAGTAAAGACAGTAATGGGCTTCATTCAACCTGGATCGCGCTAGTAAAGACAGTAATGGGCTTCACTCAACCTGGCTCGCGCTAGTAAAGACAGTAATGGGCTTCATTCAACCTGGCTCGCGCTAGTAAAGACAGTAATGGGCTTCATTCAACCTGGATCGCGCTAGTAAATACAGTAATGGGCTTCATTCAACCTGGCTCACGCTAGTAAAGACAGTAATGGGCTTCATTCAACCTAGCTCGCGCTAGTAAAGGCAGTAATGGGCTTCATTCAACCTAGCTCGCGCTAGTAAAGGCTGTAATGGGCTTCATTCAACCTGGCTCGCGCTAGTAAAGACAGTAATGGGATTCATTCAACCTAGCTCGCGCTAGTAAAGGCAGTAATGGGCTTCATTCAACCTAGCTCGCGCTAGTAAAGGCTGTAATGGGCTTCATTCAACCTGGCTCGCGCTAGTAAAGACAGTAATGAGCTTCATTCAACCTAGCTCGCGCTAGTAAAGGCAGTAATGGGCTTCATTCAACCTAGCTCGCGCTAGTAAAGGCTGTAATGGGCTTCATTCAACCTGGCTCGCGCTAGTAAAGACAGTAATGGGATTCATTCAACCTAGCTCGCGCTAGTAAAGGCAGTAATGGGCTTCATTCAACCTAGCTCGCGCTAGTAAAGACAGTAATGGGCTTCATTCAACCTAGCTCGCGCTAGTAAAGGCAGTAATGGGCTTCATTCAACCTAGCTCGCGCTAGTAAAGGCTGTAATGGGCTTCATTCAACCTGGCTCGCGCTAGTAAAGGCAGTAATGGGCTTCATTCAACCTAGCTCGCGCTAGTAAAGACAGTAATGGGCTTCATTCAACCTAGCTCGCGCTAGTAAAGGCTGTAATGGGCATCATTCAACCTGGCTCGCGCTAGTAAAGACAGTAATGGGATTCATTCAACCTAGCTCGCGCTAGTAAAGGCAGTAATGGGCTTTATTCAACCTGGCTCACGCTAGTAAATACAGTAATGGGCTTCATTCAACCTAGCCCGTGCAAGTAAGGACAGTAATGGGCTTCATTCAACCTGGCTCGCGCTAGTAAAGACAGTAATGGGCTTCATTCAACCTGGCTCGCGCTAGTAAAGGCAGTAATGGGCTTCATTCAACCTAGCTCGCACTAGTAAAGACAGTAATGGGCTTCATTCAACCTAGCTCGCGCTAGTAAAGGCAGTAATGGGCTTCATTCAACCTAGCTCGCGCTAGTAAAGGCTGTAATGGGCTTCATTCAACCTGGCTCGCGCTAGTAAAGACAGTAATGGGATTCATTCAACCTAGCTCGCGCTAGTAAAGGCAGTAATGGGCTTTATTCAACCTGGCTCACGCTAGTAAATACAGTAATGGGCTTCATTCAACCTAGCCCGTGCAAGTAAGGACAGTAATGGGCTTCATTCAACCTGGCTCGCGCTAGTAAAGGCAGTAATAGGCTTCATTCAACCTGGCCCGCGCAAGTAAATACAGTAATAGGCTTCATTCAACCTGGCCCGCGCAAGTAAGGACAGTACTCTCGACTCCTTTCCACGCGGCTGAGTAGTTAAAGTGGGAGCATAGGCGACGTGAGAAAAGGTCAGGTTTTGCATTTTTTATATTAAAACTTTTTTGGTCAAAAGAAACCAAATATTTCTCCACTACATACACAGAGTTTAGTTTTCTTCACATGTTGATATTAACCGTTCTTGAATATCTGTTCTAATTATAACTTATTCTCTTCATTTAAAAAGTTTGTCATCTAGTTCCGCTATGCTCATGACCCTTAAGAGAGTGGTCAACCTCAGGACTTGAAGACCGTAGTTCGAATACGGGTGGTGCTGGCTAGTGTATTTACTCTTCGCGTGCTGGTTTATTCTGTTATCCTGTTAGTAAGTATCTTAGCTAGACGCAAGGGCTGGGTGTATAGTTTTTTTGTTTCTTAGTACTACTTATCGCTACTCGTTCGGTTTATAAACACATATACTAATTCCACTAATGTGTTAGGGCTGAGTAAGGTTGAATGCAGAGTAAGTGTACCCACATTTGAGTGGAGGTAGAATGGGGAAACCATTTAGGAAAACCATCTTCAGTACACCCGACCGGGATTCTAACCCCGACCTCCCTGTCATCAGCAGTCTATTCTAATCCGAGAATGATGATGTATACCTTATATATACTCGGTCGGGTGAACTGGGGGTGGTTTTTCCTAAATGGTTTTCCACTCTCCCTCCACGCAAATGCGGGTTCACTTCCTCTAAATTCAACCTTCCCAATTCCTAATCCATTAGCGTAATTAGTACTTAAGCGTATAACCCGAACGGGTAGTAAGACGCGGTGCTAAATAATATACCTTATAGTAACTGTGCACGACCCACGGGCCGCGTGCGGCCCTTAACCTCATTTTATGCTGCCTACAAGAGGTAGATAGAATTTAAAATTGTGTTCGGGGGTCCATCCAGAACATCAAATTTTCTAGTTTTGCATTACCCGTTGATTTGTTGTGGTTTAATTTTTATTTTCCCTACATTATCGACATAATAAAAGGTATAGCAACGCGATGGCGTGTTCCACAGCTAAGCCTAAACAATTTGAAATACAAAACAACACAAGAATGGGTCAGTTTTCGTGACAGCCGATTGTACCGCGCTGTACTATCCGGGTTAGTTGGTGGTAGTGAAGAACACACAAGCTGTCTGGGCATGCGGTGGCTTATTTATGTTTTCTCTTTTACAAACATGTGCATTCTTTAGAATAAATAGTTTTAGTGCAATTTAGTGTTGGTTTTTTTAAAAGTGTTTCTTTACCAATTAAAATTTAGATTTTGGAGTATGTTTCTTTAATAACCCTAAACGTTTTTAAGGTATGACTTTTTTTTTTAATCAATAGCCTACTAGATCTAGTGTAAGAGAAGCTGTATAAGTTTTTAATATACCTCATAAGTAGGCCTACACTTTTTTTAAGCATCATTTTTGCAATGATTTATAGCCCTACTGGTAAAATTAGGGTAGGGGGGGAAAGTTAGTTGGGTCTTTGGGTTTGGAAAAGTGGAGAAGGGGGATCGTTTGGAGTAAAAAAGTAAAAGTGTCCCTCAGGTGTTTAAAAGGTTGCGCACCCTTGCCTTTCTACCATTGAAGCGGATCTCACGCATATAAAATGGTTGGTAAACAGAAGAAGACTTGTAACTCCCGGGTAGAGATGTGAGACGAAAAATTTTCAATTATTATTTCTGTAAAATAATGTCAAATGATTAAATGGATGATAATAATAATAGTAGTGGTAGTGATAGTATTAGTATTAGTAAATAAACACCCGCTTCGGTGGCCACACGGTCTAACGCACTACTCTCGCAATAGACTAGACTGCCGATGACGGGGAGATCGGGGTTTGATCCCGGTCGGGTGTACTGAGGCCAATTTTTCCTAAATGTTTTATCAATCTTACTCCACGCAAATGCGGGTGCAATTCCTATAAATTCAACCTTCCCCATCCCTAACACATTGGCGTAATTAGTAGTCTACATAAGGGTATAAGTCGAACGGGTAGTAAGACGTGGTGCTAAAAGATTTATTAAAAAACAAATGAATGTGAGCCTTGTAGACACGTTATGTTCATAAATCATACTTCAATTTTTTGCTATCAATAAGTTAATTAAAATAATTTTTATGGTTGGCCCGACATTTATCTCCCCCCCCCCCCAATCCCCGTGCTTCCTATTCACCCCTCCCACAACCCAACCCCGTACCCCTTCTTGTACACATTCGTCTCCTAACACACTATATTTTGAAGTATAATAGGCTCAGAGTGTCACCTCAACCATTTAACCCCTCACCACAAGCCGCCACTGAGGCAAATGTTCATCTCTACTCCTCCCGGGGCCTACGCACCTCATGACGCAGCTCCAGTACTCCATACAGTCACAGCCAGAGGTGGAGGAATGTCTCACGTGGTTAGAGTCGCCGCCTCTGTTGGGTGACGTTTGGGCGCAGGTCAGGACCCACGTCAAGGTCAACACGGCCAGCTTCATCTGGAAACAGAACAGGGACAGGTCGGTGAAAGTCCCGTCTACATAGGTATTTGGTATCCAGGGCCGCCGGGTTGGAGAGAACGCCGTGATGCAGATGCTGTGGAAATTATTTTTATTTAAGTAAACAAAAAAATTAAAGTCCTAATTTTATGTTATACCCTCGAATCTTTACAAAAAATTTGAATCCCACTCATCTTTTCAATATCAGTTAGGCCTACAACAATTAGGTTACATGAGAAATTCTACACATATCTAATTGGAATACATTTGTATGATTTTTTACAAGATTTAGAGTAAATCAGTCATCGGTAAATTCCCCTTAAATTTATAGCTGTAGTCAAGATCACGATTTGGCTTGGAGGTGTAAACATCTAAATTTTTAGGTTTGAAATGAATCCATCCTGAGTTAAGGGCAGTATTTTTGTAGTTTTTATATCAACACTTTTTTTTTGTCAAAATAAATCAAATCATTCTTCTGTAGAATCATAAGAGTTTAATTTTCTTCACATGGTGATATCAAAAGTTGTTGAATATCTGTCATGAGCATGGCGGAATTAGATGAGAAACTTTTTAAATGAAGAGAAAAAGTTGTCGTTAAATTCCAGGACACCCTTAACAGATATTCATTAACTGTTGAGGTCACTTTGTGAAGGAAATAAAACTGGAGAAATATTTAGTTTATTTTGACCAAAAAAAGTTTTGATATAAGAACTGCAAAATAAAAAGAACTGGTATTTTCTTGCGTCACCTATACCCCCAACTTAAAGACCCACTTTTGAGTTCGGGGGCACATAACATCATAACATCCGCTATAATCTCGAGGTTGAAAAAATCTCATTATAAAAGTTACTTTATATTAGTAAGTAAAAAATTGAAGGAAAATATGTTTATACAAACTTGTGGGAAAGTTTCACAAGACGAAACTTTATTTCCGGGTGCTACCTATTGTTGTTCTATCGAACCTGTTTTCAGGTGTCAATTTTCAAAATTTACGAATATAATACCTAATGATGCTGTGTCCGCACTTAAAGATCATTGCGATCTCCCCAAGCATCGCTAGTCATGTACAACTAATTTGTACTAGCGTATATTTTCTTCCTTAAGTAAATTGCTTTAACGCGGCAAATTAAATCTCAAGGCATAGTCAATTATCGTCCCACATGCGGATACGAACGTCTCTGGTTTATTCTCAAACATTAATTTGGAATTTCCTTCTTGCAAGGACACCAAATTAAAGGTGTATCACTTGGGAACATGACTGTACCTTTGAGGGACCGAAATAACACGAGCGTAATGTTATTGATAATGGTGCAAATCAATTTGTTGCTCAAAATAAAATATGAAGTTCTCGAATATTGCTCCCTTTCAATACAAGTAAAACAGTTCAATTTAATAAAAAATAGAAATGATGGTTTTCTTTGAAAATATTTTATCTATCAACAGTGTCAGCTGCAGATCACATGACGTGACTTAACTCTTTTTTATGCTGTCAGATAATTCACTAACTCATGCATTGATTCATTAACACATGTATTGATTCATTAACTCATGCATTGATTCATAAACTCATGCATTAATTCATTAACTCATTCATGAATTAATGAACTAATATAGTGATTCATTAACTCATGCATGCATTCATTAACACATGCATTGATTCATTAATTAATACATACATTCATTAACACGTATTAATTCATTAACTCATTCATACTTTCATTAACTCATGCATTGATTAATTAACTCAAAGCATTAATTCACTAATTCATGCATGCATTTATTAACTCATACATTTATGTATTAACTCAGGCATTGATTAATTAACTCATTCACGCGTTCATTAACTCAGGCCTTGATTCATTAACTCATGCATTGATTCATTAACTCATACATTGATTAATTAACTCATGCATGCATTAACTCAGGTATTGATTAATTAACTCATGCATTGATTCATTAACTCGTGCACAGATTTATTAATTCCTGCATTGACTAATTAACTCATGCATGCATTTATTAATTAACTTATGCATTCATTCATTTAATCCGCATAGTTGTCACGTGCTCTAAGGCACTGACGTGAGGATAAGGTTTGAATCTTGGGCGTGTGTATGAAGGGTTGTTTTCCACATGTGACTTATCACAGTGTTTTTCCTACTCCCTTTACAAGCTATGCGGATGCATTTCCTATCATTCATCCTACTCATCCCATCATTGCTAAACTCTAAATATATTAGTGGGAAAAAATGATTGTATATTACTAGTGACGTTGGGAAAACAAATACCGATCCAATAGCATTGTTCGCATTAAGATGGGGTGCTAGTGAGCGTGAGCTTAGGGCAGTATTTTCGAAGTTTTAATAGGATAAACATTTTTTGGCAAAAATAGATCAAATATTTATTCTATAGAAACATAGAGTTTAATTTTCCGCACATGCTAATCTAAACAGTTCTTTAATATCTGTCAAGAGTGTCCTGGAATTTAGTGACAACTTTTTCTCTGCATTTAAAAAGTTTGTCACCAAATGCCGCTATGCTCATGAGAGATATTCAAGAACTCTTGAGATTAGCATGTGCAGAAAACTAAACTCTATGTTTCTATAGAAGAAATATTTGATCTATTTTTGCCAAAAAATGTTTATGCTATAAAAACTGCAAAATTAATGCACTAAACTAGTGCTCACTAGCACCCCACCTTAAAGGCGACACAAGTTTAGGAAGGAATAATTCCTCTGTGGGGATTAGGAATACTTGATGCTTTGTACTTATCCTCACATTGTCACCTTAATCTCGTCTGTGATCAAGGTTCGTCTATCCGGCTGTGAGGCAACGGCAAGGCCATACAGGTTTCCCAACTGTGCGGCGCGACAGACGCTGCAGGGTCTTCCAAGGAAAACTATGATATGACCGCGTGTCATTTACTTGCCGTTGCTGCAATGCCGTATTGTCGGCTGTTGGGACACACTCATGTCTTCGTGTGTGTGTGTGTAGCATACATGTTAACATCAGGAGAGGTTTTTTTTTGTTCTTGAGGATACAATTTTATTAAGGTGGGACGGAAGAGAACGCGATTTAAGGTAGCCAGCTTTGCCAGTGAGAAAATATCAGTAGCTGTCAGACCATACGGCTTATAATACAATGGTCTGTGTCATTTTCTGGAACCACTGCTATATCTTTTCTAAGCTTATACTCCCTTTCACCCTTCACCTACAACCACACTTTGTCATGTCAATGAGAAAGAGGGGAAAGAAAACCACGAAACTTAATATTTCAAGGTAGAGAGGAGAACTCACTGCTAGTTTTCAAATGTATTAAAATTTTCTAACATTACCCTCTCAAAAAACCACTGTATTTGTTAGAGGAAGTTTAAAACTAGAGCGAAGATGTTAACAAACAAATACTGTGTTCAATAATACATTAACCCGCTTCGGTGGCCGCGTGGTCTAACGCGCTACTCTCGTGTTGGACTAGACTGTCGAGGATGGGGAGATCAGGGTTCGATCCCGATTGGGTGCACTGAGGCTTTTTTTCCTAAATGGCTTTCCACTCTTCTTCCACGCAAATGCAAGTGCACTTCATTTCAATTAGCCCTTCCCAATCCCTAAGCCATTAGTGTAATTAGAACATAGGCGTACAACCCGAACGGGTAGTAAGACGCGGTGTTTAAATATATATATACAAAATTAATAGTACATTATATTCATAGAGCGCAACCATTGTTCGCTTGGTTTAAGACGTAATTAGTCTATCGCAATACACTAAAGTCACGATTATTTGGCCTTCGATTATCCGGCCCTACGTATTATCCGGCCCGGTTCTCGATGTTAACAAGTGCGTTTTAAAATAAACAAACCGATACATATCCTCTATCAAACATTTACTGACTATATAATGTAATATATATTAGATTCTCTATTTTCACTTGTTTTTGCTTTGTAGCCGATCTTCTATTTCCAAAATAAAGTACTGTTTTGTAAATATTTAAAAAAAGTTATTTCTCGTTTGATTTTTACTGTCACCCTACAATTACTGTATTCGTATTTCACATAACAATCATAAAATGGGCAGATTATATTGAAACAAAGTTTAATGTTCTGAGAAAGTTAAAAAGACGTAGGCGAACCCATACTGAGAATTATTTACACACTGATTCCGTAATATCCGGCTTTTCTGTTATCCAGCCAGGAATTCCGCCACTTTAGGCAGGATAATCGTGACTCTAGCATATTTATTTTAAAAATTGTAAAACCCTCCATAGATATTCGACCGATTGCTTATAATTTTAAATTCAAATCATGCGTATAACCTGAACAAGGTAGTAAAGGGGTGTTCAAGTATTACGTAAGCACCTTGGGGGTAGTGGAGCTCTCTAACTGTGCTTAATTATGCTGACAAAGGGTAAGGGGGCTAAAACAATACTTAAGTAAGGGAAAGACGGGAAAGAATGGTGCAGTGACCCAGCCACCCCAAATGGATAGACACTAATTAAAAGTGTTGAGACGTGGATTCAAAGACCTTGGTCATCAGATTAAAAGTAGTTTAGAGTTTTTTTCATAAATATAATAATTTACGTAATCACAAATAATACTTTTTTTATAGTTTCAATTAAGTGTAAATTAAAATTAAATTTTTTTATAACTTTATATAACTTTCATTAATTTTACCTGTTTAGTATAATAATTTTAAATTATTTTTTAACAGTGTTTTGCATAAAAAAATAATGATTATTCCTGAGAACAAATTATTAAAAAATGTGACAAATATAACGTGAGGAGGAGGGGTAGGTCGGGTGTGTGCTTGTTTTTGCTTATAAAAAGTGGGCCTGAGGGTTCAAAAATGACCAAATATATACTTATGTAATACTTGAACAACCCCTAAGACGCGGCGATATTAATAATAATATGACTCGCTTCGGTGGCCACATGGTCTAACGCGCTACTCTTGCAGTAGACCTGACTGCCAATGACGGGGATCTCGAGGTTTGAAACTCAGTCGGATGTACGGGGGGTGGTTTTTCCAAAATAGTTTTCCACTCTCCCTCCACTCAAATGTGGACACACTTCCTCTAAATATAACCTCTATAATCCCTAAAACCATTTGCGTAATTAATACATAAGCGTTTAACCTAAACGGGTAGTAAGATGCGGTGATAAAAAAATAAAAAAAATATGATTACGTAATACTGAAAAACCCCATAAAATGAGCTGATGATGATGATGATGATGATAGTAATAATAAATTCCCTGATATATTTTTTTATGTTGTTCCTCTCATTTGAGAGCTATCGCGGAACAAACTAATGGACCTACAGGCGGACACACAGACGAAACGCCAAAAGGTCATGTGAAACTAAGATCTCGTTACGCTCGGTCAACAATATCCGAAAGAGTTAAGCCGGGATAAATATTTGAAAACCATCTTTGAGACGACGTTGTCGCCCAACACCTCAACTCAATTGGTAACGTGTCAGCCTACTGAGATAAGGGTCCCCGGGTTCGATTCTTGACATGAACAAAAATTAATCATTTGGGAAATATGGGTGTTCCCCTTTCCCAATTATCAATTAACGTTCTGGGCTTGGACGCTGTGTATGTTTTAGTGTCAAGTTGATTATAAGTCACGTTTTTTTTATATATAATTGGTAGGCTCAAAAGGTACACGCTAAACATCTCCAATGAATTTAAAATAAATGGTACAGTACACCGCACAGACTTTCTCTCGCTTTTAGATTAATATAGAAACATTTATCCACAAAAAAAAAACTCGTCAAATTTGTGAAACCAAATAATATATATTTTTGAATAAACACTTATTTAAAGATCGTAAATCAAATAATACACACTGTTACAGAAACATTGTGAAAAGAATAACATTTCTGACCAAAGAGCATAACAATCAATTTCACATTTGAAGGGTACAGGGAGAAAAGGAGGAATGTCATCATTAAGTGATTTCCTGTAAAACTGATTTTAAAGTTTCAATTATTATGCTACTATTAATAACGGTTTTGTTCCCAAAAATATTTATTTCTATGTATCTATGTTTTATATTTATTCTAACAGTATGTTTTTTTATTTGGTATGTAAGTTTTTTTAATCCTTGTCACAAGTATGTACCAACTTTGTAAAGTAGAAGGGGGAACGTCAAATTATGGTAGTTAGGTCTTGTTCCAACAAGACACTACTTTAATGGGTCGGGGGGAGGGGGGGACCTGTATAACTTATCATTTAGAACAATTTACTATAAATCTTTACGCTAAAATTTTATTCAATTATTGTGAATAAATAATATTACATTTTTTAATAATGAAAAAATATATTAAAAACAAACAACAGCTGTATGATAAACTAGAGTTAATTTGAACCCAACATATCAATGTGACTGTCTCTTTTTAACTTTTATTAAATTCAGTTATTATGTATGTCCTACTATTTTCAGCTAACGTTTCGAAACACTTTAATCAGGCATATTTACAATCTGCCGCATTCTCGTGTGTAGTTAAAATAAGCTTATTTTTTACATCCGACATCCGTCCGAATTTTTCACGTTAATTTGAAGATGTTGTCTCCATTTCTTGATTACTATTAATCAATTATAAAACAGAAACAATGCCAAAAGGCTCAAACAAACTCATTTCAACACGCAATCTCTAATACTCGCACGTCGCACAACAAAGATTGATTGGCCTGAACAGCCTGAGCTGCTCCATAATCCACAATAAACTAACCGTTCATGACCAACATTAGAGATCCACATAGAACGAACTATTAATTAGTTCGAGAAAATATCATAGAGAGCATCATTGACGAAAATAAATATGTTAAAATATACACAACTCATGGATAACTGCATCAAAGCAAGCAGGACTACCAGTTGATTCTCCTTTTTTTACCTTGTCACACAGTGACCTTCCCCATTCTTTCATTGAATACAAAATTTAAAAAAACAGCTGTATTACCGTGACCCTCCTCGTTTTTGCAGTGAAACTTTATTTGTGAAAAAGCCCTCCCAGAGATCTATATTTTAGTGGTACCAACTCATTTTTGTTTAATGTGACATACCTTTTTTTTCCGTTACCCTTCATTTCAAAGTCCTCCAAAAAAACAACATAAATTTGCTTATAGCTCAGAAACTATTAGTTTTATTTAAAAAAATATTCCCAACAAAATATTTTTTAAAGTCACGAGAAAACGAAAATTGCCATTTTATGTATAATGTTTATAAATGCTTGAATAATTTTTTTATCAAAATCATTAGATCTAATTTCGATAAAATTGATTTTATTTCTTTTTTACCCTTCAGTAAACCACCCTTAGTAATTTTAGGGTTTGATATCTAATTACAAATATAATTCAGGGGAACCCTATTAAAACACTAGATACTAAGTTTTAGCCCAATCGGTAAACTGTTTTCGGCTATAGTCATAGATACAGACAGCATCGCTGAAACCACTTTTTCTATTGCGAGAGGTCATGAAACGTCGAAATCAAAATCTCGATTTTTTTTTCTTATTATCACAATACTCCGAGTGTTCGAGAGAAAGTAAAAAAAGTTACCTTGTCATCTTGCGACCACTCTAGTCTCCAGCTGTTCTCGTTATGACGTAATAGCCGCGTGTGGCCGTGATATGCGCATGATCGCGCCAGTGTTCTCGAACGATTTGACCCCGCACCACTTTCACTGGGAGGACCGGCATTGTTTCACCAGGAACTGTCCTACACTCCCTTCTTTACAACGACTCATTGACTTCTTTATTTTCTTCTTCTTCTTCTTGCAGACATGAAAATGCTCTCGTAGAGTTCAAGAACTCAGATTTCCTTTCGTACAGTTTGTGTCAGATAAAAATAGTTGCTTATGAACGTTTTTAAAAATATATAATCGCGTATTACTTTTTTTTAGCACCGCGTTTTACTACCTATTCGGGTTATATGCTTATATACTAATCCCGCTAATTATTTTAGGGATTAGGGAGGTTATATTTATTGGAAGTGTACCCGCATTTGCGTGGTGGGAGAGTGGAAAACCATTTGGGGAAAACCACCCTGAGTCAACCCGAACGGGATTCGAACCCGTCTTCAGCAGGCCAATCTAACACGAAAGTGACGCCTTAGACCATTCGGCCACTGAAACGGGGTTTTCTATTTATTATTTTCATGAAATGTATTTGATTGATATTTTTATCAATAAATGAGTCATTCAATACCAATTCGGGTCAAAGATGTATATTTTGATGATGTTTTCTAATAAAAAATAACACCAAACATATTTTTGTTACGTTATTTGTTGACTTTTAAAAATTACCTATTCAAACAATAATTTCATAGTGGCTCTTACTAATGAAGAGCTGGTGGCGTGTCGTGTAGTGTTACCAGTCTAAGAAAAATTAGTTTAAACTTTACTGTGAATTTTTCTCACCACTCAATCGAACAAATAAACACATATCAACGGAAATACATTTCCCCACATGAGATATGAAGTTCAAAGCCTTTTACATGAGTTGTCAATTTTGGGCCGGGTAACAAAGTCTTTATCAAGCCTTTCTTACCCTAGCAATACTTCACGCTACGCCACTAGTGTGAGCAAACGTTTAGGACTGCATCTTCACACTTTGGGCCAGTTTCATAGTCGGATTTAGCACGCCTCAAGTGCAGTACCTTACTAAATACAAGACGACACCTTCGGGACCTTCCTAAACTTGAATGGAACGGATCACTTTCATATGAGAAACTAAACGGCCTCGTGGTGTAGTGGTCAATGCACCTGATCCCGGTTCAATTTCCGTCTGGTACTTTGAGTATTTTTCCCGAAAGGAGAATTATCCCCACCAGTCACCATTAGGCTTAAGTTGGGTTTAAGGGATTTCAATAGATTCGGGCAACCCCTGGGCAACGGTACATTAGTAGCGGATAATCTTCCCACTACTGGGCTACGAATAATGTAGCTCAGCGTGCTATATATATGAATGGGCCAATCTCTCTCATATATATATGAGAGAGATTGGCCCATTCGAGTTTAGGTAGGTGCAATCTTGTATTTAGTACAGCACCTACTTGAAGAGTGCCAAGTCTAACTATTAAACTGGCCCATTACCACCCCCTGCATTACTGATATAAATCAATTACTGAATAAGATCCCCTCTAAACGTATCTCTCTGGAATATTAATATTTGCGAGCCTTCTGTTTGTGTTAGATTCCCAGTGATCCATACGATTAAGTTTGTAATTATTTTTTTATGTATCTTGGATTGGAAAATACCACTATAATGAAGCAATAATCACTAATATCTTCCAACAATGTAAGTGATCGCCACAGAAACGTGGAGCTCGTTAATACAGCAGATGGAGACTGCCTTGACGTTCTCAAGATTTGTTGTCTCGGTATAAAGTAACGCAACCATGGACTTGAAAACATTCCACGAGTGCACGATACAAGTGGTAAATTACGTGACGAACTACTTCAAGATCGTTAAAGGCATTCCCGTGAGCCACGTCGTAAAGCCCTTCTACCTCCAAGAGTTTCTACCGGAAGAGGCGCCACTGAAACCCGCAAAGTTCGCCCAGATCCTCGAGGATTTCGAAAGGAAGATCATGCCGGGCATAACCCACTGGCAGCACCCGCAGTTCCACGGGTACTTCCCCAGTGGCAGCTCGCACGTGAGCGTGTTGGCGGACTTCCTGTCGGGTCTGCTCGGGGTGCAAGGGTTCTCGTGGGAGGCTAGTCCCTCCTGCACCGAGCTGGAGTTGATCGTGTTGGACTGGCTGGCCAAGGCCATGGGGCTTCCTGAGGACTTCTTGTTCCACGCCGACATGAGTCAAGGAGGAGGAGTCATCCAGAACTCATCCAGCGAGGCGATCCTGGTGTGCATGCTGGCCGCGAGAGCCCAAGCGCTTAAAGATCTCAGGATCAAGTTCCCAGAAAAGGATGACGGCGCGCATCTGATAAAACTGGTCGCGTACACCTCGGAGGAGGCCAGTGCCGGCGTGGAGAAGGCCGCCGTCATCTGCATGGTGAAGCTGAGGAAGATTGAGTCTGACAGAAAGTGCGAGCTGCAAGGCCATCAATTGCAGAAGATCATCTCGGAGGACATTATGTTCGGTCTGATCCCGTTCTTCGTGTGCGCGACGCTTGGTACGGTGGCGTGCGCCTCGTCCGATAACCTGGATAGCTTAGGGCTGGTCGCCAAGAAGCAGCGCTTGATATGGTTTCATGTGGACGCGTCGTACGCCGGCAACGCTTTAATATGCCCGGAGTTTAGGACCTTGTTGAAAGGGGTGGATAACGTGGACTCTTTCAACATGAACCCTTACATGTGGATGAACGTCACATACGACTGCACGTGCTTGTGGGTGAAGGACAGGTTCAACCTTCAAGAAGGACTGGTGGATGACCCTCTTGACGTCATGCACAAACATCCCGACCAAGCCGTGGACTATCGTCATTGGTCCATATCGGTAAGTCGGCGCATGCGCTCTCTAAAGATCTGGTTCACCTTGATGTATCACGGCATCGAAGCCCTCCAGGCGCACATCAGAAACCACTGCAAACTGGCCAAGTATTTCGAGGGTCTCGTGAAGAGCGACGCGAGGTTTGAGGTCACCAACGATGTCCGATGTGGGCTGGTATGTTTTCGGATGAGGGAGCAAGAGCAGACGACGCGGGAACTTCTCAAGCAGTGCATCTCCTCCGGGGAGATCCTCATGACGCCGGCTTTGGTGAAGGGTCAGTACGTCATCCGGTTTAGCGTGAACGCGCCTCATTTAACTGAGTCGGACATGAATACCTCGTGGGACATCATCTTGAAATACACGGACGTGGCTACAGCGCAGCAAGCCAAGCTTCACGTGATTTCAGAAAAGTTTGCAGTTGATACAGAGCCTTTTAAAATTACCCCGTTCCTTCAAATTAGTCATTTAATATATGAAATTTTATTTATGGCTTAAAGAGTTGCACGTCATGTTCTAGAATAATAAATTAAAATAAACAAAGTGATGTGTACAGTGTTTATTAAATTAAGGGTGGTTGTAATTAAGTTTGGGAGATATACATGATTTATTTTAATTAGTGTAAAATATTCTAGGGGCGTACTCTCATAGACCAAACATTAAGAAAAATGTTTATAAATATGAGTAGAAATGCTTAGTTCTAGAGTTACTAGAAGTTTTCCTCAAAGATGGATTGGTCGTGGGGATCCATTAAATGGCCTTCTTGATCACCAGATTTGAACGCTGTGGATTTTAATCTCTGGGTAAATATTTTAAAGTCCAATGTTTACTCAACTCCTGTGCCTGATGTTTACGTTTTAAGGGAGCGTATCTTAAATGGATGTGAGAAAATACGTAACAGCCCAGGTGAACTCAACAGAGTACGACAAAGCATGAAACGAAGGCTCAGAGGATATATCGATGCAGGACGACACCATTTTTAACAACTTTTCCAACAAAATATTCTAACTTGTGGTTTTGTTTGTTTTTGTTAGACTTTGTCTTGTTTAATTGCATTGGTTCTTCTGTTGGATTGCTTATTAAATGTTTCTTCTGTTGGATTGCTTACTAATTCATTCTTATGATTGATTGCTTACTAATTATTTCTTCTGTTGGATTCCTTACTAATTGCGTCTTCTGTTTGATTGCTTACTAATTGTTTCTTCTGTTGGATTGCTTTCTAATTGTTTCTTCTGTTGAATTGCTTACTAATAATTGTTTCTTCTGTCGGATTGCTTACTAATAATTGTTTCTTCTGTTGGATTGCTTACTAATAATTGTTTCTTCTGTTGGATTGCTTACCAATAATTGTTTCTTCTGTTGGATTGCTTATCAATTAAACAAAATTCCTCCTAGCTCAGAAACTAAGAGTTTCTAGACTCATGCTTACATGAACTTTTCTTAATGTTTGGTGGATGATAATACGCCTCTAGAATATTTGACAACATTTAAAATACATCCTGTATACTTCTTTTTTTTTAGCACCGCGTCTTACTAACCGTTCAGGTTATACGCCTGTGTACTAATTACTAAGTGTCTTAGGGATTAGGAAGGTTGAATTTGGAGGAAGTATACCCGCATTTTCGTGGAGGGAAAGTGGAAAACCGTTTAGGAAAAACCCAATCAGTACGCCCGACTGGTATCGAATCTCAATCTTCCCGTCATCGGCAGTACAGTCTATTTAGAGAATGTCACCTTAAACCATGCGGTCACCAAAGCGGGTTAGAGAATATTAAAATGCCAAGTTAATTTCAACTCATAAATTATGTGCTGACAATATAGCAATAGGAAGGCCTATTTTTTTTTAGATAATAATGTTGCCAAAGTAGAATAGGTGTAATGAATGATACTTGCTATAAAAAAAATTGAGAGTAAAATAATATATTTTATTAACAATATTACTGGACTATCAAAGTTTCTTTAATTCAAAAATTTTGTTTATGCGATATTTCACAAATATTGTATGTATGCAAGCAGCATGATAAGACGGAGAAAGGAAAAAAAAAACATTATTTTTTCTAAAATGAAAAAAAAAAACACTAATTGCTTGAGGTGAGTGCGGTTAGTTCCCAAATTAATATTTCCATAAACATAAGTAAAATATTACGGTAGGTAATTTAAGTTAATACGGCTACTAGGAGGGAAAGTAGTCACACTGCATTGTCAACTAAAAATAAGACCATCTTAATGTAATGTGACTGTACCGCAAACATACAATAGAAGTAAGCCAACGCTTGTAAAATTAATTCTACATGACTAGCGAAACTTAGAAGATGGAAATGATCTTTAGTTACGGATATAACCATATCAAGTACCATACTCGTAAATTGAAAAATTTTTAATTGGACTCGTTAAGTATTCAGGTTCAATTCCCTTGTGGATATTTGAAATTTTTCAATTCACGAATAACAAACATACAAGCTCTACGCTTTTAAATATATAATGCGAAGCGATTCCTTTCGTCATTGATTTCCAGAGATTTTTTTAAATGAAAGCTGATGCAGTATGGAATACTCCCAATCATTTCAAATTTCAAAAATATTCAAATGGTAAACGCAATTTAAGAAAACAACCAATTATTTATGAAGCAATTTTTTGAGTCCTTCCAAACCGAATTTTAATGTTGCAACTTAAAATTACAGCTAACTTTTTTTTTTGTTTTTAACTAATAGTAAGTCACAATCTATTAATAATTTACGTCAGTCGGTGAATTCACGAACCTAGTAAAACTATTGACGTCATAAATAGTGGTTGAGTATCTAAGAAAAAGTCTTAAGGGGGCCTCCTCGGTAATGAGAATGCGCAGATCGTCAATACAATATATCTACAATTGTATAATACACGCCAAAATAAAGTCAAAGTATTCCAATAGGGCTCTTTTTTCCTTAACAACCCTTTAGTCTGAGTTGTATTAATAGTAGAAATCAAGTTTGTGAAAATGTGACACTTATTTTCAATTACCTTTTAGGCATATTTGGGACTATGAGACTAAGAGCTTGATGGAAAATGGCTCTAGATTTAGCTTCCTCTAACAAATACAGTCCAGTAATTTTTGGATAGGTCAAAACAGAAAATTTTAAGAAATTTGAGAACTAGTAACGAACTATCCTCTTTACCTTGAGATGGAAGTTTTGTGGTTTTCTTTCCCCTCTTTTTATTGACATGATAAAGGGTTGTTGTAAGTGAAGGACGAAGGGAGTCGTTATAAGCTTAGACAGAATATAGAAGTGGCTCTATAAAACGATACAAACTATTGTACTTTAAGCCGTGTGGTCTGACAGTGATTGATCCTTTCTCGGTCAACGAGGTGGCCGCCTTAAGCCGTAGATTTGTACAAAAATTACAAAACGTATGAACTGTCACCAGAGCACAGACAAGGATTTATACCAGACTCTCAGCCTTCAGGTTAAAATGGCTGCGCTCAACGGGAGAACCTGAGTACTTCAACACGGGTATCGCTAAGTTCCGTCAAGGGGCCTCTTTTTAATCTCATTTTAAACATGATATCACTCTAAAAGACACACGTATCCTTCTCAAGTCAATCGGCCGGCTTCAACAAAGCTAGGTTCAGGTAGTGACCCAAGCCCCTCTTTACATAATCCTACCTCCCAAAGAGCTTACGCAGACTATCCATTACGATTACAATGGTCCCTTGATGACAAACATGTTAAAAGTGATTCGTTTAGCAACTGTAAATTTTGTAAGTGCTTCTATCACTGAGTATTGACACTAGCGAACCCCAGTGTTGATGGCGTCAACTGGCTCAAGGAGCTCAGCGTACTTACGTAAGGGGCTGAAGATCTGGTATATCCTTGTCTGTGAACTGGAGTGACTTGGACAAGCAATAAAGCTGATTTGGGTGATTTTATGCCGGTTTCACATCGTTATTTTTTTATGAACAGTCGTATATTTAAATAAATCACATAGACGTAAGTCTTTTGATATGTACCGCATGCTTACAAGCAGGAATAAAAGAGTGGAAAGCTCATATGGAAAATGATGCGTTCAGTATATACATATAATGTTGGTGGAACTGTAGGAAAGGGAAATAGGAGGCATTTCCCCTGGGAAAAAAAATAGTCCCTTTATATGTATTTTAATCCCCTCTAATATTCTCAGATATGATACGAACTCCAATAATCATCGTAGTTCTTTTATTCTAAGACGCCATTGATTGTAAGACGTACTTTAATTTTTCAGTACCACTGACATAAAGAAGCTTTGATATTTAAAAAAATAAATTATGATAAAACACTAAAATACTAACAACAATAGTAGGTACCTTATATGTAAGTAGGTATGTTATTCAAGTATCTGTCTGATTCTTCTGAGCCATCTTTCTTTATCTCCACTATCCCACAACATTATCGTCTTCTAAGCCATCGAGAGCATTGGTCGAAAAAGAATTGCGATTCTAAAGACGCCATCGATTCTCTTTTTAGAGACGTTTAAATGGGGGAGGGGGGGAGTCTAGAGGCAACTTTTTTTTTTAACTTCTTGGTGAAAACCACTTCAAATAGATTCTAAAGGAATATTGTATTCAAAATAGTTCAGGCAAAAATCACTCATCGTCTTTCAGGTGTATCGATTTTATTTTATTTTAATCTGAGGGATGATTACTCCAAATGGTTTCAAAGGGCGTCCGAATTTCAAACATTCGTGGAGGAAAGGCCCCCGTGGGCCCTTTGGCCTGGAGGGAACAGCCTCTAAAAATTCTCTTTTATTGCCCTACCTATCCTTCACATATAAGATTCAGCCGCTGTTGTACGTTACGCACATCGCAGATTTTAATAAAATCACGTGGAATACCATCTGTGGATGTTTTTTCTTAGAACCGCGTCTTACTATACGTCCGGGTCATCTACTAATGTACCAATATCGATAGTGTGTTAGGGATGAGGAATACTTTGAGGAAGTGTATCCACATTGGCGTCGAGGGAGAGCGGGGAAACAATTTCGGAAAAACCACCCTCAGTACACCCGACCAGGACTCAAACCCTGATCCACCCGTCATCGGCAGTCTAGTCTATTACGAGAGTGACGCATTTGACCAAAGATTTTCAACCTTTTTTTTCAACTCACTGCACACTGAGAAAGTCACTAAAATTGTCAAGAAACAACATAGGTTTTTTTATGAGGAGAGATTTTTATCGTTAAAATAACAAGTAATAAGATTACGTTTAAACAAAGTTCATTAGTTCAAGGATCCGCTTCCGTAGCCGCGTGGTCTAACGCGCTTCTCTCTCAGTAGACTTGACTGTCGATTATGGAGAGATCGAGGTTCTAATCTCGGTCGGGTGTACTGGGAGTGTTTTTTCCTAAATGTTTTTTCACTCTCTCTCCACCCAAATGCGGATACACTTCCTGTAACTATAGCCTTCCTAATATCTAAAAAAAAGTTGACCTTGGTGGTCTTGGGGTAAAGTGATTGCCTCAGCAGACGATACTTGTGGGTTATAACTCAACCAGTGTCGACAGATTTTCCTTGAGTGATAAAAATTTCGTAGCACAGCTTCCTTCGGAGTGGAGGTAAAACCGTCGGTCCCATGTCGATTGTGGCGTCTAAAAGAACCCTGGAAGGTATGTGAAAACACCCTTTCCGACAAAATTGGTAGGGTCTTTTGCTCTCACTCATAGAAATTCTCTTGTGCTAATATAATCAGTCGGTTTAGAAAGTGCACGTTAAATAGCTCTAATAAATAATAATAAATAAATAATAGTAAAATTCTAATAAAAATTGTGTTATTTTTAATAATAATGTTGATCATGGATTTTAAAAGATTTTATTTTATTCCTGAAATTTTTTCCTCGCTCATTTTTTATATTCACCCAAACTTCATCTGCACACCTGCTGACCCTTTGGAGCACACCAATGTGCCACGGCACAACGGTTGGAAAAAAAAAACTCTGCGTTAGAGCATACGACCAACGAAGCGGGGTTTCTGAAAGTAGTAAAAAAAAAAAAAGTTCTTACCCTATTCGATTGAGAGTAAAAAATAAAACGTGAGTGTCTTTAGAGAAAGAACGAAGCTTTCGGTTTTGTGAATCACGATGTCGCCTTTCCCCCTCCTCTTGTTTACTTCTCAGAGATCTTTTTATCCGGTGGGTACACCCATATCCGGGATCTCCGGGCGGTTCTGTTAGCGGTGGCCGGATACTCGCCCGTCGGTTGTCGCTGGAGCGATGACATCATGAAGATAGAAGGTAGGGGGAGAGAGAGGGGCCGATGAAGGAGTGACAGAGACAGAAAGGATCTCTCTCTCTCTTCTCTCGTTTGACGATGGAAGGAGATTCACTTTTGCTCTCGCGCGGCCTAGAGCGACCCACACTCACACATGCAAGACCGGAGAGGAGAGAGTCGTTCAGTCCGACCCACTGACCCAGATAATGAACCGGCGACCACTTTTACCAGCGCTCCGGTATACATCATCGTGGTCAGAAATAAATATGACGAGGGAGGAGGGTGTGGACTACCTCCTCCTTCCCTTTTCAATCCTCTCTGTTATTGTTCTATGGAGAGATTTAAACGTGCACTTTCTAAACATACATATTTTTATCTTGATTTACAAACTTTTTTATTTTATCACCGCGTCTTACTACCTGTTCGAATCTCGGCCGGATGCATTTAGGGGTGGTTCCACACAATGTGGTCTAGCCCTCTGGATTTCCTAATCCACTCTTTGTACTAGTGTGGGTGTATTTTTTCTCTAATTAATCCTCACAAATCCTTCTCCTTTAAATAAATCTGAATATCCTTGATGATGATCATAGATTACTAGTAAAAAAATAAATGGTACGGAACTCCGCATGTACTTTCTCGCTCCAGTGTTTAAAAACGGAGATATTTACTCAAAACTCGTAATATATGTGAAACAAAATAATATAAACTAGCAAACCTGATCAAAATTGCGTTATACTTAAGTAAAACTTTTTTGACTCCCGGTTTTAAATTTTATAATTTTATTTTTAAATAATTAAGTCCTCATTTGTATATTTGGACCAATAAGAAAGATCGATATTGGGTATACAAGGTCAACACTTCGTATTAAAATGTCAACTTCCGTTTAAAATTTTCGACATTTTGTCAGGGGTTGCACATCTTCAGGTCATCGCATTTATATTAAATTCTCATTTATAAATTTAGACCAATAAAAAAAGGTAAATATTGACTATTGAGTCTAAAATGATTGAGATAGTTCATTGCTGTATAAATATTTCCCCTAAGAGGTTAAAAGAAAAAGAACATCAACTTTTTGAGAGACTTACTTACTCTATGGCATTAGAGAATGATTGCGTTAAAACTTAAGTAGTATCTTTGTACAACTAAAGCTCACAAAATTGTATTTATATATTTGCCAATATCTCAGAAACTATTGGTTTTGTAAAAAATATTTCAAATAAAAGTTTTTTATCTTTAATAGTAGGTGCCTACTACAATTTTGCAATGATAAGTTATTTAGTATCTCAAATGGTTGCTGAGATATGGAAATTTCCGCGCCTGTAAAGTGCCCTAAAAGTACTTTTCATGGAAAAATGAAAATAGCAATTTTGTTTATAATCTTAATCAACGCCTAGATACGAATTTTAATCAAAATCTGTTTCTCCCTTTACCAAACTACTCTTAATTTTACGGTTAAACAGACACACAGACAGATGGCATTGCAAAAACCAATTTTTAGGTCATGAAACTTTGACATCCATCAACATCTCGGGTTATATTTCTTTGACGGTCGCAATACTTTACCTTTAGTGTTCGAAAATTTAAAAAATATATATATTGCATATATCTTGAAAACGATCAGTTTTATAAAAATATATTTCAAATAAAAGATTTTTACTATAAATATACCTACATATTTGCAATGATTAGTAATTTCATATATCAAATAATTACGGAGATATGATTTAAAAGAATAAAATTTACACATCAGTACGTTACCCTTAAAATCATTTTAAAGAAAAATTGAGGGTAACCATTTTGTTTGTAATATTTATCAATGCGAAGAAATAAAATTTAATCAAAAATCGTTGGAGCCAATTTTGATAAAATCAATTTTTTCTCTTTTCGCACCTTAAGGAAACTACCCTTAATTTTAAAGTTAGATATCCAATTCCAAAAACGCCTCGGGGCATCTCTATGAAAACCCTAGATATCAAGTTTTAGCCCGACCGATAAAAATAGTTTAGGCTCTGCACCGAGATACAGACAGACAGACGGGATTGTAAAAAAAAAAATCGTTGACATTCATTAAAATCTCGAGCTCAATTTTTTGACGATTGCAATACTTTTTCTACCTGTCTTTGTCTTAAAAATTCAGTCTTTAAAAAACAAAAAGCTGTATAAAATAATTTTTCTTTAGCCCCGCGTCTTACTACCCTTTCGTGTTATACGCTTATGCACTAATTACGCTAATGTGTTATGGATGAAGAAGGTTGAATTAGGAGGAAGTGTAGTCGCATTTGCGTGGAGAGAAAGTATAAAAACTTTTGAAAAAACTATAATCAGTACACCCGACCGGGATTCGAGCCCAAATCCCCCCATCATCGGCAGTCTATTGTACGAGTGACGTTTTAGACCGTGCGGCCACCGAAGCGGGTAGTAAAACGATAAATAATACAGTGTCACGTTGACATTCATTGCTACAATTTTAATTCATATAGGTGGGCACGCAGACTAAATTTCAGGCTCATTTACTCTGGTTTGCCGGATGTACTGAAAGCGTTCTTTTCCCAAATGATTTTTCACTCTTCGTCCACGCAAATTCGGGTACTATATAATATATAATATAGGGCATGTAATTTGTTATTTAATCAGATATTTTACATTATTTTAAAGCACGATGTAAAATATTTATTTCGTGGAGCTTAAACCAATATAAATCCTGTCCGCCTGCTAATAACTCTCCAAGCGTACACGCACGAAAGAAACAATTTCGTGTTGAAATGAGGGCTTGACGCTGCGGTTAGCGCAACAGCTTGTTACTATCCGAATACCTCGTTCAATGACAAACTTTTGTGCGCGTTTGAATCGTGTTCTAAAGGTGGCCGGCCTCAAAGTTTGTTTTGTTGTTCGGAGAAGGTTTGTTCAGCTGCACTAATAAAGATGCGCGATAAATATATTTATTTAAAACCTCAATATTCTTCTTTAGGAAATATAAACTTTGGTTTAGGTTGTGGCAGAGCTTTCTGCAGTTTAAATATGTTTTTATAAACGCACATTGATGACTTTTTTACATATAAATTGGAATATTTTTTTTTTAGAAATAATAGATTTACTACACACCCATTTCGGTGGCCGCAAGGTCTAACGCGCTACTCTCGTAGTAGACTAAGCTGCCAATGTCGGGGAGATAGAGATTCGAATCTCGGTCGGGTGTACTGAGGGTGATGTTTCCAAAATGGTTTTCACTCCCCTTTCACGCAAATGTGGGTACACTTCCTATAAATATAACCTTCCTCATCCCTGAAACCATTAGCCTGATTGGTGCATAACCGTATAGCCCGAACGGTTAGTAAGACGCGGGGCTAAAAAAATATTTCCTATAGTAAGTATCACCCACGCCTACCCGCTCACATAGCACACCCTCAAAATAAACTTCTGAGTGCGCCACTGTCTTTAGTGACGATGTATATTGCCAGAAGAATGGAGTCCAAATGATTTGTCTGATTCTTTACGTTGCGTCTAACTACCTGTTCAGGTTATACGTATATACGATCATTACTTTCACGGGGTAGGTATAAGGAAGGAAGAATTTGAGAGGTAATCTACGCACATTTGCGTGGAGGAAAAATGGGGCACTATTTAGGAAAAAGCATCCTAATTAGACCCGACAGAGATTCAAACCTTGATCTTCCCGTCATTAGGAGGCTAGTCTAACACGAGAGTGATGCCTTAGACCACTCGACCACTGAAGCTGGTCAGACGAAGTTATCTTTTAATTAAAAGTCGTGTTTTGAAATAATATATTTATATTTTATATGTACAGGTTGAATATTCTAACAAAAAAATACGGCATGTTAATATATTATTTATAGATTATATATATATATGTGTGTGTGTTGTGTGTGTGTGTGTGTGTGTGTGTGTGTGTGTGTGTGTGTGTGTGTGTGTGTGTGTGTGTGTGTGGTGTGTGTGTGTGTGTGTGTGTGTGTGTGTGTGTTGTGTGTGTGTGTGTGTGTGTGCTGTTGAAGGAGCAAGTGTTACGTAAACTAAACTAGTACATTGAATCTAAATGAGTATTGACTAGCTGCAAAGATAATTACTTTGGTCGATCAACAAATGTGTCTGCTTATAAATGTTAATGACAGGCAGTTATTAAATTATTTCAAGACTTATAGGTATTAGGTAGAACTATAAAAGCGAGTTTATGTAAAATACAAGACATAATAGCTATAAAGAAAAATAACCTTAATTCAGGTGATGCTTTTTTTTTTCTTAGAGATATATTAGTTACGTGAATACAATATTTTACAACTCAGGTTGAGGGGGTATACTTTATATACAAAGTGTACTGCAACTTGTGTAATTCTAGTAACTTTTTCTATCTATCAAATATGTTCATTCGAAAGAAAATTGAGGTATATTTTATAATTTTTGAAAATATTACACCTGGGACCGGTGGTCTAGTGGTAAGTGTACTATTCTAGATAAAGATAGTTTATTAAGTACTGATAAGACGTTAAATTATAATCGCATTCAAGGTAATCATTGACGGAAAAGATCAAGGTTCGAATCTCGATCCGGATGCAATGAGGGACGATTTTCTATATATATGATCCATCTATCACTTCGAGCTTCACAGCCTATCTTCACACCTATGCGAGTGCACTTTATCTAAACCACATCTTCTCTTTTATTCCTAATCCTTGGATTAAGTCATGGGTAACGTTTGCTAAAAATAAGATTTGATAAAGTCTTCTGTTGGGAAATTGCCAATTAAAATTACTATCATTGTTGCTAACATTTTTAAAAGTACCATTTCTTGTCAATTTCTTGCTTGAACATGAGAATATTACTGTGCCCTCTCGAACTCCTGAAATATTTTCTATCAATGAATCTTAAAAATTCAGCCACTCATTTGCATAAGCAGCACTAATTCTTAATTTTCATCTTAGGGTAAAATCAGAGACTTGTTAAAAGAACGTCCTTATCATGAATTATTATTTTCCCTTTGTTTTTATCGTGGACTGATCAATAGTTAATTATTTAATATTGACTGATCTCTTTTTCTGGTTGTTCCCTATTTATTATGATTTATTTAGTAAATTTATTTTATTTTAATCATTTGTATATAATTAATATGATGAATTTCCTATTTTGCAAACCCATGCGTTTCTTCTGTCTTTTTTCATTGTTAACTTGATAAGAGTATTTTACTGTTGGCTATCACTTTAATAAAGAAAAAAAATTACTATCGATGGTTTAGGTATTAGTACAATAGTAAAGTATTTATTTTTCATTTGTTTGAGGTATTTAACTGCACTTTACGAACCGACTGGTTATATCTGCACAAGACTTATGGGTTAACTTAAAAATCTAGAACAGACACAACGCCCATCCCCCGGCCGTTAATTCCTCACCATGAAGGGATTAACCCACATTTAATCATTGATAAATTTTTGACCATGCCAGGAATTGAACCTGGGGCTTAGCTTAGTAGATAGTCAGGCTACCGATTGAGCTAAGGTGTCGAACTAAAGAGTGAATAAATGTAATTACTTGAGAACTTCGCGTCTTACTGCTCTTTCGGTAAAAAAAATAGGAAAATGAATTTAAAGAAAACAACAGCAATCATTAGACTTTAAAAACGATGAAACTACCAATGATGGCCCCTAAAAACAATGAGATTATCTATGGTGACCCCTAGAAATACGATGAAACTACCATTGATGGTCCCTAAAAACCATGAAAATACCTATGGTGACCCCTAAAAAATTATGGACCCTAAAAAACAATGAAATTACCTGTGGTGACCCCTAAAAAACAATAAAATAACCAACGATGGCCCCTAAAAACAATAAAACTATCCAGAGTGACCCCTAAAAAAGATGAAACTACCTATGGTGAACCCTAAAAAACGATAAAACTACCTATGTTGACCCCTAAAAAGCTATGAAACTACCAACGATGGCCCCTAAAAACAATCAAACTACCTATGGTGACCCCTAAAATACGATAAAACTATCAACGATGACCCCTAAAAACAATCAAACTACCTATGGTGACCCCTAAAAAGCGATGAAACTACCAACGATGGACCCTAAAAACAATTAAACTACCTATGGTGACCCCTAAAAAAGATGAAACTACCAAGGATGGCCCCTAAAAACAATGCCATTACCCATGAGGACCACTAAAAAACGATGAAACTCCCAATGGCTACCACTAAAAAACGATTAAACTACCAATAATGACCCCTAAAAAAATATGAAACTCCCACTGATGACCCCCTACAACCCTCGCAGCGGTATAGTGGAGCTTGGTCTTCATCTTCTTCTTGGTCTTATCCACCTCTTTACCGAAATTTAGATATTTATGATGGATCAGGATTGTCTCCTCTTGAGTTCATTTTGTACCAGAGGACAGAGAAGCGTTTCCGTAAGCTCCATTATTTAACCAATCAGGTCGATCCCGGGAGCTCTGCTTAACCTCACCGTCGGAATCGCCCCCTCCTCCAACAGCCACCCCCAGTCGCTGAGGAAATCTTCTGGTCCCAAGTGATGACTGCCTATAATGCAAGGCGGCAATGAATTGACTGTACCAATCAAATTATAGTTCTTTAAGCTTAAAAACATTTACTCTTAACCACTGCATGGTGGGGTTTTTTTCAAATGTTTCCTCTAATATTGGCCGCCTCAGTGGTCTAGTGGTCAGAGTTCTTCGTTACAAATCCAGATGTCTCGGGTTCGAGCCCTGATTCTTCCAGATTTTCTGTGAAGCGTTGTGTCTGGAGCGAGGTCAACTTAGCCTCGTGTCGACAAGAAGCGGCTACGGTCTAGAAAACTGAGATTAACGGCCGTAGGGTTGCGTTGTGATTACCACATGACACCCTCCTTCCACATAAGTCGCCACTATCTTTGCCAACAGACGGTGGACGCTCTGTCGGTATGGCTCAGTTACAGGCTTATGCTATCAAGTTTTCCTCTTTTATTAATTTTCTCACCATCCTCGGTGGCGTAGTTAGGTAACGCGCTAGTTTCATGTTAATATAGACTGCCGAGGACGGGGAGATCAAGATTCTAAGCTCGCTCGGGTGAACTGGGCTGATTTTTCCTAAATGATTTTCCACTCTTCCTCCACGCCAATGCGGGTTCACTTCCTCTATATTTAACCTTCCCAATTTCTAACCCATTAGCGTGATTAGTACCTAAGCATATAACTCAAACGGGTATTAAGACGCAGTGCAACTAAACTACCCTCTCAGTGAAGCTTGGTGTCCAGGGGCTGATTTACTTTGCCTGACGTCCTGGGCTAAAGCCGCGCCTGCCACCTACTTAAGGGGCGTGAAAACTCGAATTTTTATTAGATATGAAAGTTATGGGAGGTATCATTCAGATTTTTTTTTCAAGGTTTGGATCAGGCCTCTGAGAATCTCGTTAATTTTTGGCAAGAAATATTTCCAATTCAGCATCAACAACAAAAGTACATAAAATTGAGCAATAGAATTTGTCGATTTTCAGATAATCGATAAACCGGAGATAATAAGCGGAAGTTCATAATAATTCGATTGTCAATTTTTAACAACGTTTCCTAGAGGTCGATTAAGATATCTCGGTTAGAGTCACTCTAGACGTTGTACGCTCGACAAACTTCTATTTAATTTTTTATAATTTTTCTGCGCCTGCAATCTGTGATTTGCCTTTCTGGGCTATAACCCACTAAGCCCATATAGTAAACCTGTCGGTGTGTCCCTGACCAACCTCGCCAGGTTCACTACGAGTTAATGAAGGTGCAGTTTTCCCAGCGAGATATTGCATTCATCTCCCAGACAAGAACAATCATTGAAAGTTATGTCTTGCGCTAATTATTAACCTCTCGGAGATAATAATGTTACCTTCCGATTGTTTGCGTCGAGAGTTCTCATCACCATGTGGGACCGTAAGTGCCTCAAGAGTTCCCAGTTATCTTTAAACATGGGAAGAAAGTTTATGGGATTGCTTACTATCTTGATTAGGTTTGTCTTGAGATCTCTTAATTGTTGTGTAGGATTCTGGCAGGATTTTTTTTTTTTAGAAAATACAAACTTTTTTGCAGTCACCATTAATAAAAAAGATTTCTTAGCACCACGTCTTAATTAATTTTAATTCCAAGTAAACGTGGGTTCACTTCATCTTATTTCAACCTTCCTCATCCCCAACAAAATAGATTAAATTTTTTATATATATATATATATATAAAGTATGAATAACCCAAATAGTTAGTCAGACGCGGTTCTAAAGGAAATACTTGGCTACACTAATGTAATGTGTAAAGGACAATGAAGGTTGAATTTAGAGGATATGTACCCGAATTTTCGTGGAGAGAGAGAGAGAGAGAGAGTGTAAAATAATATAGGAAAAACTTTCGATACACCCGACCGGGATTCGAACCCTCATCTCCCCGTCACCATCTGTCTAGTCT